>CM076576.1:987365564-988034687 GCA_034641835.2 Pinus albicaulis
TCATGGTGTAACATGTAGTAGACACCCCTATTTCTTTGTCGCCATCAAAGTCTGAATCAGAGTATCTGGTCAAGATGAAGTCGCCTACCTGTGTATATTTGAGTCCAAAGTCTTGAGTCCCCTTCAAGTACCTTAGTACTCTTTTTGCAGCAGACCAATGTCCTTCACAAGGTTTTTTCATGAACCTTGAGAGGATTCCAACAGCAAATGAGATGTCAGGTCTGGTGGTGGTCAGATAGATAAGACTTCCTACAAGTTGTCTATACTTAGTTGCATCCTCAAATTCCTTCCCTTCAATAGATGTGAGCTTCAAGTTTTGTTCCATTGGAGTGGTTAAGGGATTATAGTCATCCATGCCAAATTTGTTCAAGAGATCTCCAATGTACTTATTTTGAGAAAGAAATATGAATTTAGGATGTTGAATTACTTCAATACCCAAATAGTAATGAACATGACCCAAATCAGTCATTTCAAAACCTTTCTTCAACTCTTTCTTCATGGATGCAATATAACTCTCATTGTTTCCTGTTATCAAAAGATCATCTACATATACCACAAGATATACAACTGTTTTTCCAACTTTCTTAACAAACAAAGTTGCATCATCAAGATCAAAATGTTTGAAATCAAGTTTCAGAAGATGCTTGGTCAATTTCTCATACCGGGCTCGTGGTGCTTGCTTGAGGCCATACAACGATTTTACAAGTTTGCAAACTTTGTGTTCTTGACCCTTTATCACAAATCCTTCTGGCTGGGACATATAAACTTTCTCCTTTAGATCTCCATTCAAGAAGGTTGTTTTTACATCCATATGATGGACTTTCCATCCATTCTGAGCTGCTAAGGCAAAGAGAGTCCGGATGGTGGTCCATTTTGCTGTGGGAGAAAAAGTTTCTTCATAATCGACTCCTTCTTTTTGTGCGAAACCTTTTGCCACAAGCCTGGCCTTGTGCTTGTCAAGTGAGCCATCTGCTTTATACTTGTTCTTGTAGACCCACTTACAGCCAATTGGTTTTGTTCCCAAAGGCGGATCAACCAGCTTTCAAGTGCCATTCTTTATCAAGGCATCATACTCCTTCTGCATCGCTTCTTTCCATTCATCATGAGAAGCGGCTTCTTTGAAGGAAGTTGGTTCATGATCTGTAGACAAACTCAATTCACAGTTATAAGCAATATCCATATCAACAGGAGAATCCGAATTATCTACATCACCTTCGATTTGTTGAGTGGAACTTCTTGTTCCTGTTTTTCCAACCTCATCAGGATGAACATTCTCCAGTGTCTTTGTCAGCCATTTGGGAGGACCTTTCTGAGATGGCCCAGGCTGGTCATTTGACTGAGTTGGGATTGATTCAAGATTCAATATCCCAATTCTTTCAATCACATCATCCAATGTGTCATCCATGGTTGTTTCTTCATGTGGGGAAGATGATTCCACAGTTTGATTCAATATCGGAATCCCCCCTTCAAGATGTGGAATCACATTATCAAATTCTTGGAAAGACTTTGCATGTGTGAATCTATCCAGGCGATCAAGTTTCCGCTCAACAACCTTGTCACTCTTGGAAGATTCAAGAAATATGACATCTCTTGCTATCACAAATTTCTTATTTGCTTCATCATAGAGACGATATCCTTTGGAGGTATTGGAGTACCCCAAGAAGATACATTTTCTGCTTCTAGCACCAAGTTTGTTCCTTTGACCCTTAGGTATCAAGGCATAACAGGTGGACCCAAAGACCCTGAAATGCTTTATCGAAGGAATGTGGCCATGCCACATTTCAAAAGGAGTTTTGTTTCTAATTGAACTTGAAGGACACCTATTCTTTATGTAAACAGCACATAGAACTGCATCAGCCCAAAACATCAATTTTACATTCTTGAAAAATAACATGGAGCGGACCATATTTAAGATGGTTCTGTTCATTCTTTCAGCTACACCGTTTTGTTGTGGATTATATGGCACAGTGGTTTGATGTTTGATTCCATGTTGACGAAGATAATTTTCAAATTCGTTTGAAGTGTATTCTTTTCCATTATCAGTACGTAGAGAGCCGATATGTGTTTGTGCATCATTTTCAATCCATGCATGAAAATTCTTGAAAGTTTGAAAAGCATCAGACTTATTCTTCAGTAAGTAAATCCAACACATTCTGGTGTAGTCATCAATAAATGTCATCATGTATTTGTTTCCATTTACAGAAGCAATAGGCATAGGGCCACATAAATCTGAATGAACAAGTTCAAGTTTCCTATGTGCTCTTGAGTGTGAATCATGAAATGGCTGTTTGCTATGCTTTCCTAGAATACATGCATCACATTCCTTAGGTTTTCTAGGAATTGTAGGCAATCCATCAACACCATTTTTCTTCAACAAATGAAGGTTGTCATAATTTAAGTGTCCAAATCTAGCATGCCATAAAAGACTTGATGGAAATGTACCTTCATCATGATATGAACTGAATGCAAAGTTTTGAGCATGAGCAGATGAACCTTTCAGCTTCAAGAGTCTCCCTTCTTCTATTCCCTCCATGAAAAGTGAGTGATCTCTGATCTGACCTCTGCCTTGCCATCAAACAAGTGAACTGAGTGTCCTTGCTGCCGGATTTCGATCAGGGACAGCAAGTTTCTCTTCAACTCCGGGAGGTATAGAACCTCATGTAGGATATGATCGGGAAGACCAGGCAGTTTAAGCCTGACTGTGCCAAGCCCTGATGGCTTGAGTTTGGATTTATCTGCGAAATATACTGCTCCATCAACTTTGTCAGTGAATTCTTCAAAAAAATCTTTTCTAAATGTCATGTGACATGTTGCTCTTGAATCTAGCAACCAATCATCTCTCCATGAAGTAAATGAAACATCAAATAGGTTTTCAGTTACTCCATTGTTACAATGTGCTAGAACAGAATGAGCTGATTCAGCTAGTTTACCTTTGTCTTTGTCATTAGTTTTACCTTTGTCTTGATTTGTTTGCTACTGAGCTTTAGATTGTCTGCCCCCCTTTTCTCTGAAGTTTCTTCTTCATCTTCTGCCTTCTCTTCCTCTGGATGGACCTGAAGCATGTCTCTTTTCTCTCTGTGCCAAGTAGGCAGCCTCTTTAGAAGATGAAGGGACTGTCATCTTCTTTTGAAGGAGGAGAGAAATTTTTTTTTTGCTGGAGAATCTCTTTTGAAGGAGAGAAAGCAAAAACACTCTTTGCTGGAAAAATATACTCAGTTTAAAAGGACAGAAACATTGCTAAAAATATGAACACTGAATTTAAAAAGACACAAACTCTTTGCTAAAAACTGAATTCTGCACCAAAAAATATGTGTATTTTTTGTTTTGTTTGGAGAGAAAAAATTTGTATGGGAGGCGGTATTATGAAATGGTTGGGTAGGCGGAAATAGTGGTATTATATAAGGTAGTAATATATGGTGGGAGGGTATAATGAATATAGTGGGGAGGGGCGGTATTTAAAAATTGGAAAGGGCGTAATGAATATGGGAAATGGTATTAACTATTAAAAAAAATGGAATAGCATATGACAGCGGTATTGAATGTATGAATGGGGCATAATGAATGTATGAATGGGGCGTAATAAAATAAGACAACGTATATATGAGCGGTATTATAGACAGGCTTGAGGAGGGGCGGTGTTATAACATATGACAGCATAACATAATAGCGTTGTATATAACATAACAGCGTTGTATATGAGCGGTATTGACAACGTTTGAGCAGTCAATGGAGGGGCAGAATGAAAATAATGATGGGCGGTATTTGAGAAGGGCGGTAATGAATGTGGGAGGGGTAGCGTATGAGGCGTATTGTATGCAGATATGACTGCTATATAAACTATTACAAAACCACGATGTATACAAATGGAACAGCGTTGACAATGACAGCGTATTATATATATAGTGGTTGCGCATTACAGCTGGTCGGGTCGGCCACTACAGGACTGTATAGGGTAGAACGACCGACGGGCCGGATGTTGGACTATGCAGGCCGGACGTTTGCAGTCGACTACTGCATGACTGTGTATGGAGGCCGCTGCGGTGAATGTGTTGCACGATGCTGCCGTGGAATGGGTGAATGGGCAGACAGTGACACAACAACGCTATATATAAATGGCTATGGTGATATATAAATGGAGGAGCACTGTAGCAGGGGCATAATGCAAAAGAGGTAGCGCAGTGGAGTTTGGAGTAGCGTTTTAAAAAAATGGAGGGGCGTATGCAGTGGGAGCGTGTATCATTCGCTGCGGATATATATATATATATATATATATATATATATATATATATATATATATAATGCAGTCGACTGGTATTTCTCTTCAGGCGGGAATGATGTTCACAATTTTGCTAGTCGCTCCAGTGGGTACGCAATCTTCAGAGGTCAGAGGATTTACTTCTTTTGACAGTGGTTTTGGCTCGTTCTGGTTGGAAATATGGACAGAGGGCGCTATTATATGGACAGAGGGCGGTATTTGCAGCGTATTAAGTAGAGGAGTTGGGCGTTGTAAGTGATTTGGTAGGGAGCATTAGCTGTTATATACCATGAATAACGTAGACATACCATGAATAACGCCGCTGTTATATATCATGAATAACGCAGACATAACACACAGTCATATATAACGCAGACATACCATGAATAACGCAGCTGTTATATGTCTTTACAGGTATGAGGGACGAGCAGGAGGGAGGGCAGAGTAGGTAATGGAGAAATGAGGGGCGTTGGGTAGGTGAGGGAATGTAGGGAGAGAGTGAGGGCGTTAAAAATTGAAATGGCAGTGTGCAGGTGCTGAGTTGCAGGAGCTGCAGAAATTGCAGGGGCTGCAAAACACTCAGATATTGTAAGAGCTAAACCTGCAGAAGTCAGAGACTGTAGAATGCAGAAATAGAAAAAAAATGCAGAATTTCAGTCTAGCAATAAAGAGCAACAAAAAACTATTAATAAAATTTGACTGAGAAAAGGAGAGGGAGTTACACCACAGGCAGAAATGCCAATAGTGGAGCTGGCTTTGATACCATGTCAAACCAGGAGGTAACTCCTCAAAATCAGAATGTGTATTAGCTGAAGAATGCATATGGATTTATACATGGAGGTGAGGCTATTGGGATTCATCTCCCAATGACTCTTGGCCTTCCTTATTTCCTACTATTATTTATTATACAAAAATACATATCCACACCCATCCCATAGGATTAGGTGTCAACACTTTCAGAGTTGGAGGAGAAATTGGGGGAAAGTTTGTTTTTGCATTAACTGAGTCAATTTTCGACCAAATTGAACTCATAAAGAGTCATTCTTGTCTATTTGGCATGCTATGAACACATTGGAAGAGGTTTCAGAGGCATAGGAGCTCATCTATAGAGGTTTTTGTTACCTTGAATAATTTTGAAGCCTAGGGCCACCAGGAGGGAAGGTCATGCCAAGAGCATCTGGTAACCAAATTGAGTAAATAAATAGTATTTTATGATAAATTTTGATGTTTTGAACTCATTGGAATATGTTCCAAGAGAATTTGATGCATGAAAACAGAAATTTGAGCACAATTGAGCTAATATATAGGCCTAGGCTATGAAGTTGGACCAAGGAGATGTAGCCCAGGAGGGGTGAAATGCTTCATCAAAACTTTGTTTTAATGGATTAGTTGTTTTGGTTTGCTGTTATTTATGTTGCTGCTATTCAACCATTTAAATTCATGCTTTATTCTTTCAAATTCACTCATAAAATTCAGTTTTAATCACCTCTTTGGCACACATAAGCAACAAGGGAAACTGTACATCAATCATAAGATCAGTAAATAAGTTTTATATCTGAAAATGATATTAGCACAAAAAAATAATATTCAAATTCAGATCACAATTCCTCTACTGATGTATAACATACATCCTCAACATGTCCTCAAGCATCCTGTTAACCCTCTCTGTCAGTCCATTTATCTACGAATGATAAGTTGTATTGAAAGCTATCTCTATCTCCAAACATGTAAACAACTCTTTCCAAAAATTGGAAGTGAAATTGGCATCTCTATATGACACAATATTCTTAGGAATACCATGCAACCTCACTATCTCCCTAATGAAAATTTGAGCTATGTCGCTAGTTGATTTCGTAGACTTAATTACAATGAAATGAAGTACCTTGGTCAACCTGTCAACCAAAACCATAATAGAATCATGTTGCTTCGATGTCATCGACAAACTTGTAATGAAGTCCATTGAAATGACCTCCCATTTCCACTCTAGAATCGTAATCGGCTACAATAAACCACTCCAATGCTTACACTTTTATTTTACCTGTTGACAATCCAATCATTTTGCAACATACTCAGCTGCCTATTTCTTTAAATTCGACCAGTGATAGAACTTCTTGACCATTGTCAATGTCTTCTGATATCCCAGGTGACCTGAATACGACTTAACATGAAATTCCCTCATGATAAGCTTCTTGAGCTCACTGTTGTCTGACACATAGATCCTATTCCTAAATATGACCAAACCATCTGCGGTGAGATGATAATCTACATCCTGATCACATGTACCTTGATGCTGTAACATGTGCTTAAGTTGTTGGTACCTATCATCTTGCAAAATATGCTCTTGCAATTCAGTCCCATATGAAATCATTGCTGCAATGTGATTAACCTGTACTCTTCTATTAAGAGTATCTGCAACCCTATTTGCCTTTCCTTTAATGTACCTAATCTTGAAGTCATACTCACTGAGTGTAGCCAACCAATTAGCTTGTATGGAATTCAGATTATATTGGTCAAACAAGTACTTCACACCACTATGATCAGTCATCAAAATGAACCTTATGTTAAGAAGATAATGTCTCCACATATTTAGTTCATGAATGGTCACTACCAACTCAAGATCACGAGTTACATAATTATTCTCATGCTCATTCATCTTCCTTAACTCGTAACATATCAATTTCCCTTCCTGCACCAGGACTCGACCAAGTCCTCTCTTGCAAGCATCTGTACATACCATAAAATATTTATCTGGATCTGCAATCTTCAAGACTGGAGCATTTGTAAGAAAATGCGTCAACTTCTTAAAATTAGCTGGACATTCCTCTATCTATTCAAATTTATTTCCTTTCCTCTATGAAGATGCAATAGGATAGGAAATCCAGGAGAAGTCCCTAATTAACCATTTTTAGTAACCTACAAATCCCATGAATGATCTGACCTCATCCACACTCCTAGGAGTTTCCCAATCCATGATAGCTCTAATTTTTTCTAGGTCCACTTCTATACCTTCCTTGAAAACAACATGCCCCAAGTAATGAACTTCTATCTGAAAGAAACTACACTTACTAAGCTTGGAATGCAACTGATGCTCTTTTAAAAATATTAACACTACTACTAGATGTTCATCATGATATTCCTCATTCATAGAATATATCAATATGTCATCAATGAATACTATCACAAAATTGTCCAGATAAGGACACCACACACTATTCATCAAACACATGAAATTTGCTGGAGTATTAGTTAAACAAAAAGGAACCACAACAAACTCATAATGCCCATACCTGGTCCCAAAAGCAGTCTTGTAGATGTCCTCTTCTTTGATGTGTACCTAATGATATCCTTATCTCAAGTTGATCTCCTAGAACACTTCTTCTCCTTTCAACTAATCAAACAAGTCATCAATCCATGGCAAAGGGTACTTATTATTAATCGTTACCTTGTTCAACTGCATGCAATAAATACACAACTTGAGAGTATTATCATTCTTCTTAACAAACAATATTGATGATCCCCAAGGCATCACACTTAGCCTAATGTTTCCCTTATCAAGAATTTCCTTAAGCTACAACTTTAATTCCACCAATTCCAGAGTGCTCATCTTATACAATGCCTTTGATGCTGGCGCTGCTCTTGAAATCAAATCAATAGAAAAGTCCACTTTCCTGTGACGTGGTAACTCTAAAATATCTACTGGAAATACATCCTATAATTGTTGCAAAATTATATATCTCTTCAATAATCCCACATCCTTAACATCCTTCATTTTGTCACTAGAAATATAAACTAAAAATAATACACACCCTTTCCTACGACTACGCTTTTCTCGTATAGCTGTAGCCATTCTCATCGACATAGTATTTTTCTTACCCTGCAAGATTCTTCTTTTCTCATCACCATCCAAGCACTCAATAGCCTTGTCATAGAAATCTACCTAAGTCCGATGAATGCAAAAAGAATACATACCCAACATCATACTATATGTCCTAAAGGAACTACATTTAGATGCACTGATGTAGACATACCATTCAACTCAAATGCACAAGATATTACCTAATGATGAACTATTTTCTTAGTACCTGTAGCCAACTACACCAACCAAGACTCTGCATGCACTTATTTATTCAAGAAACATTTATCCACCACGTCAGGATTGATATAACTATAGTTAGATCCAGGGTCAATCAAAATAGAAACAACTTGATCATAAATCTTACCTTCCATCTCAATAATAGATGCTTGATGATCAAACTGCCTATTATCCAATGTTGCATAAATACGAGGAATACTCTGTCCAACATCCCCAAATGCCTGTGCCTCTTGAGCACTGTATATCTACGTCTGCCACCTTGATGCTGTGCATAATCTCTCCTATGACTATCCTTGCCACAAGTCTGACACGGTAAACGATTCTTGCCATCAGCCTTGTTCTACTCCTTAGATTGAAATCCCCACTACAAGGAAGAGACCCTCTAGCGGAGAATATAAAAGAGGTTTTTAGTGCTATAAAATTGGCCAAAACTGTCAAAAAAACATATGCTACCACATCCGTTTCTGGTAACAGAGGTTTTGGCGGAGCTTTTAACGGAAATTCAACACAACTAAAAAAAAAATGGGTGGTCGGAGGTTATTACGGATGTTTTTTCATCGGTGCTCTTATCAGGTTTTAATGCACCAGTGCGTATCGGTAGACAGAGCACCGGGGTAGTCGAACAAGAATGCACCGGGCCATTAAGGAAAATAACAGCACTAGGCCTAGTGTTGGTGATACAACGCATGTGACCGTTCTAATTGGTCTTGGGATTTGAGCGGTGCCCATAGGTCGTATAAACGCCTCGGTGCATATTCTTATATAAACGCCCCGGTGCATCGTATCACACAAATGCACCGAGGTTTACAATTGGTATCGTTATTCGTGCAGTGCAAATATGTCATACAAATGCACCGACGCTTATCGACACATAAACGCCCCAGTGCGTACTATCACACAAATGCATCGAGATTTGTAATTGGTATCGATATTCGTGTGGTGCTTATTGGTCATCCAAATGCACTGGTGCGTACAGGCAGAACAAACGCCCTGGTGCATAGTATCACACAAACACACCGCAATTTATAATTCGTACTGGTATTCGTGCGGTACTCATAGGCGGTAAAACAACACCGGTGCGTATAGATACATAAACACATCGGAGCGCCGTACCGCACAAACGCCTCGATATTTTTAACTGGTTTTGGTATTTGTGTGGTCCCGATAGGTAGTATAAATGCACCGGTGCGCTTAATAATACAAGCGCACCGGTTTTCATTTTGTATTTTTTAGAAACATCGACCTGTGACAGTGCAATTATTATGATTGTTTTAAATTCATTATTCATCAAAAGTCGACACATATTATAACAATATTCATATTAATTAAATTTTTATTAATGGATTTGAATGTGATGTTTAGATTAATTTGTTATATCATATCATAATTATTGTGGTTTTTTAAAATTCATTATTCATCAAAAGTCGACACATATATATGTTATAACAATATTCATATGAATTAAATTTTTATTACTGCATTTGAGAACGACAATGGAGAACACAATAGCGACAATAGAGAATGCAATAGAATAAATTAAAACATTATATATATATATATATATAAGACATTCTTTGTCATACAAAATGGGACAGTTATTGGTATCCCTTTATCTTTCAATTGGGACACTATGTCCATTACATTAAAGAAAATGTCTGATTTCACAGACATTTTTCCAAAAATAGTACAATGCCTTGCTTTTATATCCAAACATAGTGATCATCATTCTTCGCTTGAACTGCTATCACTGCTAGAGCTACTTCCATGACTTGGGTTATTTTCAAAAATGTTTTGTTCACAACGTTGATTGTTTTCTTCTTCTTCACCTTCTTCCATCTACAAACATAAAAATAAATTGTAATGAGTGTATATACATTGGTGAGAATAATGAAAATTGCAATATTAAATAATATACATCAATGTAAATCGAAAAGAAATGACGTACCAATGCAACATTTGACTCATAAACTATACACATTCTTTCAAAACCATGTAACATGCCATCTTTCAAGATTTGATCTGTTGGCGCAGTGCCATACTTTGTTTCCTGCAAGTTTTATACCCCATAAGAAATCATATATTTAATATAAAAGATTTATTTTTTCTATTAATTATAGACGTACCTAAGTAAAACAAGATCGATAGATGCTTACAAATTTCACAATTAAGTTCTACCATGCCAACATATACACACAACCCATATTTAAACCAATTTCAATCAATTCCTCTGATGTTTCTTCTTTGTATGTTAGCACCTGTTTGGAGACATTCAATGATGATTTTTGTAAAACAACTTAAAAATACAAAAATGAAATCTAGTTAAGTTGTTATAAGGAAGTAACAATTACTCACAAACTTAGATATCAATCCTTTTCTTCTTTGTCGTCTTGTTTTATGTGCTGAATGGTTTCCATTTTCTTTTCTTTTCTGCAAGAAAATATTTGAAAATTAATATTTAATGCTAAATTGTTTATTTATTTTACCAAATGATAAAAAAATTCAATGATTACATATTACATTTGAAGCACGTTGTTGTTGAGATGGCTCCTCCCGCGATGCAATTTTGTCCATTTCTTTGACCATCTCCTTGTATACCTTTTTGGACATTCCTACTGGCATATTTCTGATATCAGCTCGTTCATCTTTTGATATTTTCATAATCTTCCTGAAAATGTAACATGACAATAAACTGTTTAATTTTTATATTGATATATGAAAAGTAAGTATAACAAAAGTGATATTTATAAATAATTGTAGACAAACATCTAAAGGAATATTATTTTTCATTGCTTCTTTTTTGTTGTTGTACGTTTTTTCTATTAAAAGCCTGACATGTCTCATTGACCAATTCTCTGGAAACTCTTCCTGTAGTTTACATAAAATCTGGTTCTTGGAATCATTGGAATGGTTTTTGTATTGTAAGTGGAAAGAACGTCTATACATTCATTCCACTAGATCCCTCAAACATTTGTAAAAGTTTTTCCCCCTTTCGTTAACCTCCAACACCACTCCAGATGAGCTAAGGAGAAATTCATTTTCATTTGCATGTTCTATTGTTTTTCTTTTCTTAGAACAACATTCATTTTCTGAGTTTTTGGTCCCCGTAGAACATTAAATAGAGGTGAATTAATAGAATTTTTCACACATGTTATCTAATAATTTTAATTATATTATTAATGAAAACTAAAAAAAGAAAATCATATTGGATTGATAGTATTTTTTCATTCACCTGATTCATACTTTTGCAATTTTTCCATCAAGCTTATACGTTGTTCTGGTCCTAGATTAGAAATAATCTTATCGAGCTTCATCATTTTGTGGCTCTGCATGATACACATTAAACAATACATATTATTTAAACTAACATATAGTTCAAAATTAATTTTTTTGTAAAAAATTTACAAAGAACTTGCCTTTTTTGCTTTTGATCTTGATGTGTTATCAATATTTTTGTTACTTGATCTCTTGTCAGTAATTTCTTTAACAATATCAAACTTGTATCATATTAGTCCATAATATATTTTTAAATAAACTGTCAACTCTCAATTTAAAAAAAGAAAAAAGAAAAAAAGAAGAAGAAAAAGCGGTGCGCCATTCATGGTTAACGCACCGACATTGGTGCGTGTATGTCTTTACCACGCACTGCAAAAACAGTATAATACACCATACGGTGCTCTATGTCAACAAGAAGCCTCGGTGCATTACATGTCAATGACCGCACTGGTTTACCATCATAAAAATAATAAAAATCGTCCAGTGTTGTTTTTTTAGCATAAATCGGTGCTATATTTTACATATGGCGCACTGTTAAAAAAAATTATTTTTTCACATTAATTATCCGGTGCTCTTGTAAACAACAGAGCACCGGTGCGCTACCTTACATAGGGCACACCAGTAATATATATATATATATATATATATATATATATATATATATATATTTAAATCATTCTAGGGCCGACATGGATTAGGATACGATTATGCTAATTGTCTCGTCGGTTACATATCTTAGGTCTATATTTAGCAATAAAAACCCTATAAATCTAAATTGAAAAGTCCTAATTCTGAATCACAAAAAGAAGAAGAAGAAAGGGGAGAAACAAAAAGGAAGTAAGGTTTGTATATTTTGAATGTTTTTTTTTTTTTCGAAACTGAACGTTCGCGGTGCGTCATAATGAAATAGTGCATCGGCTGCATATTTTTCTAATTTTTTATGACAGTAATTTCGCGGTGCATTGTGATAACAGAGCGCCCTGGTGCACTCTTTCAGATAGGGCACACCGATTTTTTATCAATTTATTTATCTACGCAAGGGCCAACATGCATTGGGATCCGACTATGTAGGTCAACTCGTTCGTTGGATGTCTTAGGTTTATATTTAGCAATATAAACCCTATAAATATAAATTGAAAAACCCTAATTCTGAAATCACAGCAAGTGGGAGAAGACAGGACAAAAACAAAAATAATGTAGGGTATGTTTGTAAAATGGTTTTTTTTTCAAAACAACACGTTGTGTGGTGCACCATAATGTAATAGTGCACTGGTGCCATATGTTACATATGGCGCACTAATAAAAACATAATTTGTTTTTTAATTTTTTATCACTGTACTTGTGCAGTGCACTTGTATAACAGAGCGCACCGGTGCACTATGTTATGAAGGGGGCACCGACGAAAACAAATGTCTTTTTTAAGATTGACGAAAGGGTCAACAAGGATTGAGATCTGAATATGCAGAGCCTCTAGTTGGTTGCATGTCTTAGGCTTATATTTAGCAATACAAACCCTATAAATATAAATTGAAAAGCTTTAATTTTGAAATCACAGCAAGTGGGAGAAGAAAGGGCAGAAACAAAAATAATCTAGGGAATGTTTGTAAAATGGTTTTTTTCTAAAACAATACGTTTTGCGGTGGTTAAATCATAATCTCATGTTATCAAGTATTTTTTGGAGAGATGAGGAGATGTTGCAGGCGATCATGGAGGCGGACGAAACCCTAGGCGGTCTATGGAACCTTTGGCTTGACGGCACCGCTACCTAATCAATGCGTTTGGATACCAACGCTTGGTGGTGAATGGACCTTGCTGCCCCACGGATTTTAGCTGCTCACCGGGTAAATTCTCATTTCAGCTTATAAAACTCTGGTTGTTTTACTGCTCGACCCGGGCATCCTGGGCCCCCACTGTCCATTTCCGGTGGTTATTTTATTTCTAGTGGGCTTCCACTTGTTTTTTTCTCGAGACGCGCAGCCGTGGCTGTCTGGGGTTACAAACTTGTCTTGGCAGCAGATAACTGGGGGTTTCTTTACACTTGGTGGGGGCGCATCCGAACAGTGAACTTGAACGTTTCCCCTCTGGACCCATCATCGGGGCTGGCTTTATTGGCATCAGCACTGATCTCTGGCTTCGAGGCCTCAGCTTGTCAGCCGGATAAGCATTAATCATTTCACCCTTGTTTTTTCTGTGGGCATCTGTCTTCTCCAGCAGTCACCAAGCGGCTATAGAAGGGCTGTCCATTCATTATGAGCACCTACGAGGACAAGGTAGAATATTCGGAGGATCCTCTGGAGGGGGTCGACATTTGGGGGTTGGAATCACATGATGAGGTGGATGCGATGTCGGACTTGGACCCATTATCCGGGGTGGCTTTGCCTACTCAGCCCACACAATCCACCGTGGATGGGTGCATCTCGCCCATGGGGGACCTCGCGCACTTGACTTTTGGCTCGCCCTCGAACGAGGATATTGGGCTTTGGGCTTTCACGTAGGTAGAACAGGATACTCTGGCAAGTGCTGCCATCGGAAGCTCCGCACTATTCTCGGAGGCGGTCTTTCACGAGATCGGAGACACATCACGCTACTTGACGCATCGACATATTGAAGGCCTTCACCCACTTGGGGTTAACTCACACTGCCCTTCTGATAAAAATGATGCTGCTCAAGACTGTTCGGAGCCATTTGCACCATTGGCGGCCTCTGGGGTCTTCACCAACATACCAGAGGACCTAATCAACCGGGAGAAGATTAGCACTCCGCCTGCATCTGCAGACACTGTTGAGGCAGAACTGGGGGTTTGCAAGGTCAGTAAGCTGCATAAGGTCACGAAAAACAAGCTAAACTATCTCACAAATTTTGGAAGCGAGAGTGGTATGGAAGATTGGAGCATCATTGTTGCCAAGACCTTGGTTGGGAAGATCCGTGGCCGGAAATACTCCTCAACGAGACTTCAGCGGTGGAAAAGAGAGATCTGGAGTGAATCCCTTGACTCTCTCCTGGTGGTTGGGGTCATGACCAAAGGCTGGTTCTCTCTCACCTTCGCCCGCCCTGAACACTCCGATTGGGTCCTCAAGCAATTCTGGCACCTAGAACTGCACCCGGTCTATCTCAAGCGATGGGTGCCCCTTTTTGATCCCAAAAAAGAGAATGCAGGGGCTGGTCCCATCTAGATGAGGTTGCCTGGTCTGCCTCTGCAATTTTGGAATGAAACTGCGCTTTGGAACATTGGGGGCCACTTCGGTCGTTACCTGGACCATGATCGATCCTACCTGTCCACTGGTAGTAGAGCAGTGGCTCAGATCCTGATTTTTCTCGACACAAGGGATGGTCTATATGAGAATTTTATCATGAAGTTTGATGAGATGGAGTGGCAACAACCTCTAGACTATGAAGGCGTGCCCTTTCGCTGCAGGAAATGTCATGAGGTAGGTCATCTGTATAAAGATTGTCCAAGGAAGGGGGCTGGCAGGATGGTTGTTAAGAAATCTTGCTCCATTGGCACACAAACTGAGTCGAATCCCAGCATCTTGCCGGACAGTGCGGGTATGCAGACGAGGGCACCTGAGCTCCCTGGTGATATCGGGTCGAGGACAGCGACTATGCCCACCTGGACTACCACGCATCCCAGATCCCGGCCACAGGTCTCATCGGTGCCTCCCCAGCATGATCTCTTCATTCCGGGTACTGCTATTTCTGGCCCTTTAACTTCTGATTATGCAGATATATCTTCATCCATTACTTTGCCGTTTAATGTATCTGTTAATGAACCTCTCAATCTGTCATCTGCTTTCTCCATACCTTGGATATCATCGAGTGAGACCCATAAATCATTAAACCTCCCCTCGGTATGCTGCACCATCGCATTGGCCTCTCCTTCCTTCTCCCCTATCATCCATCATTCATCTGCTGAGCCCACCCCTGGCCATTCTGTCTCCTCTTCGGAGACTCACTCTTCGAAGCACAACTACTTTCTTAGATCCTTAACCAACCCTCAAACTGGCAAGGTTTTCGGCATTGGGCCGGGTCCGGGTAGCTTACCCTCCAAATCTCGTGGCAGACCTTCTGCCCTAGCGAAGGCCATCAAAAGGGCTAACTTTGAAGTGGAAGCTGGCACACAATCTTCTCTTATGCGGGTCCTTAGAGCATGACGACCCTTGATGACTGTTACATCATGATTTGTCTCTCCTACAATTGCAGGGGACTGGCCAACCCCGATAAGAGATTGGCCCTCAGAGACCTGTTAGCACAAAAGCCCTTCGACATACTATTTCTGCAAGAAACGCTTGGGGTGGGGTTGGAGGTGACTACTATTTTAACTTCCTTTCTCCCTAATTGGTCCTTCATTACACTTGATGTTCGTGGTAGATCTGGAGGATGTGCTCTTGGCATCAACAATAAAACCACCCGGATGATAAACTGCTGGGGTCGATCGGGTGTTCTTGCGATGAATGTTCTGTTTGGCAGCTCTGAGATTGAGTTTACCCTGGTTAATGTTTATGGACCCTGCTCTGATAGAGAGCACTTCTGGCACTCCCTTTTGTCCTGTTCACTTATGACTGTCCTCCATCTCATTTTGGGTGGAGATCTGAATTTCTCTTTGGGTATTGCTGAATCTTGGGGTCCCCTGGCCACCCCGGACCCATTGGCTGAGTTTTTTAACTCAGAGCTCGGTGCCTCTCATCTTGTTGACATTCAGACTACCAAGTTACAACCTACCTGGCGGAACAGGAGGAATGGTAACGCTGCTTTGGCTCGCAGACTTGACAGATTTCTTATTAAACAGGACCTCCTTCCTGTTTTGTCTCGTGCACGTCAATGGGTGGGATCTGGAGGTAAATATGATCACTCGCCCATCTACCTGGAGTTTGAATGTGGACCTAATAGAGCTCGCCCCCCATACAAATTCAACTCCAGATGGTTGCGAGATCCTGACTATAACCAGTTGGTCACTCGGACCTGGCAGCACTTTAGACCTTCGATGGATTTAGACCCTGGTAGGGTTATCAATGAAAAACTTAATCGCATAAAGAACCTTACCATTCATTGGGTTCAGAATAAAAAGAAACTGGAAAGGGAGGCTCTGCACAGCATTGAGGAAAAAATTGGCTCTCTCAACAATGGTGATCTGTTGGGATATAGTAACGAGGAAGCCAGGGCACAACTTTTTGCACTTGAGACCGAAAAGGCCAAACTGCTGAAACAGAAAGAGGAAGATTGGAGGCTTAAAAGTCGGGCTATTTGGATACAGGCCGGTGACGAAAACACAAAATTTTTTCAGCAGCATGCAAATGGACGCAAGGCTGCAAACTCCATTTGGGAACTGTCAGATCGAAATGGCTTTACTGCGAGAACGCAAGCACAACTACCTGAGCTGGGTACCAGACACTTCTCCAATTTGTATAGGGCTTCTACTATTATAAATCTCCCGGATATCCTGCGCATTACTCAAAACTTTAAACTCTTCGTGGAACAGGAGCAGAAGGATGATCTCAATACCCCGGTCACCATGGGTGAACTGGAGGGTGTTTTGAAATGGTTCAAGCGGGACAAACCTGATGGCTGGCCCATCGGGTTTTTCATCCACTTCTTCGAACTCATATCAACAGACCTTCTGGCTATGATTGAAGATAGCAGGGTGAGGGGCAGGCTTTATGATGGATTTAACACCACTTTTATTGCACTTATTCCTAAATCGGACAAACCAGCCAACTTCAATGAGTTCAGGCCCATATCGCTGTGTAACTGTATCTACAAGATCATTTCCAAAATTATTGAAAACCACATCAAGCCTTTCCTGTCCGATCATATTGAAAAGGAAAAATTTTCTTTTCTGAATCATAGGCAAATTCATGAGGCCATTGGTATAGCCCAGGAGGCCCTTCACTCTATCAAATCTCTCCGACTGAAATCGACTATTCTCAAGATTGATCTCACTAAAGCATTTGATCAAGTTGACTGGAGTTACCTTCACCTCATCCTCATCCACTCTGGTTTTCCTCATACCTTTATCAACTGGATTATGGGCTGCATTTGTCACGCTACATTCAGCATATTGATCAATGGTACTGCTACTGACTTCTTCCATGCGGGGCGGGGACTCCGTCATGGCTGCCCCCTTTCACCATTACTATTTGTCCTAGTCATGGAGGGCCTCTCTGTGCTTATCAAAAATGCTAAAGAAAGAGGGTCACTACAGGGGCTCCACATCATTGATAATTTATATCTCACTCACCTTTTATTTGTAGATGATGTTCTTATATTCCTAAATGGCACTAGACAAGACTCTGTTCAATTTGATCTGCTCCTGAAATGGTTTTGCAGGGCTACTGGTATGGTACCGAATAGCACTAAATCCTCTATCATCATGACGGGCTGCTTGAGACAGGAACAAGACACCTACAGGAACCTATTTGACTATGTCTGCATTGATATCAATGGCGGACTCAAATATTTGGGGTATCACATCAAACCAAATGATTATAAGATCAAGGACTGGAACTGGATCATAGAAAAAATTGAGCGCAGAATAAACGTCTGGTATAACCGATGGTTAACCAGGGCTGGTAGACTAATCCTCATAAAGTCTGTACTGGAGGCCATACCGGTCTATTGGATGACCCTGGCCTGGATTCCGATTGGTATTACCAATCGGATAAAATGCATCTGCAGACAATTCCTTTGGCGCAACCAAGGTAAGGCATCCACGTTTGCCTGGATTGCATGGGATCATATCAATTTTCCCAAACAATGGGGTGGCTGGGGGTTAAAGGATCTCCACCTATTTTCTCGGGCCCTTGCGGCCAAGATGGGCTGGCACTTAATTACATGACAGAGCCTATGGAAGGAGGTCATGGTTGCTAAATATATCTCTCCCCAAAGTCCTCTTGAATGGATCCGTGGCTGCATCACTTTGAATTCAGTGGCTTCAATCATATGGAGGGCTATCACAAGGGCATCACACATCCTTCAGAATGGTCTCTCTTGGAAAATTGGTTTGGGAACTGCGGTGCGCATTGGCACTGATTCCTGGTCGGGGAGTGGGGAATATCATAAACTTCCGGAGTTTATCATCGAACACCTTGCCCACAGAAACATCATTTATCTGGCACAGATTGTTGATTGGGCACACTCCTCATGGCAAGAAAAAGCCTGGCTATAGGCGGGTGACCTTGGGATCCCTCAGGAGGGCACACGAGTCTGGCAACAATTTATCTGGGCACTGAAAGCTACCAACATTCGCATCTCTGACCGAGAGGACAATTTGATTTGGGCTGTTTCAAAAAATGGGCATTATACTCCAAAGTTAGGTTACCTCGAACTTATCAAGCACAGGGAACCCCCTATTAAGGACTGGTGGTGGACTATCATATGGAAATTGAAATCCCCGTATAAGCACAGACTTCTGTTCTGGTGCATGCTTAGAGACTGTATTCCTACCACGGAATTCCTTCACATAAGAGCTTACCACGGGGCATCTAGATGCTGTTATTGTCTAAATGACAGTGAGGACGCACTCCATTTATTCCTGCAATGTAACATCATACTTAACATTTGGTCTCGGATCATTACAGAATTGGGATGCAGAATTAATTGGAAGGGTGCCACTTTAATAGAGGCCTGGACTCATTGGTGGCAGCACTCTGCACACAGTCCAAAATTACGCAACCTCCCTCTTATCGTGGCTTGGGAAATATGGATAGGACGAAACAAACAAATTTTCAATGATATTCCTATTGACTGTGATTGGATATGCGCAACATCTCTTGCCACTTTTCAGCTCATTCCCGAGGACAGTATATGCAGCAAGCCATCACATGAGACCCCAGAAACTATTGATCACAGCCGGGCGTGGGCATACTTTGATGGTGCATCCAGCGCTCAAGGGTGTAGGGGGGGCGCCATTCTTTATTTGAATGCCCAACACTACTACAACATCAGAATGGGGTTAGGACCTGGTACCAACAACTACGCCGAACTGCAGAGCCTCAGAATTCTTCTTACCTTTGCTCGGGACATTCACTGTGACTCCATCCAGATCTTAGGCGATTCTCTACTTGTGACCAATTGGTTTAACAACCTATCTCATTGTCACTCGCACACACTGTTTGCACTGCTGCGCGAGGTTCACCATCTCAGAGCACTTTTTGACTCCATCACAGTGACTCATATTTACAGGTCTCGGAACAAAGTGGCTGATCAACTGTCCAAAGAAGCTTCGGAGCTGACCTGGGGTACCTGGCACATCACAGAACACACTGCTGGACAGATCTACAGATATTATCACCGGCCTTTTATCGAGGAGGCTCCTCCTGGTTTGGATGTTTAGTATTGCAGCTATATTCTGGGAGATTTTGTTCTACCTCCCCTTTTTATATATTCGGCATGTATATTTACTTCATATTTATATTTAGGTTCTACAGGAGTTAGTAAGTTATGCACCGAACTTACTATGTGGACACTTGTTTCATAACTAAATGTGTCATGTTTTGGGACTGTGATTGCCTACAGTTATTTTGATTGTGTGGCTGACTGTAATAGATTTTGGACTGAACAGTAGTTTATACTACAGTTTTATGTAACATGTAGCTGATCATTAATTGAAAAGTTACGAACTTTTTCTCTGTGAAAAAAATACGTTTTGCGGTGCTCCATAATGTAATGGTGCACCGGTGCCATATGTTACGAATGACGCACTGATAAAAACATATTTTATTTTTTTATTATTTTTATCAGTGTAGTTCAGCGGTGCACTTGTATAACAAAGCGCAAAGGTGCGCAACGTTATGCAGGGCGCACTGGCGCAAAAAAATATGTATTTTTTAAAGATTGACGCAAGGGGCAACATGGATTGGGATTTGACTATGCAAGTCGTCTCGTGGGTTGGATTTATTATGAGTACAGAAACCCTATAAATCTAAATTGAAAAGAAAGAGGGAGAAAAATCGGCAGAAACAAAAAGAATCTAGGGTTTTTTTTGTAAAAATTGATTTTTTTTTTTAATTTTTAATTTTAATTTTTATTTCGGAAAAACTACAGAAAATTCAAAAAACTGCAAAAACAAAAAATTAAAAAAACAATAAGATTTTATTTTGTATTTTACTTCATAAAAAACTAGAGAAAAAATAAAATAAAACAATAGACTTTGATTTCTTATTTCACTGCATAAAAAAAACTGCAGAAAAAAGTACAAAAAAACAATAAACTTTACTCACGTTGTTTAAAATTCTATGGTACAGGGTTTGAATTACCAGAGGTTTCGAATTCAGATTGTCTGAATACTTCTGTTCAAACGTATTTCGCTGCTCCACAGTGCTCTCGTGCTCTGTTTGCCCCAGGTATGTATCCTGCAAATCTTTGGATGAAATATTTTGCAAAAATAGTGAAATAATGAAAAGTGTTTAGTATTTAAAGAAATGTTTTATGAAATTAGATTTTCAAAAATATTTTGCCGCCTAATTTTAAATTTACCACTTTTTTTTTTCACTTAAAGAAAATAGGGTTGCGCTTTTATTTTTATTTTTATTGCGGTTATTTGTTTACTAGTGCGTCCTTTATTTCAACCGCACTGGTGCTACTTTTTACAAAAGCACACCGGTGCGGAAAATAAAGAATTGGCCGGTGTGGTTATCTGAACAGTACGCACCAGAATTACATTTAGGTTTATGCACCAAAGTTTATTTTTGTTTTGCTCAAATGCAGGGAGAAAATATCATATATTATATGAAATGGACAATTCTTCAAAATCCAGCTCGTTCCATAATATTTCTCAAAGTCCATCGCGGAGTTCTCCCTATCCATGTGGAGATGTAATATTTACTTCAGATTTGTTTTATTTTTTCACTATCTAATTGAATTTATGTACGTTTTTTATCCATGTAGTCAATCATGCACAATTTAATTAAATTTATAATGTATACAAATTTCCAGGTTCATGTAGATTCAACAATGAGTTTAGATGCACAAAATTATATTCAAAGTACTGCTCCAAAACATCGAAAGTTCTTATCAGGAGCTGCATACCGCAAGACACATTTGGTAGATGAAAATGGACAGCCCCTTCACCCTTCCAATTGTAACAATATTGCATCTTCTAGCCACAATCTGGGACAATGATGGTAATTATAATTATAATTGTTTGGTATATATATTGATTAATATGTAATTATTTCAACGTCAAACCAATTTATAATCATGCAATATTGTCAACGTGGTTACTAATTGATATCATAATATTTTGTACTAATCATGTTCAATTTTTTTTTTAATTATTAGGATTCTAGTGATGATGAACGACCTACCTACCATTTTCTGTTGCACCCCACGACAATGTCAAATTGAGAGAAGGATGAATTAAGAGAAAAAATCGGAGAGGAACAATACCAAGAATGGTTGAATCAACCACCGATTCAATTCTCGCTACGTCCAGATTCACCAATTAGGAATGACTACAACAATAGTAGTTATTCACAAGCTGGCAATGGAGACAATCAAATAGAGGTTGGTATGGATGATTAATTAAGGGATACGACTGCCATGGAGACAATGTTGTTAGATGCATTCCAAAATGATGATTAACTAGGGGATGATGCTCATATCGCTGACACCTTTTTCGAAAGACTTAAATTTGATTCCACCACCCCTCTTTTTGGACCTGGCGGTCAGTCAAAGTCTACCCATTTTGGGACAATGATGTTACTGTACAACTTGAAAGAAAAGTTTGGCTTGTCGAATGCATGTTTCTCAGAACTTTTGAGGTAAGTTACCATAAAGTACTTCCGGTCTTATATATAAATTTGAAATATAATCAGTACACTGCAATGAACATTACAAATGTTAAATTTTATGAACGTTAATAATTATATCGACATTAATGTACATTTATTAATATAGTTTTCCATGATCACCAACTACAGGTTATTCAAAGATAAGGTTATTCCAAGTGATAATGTCTTGCCCGGTAGCTGCGAGGAGGCAAAAAAATTGTTGAAAATGTTGGGTGTTGAGTACATATCATATCATGTATGTCCAAATGATTGTATTCTATATAGAGGAGAATATGCAGACAAAGAGATGTGTCCGAAATGTGGGCATGACAGGTATGATAAATAAAAAAAGAAGGGTAAATCACGTACTGGTCCTCCTTTTAAGATATTGAGGCACATGCCTATAATCCCAATGATTCAAAGGCTCTTTCATTGCAAAGAATTAGCTATGTTGCAGGGATGGCATGCCCCACACAGAAGTGATTTGGGAGTTATGCAAATACCAGTTGATTCAATAGCCATGAAGCATATAGAGGATACATGGCCCAAAAAATTCAAGAATGAAGTACGAAGTCTACAACTCAGCATAACCATGGATGGTGTCAACCCATATTCCCTCCAGAACACCAACTATTCTGTTTGGCCTGTAGTAGTGATCAATAACAATATCCCCCCATGGTTGTCCGTGAAGAATGAACATCTTATGTTGGCTCTCATAATCCCTAGTAGAAGACAAGTGAAGAATATGGATGTTTACTTACAACCACTGGTAGATGAATTGAAGGAATTAAGGGATGGGATAAACATATACGATGTATCAAGAGCCATCGCAACAGAGAGGAGGTTTACATTGTATGGCATATGTGCTTACACGACACATGATTATCCAGGCTTAGGAGTTTGCTCTGGTAAATTTCATGTTTAATTTATTTATTTGTTTATATATAATGTAACAATATTCTTTCACATATTAGTTATTTAATTCGTTGTAATATTATTTGTTCTGATATTCATGATAGTCTTTAACGTGCCATGCATATTAATTAATGTATACAAATATAATCTCGTAGGTCTTGTAACAAAAGGGTATTTTGGATGTAAATGTTGTGGACCTTCTCTGAAAGCTAGATGGTCCAAGGACCTACGAAAGCCAGTGTATGATTGCTCCAGAATATTCCTACCAGAACAACACCCTTATAGAAGAGCAACATCCGCTTTCAATGGTAAACGAGAAAGAACCCAAAGGCCTCCAGTAATGAAACCAGCTGAATGGCTTAGAGCATATTAGAGAGAGATGGAGAAGGAGCTCACAGAAATGTTCGATTCAAATGGGGAGCCTAAGTTCGATGATCCATATTTCTTCAACACCTATGCTGAGAAATTTCCCATTGGGATGAAAAAGAAATCTATCTTTTATGACCTCCCATATTGGAAGCATCTCAAGATTTCCCACTTATTAGATCCCATGCATATATTTAAAAATGTTTCATCTTCTTTATGGAGGCACATATCATCGAAACAAAGTGATACATTGGCGGTTAGGAAAAATCTTATTACTTCAAAAACTAAAAAGAAATATTGGCCAAGACGATTAGAAATTACGGGATCAAAGGTAGGCACTGGTCCCTCTAATTCATGGTTTTTCAAAGAAGGTGATGTCCCATGGATTTAAAAAAAAGATGATATATCTTTGGGCAAAGGAAGTTATAATGGATGTGAGGGTGCCAACTTCATATTGGTCTTCACTACGGCGCTGCTTCACTGTGGATGACCATTTTTCGAAGTTGAAATCGCATGACCATTTGAATCTTCTAAGATTACGTATAATGTCAAAAGCATGATTTTATTATTTTCTATATTAATAAATTTTATCCCATGCGGTGATCATAAAACATAACTAATTTTGTATATTATTGCACGTTTTTATAACTTTGCAGTGTCATTATCCTTTGTTTGTGCATGGGTGCGTGAAACATGAATTCCCTCAAGACCTAGGACGTGCCATATCTAAATTATCTGCAATTGTACGTTGGATCACGTCAAAGGAGATTCATGTGGCTAGCATTCCACGGTGGCGTCAAGAGATAGTTGAGATTGTTTGTATGTTTGAGAAGGAATTGCCGATGAGTTTCATGGACTTATAGGTTCATCTTCTAATCCACCTAGCATATGAGGTTGAATTAGTTGGGGTTGTTTCTTATTGTTGGATGTTCTTCTTAGAGAGGTACATGAAAAAATTGAAAGGTTTTGTTCGACAAAGGGAAAAACCTGAGGGGTCTATGGCAGAGGGGTACATATCGTATGAGTCTTTCTACTATGGCAATGAGCACATCAAGAAGATCGAAAACAGACCAGGTGTGGTGATTTGGAGCGATGAATTGGATGAAGACAAAAGAGAAGGAGAGTTGCTCCAAACAAGTGGAAAAAAGCGCTTGATAAAGAGTAAGCGGCTTATAATTTTTCAAATTTACAAAAAGTAATTAATTATATTCATGTTGAACTTCGATATAATGTATATTTTGATCTCTAAGAACTATATAATGTTGGTTTTATTTCATCAGCAAATGCTGAAATTGAAGCAATCAATAAATTCGTTCTTTACAATTATGAAGTGACACAACCGTGGGTCACATTGTACGAACAAAAAAGAATGAAATGGGATAGTGACAGGAAATAATTCAGACAGTTGAATGGTAGAAGCGTGCCTTATCCCGATCATTTAAAGGGAAATATGCCAAAAATATGCCCCAACAGTTGGGTTGCTGGCCAAGTCAGAGAGACATATGGTGCTACCAGTCATTACCCGCGTGCTAAAGAGGATGCGCTAAACGTAGGGATTGGGTGCAGCAACTCGGTAATAATTTATATGTAAATTTGAAACTTATATTAAGACATCTACATTTCATATTTTAACTGTTGGGTTATTATTTATAAGACACATGACACTTATATGATTTTTTAAACTTTTTTATAATAAGTGCATTTGTTCCCATCTATGTGGGCATATGGACACCATTTTCACACAGAAAATGTCGATGCTGGAAACATCACACAAGACTGTGGAGTGGAAGTTGAGTTCGATCAATCTAGTCGATCTAGCCACCGTGATCAACAACTAGTAAGAGGGACGTTAGGTTACGTCGAAAAGATACAAGAGATCATTGAAGTGGATTTTTCTTCTTTCCAATGTGTTATTTTTAGGTGCAAGTGGTGGGACACCTTTGATCGGAATAATGTAAAGGAAGATTGCGATAGTAGGCTGATATGTATCAACTCTAGAAAGATGTGGGATGAAGCTAAGGAGCCCTATGTTTTCCCTAAACACTGCAACTAGGTGTTTTTCTACCCAGATGTGTTGGATAGGGATTGGTGGTTCGTATTGACACATGACCCTAGATCAAAACACATTTTTGAGAACAATAGTGTTATCATGCCATGCGAGCTAGAAGATAATGAGGGTGATCATGAGAACCGAGAGTGATATGGTAAAATATGTGTTATTTCATCAATATTTATACTTTTTAAGATGAGTTTTTCAAAATATTAATGTAATATGTATTAATTTGAATTAATTGGTAATTTGCATTGTGTTAATGTTAAAATCAATAATTCACTTGATAATTTGGTATTATGTACTTGATCTAAAAAACAATGGCGTATTGCATAAATTAATTCTTTTTTTATATCTAAGATCATAATAAAATAACGATAATTCTAATTAAGTACATGAATTTATTTGCATTATTTTCTAAATTTCCTTATGTTACAATAAATCATATTATTCTATATTTATTATTTTACAATTATTTAAAATTTACAAATTTAAAAATTTTAATAAATTCATTTCACATTAATACAATTAAAATTTTACAAATATTTTACATACAATTAGAATTAGAATTAGAATTATTAGAATTAGAATTACAATTTTACAATTTCACGTACAATAACAATTTTATAATTTTACATATATACAAATACAATTACAATTTTAGAAATTTACATATATATCATTACAATTACAATTTTAGAATTTTAAATGCAATTACAAATACAAATATTACAAATTTACAATATCATGATCATTTGGTATTTATAAATTAATTAATAAACATCATGTTCATGATAAGCATCGTACAAACATCATATTTGACTAAAAAACACATTCAAAATCGCTTACTGCATCATTGTGATCATGATCATCTAACAAAACACAATTAACATTATATATTAACATCATCAGTACAACACAAACACCAAATATACATCTCATTCTATCACATACACATCTAACTACAAGTTGCACATTAAATGAACATATCTAACATGACCTAACAACACACACATAATGATGATCACTAACATGTAAATTAAATACAACTGCAAAATGAACATAAAATACATGGACCATATAATATATATATATATATATATATATATATATATAACTAAATAATGGTAAAAATATACAACTGTAATATAAATGTCATGGATCAGCCGATGATTGAGCCTCATCTCCATGATGACTGTTGGTAGATGCTACTGGAGGCTCTGCATGAAAATCTGGCGCGGCACGAGGCTGTGAACGATCATGAGATGTCGATGGTATGCTGCGCCTCGCACACTTTCCATCATGTGCTGCGGCTCGCTCGTAACGTGCGACAGTCGTCATCAGTCACGTAAAAGTTGTCGTAACTCCTACGACATGCCGCATTAGGCTATACATGTCACACGACATGCCTCTCCACTTCTGTAAGAGCCTATCATCGGCCTCTATATCTTTGAAATCAGCGGGGCGGATGCCCGCCTCAACAAGCAATGCAATTAGTTGGTCGCCCAACTCCATCTTGTATCTAGCATCGCTCATACGTCGACCGTGGGTCGGCGCACCAGCAGGAGCAAGTCTCTGATCATCTGCACCGACCTCCTGCTAATCCTTGGCATCAAGATCATCAAGATCCACAACTGTATTAGGTGGTGGTGGCGGCATCTCCTCGCCATCAGAAGAGCCAATGTCTGCAAAATATATACAAGTACACAACAATAATTAGACAATTTCATTATACAATTTAAGAAAAACAAGTTAAATAAAATGTTAGAATAAATTTAAATAAAACAGTAATATTAACTCTATCATCTGGCGGCTCATCATCTGTGAATAGGATGTTGGCACACCCTCGCCAATACAACCCCGCATAAGGACAGGGGACCATAATGAAGGGATGCTCATCAACACAAGCTAGCAACCCCAGTGCATCATCTGATATCCTCGCTGGAAACAGAGTCTCCTCCCTCTGGGGCATCATCTGTCCCCACATATGCATATGTGCCTCAGTCATCAACCTACGAGGCTACCGAAGAAAAGAAGGTCTCATCTCTGGAAACCTCTGAAAAAATAAACAAAAAAGCTCTGAAGAAAAAGGGAAGTTGACCCTCCCTTGTGCATGAGCATGACATCTATCTAATGCTGTACAGAACTGCCGTAAAAAGATGGTAGACCACCTGACAAGTCGTGGCTGCTGTAGTAAAGAATCAACATAATACAAAAGCTGGCAACTAATGCGTTGCCCGTCACTGGTGTTGTGCTGAATGGTCGAAATGATAAGTGATAGACATTGGACCTCCTCACCACCAAGCGCATCAATACGTAACTGTCCTCCAAAGACCTGGAAATATGAAGGAGACAATATGTCTGCTCTAATGTATCTCTGGGAGTAAACTAACTAACTCCCTACCACACAGCCAGCTGGAAACTCGGGGAACAAGGGAAAATCCACCACTCTCCTCGAAAGCCCTGTAATAAAATAAACATCCTCCTCAGTGGGCGTGTACCACTAGTCGATACCAACTCAGAAAGCCTGTCGCTGGGCATTCCACCTTTGGATAAGATGTCTTAAAAGACCACTATGGGACTTCAGGGAAGTAGCCTCCTCATAGAACTTGAGGAGGCCTACCTGCCTTAGGAGCCCCTGTGTCACTGCTGTAATAGGGCGAGGGTATGCATCTTTCTCCCTCTCTCTTTCCTCCCACAGGTGAACCATATTATATTGTTCCGCCTATTGTTGTTGTTGTTGCTCCTCTTCTCTCCTTTCACGTCTCTGAATGATTGACATATTAAACAATTTTTTTTAATTAAATGACACATGTATTTACAAATATACGTATATAAATATTTTTTGAAAAATAAATAAAACAAGAGACGGTGTGCCAAAAACACAGTCACGCACCGGTAACGGTGCGTCCCTACCCAGAGACGCACCGCCTATGGTGCACATAATGATATAAAAAGCACTAGGCGAGGTGCTCCAGAAAATATTTTTAGCGCACCGTTCACTAAGTGCGGTGTCAGGAGGCTAGTGCACTGACTTCACTATACGGCCCGGGGCTTATAGCTAAGTCAACACACCACCCTCCTGCCACCGTACATAGTCGTATGGTGCGGCCAAGTATCCGAGCGCACCGCTCTTTATCGTAAAATTTACAATAACACGGTGCGCCTTTGGAATCTGCCCCAGAACCGATGCAGATACACTTAGCACTGGTTTACCAACCCGAACTGTTGACAATGTCAAATGGAAGTTCCGGTGCGCCGAAAAACTTAAGTGCCCCGGGGCGGATAAGTTCGTCAACGCACCGGGTGTCCGAGATTCAACATTGTCAACGGTGCGGCCAGGGAAATGACCGCACTGCATTTTAATTTTTTTTTAAAATTACACCGTGTGCCTCGCGGTACTGCCTCAGAACCGGTGCAGACGCCTTCAGCACCGGGTGTGGTGCGGCCTGTAAAATAACAGGCAACACCGCAAACTGGTGCGGCCTGTAAATTTACAGGCAGCACCGCAACCGGTGCGAGCCGAACGACTTGAGCGCACTGCACGATTTTTTTTTTTTTTTTAAATGGTTAATTTTAAGGTTTTTTCAAATTCTAATCTGCTAAAAGGTTTAATTATGGAAAAACTAGAAAAATACCTGTACATTTATCCGTCGAGGAGGCATATTGGCTGTACAATTTAAAAAATAAATTTGTACACTATTTTATAAAATTTAAGCTGGAGATTGGTGGCAATGTACAACAACAGTGCGTGCAATAAGTGCAATGGGAGCACGGATGTCAGTGCAGCTCAAGCAAGGATAACTTGCACCGGTGCTTGAGAGCTCTGTAGCATTGACAAAAGTGAAAAATGCGGTTTTTTGGCCGTAATTTTTATTATTATTATTTAACCCTGTTACGGTGCGCTAGGTTTTAATTGGAGTACCGGTGCATTATATTAATGCCGCACCGGGCTCTTTCTGTTTTCCCGCACTTTTAGAAAGCACCGGGGCAGCGTAACTGTCACGCACCGGTGCGCTACATTAACGAGACACACCGGTTACGACGTTTGGTGAACCAATCATTTTTGCGGTTTTTTGGCTGTAATTTTCTTATTTAACCCTATTCCGGTGCACGGGATTTTTACAGCAGTATTGGTGCGTTTCCCGTATGCTACGCCGGGCTCTTTCTGTTTTGCGCGCTTTTAGGAGGCACCAGGGCTACGTATTTTTAATGCACCGGTGCTCTGCTGTAATATGACACATCGGTAACAGTGTTTGGTGAACCAATGATTTCTACGTTTTCTGGCCATATTTTTTTTTATTTAACCCTATTTCGGTGTGCGGGATGTTTTCTGGAGTACCGATGCATTGTATATATGCCGTACTGGGCTCTTTATGTTTTTGCGCGCTTTTAGGAGGCACCGAGGCAAACTATTTTTAAAGCACCGGTGCTCTACATTATCATGATGCACTGGTAACAGTGTTCGGTGAACAAATGATTTCAGCGAGTTTTTGGCTGTAATTTTTTTTATTTAACCCTATTCCGGTGCGCAGAATTTATGGGGTTCTCGGTGCGCTTCCATCATTCCGCCCCGGGAAGTTTATGTTCTGCTCGATTTTATGACGCACTGGGGTGTGGCGTTGTGACGCATCGCGGTTGTATAGTAACCTGACGCGCTGGTAACGGTGCCAAGTGAACCAATGATTTTTGCGGTTTTTTCACTATAATTTTAATTGTTTTAAACCCTTTTCCGGTGTGCGGCATTTACAAGGATCCCGGTGTGTTTCGGTCATTCGGCACCGGGTCATTTATGTTTCGCGCGCTTTTTATGAAGCACCGAGGCTGACGATATGACACGCATCGGTGCAGTTGCTGAATTAAAAGCACTGAGAGGGTGTGTACGGAGCGCACTGTTTCCGGTGTGCCAATGTTTTATGCAGTTTTTTTGCTATAATTTTTTTATTTAACCATCCACTGATGGGTGCGTTTTGTGGGCGCCCCGGTGCGTTTCATTTATTCCACACCGGGCGGTATCTGTGCAGTCGACATGTAAAGCATTGGTGCTCTACAAAAATAAAACGCACCGGGCTTGCGTGTACGGAGCGCACGGTGTCTGGTGTGCCAATTTTTGTAATGCACTGGTGCTTTGTCATATTGAACGCACTGGTGCGTTTTAGGTTGATAAAAGCACTAGACGAAATACATCCGCAAGAACCTCTACCTGCCAACATCCTCTAGGATCCTCTGCTAGAAACGGACGTCTGGGGTATTTTTCTGTGGGGTTCCTCAAAAACATCCGCTAGAGGGTCTTTTCCTTGTAGTGCCTTGTCCTTTAGTAGTTGCATTGTGTGGTGCCACATTATCCTTGTCATATGTATCCCGAGGTATTCCTATGTTCTTAGCGCACTTTCCTTTATTCTTCTCATTACCTTTCCAATCCTACTTAGACTCAATATTTCTCTTTGATTGCTCATAACATTGCTTTATCTTCCTAATGGTTTCCTTTAGCGATCTAGGCTCATCAAACTCAATTATATCTTTGAATTATACCATAAACCCACTAATGAATCTTTGAATATTTTATTTCTCCTCCCTAATATAAGGCATATATCTCAACAACTCCAAGAATCTACTAGTATAATCCTCATCGGTCATTGATCACATCTTCAACTCATAGAATTATTTTTCCTTATCATCGTAGTATCTTTTAGATAGACAATTATTTCTAAAAATTCTCTCAAACTCACTCCATGTCAGATCCTCTTCTTGAATGCCTCTGAAATTCTTCACATATTCCCACCAAATGCTTGATTTTCCTTTAATACTGAAAGTAGCTCTCCTAGATTTCATATTTTTTGAATAAAAATGAAATTTGAAAAACTTATTCATCCCAAGCAACCAAGATTTTACATCTTGTGAATTCTTCATTTCTCCATCAAATTTAGGAGAATTTGATTTCTTGAACTCCTATGGAAAATACTGCTTTTCACTCCTCCTATAGAGATGGTGGTGGTGATGACGATGATTTCTCTATAAAATAGAACTAGAATAGAACCCATGGTCATTACCCCTCGTGTCAGTTGTATCCAAGATTCTACCATCCAAGATTCTACCATCTCTGACTGTGTGATCCTTGTCAAACCTATAACCTGATTGAGACCTGGTACCATATGCCCCATTGATCCTTTCCTCCTGTCCATGACTGATCCTAAGTGGTCCTTGTCTCTACAAATCTAATAAAGTATGAAGGATGACTGCATTAACTTCTTCTTTCTTTTCCTGTGCTTTGGAAAGTCTCCCGTGACTAAATAATCTTCTCGTTATCCACCTTACAACTTATGATCTCTGCTTTCAAACTTATCAATGTATTTGTTATGTCAGGGGAGTACTCATCGCCATGTTTTTCATCTGATATGCAGGGAGAATCATGTGAACTGTAGTTCACCATTATGCTATTCATATTGATCTTCCTCTTCATGCAAACATACCATGAAAAATAAACCGAATATAAACATGAACAACATACCTCAATGAAGTTCAGGGGAGGCTATCTCGTCTGCACAATCAACAAGATTAACACAAAATATGTATATGTAATGAATTCATCATATCAATCATCTTAAATTCAACATCATACCGGTCTCGTAACATTCCAACACCATCATGACGACACAAGACCACAATAATGACCATCACAATGCACACATAATGATCACATAGAAAAATAACATGCATGCATGAAAAACACTTTCTACTCATCAATCCAATTTTTGAACCTGGGAGCTTTGATACCACCCTATGGTATCAAATATCACCCAAAGAGAACAGAAACATGCTCTAATACAAATCTATAACCACTCCTCCCACATTTACCCAATTTCATTAGCTTTCCAGGGTGAACATGAGACAAAAATTTACTATGACATGACCCAAAATCCAAGCTCCAGTTAAGGAAGTGGGTCTTGTAAATTGACCACAAACTGATAACCCACAACATACCTTAGGGCTAGAGGAGAATCAGGGGCCAAAGAACCACCCCATGTTACCAAACCATGAGCTTAGGCTTCTTTTCAGTGACCTAGACTCCCAACTACATGCATGACAAGGCCTTTGTGTGGTTATAGGCCTCCAACCACACGCACAACACTTCCTGAGTGCAGTTGTGACCCAAATTCCCTAGTTTAGAGGGCGCGGTCCTATGATCAGAGACATAATTCCAAATCATCCTCCAGACCATCGCTCAAAACTTTCCAAAATCATTATATATATGAAAACAAAGCTAAAAATTCAAACTTGAGTAAAAAAACTTGACCTAACCAAGCCTAACCATGACAGTCATTTCGTCAAACATATGGAAAACATGTAAGCTACAGGTCATGAATGCTTATCTAATCATAATAGTCTAAGATTACTTTGAGAATCACCAAAAAGGTTCTATGCCCTCTCCCCATAGCTACAACAACACTAGTTAGTCCATGAATTCATCAACCATTCATATATTCATCAAATATGTCAAGAGCCATAAGTAGTATACATCACATAACTAGCATATAACCAACAAATAACCATCATATAAACCATGGAAAATTACCATAATATTACCAACGTAATCGCTACATATATACATGAATCAAAGTAGAGAAATGACTCTTATTAACATATGAAAATTCCAACCAAGTCAGGGAATTTCATGTACCACCCGAACATAGATTGGGATGAACCAAATATCTCTTTCATCTAACCGCCCCTATGCTATATTCCAAGCATGAATGCAGAATCACATGGAATAAACCAAACAAAATAAAACCAGGGATTCCAGAGGCCATACCACCTCAAACCTCAACCAATGATTCCATCTTACGGTGGAAAATCACTAACACCAACTAGATTGGTCTCTACCCAAGTTGTCTAAGGATCTAGAGCATTTTTCCAACCTAGCTCCAGGGACTAGTAACTCAACCCACTAAGGACTCTAGAGAATTTTTCCCAACCTAAGCTCCAGTAATAGTAAGTCAACCTAAGCTATTTTAGGGCTTCCATATCATTTTTTCTAATCCACAACCATAAGGAATTATGAGCACCAACTAGAAAAAAATCAAGTGGAAACACCCACAACACCATGGTTATCTAAGAAATGGCAAGGCAAGGCTAAAACCGCTTTCAATCTAGGAAAATATCCATGCAAATGACAACACATAACTGGAAACCCACATGCATATAACATGCATCCATAAATCAACAAGGAAATCACACATGCAACCTATTACTTGCAAAGAAATCCAGCTGTAGCTATTGATCTACATATTCCCTTGCACTTTCCTACTTTAATTTACCTTATTTCTCCAAATCCAAGTGAGTACTAGAGTGCTCCAAGCATGCTCCAATAATGCTCCAAGTTTACAATATTATGAGAGAGTGAGAGAATGAAAGGGAGAGCCCAGGACTGAACTGAAGAAAAACTCGACTGACAAAAGCTAAACTAGAAAAAGCAGTGAACTGATCCTCAAAAGCCTTTTGATCATTGAGGCCTCTATTTTATTCATTTTCCTTCAAGTTCCCTCTCATTAAAATGTGTGACCTTTCATCTCCCTTTTCTCCTATTTTCCTTTATTTTCATTAAAAAAATGCCAATTAATGCCACTTTTCCTTGGCCAATGCCTTTTCCAATTTCAATTGCCATTAATTAATCACTAGTGATACCCATGACTATGTTTTTCCCAAAATTCAGCTTAGAATATGTGTCCCATGACCTTGGTATTACTTTTATTTTTTATTTATTTTTATTTACATACAAAATCAACCATGGGTTGTTATAGACGAGGGTAGAAGAAGGGTTTGAAATATTTTTTGTTGTGTGGCTAAGGGTTGAATAGTAAAGAGTGATTTTGGATGTTGTCTAAAGGAGCAGATAATGCAGAAAAAGAATAGTATTACAACAAAGGATAGAGGCTACAACAAGGACATCAAGAATACTGGTGTTTGTGGGCTGAAGGAACCAACCGAGGTGAGTTAAGTATCTTGTTGTTGTGATTTGTAGGTGAAGGACAATGGATTGTATTTATATTTGGGTAGATGAGAACCAGATGGACTAGGAATTAGCCCTAAATTGTATTAGTTTAAGGACACAGATGTATAATCGTGCATATTAGCATTGTATCCGTATTTTAAAAGGGCCATGATCCTTATTATGAGAGCCCTAAGGTTTTCTTATTAATGGATAAATAAGCAACACAATTTTGGACCAAAAATACTTTGTACTATTGTTGATATATTTTTTGTTATATTTTTTGTGAAAATTATTTAATTTGGGCATATCTAGTGTGTTTATGTTCTTTGCTAAGTCATAAACTTGACCTACGGTGCATGGAATTTCAACATGGTATCAGAGATACTTTGAAGGGTAGCTAGATTAGAGTGTGCACATGTGTTAGATTTATGAGGGAGATGCTATTGCATGGACCAGTAGTGTTGCCAACTCATAGTTAGCTAGACATGGAGCAAAACATTCAACATAGAACATGTAGATGCAGAATTGATTGGTTTGGTGATGAGATAGGATGGGAGTTCCAATGGATTGGTGGAGAAATCAGTGCATAGCGGTATGCTATGTGGCAGGTTACTGGTACCATTGATTGAATTCTGTTGACTTGTCAAAGTACGTTGATACAATTCAGGTTCCTTAGCAGGGAGTGTTTTGGCATGGGCAAGGTAGCTTCATGTGGATGGAAGGCTGATCATGAAATATATTCATTGGGTTGTAGAGTTTCACATATAGCAGTGAAGACATGTGAATATGAGGTGTTTGACCTAAGCGAATGGGGACACTTGTAGCATTGAGTTACGATGGTTTAGAGTGGAGTAGGCCTAGTGTTCAACTGCAACTTGGCATTGAACTTTGGACACAAGTTCATTTGTAGCACTTTCCAGGAGGAAAGAAAAGTGAGCCAAGGGGAGGTTGTATAGGCTTAAAGGGATATTGTCTTTAGAGGGAGACTTTAAAGGAAAATTAGCTACCCAGTGGAAGTCTAACCTGATTCAAGTGAGACAATGGATTTTTCATCTCGTAAAAGGAAAGTTACGAACCATTTGAGGACAATCATGGTGGTGCAAGGAAATTCATGGAAAATGTGATGGAAGTCATGGATCACGCAAGGAAAAGTCATGGTACATGCTATAAAAATCATCCACCATCCATGATAAGTATTCATCAAGCACAAAGAAGATGTGGCAAATGCGAGAAAAATCTTGGCCTTTTAAATGAAAGTGATGACTCATGCAAGGAAGTCATGTGCATGCAAGGAAAGTCATGGAGCTAGAGATTTCTATGAGAAGGACATGGAGATACCTTCCTCAATAAGAGGGAGTCTTGAAATTTGGGTAGCTCAGAAGGTATTTGTTTGTGGAGAAAACCCACAAAAAGGATTTTATTGGGAAACCCATGGTTTTGGGTTTTGGACCCAAAGCAGTGGTCTTGGAACCATAAGGTAATTAATATTTTATTCTAATTTGTTATTGAGTGGTTAATAGGGATTTTTTCATGGACAAATAAGACCCATTAGACACTCACACAAGAGATATAAATATATGACAAAGGGGAAGTCTAGTCACAGGTGAGATGGATTTAATTTGAGGAGAATGAGAGCCTTAGAAGAGTCGTAGACCTTGGAGGATAGCCACAACAAGGACAACTAGTAGGAGGTTGAGTTAGGAAGGGTTGGTTTTCCCCAGTCGCATGCAACAAGAAGTGTGATCTGTCTTAAGAAGGCCGAGTTGACTAGCAAGCCACAATTGGCTTGGAGGGAAGCCAAAGTCTATTTGACAAGGAACCCAAGTCAGTTGAAAGGGCCAAGTAGTTAGAGGGTTTGTTTTTGGAGGGCTTAGGGCTAGATCTAAGGTTGAGTTTAGCTATGGAAGAAGGCATGGTTAAGGCTAGAAAGAGGTTTGTCATGGTGTATTAGGGCTAGCCATAGGGTTTATAATGTGTTGGAGAAGGCCACATGCCTAGCTAAGTAACCACAGGCCCAAAGGGAGGGGCCAAGTTGTGTGTTAGGGATGTTGTAGTAACACATCTTGGTTAAGAGGCCAACCAAGTTTGTCGCGTGACTGTGGGATATTGTGAAGGGGTTGTAGGCCTAGGAAATCTGGGAGGTCTAGTCGAGGCGAAGAACAACTAGACATGGAGAAGACCAAGGGAAGTCGTAGCCTAGATTTTTAGGAATAGACCTAACCAAGGTCTACCTAGTCTAGAAGAGGAGGTCCGAGGGAAAAATAAGGGTTTTCCAATTGTCTGTTATGTGGCTAAGGGCCGAAAAATAAAAAAATAACTATTGGACATTGTGTAAAGGAGTAGGAAATACACAAAAGGAAGATTCTAGAAATAAAGGATATATGCTACAACAAGGACGACAATAATATTAGTTTTTGTGGACTAAAGGAACCAACCGAGTTGAGTTAAGTATCTTGCTGTTGTGATTTGTAGGTGAAGGACATCTGGTTGTATTTTTATTTGGGTAGATGAGGACCTGATGGACTAGGCCTCAACCATAAGTTGTATTGGCTAAAGGAAAAAGTTGTATAATTGTGTATATTAAAATGGTATTAGGGTTTATAAAGGGCCACGATCTCTGGTACAAGAGCCATAAGGTTTTCTTTTTAATGGAAAAATAAGGAACATGATTTTGGGCTAGAAATACTGTGTACTATTGTTGATATGGTTGTTGTTATATTCCACTATGGAAATTTGTTTATGTTGGGCATCTCTAGTGTGTTTATATGCTTTGATAAGTCATAGACCAGACCTAGAGTGCCTGGAATTTTAAGAGGAACCATGCGAGGGATATAAAAGTGACTCTAAAAGACAATTAATAAGGATGAAAGGATAACTGAAAAAGTATAAATGGAAAATTGTACATTTGAAGTTAGAGGATGAAAGAAATAAAAATAATTTGGAGGAAGAAAACCTAATAAGGAAATTGCAAGAGAAAGTACATCTAGAGCTGGAGAAAAAAAAACTAGCTTTGAGGAGTTGAGATTAAAATCTTTTTCCCAACTACATGAATTGGTTTCTTTCCACAAGATCAAGCAACAAAGATGGAAGATGATAGATGAGCAACAAATAGGATTTGGTCATCAAAATATTTGAATTTCTTTAGATTTTCTAAGATCTTATTTTTGCTTGGTCAATAGCTAGGGCTTTATACAAGACAATTAATGAATAGTAAAAATAGATTTTTGAAAATAATACACAGAATATTTAGTTTTCAATAATCCCTAAATTTTTTAGAAAATTTTTGGATTATAATTTCATTTTTTTGTACTAAAAAATTGGATGGTATAAACACAACTTTTCTTTTCAATAGCTAATACAAAACATAACCATATAATTTCATCTATATTAATAACAATTTATAATTAAAAAACAACTATAAAAATTAAAATAAAAAATTATTATTTATTAATTTAATTTAATTTATTTTATTACTATATCATTATATTGAATATTTTTAAATATAGTTATGCATATTTAAGAAATCTTAAATAACTAAACATCAAATCCTTTGAAAAATATAAAATAAATAACTAAATATCAAATCTTAAAAAAAACAATTTTTATTATTATTATTTCAAAAATAAAAATTAGATAAACAAAAAAAATCTTAACAATATAGACATAATAATCTCACTAATTATTATTATTAAAAACAAACAAACAATCACCAAAAACACTATATAATTTTAAAAATAAAAATTATATACAAATTCCCTTTCAACAAAAAAAAAAAAAAAACTTAACATTGAATAGGTAATTTCATAGAATCTTATAGGTAATTTCATTAATTACGATTAAAAATAAACAAACAAACACCAAAAACACTATATCTATGAAATAGACATTGCTGGCTGGATTTGTAGTCTTATCATGCATGATAAATATAAAATTGAACTTGTAATTGATTTGTACTCTTATCATGCATGATAAATATAAAATAATGTTAATTTGTAGTCTTATTATGCATGGTAAATATAAAATCGAACTTGTAATGTTTCTGTGCAAGATGCTAGTTTTCAATTGAATTAGAATAGCTCAATCATTTTTTTATTTTTATTTATTAAAGTACAGAAAAAATAAATATTATTTTATTTAATATAATATTTTTTTATATATTTAAAAAAAATTATAATAATAATAAATAAAATTAAAAATTTAAAAAAATATTATATAAATCAAAATTATAATTCAAAATTTATTTATAATACATGTGAAAAAAATGTTCTCAAATCAATCCAAAGTTTATATTCCAATTCAAATTCAAAATTCAGTGTTTCCATATCAACTTCAAAGTTCAGAATTTAATCTTCTTAATTAATTTCAAAAACCAACTTTAAAATTCAAAGTTTACATTCCAAATTAAATTCAAGAATGAGAGTTAAATCCTTCAAAATTGATAATAAACTTTAGAATTTAATCTTCTTAATTAATTTCAAAAATTAACTTTAAATTTCAAAGTTTACATTCCAAATTAAATTCAACAATAAGAGTTAAATCCTTCAAAATTGATAATAAACTCTCTTCCTCCTCTTTTTTTTTTTTTACTTTAATCATTCACCCATTTTCTATGAAAAATAGCTAGATGCTTTTTGAACTCTAAAAATCTGTCCTTCTTTACTTTTGCCTCCTCATATGCTCTTGATCCTTTAGTGACAACCAATATCTGCTCATATGTTGAATTAGCACTGCATGATGTCTTTGCTGACAAACCTCCACAGGGCTCTTCATATACCCCATACTCATCCTTGGGATCAAGCACAACCCAAGGTCTTCCATTTGGAGACACAATACAACAGTTGTCATTTTGCAGAAAATCATATGCCTTCATCAAGCTCTCATGATCTTTGAACCATAGAATGGCTCTTGTACACTTTTCAAATTTGGAAAATGGAAAAATAAAAACCTTGAGAAGTCCCAGAGTCACGATGGATATGACACTTACTACATCAGCTGGTGATACATCCTTTTCCAGGTTATCCAAAATCAGATGTTCTGAAAAAGAGAGTTGTTCCCCCTGCTCTGCCTCAAGCCAGCCATTCCCAGCTTTTACATTTTCAGTAACCTGTACAGTATCATCCAACTGAAACTGAACTGGCAAAGAATTCAAATTGGGAAGGTCATTTAAATTTGTTCCTTGAAGACTACACCCAGTCATTTTTCCTGCATCTATTATTCTGGTACAAGTTCTCTTTTTCCTGCTGCCCCATTCCATTGGTCTCTCCTCTGTTTTTGTTTTCACCTGCACCTGTTCATGTTTTAAGTTCGTTGAATCTCTTTCTCTTGTATTTTTTCTGTTTCTAGATCTCCTCAAGGGAAAATTCCTGCCAACATATGCAGGTATCATTGGTTTCTCCTCTGCTTTTTGTTCCACCTGCACCTGTTCATGTTCTAAGTTCGTTGAATCTCTTTCTCTTGTATTTGTTCTGCTTCTAGATCTCCTCAAGGGAAAATTCCTGCCAACATATGCAGGTATCATTGGTTTCTCCTCTGCTTCTGGTTTCACCTGCACCTGTTCATGTTCTAAGTTCGTTGAATCTCTTTCTCTTGTATTTGTTCTGTTTCTAGATCTCCTCAAGCGAAAATTCCTGCCAACATATGCAGGTATCATTGGTTTCTCCTCTGCTTTTTGTTTCACCTGCACCTGTTCATGTTCCAAGTTCGTTGAATCCCTTTCTCTTGTATTTGTTCTGCTTCTAGATCTCCTCAAGGGAAAATTCCTGCCAACATATGCAGGTATCCTAGAGTACATATTATCTACCAGAGTTACAAAATGTTGAAGTACAGGGTGAGTTTCAATATAGCTTCCTGCTTTCAGCAAGCAGATGTTCTCTGTAGAAACGTAGCTCCTTTGATCTGCATATGGACCAGCCAACCATAATACCTGAAAGTCACATGTACACTCTTCCAAATGGTGGTCGTAGTGATGAATTTCTTGTACAACAGCATCAAAAAATCTATTATCATAACCATCGCTTGAGCAAGAGACGCATAAACGCATTCCAACTTTCACTTGGCCACAATGCTCGTCTTGAAGCTGCTCTGATGAAAGTCGAAACTTGGACCTCACCTCCTCTCCACTGCTGAACTTCTCGGGTCTCCATATCTCGTCGTAGACTTTGGAGAATCCTTTGTAATGCACGTGAAGGCAGCTATTGACAAGGCGAATTGACACATCGTACCATGCACCGTCTGTCCACTGAAATTCCACCTTTGGAGACCTCTTAAGATTGTGTCTGCTCATTGTTCAGATTTTATCAGGCAGTCGGAATTCTTGGCTTCCACTTCTACCTGACATTACGAAACTGGTATTTCAGTTATCAATTTTTACTATCAAATGGGAGAAACTGATTCCTAAAAACTATTCAAAACCAATCTTGAATTTAGATAAATGGCTTTTGGATGTGATGGTTCGAAACAAATTTTAAATTGGAATGTATTATGATTAGAATCCTTAACTAAATTTTAATGATGTGATTAATTTTAAAGACATTTATTTAATAATATGATTGATCTCAAAAATATTTATCTAAATTATAAATGACGAAAATTTTAGATCTAATAAACTTTAAATTATTAACATGTATATAAATAAATAAAAAAATTAAATAAAAATTTAAATTAAATCATTAAAATATGAGTAAAAAAACATTAAAAACAGTTAAAATTTAAATTAAATTTTTTTTATAAAATCTTATTGCAAGAGAAAATTACAGTATAATAAAAATAGGAATAAGAATGAATTCAAATATAAAAAATATTGCTTATCAAATATTTTTCAAATAATTTTTTTTGTTCAACCTTTGAATAAAGGCTAAATGCATGCAATGCTGTAAATATTCAAAGTATTCAAAAGGCTAAATGCATGCAATGCTGTAAATATTCAAAATAAAACACTATCCCTTTAGATTTCTCACACTCCTCATACCTCGTTGTATACAAATCCCTGCCTGCAGTGCTACAAATACTCAAAATGCAATAGGCTAAGAGCTGGCAAAGTCTGGGTTATGTTCTGTTTTGGATATTCCGAGGGATATGACTTTTGTCCTTTTCCACATTAAAGTATCTGCAGGTTAATTTTTGTATGTATGTATTGCTGCTTCGGCCAGAACTTTAGATAATTTAGTCAGGCAGTCGGAATTCTTGGCTTCCATTTCTACCTGACATTAAGAAGCTAATATGTCACATATTAATTTACTCTCAAGTTACAGAAACTGATTCGAAAAAACCATGACAATTTAGTTAGGCAGTCAGAATTCTTGGCTTCCACTTCTACGGGATACGGGATATTAAGAAGCTTATATGTCAGTTATCAATTTAATTTATTTTGTAGAGTGTTTCTGGATCTATCACATCAATTTATTCGTTTTTAATCGATATTTCGAATTTGCTACTGAGATACATTATCAAGATAGAGATGTGAGGAAGAGAGACCTCAAGAAATGGAATGAGGAATAAATAGGGGTCTTAAATTATTCTGAAAATCCTTTCAAAATAAATATTAAAGGGTTAACGCATTAAAATATGAGTAAAAAAATGGACATTAAAAATGTTTAAAATATGAAAGAATTGCAGAATGTCCTTTTCCATTTTTATATTTATCTCTTTTGGAAATACAAATAAATTTGGGGATCCTGTGACATTTACACAAAGAGTGCCTTAACAAAAACACCTTGTCATCAAATGATTTACAACCTTAGAACTACTAAAATGTTTAATTATATAAAAAAAATTATACACATCTAAATGATTAAGAATTCAAAAAATAATTTATTTTTGTTATTGAAAATAAAAATTACATTTCACTATAGTAATTAGATTTATAAGCTAGGGTTTCATTCTATATGGCCATCAAGGTTCGAAACTTACAGTGTTGGTGTGACCCATGCCAAATTAAATTTTACTAAAGTAATAAGATTGGATTGAGAAGCTAGGACTACCGTAATTGGATTCAGAAGCTAAGGTTTCATTCTATAATGCACTCAAGGTTCGAAACCAAGGTTGGTGTGACCCACTTTAAATATGATCACAATGATTTTGATGACTTATATTTCATTAGATCCTTTAGACTACAAGATAATCCACCTTAAAGGAATTTGCATCTTAATGAGATTTGATTTATATTTTTAGTAATAACTTAAACCATAAAGTATGGTTCACTAGTGTATCGAGAATACCTTGTCCTTTATCCTTCAAATTTTAAGTTCATAAATTAAGTTCAAATGTCTTTGGTGTATTAGAGGCTTTTGCTCACCAATATAGGGCTTTTCCAGGTTCAAAATTCAGTTGGGTAGTTGCATAGGCTCAGGAGTACAGGAGTAATCCCATCTGCTGGATCTTAAATCTCCTCAATGATAGAGGGACTGGATCTTAAATCTCCTCAATGATAGAGGGTAGGTGTAGTGATTTTTTAATTTAAAAATAAGAAGAAAAGAAAAAAAAAAGAAAATTCAATACTCTCCTCAATGATAAATGACAGGTGTAATGATTCTTTTAATTAAAAAAAAAGAAAAAAATAAAAAGAAGAAGAAAAGTCAATGGTAACATTTGGGAGAATAAAATAATAGGCAAAAATATTTTACAATTTTAACATGAAAGAAATATATTAAGTCCACTTTATATACTATGCTGTGTTGCTATGGGTTCCCTTCTCTCCCCTATAGTTGCTAACTTATTTATGGAAGATTTTGAAACCAAGGTTTTGGCCTCTGTTCAATTTCACCCTAAAAAGTAGAAGAGGTTCATGGATGACTCTTCTGTCATTTGGCCTCATGGTATGGAAAAATTGGATTTGTTTTTGAGCAACGTAAACTTCCAATCTAGTTCCATTAAAAATTGTGTATGCTTCTTGGCTTCTACTTTTAACTGACATTAGGAAACTGTTATGTTAGTTATCAATTTACCATCAAATAAAAGAAACTGATTCCTAAAAACCATTCAAAACAAACCCTAAATTATTCACTGCATTTAAAATATAAGTAAAAAATAAGACATTAAAAAATGTTTAAATTAAATTTTATTGCAGTGAGAGTGAAAATAAATGGACTTTATAAAAATGGTTAAATTAAAACTTATTGCAAAAGAGAATTACACTGATAAGAATTAAATTTTATTACAATAGAGAATTACAAATAAATGGACCTTATAAAAATGGTTAAAACTTATTGCAAAAAAGAATTACACTGTTTATTGCAAAGAAATAATTATAATAAATAAATTCCAATACTAGTTATATACAAATCCCAATGCAATACAACACATGAAAACAATAAACTATTATCCATTTAAATTCTTTATACCCAGAAAAGTCATATTCCATGTGAATCTGATAGATCCTCGTGGATCTAGTGCAAAATGCAAAAGGCTAAGAGCTGGCATGGAAACTCTTTGCACTGCAATAGGCTGGTCGAGGTGGGGGTCGGTTTTGTTTGGTTGGATATGCCGAGGGATCTGACTTGTGTCCCTTTCCACATTAAAGTCTCTGCAGGTTATTTTTTTAAAATGTATGTAGGGCTGCTTCGGCTAGAACTTTAGCAAATTAATTCAGGCAGTCGGAATTCTTGGCTTCGACTTCTAGTTGACAATACAAAGCTGATGGGTCACTTATCAATTTACCCTCAAGTTATAGAAATTGATTTTGAAAACCCACTCAAAACAAATTTTAAATGGTTAACCTGCATTAAAATATGAGTAAAAAACATGGATATTAAAAAATGTTTATATTAAATCTTATTGCAGGAGAGAATTGCGGAGTGAGTCCAAAGAGATATTAAAAAAATGTTAAATTAAATCTTATTGGGAGGTGAGTCCAAAGAGACATTAAAAAAAATGTTAAATTGAATCTTAGTGGAAGAGAAAATTGCAATGTGATAAGAATCATAATGATTCAGGGTGAGATTGAATTTAAATATGGAAAATACATTATTAATAAAATATTAACTGCAATGAAATGTATGTAAATGCATGCAATGTAATGCTGCAAATACTAAAAAATGAGACACCATCTTTTTAGATCTCTCGTATCTATTTTTATACAAATGTTTGGATCATGCGAGAGGCTAATATTGCTGGGTACATTCAAAAAGAATATATCAATGTCCCACATCCACCAAACATAAATTAAAAACTCACTAAAATATGCACATAAATATTTGATAATATGCACATAAATATTTGGAAATAAGTTATATAAGTTACATAAATATGTCCAAAATGGGCCCAGTTTTTTACTAGACCAACATCTGCCATACACCAAAACATACATCACAAGTTGACAAGACCCACTGTCTCAAGTACCTCCAGTTATGAATTACCATTCAAGGCAAAATGCACTACAAAACATTACAAAGCTACCCATCCAAAAGTACTGTTATCCCATCAAACAGTCCCCCACTGATTTTGCATTGGGAGACTACATCTCATTGCTGAATAACAGCTGGACAAAAACTGGGTAACCCCTGCACAAAGATTGAGTACCACCTACACAAAAATAGGGGAAATGTCTGTCAGCAATATCTACATGTTTGTTTAACCATTCAGCCTATTGAAGACATTAAATGACACCACTCAATTCAGGAAATAGTTCACCCAACCTTTCATTTCAAGAATTAAACACAACAGTCCTAGGATTACAGGAATTAAATTATGAAAAGCATTTCAATTCAGAAATTAAATTCAGGAAAGCACAAGGATCAACCATGATAGCTTTTCAGCCATTGGATCATGTACAAATCAATCCACGCCACACAATTAAATTTGGGAGATGGCAATCCATGCCAATCTTCCCTACCAATGAAATTCTAAATCATAAAACTATAAAACCTCAACTGTTACTGCATTTGAGGCATTCGTTTTGCTCTTAAACTACTGCTGACATACATTCAGAGTTTTCAGACAGTGTTCCATTCAGTTTTCAGAAAGTGAGTTTTCAGATAGTGAGTTTCCATTTTGCAGACATACAATCATTTTCAGACAGTGTTCCAGACATACAAACAGAGGATAGAGTGTGCTCAGTGTTACATTCCAGAGAGAGTGTGTGCACAGTGTTACATTCCAGACAGATTGTGTGCACAGTGTTACATTCCAGACAGAGTGTGTGCACAGTGTTACATTCACTCTCTTCATCAGTTGCTATTCATTCTCTTCATCAGTTGCTGGAAACAACATACAGGTATTTCGTTGTTCTTCAATAATGTTATTCAAGATATTAAGCAGATTTGGATATTGACTTTATATTGAATAAAATCTTTCAATAAAAATAGTTCTAACACACAGTCCATGTCCAAATATAAGTCCATTTTAAAACAGGCACTTACTGATTTTAGACAAGTCCATGTAGCTAACAACCATGTAGGTATCACATATCTTTCTGATGTTGATATTACAAGTAATACATAATTGACAAGTAATACTTCAATGTGAATTAATTCACAACAAACAACTGAAAGATTTCATGTTATTAGCAGAAATTTTGGAATTCATACATAATTATAGTTTACTCTATACAGTTGTGTTGTAATACTTATCAAATTTCTTAACGATGTTGGAAATTGCAGGTTGTAGCCATGCTAAGAGTTTCTGTTGCAGATCGGATAAGGAACAGGAGGCGAGGGAGAAGGGGGGCCCAACTGCGAAGCAGTTCATCAGATGATGATGTCAATGCTCCCATTGCTCCTAGTAATGTAGTTGAAAAGGACCCTGTGGTTGCAGATCATCCCAGCCCACCATCAGCCACATAACCACCTTCGACCACAATACAAGGTGCAATTTCAACAAAGAAAATCAGTGCAATCAAAGGCTGGACGAAGGAAGACATGCTTGCTGCAATTGATGACATCGATTTTAAGGGATATTCAATCCGTGCATCAGCAAAAAAACATGGTATTGCTGCCTCTAACATACATTATTGGATAAATGGGTTGACTAATACAAAGCGTAGAGGGCCTGTTACAGTCATGACTGAAGAGGAGGAAGATGAGGTGGTGGAGTGGTATAAGGAGATGGCCCAATTGGGACATGGGTTAGAGCTTATCCAACTTAAATCCACTGTAGCTCAAATATGTCAAGGGAGGCCAAACCCCTTTAAAGATGTTTTTCCTGGTAAGTCATGGTGGAGTGGGTTTAAAAAGAGGCATCCAGACCTTGTGTTACGTACAGCAGAGGGCCTTGACAGAGACCGGGCTTTAAATATACGCCCTGCAATTGTTTCCAAGTTCTATAACACTCTTTCTGCTGCATATGACCAGCACTCATATGCCCCAGACCACATATGGAACTGCGATGAGACAGGCTTATAGGCAGGAAGAAATTGCGGTATGTGGGTAATTGCAAAGAGAGGGAGTAGAAATGTGCCTAAGATATTGCCTAAGAGCAGGGAGTGGATCACAATTCTTGCCTGTGTCAATGCAATTGGCTCATCTATACCGGGATTTTATCTATTTAAAGGTAAAACTCAACTAAAAAATTACATACAGAATTGTGAACCGGGGGCATGCATGGCTGCACATCCACATGCATGGATGACAAAGGAACTGTTCCTAAATTGGCTTTGCCACTTTGTTGCTTCTGTACCGGGTGGTGTCTTGCCTGAAAACATGCACTTGATGATTTTAGATGGCCATGGAAGCCACATGGCTGTGCAGACAATCGAGGAGGCCAATAAGTTGGGCATTGACCTGTTAACATTGCCGGCTCATACTACTTACAGATTGCAGCCCCTTGATGTGAGCGTGTTTGGGCCTTTCAAGAACTATTTCAGGGTCGAGCGAGCTTCATGGATGGCAAAGAACCCAGGGGTGGAAGTAAAGAGGTTTGAGCTAGCTGAGCTTGCTAGCAAAGCATTTAAAAGGGCTCTCACACCTTCTAATATCAAGGCCGGATTTAGGAGGACTGGTATATGGCCACTCAATTATGATGCTCTTATGCATGATACCACATGTAGCCAAGATTTTGAAGTGGAAGGTCAAGAAGTAGAGAATTTAGAAGAGCATGTTGGTGCCCAAGAAGATGTAGCTGCTGCTGAAGGTATAATGTCCCTTTCTGAAGGGTTGTTCTGTGGTGGTGATGATGCTGAGCATGTCAGTGAGACACAGTTCAGTGATGAACCAACTAACAATATCAATGAGGCTGTGACACCCACTGATTCAGCTGACAATGAGCAATTGACCATGCCAACCCAAGTAAGTGCACCATCATGGTTGGCAGAGGCCGTGATGAATATCACTGGAAATAATGTAACATCCACCAATGAGGATGAAAGCATGGACATGCCTTCACAACCATCAGGGTTGAACACCGAACTTGTTCATTATTTTGTGGACAATGGATCACTAGAAGAGGAGCCTATTCAACATGAAGTACCTGAAGAAGACAACAATGGGGGCCATTCAGTTGTCCCAGAAGATGAAATCCAACAGGCAGGTCTGGAAAAGCAGAGATTACTTGGTGCATTCCTAAAGCTACCAGTAGAGAGAGTGAAGGCCTCATCAAGGAACTCAGCCTCAGATTATCTTCGTTTAGGGAGGAGTTCACAATTGCTCACATCTGAAGACTATATGAATTTAATGTTCGAGTCTGAACGTAAAAAGAATGAAATTCAAGAAGCTAAAAAGAGAAAGAAGGAGTTAGCCAATGAAAAGAGGGTTGCAAGGATTGCAACAGCAGAAGCTCGAGCAAAGGAAAGGTTGGAAAGACAAAAAGCAAGGGAAGATAAGGAACATCAAAAGAAATTGGCAAGGCAACAGAGAGAGGCAAGAAAGGTTCAGCAAGAGTTGGAAAAAGGATAAGGGGTGACAAGCAGAGAAGAACATGGTTCAAGACAATTTGAGGCAAATAGGTTGATGTCTAACACGCTGGACCACATTGCAGAGCAGACACCATCATTCCAAGACCTGATTAACATCCAAGTCCCTAGCTATCAGGCAGGGGTTAGGCCCACCTCTTATACCCCTACCAGTGCAGGTTTGAATCCTAATTGTGTTTATATGACACCTGCAGTGAGTGTTGGGGTTAGTAACACAAGTGGACACTTGGGCTACTCAGTCCCACCATGGCTACATGGAGAAAATTGGAGTCAACCATATGCCAACATTCAGGCACATCCTAATCATCCAATGTTGGGCAGTCCACCATACTTGGGCAACGCAGGAAATGGAAGCCATCAAGCATAGAGGTGCCATGACTTAATTTTTGTAACTACAAGACACTGTGATTTTGGTAAGGATCAAATAGGTTTGCTAATGATAGCATTCATGGATGTTTGGGAAGCTACAAACATTTTCAAATTAGTATGTATGAAACAGTGTCTAAATCCCCCAAGTTTGTTAATCTGTTGAAGTTATAGCCTTATAGCCTATATCAGATTTTGTATGAAGTTATATATCCAACAGTTTATAATTCCTACATATCAAACAGTTTCTAAATCCTACAAGTTTGTTAATCTGTTGAAGTTATAGCCTTATAGCCTATATCAGATTTTGTATGAAGTTATATATCAAACAGTTTATAATTCCTACATATCAAACAGTTTCTAAATCCTACAAGTTTGTTAATCTGTTGAAGTTATATATCAAACAGTTTTATGAAGTTATATATCAAACAATTCATGATTCCTTCATATCAAAGTTAAATCTTCCACTTAGCAAATTTTTTTTATATAAGATATGCTTAAACCAACTCAATGTAGCAATATCTACAAGAATAGAAATTAAATTATGGGGCTCTTCTAAAACACTCGTGTTGCAGACACGATTGTACATTAAGATTCAAATAGCTAACATAATAGATTCAACATTTAGTCAACATGACCTAAAAGAACAAATTTCAGTCCCAATTGGGCCGGCATCCAATTCAATTCATGTATAATTATATATATACAAAAGCTTGAGCTGGCGGGTCTCCCATAAAATTGCGGCTTAGAGTAATAAGCTTCATCATATATCTAACAGGAATTGTAGACGTAATTGAATCTTTAATCTTAAAACAGGGCAAAACTCTAGTTAGCAACCAGAAATACTCTAAACAGTCTCCTATATGTGTTGTAACTATTGATAAAACATAGCATTATCTGTAATAAGCATGAAGCTCAGTCAAAGTATAAGCTACATCTATACGATACTTTGAAGCTAATTACCTCATAGTAAACATTATGACTCCTTGTAACATGTATGCCTTATAAGTTATAAGCATTGTATAACCAGATCAGGTCCCATTGTTACTGCTTACATTGCAGTATAAGCTGAGCTGTACAACCCTTGTAACATTTGTAATCAGTATATATGGATCTTACACAATGACGTAATGTAAACATCAGTGTAATCACTTGTATAAAGTAGAGCACATATAAGGTATGGTAATGATAGTGTATAGCTCTTTCCAGAATCTTCATAATAATCAACACTATTACACCCTTGTAAGGATAACTAGATACTAGTGTTTATACCTGTATATAATGCCATAAGTATTGGATACTGTGTAATGATTAGTGTATAGCTCGTAATGAGGATGTAAGTACACTGGTTGAAACATGCAACTAAGCTTCTGTATTAAAGCTTACAGGATATAAGCTGGCACTACTAGTATAACCATAAAAACCTTGTAGTAAGGGTTACGTTTGCAGTATCCTTTTGATTACTGATCTTATCTATGTGGATCCCAATGGTAATCATTCACTACTTTGATTTTATATCTCATAGGTTACTTATCAGTAGTATTGCATGAGTGTAATTACGTAATCAAATCATGTATGTTATCTCTTTTTCATAGCATCATGGCACTCATAGAGCTTACAGACCACAAACATCTTAATTTACTGTTCTCTTGTAGCTCCTCTCCAAACAAATTAAGATTGAGAGAGAATATAGCTTACACAAAAACGCATGTCCACATATAGGCAATAAGGGTCAAAGATCAAATTCCACACATAATGCAACAACAATATATTTAATCATTACCACAATCTCTGACGCAAGCAATTCATCCAAACCATGCACAACGAAGGTCCCAGACAAAATAGTGAAGTCTTTGAGCCCAGCAACATTTAGTCAACGTGACCTAAAAGAACAAATTTCAGTCCCAATTGGGCCGGCATCCAATTCAATTCATGTATAATTATATATATACAAAAGCTTGAGCTGGCGGGTCTCCCATAAAATTGCGGCTTAGAGTAATAACCTTCATCATATATCTAACAGGAATTGTAGACATAATTGAATCTTTTAATCTTAAAACAGGGCAAAACTCTAGTTAGCAACCAGAAATACTCTAAACAGCCTCCAGTCTCCTATATGTTGTAGATTCACATTAAAAGAACAAATTTCAGTCCCAATTGGGCCGGCATCCAATTCCAATCAAACACTAAAGAGAACCCAAAGAGCCAAAACCCTACATTCCAATCAAACACTGTAAAACCCAAAACCCTACATTCCAATCAAACACTGTAAAACCACTCAAAAGAGAACATCTCCTTAAGGTGAAATGTGTTTACAAACACATAGATATTACTGGTAGGACAGAGTCCTACCTTAAAACTCCTATCCCTCCAGGCTTCCTCCTTCATTCCACAGAGTCCTGCATTGCATTGTCCTTGCCTTCTCCACTGACCTGCAAAAAAACAAAAACACAATCATTCAGAAAGCACCAACATTAAAAAAAAATGCAAAACACTTAAAAAAAAAAACCCTTACGCACCTGAAAGCACGAGCTGAAAAACGCACCACCACAGAGCCGATAAAAACCACCACAGAGCCTAGAAAAACCACCACAGAGCCGAACTAAAACCACCACTGCGCCGAGCAAAGTTAAACAACTACAGAGCCGAATAAAACTACGACAGGGCGAAGGTAAAACAACTACAGGGCCGAGGCATGACAAAACCTCGCCAAGCATAAATAGCAAACAACAGACCCATAACCACACAACGCCGAAGAAAAACAACCAAAGCGCCGAGGTTAAACCACTAGCTAAGCGAGGTTGAACAGGCAGAGATTTTCCACCACCCACGATTGCAATGCTGCTGCAGCCGAACCAGGACCAGAGGAGCTCCACCCAGGAGAGCAGCGGCACCATAGCTAAGGATGGAGCGCGCGGACAGTGGCGGCGGAGGCGTCGGGCATTGGAGCCAAGCATCGCAACAAACAGAGAATGCAATAGACAGCAACCAGACCCGGACCAAAAACCAGCAGTTTGTCGACCGAGCTCCTGAGAGCGGGAGTAAGCCATTGGGCCAGGTTGTTCGGCACGCGTGGCCGTGCACGTGGCAGACGCGTGAAAGCCATGCCGACGGCCACGTGGTATGCGGTGGCATCGGTTGGCGTTAGCCGGATACGTCCCGGCCAGAGGTGTCCAGCCCGACGCCTCTCCCCCTCTTTACTGCATCAAAAATAATAATAAACTGTATCATTTAATTTTTTTATTTATCTATAATTTTTTTTTTAAACATTATTTTCTTTTAGATGAAAGGTTAAAGCTAATTCTTGCATTAACCAAATTAGACTATTTATGGAAAGGTTTTCAATCAATTAACCTCTTTTCATGGTAATTCATGTCATTGTCTTCTCTTTTAATTCTATATTTTCCGTTTTAACTTTGGATTTAAGAAAAACATACGTATCCTAATTTGGTAAATGAATATATATATATATATATATATATATATTTCTAGCCCAAACCTAAAAAGGATATAAGATCCATTCCTACAACTATCACTATAACTTCTAAGTACCCACAAGGTCAGTGTTGACAATTACCAGTATAACATCTAGGTGCTCATATATAATAAACAACTACCAATATAATTTCTAGGTACCCATAAGGCGGATTCCTACTATTATATCTTCTAGCTTCCCATATTTATCTCTTTTGGGAACACAAAAAAATTTGGGGATCATGTGACATTTACACAAAGAGTGCCTTAACAAAACACCTTGTCATCAAATGATTTACAACCTTAGAACTATTAAGATGTTTAATTATATAAAAAAGTTATACACATCTAAATGATTAATAATTGAAAAAATACATTTTTATTATTATTGAAAATAAAAGTTAAATAACTATATTCATATAAGGTAGAGTTTCATTCTATAAGGCTATCAAGGTTCCAAACTTACAGTGTTAGTGTGACACAGGTCAAATTAAGTTTCACTACACTAATGGCATTTAGAAGCTAGGACTACAGTAATTGGATTCAAAAGCTAGGGTTTCATTCTATAAGGCACTCAAGGTTCGAAACCAAGGTTGATGTGACCCACATCAAATACCATCAAAGTGATTTTGATGACTTGTATTTCATTAGATGGTTTAGACTACAAGATGATCCACCTTAAAAGGTTTGTATCTTAATGAGATTTGATCCTAAATGAGTTTAATGACTTATATGTTCATGAATAACTTAAACCATAAAGTAATCTAATTTTTTACGAGTTTTAAAATGGATTTACATCTAAATATGATTTGATCTTGATTATTCTTCAAGTTTAATAGATATGAAATTAAAATGAATACACACTTTTCATTTCTTTATTTTATAAAAAAGATATCTCTTTTATTAAATTATATTTCTGAACATAATGTAAAGAAACCCATCATTAGAAATCAAAATAGGTTAAATAGTATTTAATATAGAAATTATACAATAAGAAAAAAGAGAATATCTGGTAAAATGGTTCACTGGTGTATCGAGAATACCACCTTGTCCTTTATCCTTCTGCTTGTTTTTTGTCCAATTATTTTAACATTAGCTCTTAGGCTGAATGGTGCATTAGAGGCGTTTTCTCATCAATATAGGGCTTGTCCACGTTCAAAATTCAGTTTCCTTTTCTAGTGAGACTTGTGGGCAGTTGCACTAGGCTCAGGAATATATGAGAAATCCCTTCTGCTCGATCCTAAATCTCCTAACAACAGGTGTAGTGATTTTTTAATTTAAAAAAAAAGAAAAGAAAAAAAGAAGAAGAAAAGTCAATACTCTCTTTAATGATAAATGACAAGTATAATGATTCTTCTAATTAAAAAAGAAAAAATGAATGAATGAATGATATTTTAACGTCCAAGAGACTAAAAATAGTCTATGGGACCCCAAATTCCTTGTTTTTTGCCTTCTGTAATTCAACCCTTTTCTTACTCAAATTGATAATGAGCCGACCCAACCTTTTAACAGTTCCCTCACTGAAAAGACAATGCCATGGAATTGATGCTAACATATTGCAGTAATTGTCCCTGATGTCTCTGAAAGCGTCACATTCCAAAATGAAATGTTTTTCTGATTCCACTGCCCCATGAGTGAAAAAATTACAAACACTTTCTTCCCAAGCTTCTTTAGGTCTCTTCCACCATCCCGTTTCACATCGAAGTTGATGTGAGTTAGTTCTTAATTGAGCAATAAGAACCTTTGCTCTCCACGGAATGTTAGCTCCAATATATTCTTTTTGTTGGAGATCACAAGTGGGGTTGAATTCCTGAACATAATACTTCTTCTTTATACCCAACTCTTTTCCCCATATACCCTTATAGAACTTCTCTAGCACAAAATTATTTAACTCCTTTCTATTTGTGGGACATGCATTCAGAAAAATATTACATTTTTGCATCCATTTGTTGTTTTGTCTCATCCATGATTTCTTTCTTTCACTCATACCTTCATTGAAGATAAATTTTGGCCATCTACCTCCTCCCATTTGCTCAATTATTTTTAGATACCTTATAAGGCGCACCATGGCAATTGCTTCGATGGGAGCTGCCCCTGTTTCACTCAACATTATCTCATAAGGAACCGAACTTTTTGTTTTGAACTTGCTCATGATCAAGCGTTTTTGAAATTTTTCAATTTATTTCCATTTTGAAACAGTGATGCTGCTAGCCCACAATTCACACCCATATAATAGCACTGGGAAAACTAGGAGTCCAAAAAGTACTTTGATAGTGTTCGAATCCCATAACTATGCCTCTCTACATCTATTTTGAAGTGCATATAGTGATTTCCACGCTCCTAATATTCTTTCTTTATGTAATCCTCCCAGTTAAGCTTGTTGTTGAAATCGATCCCGAGGTACTTGTATTCATTTACCTCTTCAAGAATGTTGCCTTCAAAGAAGAACGTATGTTGCATTTGCTTCCTTTTATTAGAGAAAATCATTATTTTGGTCTTACTGGTATTAACTTGCATCCCCACTGCTTTACAAAAATTCTCAAGGGCATATAGGTGCATCTGCAATCCATGGGATGATTTAGAAACCAACACAATATCATTAGCATATAGAAGAAGCTTTATCACAAACTCCCCCAATCGAACACCATCCCCACCTTGAAAATTTAACCACTCTTCCAGTTTGTCAATATATAAACCAGAAAGGGTAGGGGATAAAGGACAACCTTGCTTGACTCCGATGTCACTTCTAAAAATTTCTGAAATGCCTGCTGAAGATCTAATTTTGACTTTCACCTCTTCATAAAGCCTATGGACAACAACTCTATATTGTAAAGGAATTTTTAGTTCTTCCATTCTACGCCACAAATTTTCTCTAGGGACCATGTCAAATGCATTTTTGAGGTAAAAAAAGCAACAAAATACTTATTCTTTGCTCCCCCAAACCTTTTCAACAATGTGTCTCAGTGTGATATCGTGATCTACTATAGAATGCTTCGACCTAAAACCTGCTTGCCCTTTTTCCCTCTTTTCTTTTACTTCTCCCCACTTACTGATTCTATTTTCTACCATGCCACTGAAAATCTTTGCAAACAAAGGATTGATCATAATGGTTATGTAGTTGGAAAACTTATTAATGTCTCCATTTTTAAAAAGGGGAATTGCTAGAATAGTTGTCCAATCCCTTGGGAATCCTTGCTAAAAGACGTTGTTGAATATTTCCATGTTGTGGTGTGCCAAAATGTTCATTCCCCACTTTAGATATTCTGCTTGAAGTTCAACCAAGTCCTTTGCCTTCCCTGTTTTTGTTAGGTCCCTGTATTACTAGTATAGTCCCTTATTGTTGTTAGTGTAACCCCCTTATTGTTATTATTGTACCCTTGTAAACCCCATATTGTTATTATTTTTCCCTTAAATTATTATTGTTAGGTCAGCTAGGATTACAATGTGGCCCCACTAGGATTACATTGTGGCCCCATGGACTCCTATATATAGAAAGGAGGGTTTGTAATTTGTATCATCCAAGAATTGTTCATTCATGTAATGTATTGGAGGTTTCCCCCTCGAAGTGGCTTATTTATAAGACGTTGATATCTCTTTTCTTCTATTTTTGGAGTTGGTTTCACAACATTTGGTATCAGAGCTTTGGATTCTAGGGTTTTCGCTGCTCCAAATTGGTCATTGTGGCATTTTCGCTATAAATTTTTTTCTACGAAGGTTCAGAAGCTGAAATTTTTAGAGTCCGCAGGAGAAATCCCGAGGAACATCTTCGCAAAATTTCAGATCTTGGTTCACAATATTTTTGGAGATATGATCTGTGAAAGTTAGGGCTTTTTGCAGGCTCCTGAATTTAACCTAAACATGTCATTGCGACATTTGCGCTATAACTTTGTTTCTACGAAGTTTCAGAAGCTGAAATGTTTAGAGAGCGAAGCAGAAATCCTGAGGAACATCATCACAAAATTTCAGAGCTTGGTTCGCAATATTTTCAGAGATATGATATGTGGAAGTTAGGTCTTTTTCAGGCTCCTGAATTTCATCTCAGAGAGGTTATCGTGGGGAAATATTCATAACTCTCTCTCTGAGCATCGGATTGGAATGTTGTAAAAAGTGTCCGCAATTACACGCACTGTGTTTTCTTGTTTATCAATGTCAGAGCCAAAGGAGGAAACAGTGTCACGTGGCAAGTTGTACAAGTTCCCTCTACTGAACCAGTCCACAATTGGGTCATTGTGGGAGATTGGACATAAATTTTCCTTGAAGAATCCAAATCAAGTCAGACCTGTGAAATTTGAAAGAAGCTTCAGAGGGCTACTACAAAGCCGAATTTAAAATATTGAGGATCTGCAATTACAGATATAATTCGATTTCAATATAGAGCTCCTCAAAAGCAAGTAAAAGGTGTGTATTTTTTTCTTGAATTGCATAAGTCTTGTTTGAAGAATCAAGTTGGGTGATTCAGAATGTATAGAATATATATCGGTATTATATTCTAAAAATGACACAAAATTGCTAATTAAGCCTTTAGAAGGCTCTACTATGGCTCATGAAGATGAAGAATGGCAACATGACATATCAAATTTACAAGAGCAAGTGCAACAAATTTCGCTCTCGCAAAGAGCAACAAAAAATGACATGGAAGTTTTGAAGAAAGGTGTGGAATCTAAGATGGATGGTTTGAAGAGTGGCATGGAAGCTGGCATTGAATCTAAGATGGATGACATGGAAGCTAAGATCGATGAAAAAATGGAAAACATGAAGAATGATCTAAAATCAGACATGGAAGGTTTGACGAAGTTGATACAAGAAATATATCCTAATGGTGAAAAGATAGTAGAGTAAACTCATGATGAGAACAAAATAAATGTTAATCATGATTTCATAAACTCTAATGTTGGCGGGAATAACCACCATATTCCAAAAATGGATATGAGGAAGTTTGATGGAAAGGATCCTGTAACATGGATACTACAGATGGAGCAATATTTTGATCTCCATAATGTACAAAACACACAAAAGGTACGCATTGCAACTTTACATTTAGAAAAAAATACATTTGTATGGTATCAATGGCTATGCTCCCGTAAAAAAATTGTCACTTGGTCAATTTTTACGGAGGAAATGATAGCACATTATGAGGATACAAAGAGCAACACCTTCTTTAGCCAATTGATAAATCTCAAACAAAAGGGTTTAGTGGGGGGGCACATTGAGGACTTCCAAAAATTGAATATAAGGGTAACTGATATTCCAGAGGAACACAGGATTGATCTCTTCATAGGCACTTTAAAGGATAACATCCAACATGAAGTTCACGTTTTGGAACTTGATTCATTGGAGAAGGCATTCAGGTTGGCAAGAAAAATTGAATGTAAAATTATGGCGACAAGGAAGCCTACCACTCACTTCTATAAAGATGGAAGTGTTGCTACTCCTATATTTTCACAACCTACAAGGTTGACACCACAACAATTGGAAGAAAAAAGAGCAAAAGGGCTTTGCTACAGTTGTGATAGCAAATACACTAAAGGTCATAAGTGTGCTGAGAAGAAATTATTTTACATAGATTGTGAAGAGGAAGAAATGAATCCAACCATATCGTGTAATGCACTGGCAGGAATTACCACTCCTCAAACTCTCAAGATAAAAGGACAAATCAAGAAGAGAAAGGTAATAGTGTTGATTGATTCAGGTAGCACCCATAATTTTATTCATTGTAAGGTAGCCAAGGAATTAAATTGTTTCCTATACCCGGCACCAGAATGTCAAGTGATGGTTGCAAATGGAGGAACTATAAATTGCTCTGGAAAATGCCATAATATCAAGCTAACCATGGGGGAATATGTATTGAATAGTCCGATGCTTTCCATTCCTATGGGAGGTGCTGATGTTGTACTAGGAGTACAATGGTTACAATCTTTGGGGACGGTAGCTTTTAATTTTCAAGAACTTTTCTTGAAATTTTTTTCAGAAGGAAAGGAAGTCAAATTACGAGGTATTGTAGGGAAGCCAGGAAGGATAATAAGCTCTAATGTCATGACAAAGCTTCTAAAGAAAGAACAACGAGGCGTAATTGCACAATTATGCTCACTAGAAGTTCCGACATCAAAATCATCTATTTATGCAGATCTCCAACAAGTCTTGGACAATCATTCCAAGGTGTTTGAAACTCCCAAAGGACTCCCACCTATTCGTGATCATGATCATGCTATTCATTTGATTCCAGGAATTGTTCCTCCAAACATCAGGCCTTATAGATATCCTTACTTCCAAAAGAGTGAAATTGAATGTATGATTGCAGAAATGTTAGAGGCGGGATAATTCAACCTTGTCAAAGTTCTTTCTCTGCTCCTGTAGTATTGGTACACAAGAAGGATGGATCATGGCGAATGTGTCCGGATTATAGGGAGCTCAATAAGCTCACCATTAAAGATAAATTTCCCATTCCTGTGATTGATGAATTATTGGACGAATTACATGGAGCAATTTATTTTACCAAGTTGGATCTTCGTTCAGGATATCATCAAATTAGAATGAAGATTGAAGATATTCCAAAAACAGCATTTCGAACTCATGAGGGTCATTATGAATTTTTGGTTATGCCTTTTGGCCTTACCAATGCACCTTCTACATTTCAAGGGTTGATGAATTCCATTTTCAAACCCTTCCTTAGAAAATTTGTGCTAGTATTTTTTGATGATATACTAATCTACAACAAGTCTTGGAAAGATCATGTTCAACATGTTGACAGGGTGCTCAAACTATTGCAGGAGAAACAATTATATGCAAAAACATCCAAATGTTTCTTTGGAGTACAAGAGGTGGAATATCTGGGACATATTATATCTCACGAGGGTGTTAAAGTAGACCCTAACAAAATTAAAGCCATTAAGGAATGGAAAGTCCCCAAGACAATAAAGCAGTTGCGAGGATTTCTCGGGTTAACAGGCTATTATCACAAGTTTGTTAAGAATTATGAGAGAATAGCAGCACCTCTAACAACATTATTGAAGAAAGATGCATTTTCATGGACTCCTGAAGCAACTAAGGCCTTTGAACGTCTTAAAGAGGCAATGTGCCTAGCACCGGTCTTAGCTACACCAGACTTTACAAAAACCTTTATTGTGGAATGTGATGCCTCAGGAAATGGAATTGGTGCAGTTTTAATGCAGGAAGGAAGAACCATTGCTTTTGAAAGTCGTCCAATCAAAGGAAAGTATTTACAGAAACCTATTTATGAGAAGGAAATGTTAGCAATACTGCATGCACTAAATAAATGGAAGACTTACCTAATGGGAAGACACTTCAAGGTAAAAATTGATCATGATAGTCTTAAACACTTTTTGGAACAAAGACTATCTTCAGAAGAGCAGCAAAAATGGGTCACAAAGATGTTGGGTTATGACTTTGAAATAATATACAAAAGAGGAAAGCTTAATGTTGTTGCAGATGCACTCTCAAGAAAGAATGAAGAGGTGGAAGCATTGCTTTGGGCCATTTCTATTATCCAACCAGATTGGATAACCGAAGCAAGAGATGAATGGAAGAAGGACAAAGATGTATGGACACTCATTCAAAAGTTGCAGCAAGATCCTAGTACATCCGATACATTTAGTTGGAAAAATGATTCCTTATGGTACAAAGATCGCTTATATCTTTGTAAAAATTCCCAACTAAAACAAAAGATTCTTCTGGAATTGCACACTTCTCCTTTAGGAGGACACTCAGGATTTTTAAAAACTTACCACAGGGTGAAGAAAGAATATTTTTGGGATGGCCTTAAATCTGATATTCAAAAGTTTGTGGCGGAATGTTTGGTTTGCCAGCAGAATAAAGTGGAAACAATTAAGACCCCGGGACTTCTACAACCTTTATCCATTCCAAGTCAACGTTGGGAGGAGATTTCAATGGATTTTATCATAGGTTTACTTAAGTCTGAAGGAAAGAGTGTCATCATGGTGGTAGTTGATAGACTTACCAAGTATGCACACTTTTGTGCATTATCTCATCCATTTAAAGCAAGTACAGTTGCTACTACATTTACAGTTGCTACTACATTTACGGACACAATTCAAAAGCTAGATGGAAACCCAAGGGTTATTGTGAGTGACAGAGATCCCATTTTTACTGGAATTTTTTGGACGAAGTTATTTTCTTGTTTGGGTACTCAATTAACTCATAGCTCATCTTATCATCCTCTCTTTTCTTCTATTTTTGGAGCTGGTTTCACAACAGTTTTCAACTTTTTAATTCCTGCCTCCACCTCATGTACTGTGAAAATCTTTATATATGTGTTGATCCTGGGAGGAGGTTCAACCTCTAATTATTTTTCATATAGCTTCCTTGCATAGTCAAACCACTGATTGGTTGTAATATTATTTTTAAATTGCTTCTTCCTTGGTTGAAGTTCCTGCTAAAAAAGTTTTGGGTTATTCTTTCCTAGATATATCAGCTCTTCCCACCTTTTTTTCATGAACTCATATTTTTTATTTTTTAAAATCTGCTTATATAAATTTACATTCATCTTCCCCTCTCATTCCTTTTTCAAGGTTCTCCTTGCCATTTTTCATTCCTCATCAAACCACACATTTGCAGGAAAACAATTTGATTCTGATTTCCTTTTTTTTCTTTCTCTTTTGCCCTTCTCAAGTGCACCTTGGATTATATTTGTTAACTCATGGCTATTGAGGCTCTGGGGACCAATTTTCTCCTTCTTAATTGATCTCCTCAACATTGTTTCAAAGATAGTGCAATTTTCTTGTGTTAGAATAATTTTTCCCCTTGATGCCGATTGTTGAGAACATTGGGTTTTCCAACTATTCTGTCTTTCTTCTAACCAGGATAAATTTATATAAATTGGGTTATGATATGAATTTAAGTCCCAAATATTCTCTCCAATATTAACTTCATCTATTATTTCTATTAGGCTTTGTGAACCAATAACATAGTCAACGACACTTGCCCCATTGTATGTGTTGCAAGTGAGGTTCCCATACTTTTTTCCATCTATCTAGACCATTGTAGATAATTAAGTTGAAAACACCACACAACGTAAGCAAATCCTCTCCAAAATGATTACTAAATTTGTCATCTTCTAAACATCTTAACCATCGAGAATTTTCCTCTTCAATGAGCCAGATAGGATTGTGATCCTCTTTCCAACAAAGAATACTAGCTTGTTGATTTGCCGTTCTGGCATTGAAATCTCCCACTAAAATAACTTCTCCTTGTTGAGAATATACATCAATATCTCGCTTTAAAGCTGCAAACAGATATTTGCTATCCAATCCCTTATTTTTGTAAGTTTTTAATACTTGAGGCGCAAAAGAACATGCTTCAATTCTTATTTCGTTCTCATTCTCTGTTATTTTGAACCATAAATATTGTTTATTTGTATATTATTTCACTAACTGAATGCAACGACCTTCCTTTTCTTTCAAAAAAACCAATATTCCTCTGTACCCTTTGCCATTTTCTTCTGCCTCGTTCCAAAATGCTAACTTCAAATAACTGTCAAACATAGGAGTTTTGCAACCATCATGTTTACAAGTTTATGTGAGACAAATTATGTCTCTATCTTTTGCAATAGGCCCTATCCCAGGTCCCCTCGTCCACGGGTAGCCTCTACAGTTCCAGCAAACTAGAATTAGGTTGACCTTGGTAGGATTTGGTTGCTACGCGGTTTGGCACACAAGACTCGAATTTGAGTCTTCACCCTTTTTCATCTATGTTGATCCTATTTTTTTCCTCCCTATTATAGAATTACCTATTTTTTCTTCATTGTCAGCTTGCTGCCGTGTTTTTCCGTGAGGCCCAAACACTGCAATAACCGCTTTACCATTGTACAACCATGCTCTTTTGCCTTCGTTTCTTGCTGCTCTAACTTTCTCCATTTCTTCTCTTCTCTCTTCTTGTTGCTTGCTAGTTAAATCTTCATCTAGGAAGAAGTGTGAGCCTTTCAAGAGTTTCTTTTTGCTTAAGAGATGATGTTTCTCTTGCACACTTACCATGATGAATTTTATAGGTCAAGGTGTTTCCTCACATATCTTTCCCACCCTCATTGCTTGAAAAATTTCCCCTCTCGACTGTAATTTCTCTCTCAAAAAGTCCCTTGTCAAATTGAAAGTGCTTTCATTCTTTCCATAGTCTCTTATTCCCCTGATAATACAATTTATTTCTCTCTTTTCTTTCTTTATGTTCTCTTTCCTGTGCTCTACGAGAACTTACATCTTCTTTTTCGTCTATCCTATGACCATTAGTGTCCTCAACCCTAGTTTTGATTTCTTTTGGAATGTATGTCTTCTTGTTCTCTTCTTCCATATTTTCAAAAATGACTGTTTGTTGACCCATGTGTGTATCTACTTGAGTTGTTTCAGAGATTATCACATCTTTGTTGGCTGCCATTGTGTCATTCCTGCTTTTCCATGCTACCTTCATGTTTTCCCATTCTCGTCTTCTTGCCTCTACAACATCTTGTAACATTGTTACATGCTCTTTCAAAATTCTATTACATTCCATTAAACATTGATTTTCAAGTGTGATCTCTGAAAGTTTGCGGTCTCTTTCCTGTTTGTTGAATTCTAAAATTTCCAGCCTTGCCCTAGCCTTCATCAATTCTTGGACATAGAGATATGATGACCAAGTAAGAGGTGTAGTTGTGGGACTATAAATGATTGAATCTTCTTTATTTTTGTTGCTCTTCTTTTTTTTCTTCTTCTGGATCTGTTTTCTTCTTCTTTGTTCCCATTTAAAGCAGACAAGTCTGCGCTTTAAAATACCTTGGTATTTTTTTGCATTTACTCAAATCTACTTTCCTGTTTTGTCAGCTAAAGCAATTTTGACTTGGCCCAAATGATTTGTTTCCACAAAATCCGAGATTTCCTTGCCATTTTTAACATTTACTATTTATTGGTTTTCCATTTTGAACTGTAACATGTTACCTGTTACGAATTACTTTGAATCTGTTACCTGTTACCTGTTATGAATTACCTGCTACCTGTTACAAGTTACCTGAGATGGAAGATGCCCTCGCCAATCTGCACTTTCAATCTTCCCGGTCCACAACTCTCTTACCCAGCAGAGCATAACACAAAGGGTTTAAGATTGTGTAAAGAGGACTGTCGTCAGAGGTGCAACTAAACACATCAACAATCTACATGGACTTTTCCCTTTTGTAAGAAGAAGAAAAGTCAATAGTAACATTTGTTAGAATAAAATAATAGGCAAAAATATTTTACAATTTTAACATGTCATGAATAAGAAAGAAATATATTAAGTCCACTTTATATATTGTATGTTTAGAGATTTCATTTCACAAAAAAAATAAAAAAATAATGTTTATATTATTTTAATAGCTAAATTATATATACTAATATTGAAGAAAAAATATCATTTAAACAAAGGGTCTCATACACCAATTTGGTGTCTGGCTTGGCCGTGACCTTAAAGTTGGATAATAATAATAATGATATAATAATATATTTGATAATATATTTATTTAAAATTTCAACATTTCACTTACTAAAATTTAATTTAGTTTGAGAAGATAACAATTAGTTTCCCAACTACCCATTATAAATAGTTTTTGTTTTCAACTTTTTTTTTTCATTACTCCATTTTATATATTTAATTATATTATATTTTTTACATATCTATATATATATTATTATATTATATATTGTAAATATTATTAATTAAATTGGTAATTTGAAATAGGATAATTTTAATTTAGTTTGAGAAGATAACAACTAGTTTCCCAACTACCCATTATAAATAGTTTTTGTTTTCAACTTTCTTTTTTCACTACTCCATATATATATATATATATATATATATATATATATATATATATATTATTAATTAAGTTGGTAATTTGAAATAGAATAGTATACTGATGCCATAAATTTTCATTTTCTGGGAAAACAATGGAAATTTAGCTATTTTTGGAAATCTAGGTTACAACTGTCAAGCTTCGAGATTTTTGATGCTTGATAATGCTGAATCCATTTCCACCATTTAAAAAAAGGCTATGCAAACACTCAACAATGAGAATTTTCTTAATTTTTCTAGAGAGATTCTAGAAAGTAATTTTCCATCCACCCAAAATTGTGTTTAGGTAGACAAGGCTATTTGAAATCGGCTTTTTGATATTGGTAACATCAAATGTATGAAAGGATTTTTGATATTGGTTACATCAAGTGGATAAAGGAATTTATTGTTGTGATTAAATTAGTAATTTGAAATTAGGCTTTTTGTTATTGATTATATCAAATGGAAAAATAAATTTATTGTTGTGAGTTATTTGCAAAAGTAATCTATGTGTACATTGAAATAGTGGGTGGAAAAGAAATAGAGTGCAAAGAGAAAATGCACATATCCCTTTTTCATAGAGAACAAGTTGAAGGACTTATATTAATGTAAGTGTTTTGCATCTATATTATGTACATATTTCAGATTTCTTCATATCAAAATTTAGGAACAATATCTACTAGTAAATACTAAATGGATCTCATCCCACATGAGAATTGTAGAAAACCATAAGATAGTAGAAAAAACAACATAAAAAAGAGAGGAAGTCTAATATCACATTGTCAAAAAGGAAAATAAATGAAGCCGATGCTTTCTCCATTTAAAATCTCCTCCATGTAAATGTTTCTAGGTTCAACTCCAATTTTATTTTTTAGAGCATGTGTCTACCTCATGATTGATCTCCCAGGGTATGTGTGTGAAGGTAAGATGTTTGAATGAAGCCTTGAGTCCATAAATCCTTTCTTTCCAATGATCAAGATGGGAAACACTAATAGTACTGGTTTTGTTTTCCCATGCAACAATAGTTTTTGAATCCCCAAATATGTGCATTGAATATATGTCCAAAGAACTTGAAAAATGTAGAATACTCCATAATGTACAAAGATATGCCTTTGTGTTTGTATGAGTACCTCCTCCCCAAAAAAGTTTGTAATAATGGCTACTCTAAAAGTGTAGGTGCCTCCACATCCAACTATATTTGATTGAGCTGCTCCATGAAAGGTACCGATCAAATTTTGTTTGAAATGTTCAGGCACAAAAATAAATCTGGTGGATGAAGAAAGTTTCATAGGACCAATCTCATTATAAAATCCTATAATATTTTGACAAGTCATCTTAACACCTCTATCCATATCATCAAAGATAATAGAAGTTGTTTTTCTCCAGTTGCCCCAAAAGATACACACACACACACACAAGGGAAGTTTAACATATACCTTGTAGTTATCATACCCGTCCTTTGGACGACCCTACAAGCATGTCCTATTCCAATCAAATTCAAGATGTAAAAAATTCATAATAGAAATCCACATACTTATTGTTGACACCTAATCCTAAGGGTTGGGTGAGGATATTTAATATTGTATAATAAATAATATTAGGAAATAAGGAAGGCCAAGATTCATTGGGAGATGAATCCCAATAGCCTCACCTCCATGTATAAATACATGCACATTATTCGTCTAATACACATTCTGATTTGCGGAGTTACCTCCTGGTTTGACATAGTATCAAAGCCAGTCCCACTATTGGCATTTTTACCTGTGGTGTAACTCCCTCATTTCTGCTAACAGTCTTTTGCTCAGTCAGTTTTATGTCTAGCTTTGCTGCTCCATTAGATTGATGCCATATACTGCAATTTTGCATTTTTTTTAATCTATCTCTGCAATTTCTGCATAGTTCTGAATCATTTGTTTGCAGCTTCTGAAGATTCTGCAATTCTGCAAGTTGCAGCTCCAAAATTTTTGCAGTGATTAGAATCCTGCAACTACTGATTTTTAAACGGCCTCTCGCCCTCCCCATCCCTCATACGTTCACTACTCCCCATCGCTCGCACTACAACACCCCCATGCCACTCCAACAGTCAACCCGACTCCCTATCTCCGCTTCCCCGCCTGCACATAACCTGACTCCATATCTCACCCCCCTCGCCCCTATATACCCCACCCCCGCTCGACCCTTATCAATCCAGCCGCCACTCCCTTACCTCCCTGCTACGACTTGCGCCCTCACTAACACCTCCCGACACATCGGCCCTCCTCGTGTTGGAGCTCCTCGGCCTGTCTAGTCACCCCCCCTCACTTAGTTATTATACTGCTTCTCCACATTTATAATACCGCTCCCCAACATATTTAACACCGCCCCATTCATATATAAAACAATACCGCCCCCATCATATATCCAATACCACCCCATTCATATATTCAACACCGCCCCATTCATATATAAAACAATACCAACCCATCATATATCCAATACCGCCCCATTCATATATTCAATATCGCCCCCATCATATATAAAACAATACCCATATAAATTTTTTTCTTCAAACACAAAAATATATATTTTTTTTTGGTGCAGAATTCAGTATTTCTAGCAAAGTTTTTTTCCCCTTTAATTGAGTATATTTTTCAACAAAGAGTTTTTTGTTTTCTCTCCTTCAAAATAATTTTCTAGCAAAATAATTATTTTTTCCCTTCAGAAGAATGCATTCTCTCATATCTATTGTAGGAGTGGTTCTCTCCGGCAAGGAGAACTATCTTGAATGGTCTCGGAAAATCAAGCACGCTCTCATTTTTAATGAGTTGTGGAAAGGAATCTGTGAAGGACAAGAAGAAAACCCACCAGCAAAGCCCACTTCAGACAAGGAGCTCGCCATTTGGGAAAACAAGAACTGCAAGGCCTATGCCTTGATTGCAGCATCCGTAAATGAAGAGTTAAGTCGCCATATTTCATCATTTTCAAATGCCCATGAAGCCTTGAGCAAGCTAAAAGAACTCTATGACTCACATTCAGAACTAGAAAATTTTCAATTGATGATTAAGTTGTTCAGTCTTGAAATGAAGAATGATGATCCCCTTGCTTTAGCTTCAGAAGTAAGATCTATAATGCATGACATTGAAAGCACTAGTGTAAAAATGGACATATCTCTCATAGCATATGTTAAGGCATTATATCCGACTTACTCACATTATCTTGAGTCATTGCAAGCAAGTGGAAACCTTGAGCATATCACCTTTGATACCCTTGAGAAAAAGTTTGCAGAAAGAGAGAAAGCTTTCGGGAAGATGAAAGTTCCTTCATCTTCTGAAGAGGCTGCATACTTGGCACATAGAGAAAAGATTCATGCTCCAGATTCTTCCAGAGGAAGAGGTGGCAGAAGAGGAAGAGGAAGAAGAAACTTCAGAGAAAAGGGGGGCAGACAATCTGACAAATCCGATCTTCATTGCACACGTTGCAATAAAGATGGACATGATGCATCCAAATGCAGGACACCTTGGGATAAAATTGAGCAACAAAGAAATCAAGACAAAGGTAAAACTAATGAAAAAGACAAAGGTAAAGCACCTGAATCCGCTCATTATGTTCTAGCACATTGTAACAATGGAGTAACTGAAGACTTGTTTGATGTTTCATTTACTTCATGGAGAGATGATTGATTGCTAGATTCAGGAGCAACATGTCACATGACATTTAGAAAAGATTTTTTTGAAGAATTCACTGACAAAGTTGATGGAGCAGTATATTTTGCAGATAAATCCAAACTCAAGCCATCAGGGCTTGGCACAGTCAGGCTTAAACTGCCTGGTCTTCCAGATCATATTCTACATGAGGTTCTATACCTCCCTGAGTTGAGGAGAAACTTGTTGTCCCTGGTCCAAATCCGCCAGCAAGGACACTCCATTCACTTGTTTTATGGCAAGGAAGAGGTCAGAAAAGCATCAGATCACTCACTTTTCATGGAGGGAATAGAAGAAGGGAGACTCTTGAAGCTGAAAGGTTCATCTTCTCATGCTCAAAACTTTGCATTCAGTTCACATCATGATGAAGGTACATTTCCATCAAGTCTTTTATGGCATGCTAGATTTGGACACTTAAACTATGACAGCCTTCGTTTGTTGAAGAAAAATGGTGTTGATGGACTGCCTACAATTCCTAGAAAACCTAAGGAATGTGATGCTTGTATTATAGGAAAGCATAGCAAACAGCCATTTCATGATTCACACTCAAGAGCACATAGGAAACTTGAACTTGTTCATTCAGATTTATGTGGCCCTATGCCTATTGCTTCTGCAAATGGAAACAAATACATGATGGCATTTATTGATGACTACACCAGAATGTGTTGGATTTACTTACTGAAGAATAAGTCTGATGCTTTTCAAACTTTCAAGAATTTTCATGCATGGATTGAAAATGATGGACAAACACATATTGGCTCTCTACGTACTGATAATGGAAAAGAATACACTTCAAACGAATTTTAAAATTATCTTCGTCAACATGGAATCAAACATCAAACAACTGTGCCATATAATCCCCAACAGAACGGTGTAGCTGAAAGAATGAACAGAACTATCTTAAATATGGTTCGCTCCATGTTATTTTTCAAGAATGTGAAATTGATGTTTTGGGATGATGCAGTTCTATGTGCTGTTTACATAAAGAATAGGTGTCCTTCAAGTTCAATTAGAAACAAAACTCCTTTTGAAATGTGGCATGGACACATTCCTTCGGTAAAGCATTTCAGGGTCTTTGGGTCCACCTGTTATGCCTTGATACCCAAGGGTCAAAGGAACAAACTTGGTGCTAGAAGCAGAAAATATATCTTCTTGGGGTACTCCAATACCTCCAAAGGATATCGTCTCTATGATGAAGAAAATAAGAAGTTTGTGATAGCAAGAGATGTCATATTCCTTGAATCTTCCAAGAGTGACAAGGTTGTTGAGCGGCAACTTGATTTCCTGGATAGATTCACACATGCAAAGTCCTTCCAAGAATTTGATAATGTGATTCCACATCTTGAAGGGGGGATTCCGATATTGAATCAAACTGTGGAATCATGTCCTGAAGCACTCTCTCCCCCACATGAAGAAACAACCATGGATGACACATTAGATGATGTGATTGACAGAATTGGGAGATTGAATCTTGAATCAATCCCAACTCAGTCAAGTGACCAGCCTGGGCCATCTCAGAAAGGTCCTCCCAAATGGCTGACAAAGACACTGGAGGATGTTCATCCTGATGAGGTTGGAAAAGCAGGAACAAGAAGTTCCACTCAAGAAATCGAAGGTGATGTAGATAATTCTGATTCCCCTGTTGATATGGATATTGCTTATAACTGTGAATTGAGTTTGTCTACAGATCATGAACCAACTTCCTTCAAAGAAGCCACTTCTCATGATGAATGGAAAGAAGCGATGCAGAAGGAGTATGATGCCTTGATAAAGAATGGCACTTGGAAGCTGGTTGATCTGCCTTTGGGAACAAAACCAATTGGTTGTAAGTGGGTCTACAAGAACAAGTATAAAGCAGATGGCTCACTTGACAAGCACAAGGCCAGGCTTGTGGCAAAAGGTTTTGCACAAAAATAAGGAATCGATTATGAAGAAACTTTTGCTCCCACAGCAAAATGGACCACCATCCGGACTCTCTTTGCCCTAGTAGCTCAGAATGGATGGAAAGTCCATCAGATGGATGTAAAAACCGCCTTTTTGAATGGAGATCTAAAGGAGAAAGTTTATATGTCCCAGCCAGAAGGATTTGTGGTAAAGGGTCAAGAACACAAAGTTTGCAAGCTTATAAAATCTTTGTATGGCCTCAAGCAAGCACCACGAGCCTGGTATGAGAAATTAACCGAGCATCTTCTGAAACTTGACTTCAAACATTTTGATCTTGATGATGCAACCTTGTTTGTTAAGAAAGTTGGAAAAACAATTGTATATCTTGTGGTGTATGTAGATGATCTTTTGATAACAGGGAACAATGAGAGCTATATTGCATCCATGAAGAAAGAATTGAAGAAAGGTTTTGAAATGACTGATTTGGGTCATGTTCATTACTATCTAGGTATTGACGTAATTCAACATCCTAAATATATATTTCTTTCTCAAAAGAAGTACATTAGAGATCTTTTGAACAAGTTTGGCATGGATGAATGCAATCCCTTAACCACTCCAATGGAACAAAACTTGAAGCTCACATCTATTGAAGGGAAGGAATTCAAGGATGCAACTAAGTATAGATAGCTTATAGGAAGTCTTATCTACCTAACCACCACCAGAGCTGACATTTCATTTGTTGTTGGAATCCTCTTAAGGTTTATGAAAAAACCTTGTGAAGGACATTGGTCTGCTGCAAAAAGAGTGTTAAGGTACTTGGAGGGGACTCAAGACTTTGGACTGATTTGCGGAGTTACCTCCTGGTTTGACACTTATAAAAAAAGGGCATTGTAGAAAGAGACGAGTAATGGATTAATCTGACGACTGGCATAAAGGACATATTTCTGGTCCACAAAAGCCTCTTTTTCATAAATTCTTCCAAGGGAGAATTTTTTTCATCAAACACAACCAATCAAAAACTTGTAAGAGCAAATGTGTCAAGTGTTGAGATTGCAACAAGATTATGAGCTTAGTGGAAAGGAGTCGCCTTCACTAAGTGGGCCCGCAGGCTATTTTTGGCACAAAGTCTATTTTTAGACTATGTCTATTTTTAGACATATGGATCATGTTCTATGAGTTGCGGGATGCTATTTGTGGATGGTTGGTCAAGTCAGGAAAAATATATGGACTTCTATTTTTAGACATATTGGGCGGAATCTATTTTTAGATTGCCGGTCTAAAAATAGATATGTCGAATATTATTAGCTCTTAATAATATTTGGACTATAAACATTATCTTATTCTCTTGGAGCACTTCAGTTAAGTGCACAGATGTGGCACAGGAGCTGACAGAAGGAATTACACTATTCCTAGGGGTTAAGTGGAGCTATTGCATGGAGACTTCAGTTAGAAATCATGTGAGAGAGTTTGGTGGAGTTGATTGAGGAGTTAATGGAGTTGTGTTCAGTTTAACTAATCTAAACATAGTTGAACTAGTTGTATTTAGTCTAACTGATTAATACACTAGTGAAGAGTGGTGTGAATTAATTATTAATTAATTCGCTAATTATAAACTCATTAATCAACTAAAGAATACATCAGTTAACTTCAGTGCATGGACAGTTTCAGTGGAGACCAGTGAAGAGATAGGTGAAAGAGCAGTGTGACTATCAGTTGTGACTATAATGTTGCATGATTTGCAACAACCAGTGATTGGAGATGCCAATGAGGATTGCGCAGTACAAGCCAGGTGGTTCGAAGTTATTTATGAGCCATTCTTCAGCATTGATTGCGTAGTAGAGGCAGGCTATCAGGTGGCAGAGATTGGAGCATGTGTTTTGCTAGATCTAGCTTGATTAGTGTGTAGAAATTGGAGATTGTACTGAGAGCTTGTGAGGAGCTTTGTATAATGATTTTTACATGATCTCTATGACATATAATATACAGATAGTTGGGGTTTTCATCTTTAAGCTTTCCCATGAAATACTGTGTTCATATGTGTGATTGTTTATGGTTTTAATGTGTGCATGCAATTGATTTTATTTCCGTATGTAATGATAAATGGTAGAAGAGATCTTGTATTGTGCATGAAGTTAAAATAGTGTGTGATCAGGAGAAGCTCGGTAAATAATATATCAGTTATTCAAATTTCTACATGAAAATTTTTTGATCCCTAAATACCAACAATTTGATCTCGTCACTTCTCCATCTAGATAAGTTGGTTCAAACCTCTATGACCATAATAAATATCCAAGGATACAAAGATCATCCTTGTCTTAAACCCCAAGATGTTTTTTAGAAAATGGTTGGGATGTCATTTACTAAGACAAAAAATTGTACCATGGTTATGCAAGCCATGATCCATTGGACAACCTCTTGTGTGAGCCCAATTTTGTATAAATTCAGACACAAGAAAACCCAATCCACCAAATCATATGTGTTTATGAGGTCTAATTTAAGAATGAGGCCATTTTTATTTTTAGTCTTCAATGTATGAAGACATTCATGTGCAACAAAAATAACATCATGTATTTTCCTGGTCGTTAGGAAACCAAATTTCTCTAGAAATTGAAACAGAAAGATTCTGTCTCAATCTGCAAGAAATGATTTTAGAGATCAAATTATAGACCAAATTAAAAAACAAAATTAGTTTTATATAATTGAATGAGAATGATTTGAATGATTTTAGAATAATATAAATAAATATGGAGTTGAGTGCTCTTGAAATCATATTGGAACATCATGATTCCTCAAATAGATTTAAAAGGTCCTCATCCATAAGTTCAAGGAAGTGTAAAAAAAGTTATACATTCCAACCATCCAGGCCTGGACTCTTGTCATTAGAAAAATATTTAAGGACCTGTTCCACCTTCCCCAAAGTAACAAATTGTCTAATATATTCAACTTCTTAAAGGGATAAAAACATGGATAATTCTCCAAAATCCCCATTTGATGTGCCATGTAAACGGTAGCTCAGGCCATAGGGGTTGTACTTCACAAATAAACACACACACAAACTAAAATTAAATGCACACCCAATCTTTGAAATGATTAATTAATAAAAAAAATATTTACAGAGAACTATTGGCCCAATGCTTGGCCATCAACCCTCACTCTACGCCTTACACACTCACACCTCCTCATGGCTCATAGGCTCACCTCTATTTATACAATTGGATTAGAACCCAAGGAGGTTCTAGATCCTAAGCTAACTCCCAAAATATCTCTCTTGATCCCTAACATCTCTCATCTAATCTCTAAAATCTCTCATTCAATCCCTTATCCTTAACTAATCCACAACCCTCTCAAGCCTTCCACAATCCTCTCGAATATTCTGCTATTTAAAATAATCCCACTTCTCTCCTAAAAACTATAAGAAAATACATCAATTAATTAATCCTCACCTTACAAACTAACTCCTCTAGTAAAATGATTAACCCAGGTTAGATGCACCTGCATCAGACTTCCAAGGTAAAAAGAAATCATGGTTTCCTGACCATCAATCTTCATAAGATGATAAGAATCCTCCTCGATCCCAAATTTTAACTTGCAGTAAATCAATTTCTCTACCATGATGTTGATGTTATATGGTTGTTATTTTATGTGTTCCAGGCTTCCAAACTTTATGTTGTAGTTGTCCCTTCTCCTTGCTGATGTATTCTTGTTTTGTTGTCATCAACCAACTTTTGCCATCTTCTTTCCTTCCTGTAATATGTTTCTTTTGGTAAACTTTCATCATCAATATTCTAATCTCTTCAATTTCCAAGTCCAACTTCTCTTGGAGTTGGTAAAATCACCCATTATTTGTTGAAAATGACTATTGTTCTTCATGAATTGACTAGCATACCACCCATATTCTATCATTCTTTGCCTCTTCTCCTGGAAGCCATCCTCATTGGTTCCACTTTGCTGGTGAATTTTCTTCATTGAAATCTCGTCCTCATCCTCTATGAAATTTTTGCAGTCTATCATCATTTCATTTTCTTCACAACTTTTCTTTGGATTGTCCAACAAATCCTCTAAAAAATATATTTCTGCAGCAATATCCTCCATATCTATGCCTTTTTAGACTTGCATAGGTTCCTGCGCTTCCTTAATTTCTAACTTACTCTCAATTTCTTGTGATTCTCCACTACCTACGAGCACAAAAAAAGTATTAGTTTCAAAATCATGAGACCTAGAGGTCTCTCTTATGGTTTCCTGCATCCCTTCCTTATGTAGCATAAAGTCCTTCAAGTCTTCATCCTGGTATTCTGAACAATATGCAGCGTCATCTGTTGCGATCAAACCCACGTTCAAATCATCATCGTTGTCACCCAACAATGATCCTTGCTCAGGTTCACAAATATATATCTTTGTTAGGAGTTTCTCTGTTTCTAAAAATTTCAGTTTGTGCTTTTGATCTTCTTTTCATTAATTGTTTAATTTTCCATTTAATTGTTTTATTTATCACCCATTCGTGTCTCTGTCTTTGTAATAGCTCTAGAAACTCGTCTAGTCGTGCTTTTAATTAAAAAATCTCTCTCTCTCCATTAACAATGCCAACCACTATGGCATCTCTATAACTTTTCTTAGAATCCTACATCTTCATCTTCTATTATGAACGTCACCTTGTACACTGTAACCTGCAACTGAATCACTTTACCAAGTTGTCTCCTACAAACTTGGCCAACGGTTCAATTCACTTTGAACCTTCTTCCTGAGCACTCCTTGCTCCTCTTTGCTGCAAACGAAAAATGCAATATTTCTTCAAATTTTCTTTACAATGACTAGACTCTTAGGTCTCGGGCTCTGCCGATCATGCACCCATTACAATCACCTTTAACTTGACTTAAAATTTCTTTTGACTCCAGATTTTTACATAAATAGATCTTGGTGTACTTGACTCTTGACTCAAGCTCTATAGCTTAAAAATTTTCCTTTTAACCTATTACATCAAATCTTACTTGAACTCAACATTGTGACTCTTTAATTACATGGCTCTTTAACTTGAATTTTACCATTGAGAAACTCTCGAACCTATACAACTTTCAAACTCATGACTTGATCCATTTTAAGACTCGTACCTTATCACTCCATACAATGCATACTTCACATTAAAATAATTTAATCTTTTATAAGTCACTCTATAAAATGTGATTTATGTGTTTCTTCTTTAAAGCTTATAATTAAAGCGAGATATGCACTTAACTTATCAAAAACATTACGTAGCATATAAAAGCATTGAAACGATTACATTGTCTTTGACTTTGATGTGTGCAATCCATTTCCACACACATGTTGTTTAGTTCTCTCCACCTACTCTCTTTTGTTCCAACTGTTGAAGGGAGCCGACCTTTGCTTTTGATCCTCCAAAGTTAAAATATAACCCTTTTACTGAGCATATTTGCTTAACTTGTTCCAGTTCTTCATTGAAAATCTACTCCAACTGATCAATAACTGTTGATTTCTATCATAATCATTGTTATGAAGATCTTGAAATCTCATAATATAAATTCCTGATATGTTGTATTCCAGGCATTTCTTCCAATCTCATTGTCATCACTGCTAGTATTGCTAATGTAACTACCATCACAGAGAAAAACTCAGATGTTGAAATATCAGATGATTGAGGGCTTATCTTTGATGCTCCACTATCATTACTACCGTCGAAGCTATCTAGCATATACTCACTCTCATGCCTCTCCGCGATAAATTGAGTGACCAAATGAAGCTGCGACCTTTTTTACTGTAATCGTGCAATCCCTCAACATGCATCTAGGTCACTGACCTTCCAAATGTTTTAGTGCATAGTTCGCTGACTCCACACAAAAATACCGCGCAGATGTGTTTCTCCACTTCTGTTTTCGTGGTGATCTCCTTCAAAAAACACAATATCAAAATCAACAGCAAAATCGCGCCAATGTCAATAATCTATTTCACAGTGCTTAGGCATATTTATTTCTCCGCACTTCACCATGGCTTTCCAACACCGTGCTTGCCAGAATGAGCCACACGTTTCACTGTAATTTAAATTCAAATCGAAAAAATTTGTTCCTGATATAATTTGAAGAATAGAAAGGGCGATCTAGGAAAATAGAGAGCTAATGTGCATTCAATGAGCTCAAATATTTATCATTCGTGTTTCTCCACCAATCACCACGCTTCCAGTGTGTCTTTTTATTTTTAGTTAATTATTTTTTGCTCCTCTTCATCTACGCAATTGATGATCAACAATGATTTCTGCTAAATTTCCCATGCTGGTCTGATCTCTCCACGCTTATCCACAAGTCAGCAATTTCTTAAAGACAATGACTCCGTGACAGGTTCACACTGCTTCACTTTTCCGTCACTGGTCTATGGTCACTTCCATTGATCTCAGAGGTTCTGAACGCTCCACGACAACCATAAACAGGAATTCCACCGACAGTTTATAACGTATGCTTCAATGCCCCCAACACTTGTGGTCAATGCTTTTTATATAAATATATCAGCTTCAACGCATGAAACCATCTCGTTAATACATTGAACATAGAATGGATGCACACGAACAGGTAGACGAAATGTGTTCTTTCCAAAAAAATTGGCCATTTAATTGTTACAATCAATATGGGCTGCTTCCAACACTTTTCTCGTTACAATTTCTTTCTCCCAACTCACCAAGTGAACGCAGAAAGGAAACTCATCTATTGCTTTGTTCTTGGCACCAACATTGTATATATGGATTTTGGGATGTGGAAAACCCCGACCTTATCAGGATTTTAGGTAGGGTGTTTTCTTATGAGCGATTGTATCAATGTGTCACGTTGATCTATTCTTCTTACACTCATTCACACCCAAAGATAAAACCATACACTCTAATACCAAATGATAGCCAAGACCATAGGGTCTGTACTTAACAAATAAACACACAATGAAATTAAAAGCACACCCAATCTCTGAAATGATTAATTAAAAAAAAAATATTTATAGAGAATTGTTGGCCCAATGCTTGGCCATCAATATTCACACTACACCTTAAACACTCACACCTCCTCATGGATCACATGCTCACTTCTATTTATACAATTGGATTAGAAGCCAAGGAGGTTCTAGATACTAAGCTAACTCCCAAAATATCTCTCATAATCCCTAACATATCTCATATAATATCTAAAATATCTCAATCAATCCCTTATCCTTAACTAATCCATAGTCGTCTCAAGCCTTCAACAATCCTCTAGAATCTTCTCCTATTTACAATAATTCCAATTCTCTCCTAAAAACTATAAGAAAATACATTAATTAATTAATCCTCACTTTACAAACTAACTCCTCTAGTAAAATGATTAACTCAAGTTAAATGCACCTGCATTAGTAAACATCTGTCGTTGTAGAATAAAGAGCCTTGAAGTACTTGAATACCTCCAAATTTAATTGATTCCAAGTGCTAATTTTCTTACCTCCTTCATCCTATATTTCCCATATGGTGTTACGTCTTCTTCTCTAATTTGAAAAATTGTGAAATAATTTTGTATTATTTTCCCCAAATTTTATCCATATCGCTCTGCTTCTCAATCACCAATTATCCTCTTATATTAATAATATTTTTTTGTCTCCTCTTTGAATCAATCTAGATGTAATGGATTACATAAGGCCTCCATTTTTTTTATCAATCTCCTATAAATCTTTATACATCTGTTTCTTTTTTCATCTCTTCCATCTCTTAGCAACAACCTTTAAAAATATGAGTTTGGAAGCAACAATTTCCATGTAAGTGTTGTGTTCTTATTTAGTTAGGGCCAACCAACACTATTTAACTAAAGAAATTTTTGAAATTGGCAACAAGAAACAGTGAAAATGGCATCGAGAAAATGGCACCCAAAAATGGCGCCATAGGGGGCTTTTGATTTATTTTTCCCTGAATTAAATTGGAAGAAAAATTGTAATTTCATTTCATGGAAAATTGAATTAGTTAACTAAGTCATAAATATTGAGTTAGCTCAGTAAATTCGAGGTTAGGGAGAGAGGAGGCATGTAGAGTTCTCTCCCATGATTTTAGGGGGTAAAATTACAGTTATTTGTGAGTTGTAATTAGTTAACTCAATTAATTGAGTTAAAATCAATTTAACTAGTTCTAACTGAGAGATGAGATAGTGAGAGGTCCGTGAATTAAATATTATTTAATTCACATGCAATGATCACTTAGTTAACTAATAATTCACTATAAATAGTTGTTTTGTGTTAGTTCTAAGGAAGGCCCAATTGAGATTGAGGTTAAAGGGGAGATAACTATCAGTTGTATAATTAGAAAATTGTATAGGCCATGCATGAGGTCATCGAGAAGCCTTGAAGGTATTGAGAAATAATTAATTAGGAATTTCATAATTAATAAGGGCTAAATTATCCTAGGATTATTTAAGCAAGGCAAGGTAGGAAGAGGCAAGCAAGAGGTTAAATATTAGACCAAACTTGCTTAGATTGCAAGTGAAATTCGAGCAAGATCAGAGTGAGACAATCAGCATAGTGAAAAGGTTTCTCAGTGAGGGAAATACCATTGTATTGTTTCATGATATTAAATTTATGCAATATACATATACCGAGGTTTTGAGCAGTTTCTTTCCCAAGATACATATTTTTTTATGCCATTGATAATTTCTTTCTCTTGCTTGTTTGTGATTATGCGATTGAATTTAGTTTCCGAAAATTTATAGAAGTGATTCAATATTTTGTTTTATTACATTAAAAGATGATATTGAATCCATTGGTGTAATTTATACATGGTATAAGAGCGTCAAACATCGCAATAGAAGAGAAGAATTAGAGTTTGTTTTGAACAGGTACATCAAATTTGCAAATTTATTCTTCAGTACCCAACAATAGATAAAGATGTCTTTCAATGGCTTGAAACTTGAATATGCCCTTGAGGGATATTCAAATTACATATCATGGAAGGACAAGATCTAGGTAGTGCTCTAGCACAAAAAACAAAAAGTCTTCATAGGCTGTGATATTTTCGAGCCCACAACAATAAATGCTCAACTTCTTGGTGCATGGAAGAAGGTAGAAAAGGCGACAAGGATATTGTTAGAGGGAGTTAGAGATCATATTGTCTCGAGTATCCATGGGAAGGAGACTCCATATGCTATGTGTAAGGTCTTGACAGTTCTATTTCAGAATAGCAGTGACAATAGGAAGTTGGGGCGGAAAGACAAGCTCACAAAAATCAAGATGGAGGAGGGCGAGACAATACCAAAATACTTGATGAAGTTCACTCAATGTCAAGATGAGCTTGGAAGTGTTGGTGTGATAGTAGCCCATGATGATTTGGTGTGCCTAGCTCTTTTAGGCCTTCCAAAGTGCTGGCCTAGTTACCATGAATCTGTGAATGGGAGGGAGAAGCTACCAGACTGGGAGAATTTGTGGCCCGACTTGGTACAAGGAGAGGTAAGGTAGAGCACCAGAGACGAGACCTCTGACACAAACAAAGAATAATATTTTGCATTGGTTGGAAAAGGAAATAAAGCGAAGGGAAAGAAGTCCCAAGGTGAAGAGGGCAAGAGATAATTGTCCAAGGTCAAGTGTTTTCACTGTCACGAGCATGGGAATTATGCTTCGAAATGTCCAAATAAGGCAAGTAAGAAGGATCCTACAGTTACATCAGCTAGTGAAGCGCTAGGTTCAAAGTTCGAGCTTGATTTTACTCTTATTGCATGCATGTCCAACATTGAAATGGGATGCATGTGGTGTCTTGATAGTGGTGCCTCCTTCCATATGACAAAGAATAGAGATCTCTTTAGTGACTTGGAGGAGAAGGACCTCCAACAAAACATAGAGTTTGGAGATGATGGGAGGTATAGCGTGACTGACATAGGTACAATTACCTTTCAGTGGGAGACTGGATCCCCTCTTAGAATCAAATATGTTTTGTATGTTCCAGGACTAAAGAAGAATCTTTTCTCCGTAGTTGTATTGGAAGGCCATGGTTATGATGTCATATTTAGAAAAGGAAAGGTATTCCTTAGACACATTGCCATGAGACGAGTGAAACAAATCAATGTACGAGTCAAGAACTTGTATGCTCTCGAGGTTGAAGATGCATGTAAAGCTTTGAGGAGAAAAGCATATGCTAGTGACTTGGTGGTTGACAGTGAGCCTAAATTTCCTCTCAACTTTGAGCCTTAGAAAAAGACTCAGAATGTTGTAGAGTAGCCACAATTGGAGAAGTAGGGTGGAGAATGAGTGGAGGCGTCCAATTAAGCAGAGACCTCCAGGAGGGGGAAATTTTGAACCAGATGGGAAAAGGGAGCACATGCATCCATACCTCTAGGTGAGAGGTGGGACAATGTGAAGACATAATCCCAAGAAAAGAAATTTGGGCAGGATCCATTGAGATGGCTTGTCTCATGAACCAGACCTGGCTATGGGGGGCCCAAAATGCACAGTAGTAGGAAGGATCCACAGTGATTGATGCAGCCAGATTTCAAAAAGGCAGAAATCAGAGTGACACATAGTAGAAATTAGAGCGCAAATAAGTGTTGGAAGCAGTGCAAATGGCAGTGACACAGAGTTAGCAGCGTCGCAAATTTTTCAACAGACAGTGTAGTAACTAGTAATAGTCAGAGATTCTAATGACAAATGCATCATACTGATTCAGTTTTTGGAGGCTTTTCAGTTTCAGGAGTTGCAGGAGAAAACAACACTAGAGAAGTGTTGCATGCAGAACATTCCAAAGATACCAGATCGGGATATATTTAATTCCTTTCTTGTTGAGAGGGAGTGTTTAAATTGGGAAAAATAAATAGTTAAAGTGGAACCCAGAAATGGCACACATAAAATGGCACCCAGAAATGGCACCGTAGGGTGCTTTTGATTTAATTTTCCCTTAATTAAATTGGAAGAAAAATTGTAATTTAATCTCATGACAAATTGTATTAGTTAATTAAGTCAGAAATACTGAGTTAGCTTAGGAAATTCAAGTTGAGGGTCAGAGAGGAGGCATGTAGAGTTCCCCCATGATTTTAGGGGTCTAGTTACAATTATTTGTGAGCTGTAATTAGTTAACTAAATTAATTGAGTTAAAATCAATTAGTTATAACTGAGAGATGAGCTAGTGAGAGGTCCAGTGAATTAAATTTTATTTGATTCACATGCAGTGATAAATCAGTTAACTGATAATTAACTATAAATATTTTTTGCATGTAATTTCTAAGGAATTCCTAGTTGATATTGAGGTTAAAGGGAAGATAACTATCCGTTGTATAATTGGAAAATTGTACAGGTCATGCATGAGGTCATCAGGAAGCTTTGAAGGTATTGCACAATAATTAATTGGGAATTTCCTAACCAATAGGGGCTCAATTATCCCAGGAATGCGTAATCAAGGCAGGATAAACAAAAGCAAGCAAGAAGTTAAATATTGGACCAAACTTGCTTAGATCGCAAGCCATATTCGAGTAGGATCAGAGTGAGACAGTTACAGAGTGCAGAGGTTTCTCAGTGAGGAAAATAAAATTGTATCATTTCATGATATTTACTTTATGTAATATACATATAGTGGGGTTTTGAGAAGTTTTTTCCCAAGATACATCTTGTGTTGTGTGATTGATAATTTTTTTGTCTTGCTTGCTTGTGATTATGCGAACGAATTTGGTTTCCGCAAATTTGTAGAAGTGATTCAATATTTTGTTTTAGTACATTAAAAGGTCAGATTGAATCCCTTGGTATAATTTCTACAGAAATAAAATCAGGTTCCACAAGCCAAGCATGATTAAATTTGAAGGAAACATGCTTAAGGCATATTCCATCTTATTGCCACTTGATGAAAATAAGGAAGTGGTCAGATATGCCTGTGATGTGGACCCATGATCTTACTGTGCCTAAATCACCCAAAATATATTCCTTGATCAAGAAACATTCCAATATTTTCATAATCCCTTATGAATTGGACCTCTTTTTACTCCATATAGGTTGTGATGGCACAAGTACAACATCTACTAATTTGTTTTGGACAAAAAGAGAATTAAAATGATCAACAAGTGGGTAAATATGACAAGAATCCCCCCAAATTTCATCTACAGAGAAATATAGATTCATATATTTGGAAAAAATAAGAGAATTTACCTCGAGGATACCACAATCATTGATAAAATTCCAAAATTTATTCCTCGCTCCACAAGGGCCATAAAAATTTACAATGTGAATGGGAGTAAAACAAATTCTAACATTTCCCGAGATCATAATAGCAACATCCAATTTATAGGAGGAAAAAATTGCTACATATGGATCCCATAGAGTAGTTAATCCCCAAGAGTGACCCTGTGCATCCACCACACTAAGGTGCCAACCAGGGAGAATACTAACTAAATAAGGCTGCACTCGGTCAACCTTAGCAAGTGTTTCTTGTAATAGGACCACTGATGTTCTGGGACTATATAATATGTTGAAGGGATGATTTTTTGGAGGCTCCTCCCAAACCATTGATATTCACAAGCATAAGAATCACAGTGAAAAAATATGGAGGGTAGTGCTCTAAGGGCCTTAAGTGCTTCATCCATATCCTCCAATGGGGGCATAGTCAAGTCCTGCATGATATTAGGCTGCATGGAAGTCCGATATTCCACAAAAGTCTTTCCTCTACGTGCTAGTATTTTGGTTTTTCGAATGGTAACATTAAGGGTCGATACCAAGAGGGATTGGGAGGGATAATATTCCATGGTATAGACAATAAGATGGTTTAAATTGGATATATAATTGGAGGAGGATTATAGTGGAGGTGCATCCTGAATGCACTAAATGATATTAGAATCTAAGGGATGTGAGGAAGGAAAATACTCAAATTTAATAAGGGTTGGTAAGGAATTGAAGGCATCAATATAATGTGGGAATGTAACAACAAAATCTGAAGAGGATACATTAATAGGAGAACCCCCCAGTTGAAAATGTTTCAGGCTACCCCATTGAAATCCTCAGAAGTCCTAGAACCATGAATGATGGGAGGGCAAGAATTCAGGGAATAAATGGATTCACAGAGCATCCCATTGTTATAGGTCAATTTTGGAATCATCCCCCATGACCTGGTCAAATTGGACATCATCCCTAGGACCAATGAAATAGGGTCTATCATCCCCTTACATTCCAGTTGCTATATTCCCTAAGAGAAGAACAAATCATTCATTGCTTCTATTGTGAGATTTCCAAGGTTTGAAGTATATGCTATATCACTTATGAAATCACCAAAGTTGCCTCTAAAGGGACTAAATGCGTTGCATATGCAACATTCTCCATTCAAGGGTGCACTGCAATGCACTTCCCGACATTCAAGAGTGCGTTGGTCAATTGGGAGCGAAATTATCAATGTTCCGAAATATCCACATGGCCAGTGCCTTCTAGAAGAGTCCATATGTGTCAAAATTCAAATCCAAGTGTCCACCTAACACCTCTAAACTTGGGAACATGTATTTCCTATTATTAGAATTCATTCATTGAGAAACTACCATTAGTTTCCCTATAAATTGAGCACAGATCCTAATGCTAGGAAAGGAATAATTTGGTAAAGAAATGTTGTTGGATTCTCATTTGAGAGAGTGAAAGCACTGATATGCTGCTGGAGTGATGTTGGATGTGATGAGGCTGGGATGAAGCTGGAGTTGGTGGCATCAAGTGGATCATTGTTTGTAACCTCCCCCTTCTACTCTTTAATAAAGATTGTTGTTAATTTTCCCATATATGTATTTGTTTACATTTATATTTCTCATGAAATGGACTCTTGAATGATATATATGTTTCACATCTAATCGATTTGAGTGATTAAGATAAATAGGCATATGTATATTGCAATCTGTTTGCTGTTCTCTGTTTATACTTGCAGGAATCAATCTGGCGATCTCAGTTGGATTGAAGGCTACAACAAAAGCGACAGAAGGAGAAGAAGAAGCACTTGGATTACAAATAGGTTCTTATATCATGCTGTGTCTATTTATTTTAGAGAAAGTGATAGCAAAGTCTTTCATCTGTTGTTCTAAGTGCCTAGCACCACACTTAGGGAATTTGATTTATCCGTAAATCATAATTCTACATAACAAATTGGCGACTCCGTTGGGGAGTTTCCTATCATTCCTGGTGTATTTTCCTCTTCTAATCCTCATCATTAGCATCTACTTTCAGCTATTAGGCTTTTGAATGAAAGAATTTCATTAGAAGTGTGTTATGTAGCTCGTATTTTTAATCACTGTTGTGCCCAACACACTGTTAGTCAAGACACAGTGCACTGCAGTGCACTGTCTCCCACTCAGGGGTGCACTGCAATGCACTGTCTCCTCTTAGAGACTGCATTGCCCCCTTAGCCAACCAAAATCCATTCAAATTTGTCATTGCTATCATTCTCAACCATTTGTTTGCTGTATTCTCAATTGTTTTATACCTCTTAGAGACCAGTGAACTTTCCAGATTCTTCCTCCTTTGAAAAGTAAATTTGTTCAATGTCTCTTTAGTGTTTTTATTTATCATTGGAAAATCAAATTGAAAGTACTTTATTTCTGCATTCGATCCATTTGTTTTCGTAAAGGAAATTGTTGTTAAATTCTTCGTTTCTTGTAGGAAAAATTGTAGTTCCATGCTTTGTTTTTCCTAAAAGATAAATTGTTGTTAAATTCCTCGTTTTTCAAAGAAGAAAACATTTTTTTGTTGATTTGATGCATATAATTTCCTTTCTTGCATTCACATTAAGGGAGCTGAAAAGAAAAACATGCATGTGCATATAGTGAATTGTGTGTTTTGCATAGGAACAAGTTAGGAAATCTGCATTTTAGTTTGTGCTCTTTGTTGTTTTCTCTTAAAACTGATTTCTCTTTCCCTTAGTAGCTAGGATTTTCATTGAAAAGCTAAAATTGAAAAGTTTGCTTATCATTTTAGTTTGAATTTTTAGGAATTTCCATCACATAACACGGTGAAACTTAAAAGACAAACTTTCTAAACAAGATCAACTTAAAATTTACATAAATTTACCTAAGAAAGCATTAGAACCATAACGATAACATTTAGAAGGTCTAGGCTAGAGACGTGTTCTAACGTCGTTAAACATAGTAGCTGTCACTAACTTGTCTGCGATACATTCCGAGTGTGATACCTCAATCCACATACGTAAGTATATCGAAGCTTGTACACATACATTTAGGTATATTGGGCGGTGTTCTAGTACGAAAAGTATAAGGGGGTGCTTTCACTGTGTGGTTTCGCATTAGACAACGCTAATAGGGATTTGGGCCTGCACATGCCTTCACGTATATTTGGGAGGAAAAATTTAGGTTGCTATCTATCCATAGTGAACCGAGTTGGCTACCTTGTAACTTGTGAAACACTGAACACAACATTTGGGGATATTGCCCATCCGTACTTCTTGGTTCACTAAGAGGTATTCTACAGTTCACAATTGCTTGGTAAACCTTTTGCCTAGAATTACGATTTTATTTTGTTTATTTGTTTTTGGTCATAAAATAAATCAGTCATCATGGAAGAAGAACATCCCTTTCCCCGTCGTTTGCATAGAATAGCACTAAAACCACCTTTACCACCGGAAGCCATTTATGGTTGGCAAAGGCGACATCGCTCTACCGAAATTAGTACTATCAGTACCTCTGGTGCGATATCATGCTTTCATATACTAGAGTCAACTCAAGATGTTTCTACAAATCCTGGTTCATCTACTGTTGTCGAGATGGAGTCTTCACAGCTACTCGTGGTCACGATCCATCCAATCAGTGAGACCATACCTCCCGAACCCGACGTTGTTCAACTGGAAGTTGATCCGGATCCTGTCACTTTTTTACCAGAACATCTGCATCCCAAAGTCGAACGACCGGAATTTGTTCCTATATTGGTCACCCCACAATATATTGTAGCCATTGAGTCTCCCATATCACATATTAAACTTCCTGAAATATACTTTGGGCCTGACGGCAAAATCCTTCCACTTAGTTTAATTTCGATTGAATTAATACCACAAGACAAAAAACCTTTAACTCCAACTCATTTTGGGGTGGAGCTTTACCTGTACGAGTCTTTTCCTCAATCAAATTCCTCTTCTTTTGTTGATCCTGTGTCTCTTAGAGCTCCCGTACATCTAATAGGGTATAAATTTGGTCGAATAACCATGCCTAAGACAACATATTCGGCTGGACCATCTATTCCAGTTGTGACAACACCTTCTCTCGCTACCCTGTAGATGTTCACAACTTCACCAGAGTCACATCTATATGGTGGCACTTCCATCCCACCTGGTTACCAATATTTATCTGGAACCTTCTCTAGTGCATCCTCAAACCCATGGACTTCACCAATATCATCATCTAGTATTCTAACTGGTAAATCTATAGTGAGTATTGAACGGCTTGATCCTTTATATACATCATCAGGGCAATATCAAGCTAGTCGATTTGGGTATATTCCATCCAGTACAATTTCAACTAGGATCCCTGAATTTTGAGAAAAATATTTTCCATCTTATTTTACTCCTCATGCTGGGGGGAAACCTATTTTCTCCCATTTTGACAGTACTCTATCGTTATTTGGTCATCCTAATGTCGGAATGAATGTTTTCCAGTGGCATCCCACTCTACCCATCCAACCACAAATGGTTGTACACTCGTATCAACTAGTTCAACCTGCTGCACCCACATCAACTCCACTTGTTAATACACCCTTACCCCTATTATAGACTCAAACATTTGTACCTCAACCATCTCATGCGGGTCCTTCAACCCAATACCCTCAAGTATTGTGCCCTTAGACTCCAACTCTTTCGACGAGTTTACAAGAACCACATGTATCCGAAATCATTTATTCATAAGCTGGATTACCATATTATGGGATGTTGTAGCCACAAACAGGTTATACCTATCCACAACCAAATCCAAGCTATCCTTGTTTGGGTTATAATATTGGTGGAAAAATGCCTTGGCAGCCACAAGAAAAAATTCCACAACCTTCATTTCAACAAGTAGCGTACTCAAGTTTTGGTCAACATAATACTCAAGCGTTTTCTTATCAAATCAACCCCTATCTGGTTTACCAACAACATATTCCTTATGCTGGTGCTCAAAGGCCTGTTGCCCAAAAAATTCCATACTACCCTAGCTATGCTCAACCCAACTTAAATCGACAATTGCCTTTTGTTGCAACTTTAGAATTACCAGATTTAAACCGACTCACCAATGATCCAATCAATTACGCTCCTTGGTGGTCGGTGATACCTCTTAAATTACCTTGGGAAATCCCTAAGTTCAATGGAAACACTGGGGAATACCTGTCGACTCATGTTATGACTTATCATTTGTGGTGTTCATCTAACTCCCTAAATGATGTCTCCGTTCGACTACGTCTTTTCCAGCGTACGCTCACTGGTCTCGCTGCGAAATGGTACATTGAGTTACCAAGAGATTCTTTTAATAATTTCACTGCCCTAGCTACTGTATTTTTGACCCACTTCTAGTTACCCATATGATATCAAACTGGAACATAACTCTCGACTAATTTTAAACAGACTAATGCTACTCACATTTCTGATCATATTCATGAGTGGCGTCTTCGTCATAGAATGGTTAAGGCATTTGTTCCAGATCACCTCCTTACTGAGTGGTTCATTAAGTCCCTGTTACAATCTATAATTGAGGATGTGGATAAGGGTGGTGTCATCATTGAAGAGCAGGGCATTTCTCATGCCTAATATTTAGACGATTTACACTCAGTCTGGCATGCTCTACGAGAAAATTCCTCCTCCATCTAAGGACTCTCATGCCAGAGACGGTATGATCGGTACTACCAATACACATCACTCTATTGCATATGATCCTGCGCCTTCTTCCGAAATCCATGCTGTGTCATATGACAAGGGAAAAAATGACAAGCCACCCGGAAGTAAGAAAAAAGGGAAATCAAAGATAAAGAAAACTTCTACCCCGCAGGAATGATCATCTGATCAATCATCTGGAAATCGGAAAACTCGTTACCCTTGCATAATCTGTAATGAGGAACACTTTTTTCGATATTTTCCTCACTGCGTTGAAGTCTCAAAATTGGTTAAGACCTCACATGCATCTACAGTGTTGACAAATCCATTTCTGAATCCAAACACAAATTTGGTTGCTATGGATCCAGCTTCTAGTTCCCAAGTGCTTATGCTGTCTGTCACGATGCCATGAACTGATGTTTTGGTGTCAATGCGTAATAAAGATTACGGTAGTCAAGATACTGTTCAACCTACTACCTCAACCATGAATCCGTCTATGGAATTGATACCGCCAACTACTATTCCTAAATTGACAATTAAGCCACCAAAGGGAGTCCTTCATAAATCAACATTTAATCCTCGAGCAAGAGTTGCTCAAAATTATAATATAGTTGAGGATTTGGATCAATCCCCCTCAGCTATGTCAGCGCTTGAGGTGCTTCAAAATTGTCCCTCCCAGAAGCAAGCTTTGTTGTCGGCAATTGGTGGAATTGATCCGACATATTCTAATCTCGTAGTCTTTAATCATACAAGCTATGTGCTGCAATTAACAGTAGAATTGGCATTCTCCATCCAGGTAAATGTTCTCAATCACCTTGTTCATCATACTATTATTGATGAGGGAGAATCTTCGTGCATTATGTCTCTAAACTGCTGCTCGTCGCGCCTATCTTAATCGCCTACGACGTTGAAATATTTCGACAGACGTACATATAAGCCTTACGGTATTATCAATAAACTGCATGTTGAATTAGAGGGAAAAACAGTGAATGGTGAAGTTGAGGTCGTTGATGGACCCATTGACTATGATATTATACTCGGAAGGCCACGGGTATACGCTATGAATGTGATCATCTGTACATATTTTAGAATGATCACCTTTCCACATAAAGGTGTCATCACAGTCATCAATCAGCTATCCTTCTTTGCCTCTAGTTCCCAGATAACTGGAAGCGTTCCGTTAGTTCACGCACCCCAACTCACACTTAAAAACATTGGTGTAGGACTCTTAAAGGATTCCAATCTCATGGAAACCTTTGCATTACTGGTGCCTGCGACGTCGGCAAAAATTGCAAGCATAGAGACCTGCTACATGATATATTCCCCTCCATCTGGATTAAGGAATATTACGGGTGATTATGAAGTTGCTACGTTGGATGAATTCTTGCCGCCCAACCCAATTGAGTTGGCATAGCAATCAATATATATGGCTTGGGCGGCGAATCTGAAATCATCGTCACCAGTCGTTTGGATTGATCGTTCATTACCTTGATCCTTTTTCCTCAACTTTCTTGACATATGAGAATATTCTGGAATCCATGATGCCAGAAGGAGAACCACGAGAAGATCATCATCATCGCTCACATCTTTAGGATTACGAAGAAGATAATCTTAGTAAACTATATCACCCATCGATCAAAACATTAATTTTGAATTCTTTTCCTATTAATGTAATTGATTCCGAGCAAAAATTATCAAATATTGAAGAAACCATTTCTATCGATATTTCGACCAAACCCGATGTTGTAGAAAACATTCATGTCAGCATGCCTTGTTCTCCATCAGAACTTGAAACATATCACTCTCTCTTTCTTGAATTTCGTGATGTATTTTATTGGTCTTACGAGGAAATACCAAGCATAGATACTAGTATCGTTGAACACACTATTAATATGTACCCTGACGTCAAGCCGGTACGTCAACGCCTTCGTCCTATTCATCCGAAGAAGGCTGCTGCCATTAAAGCAGAAGTTGAAATTTTTTTGCATGTTAGTTTCTTTTACCCCGTTCCCCTAATTGAGTGGGTTTCCAACATTGTTCCTGTTATGAAAAAACAAGGAACCATCAGAGTGTGCATCAATTATCGAGATGCCAATCTTGATTGTCCAAAAGACAACTATCCTACTCCCTTTATCGACTAGATTGTTGACGATTGTGCTGGATGAAAAATCTTTTCGTTCATGGATGGATTTTTCTACCTAAAATCAAATCAATATCCGCCCAAAGGATCAATATAAGACAACATTCGTCTATCCCTAGGGCACATTTGCTTATCGAAAATTCTTGTTTTCTTTAAAGAACGTTGTGGCAACTTTTCAAAGAGCTATGGATTATGCTTTCAATTACATCAAGAACATTGTTCAACCTTATCTAGACGATTTACCCGCGCATTCATGAAACCAGACTGATCACCCGATGCATTTGAAGGCTATATTTTTATGTTTTCGACACTAAAAAATACGCCTCAATCCACATAAATGTGTGTTTTGTGTTGGTTCTGGTCGTTTTCTAGGATTTGTCGTCTCAAAAGAAGGAATTTGAATTGACCCACTGAAGGTCCAGGCTATTCTTGATTTTCCTACGCCATTAAATTTTCTTCAATTACAGAAACTTTAGGGAATGGCTAACTTCCTAACGAGGTTCATACCCAACTACGCCGAAATGGCTAAAGGATTTACTCGACTCTTGAAAAAGGGGATTCCCTTCCATTGGGATAAGGTTGTGCAAGTTTATTTTGATGATGTCAAGGATACTCTTGTCCGGGTGTCATTAATGTATCCCCCCAATTATCAGTGATTATTTATTATATATCGCCGCGGCTAATACGACCATTGCTATGGTATTTGCCCAAGTAGAAAATGGGATAGAATATCCAATCTATTATTTGAGTCGTAATCTCAATGATACAGAAGTGAAGTATTCATACGTAGAAAAGCTTGCCTTGGCGGTTGTTCAAGTTGTCCAAAGATTTCGGCACTATATCCTGTTCCGGAAGACCATTTCCATTTCGGATTGCAACCCCATGAATTACATCCTATCACTATTTGCAGAATCCGGATTATCCACAGTATCATAAAAAATTGGTTGACGTTTCGAATCCCAACAGGGATCCATCATCAGGACGATAATGAAGAATGAAAGAAGGTCACAGAAGGTCAAGGTATAAATAGTGGAGGGCAATGATGTTTGAGAGGAGCCGACAATAGATAACAATAAATTAATTTTAATTATAATATTTTTTTTAAAATTTTTAATAAATTTTTTATTTTAATAATAACTAAATTGTTTAATAATTATTTGAAGTTTTAATTTAGTAATTTTAATTTAAAAAAACCCTAAGTGCTTAAATTATTTAAAATATTTAAAATTTAATAAATAATAAACCCTAAGACTTAAATTAATCATACTAAACTAATTTTATTTAATGTTTTAAAATTTTTAATTTTAATGTCTAAATTTTTTATTTTAATGTCTAAATTTTTTATTTTAATGTATAAAATTTACATCTTATCACGTTAGTTGTTGAGGGGAAGGTATTCAAAATGGATTGTCATGTTGCAGGAATTTGATTTGGAATTCATCAAATCCAAGTCAAAGAAGTCTTTAGTTTTGGCTGAGTTTCTCTGTGACCTTCCCTTTGATAGTACTGCTACTACATCGGAACCATCTATTCCTGATGAGTCTTTGTTTCTAATTGGATCATCTAATCCTTGGTATGGGGATTTTATCATTTATCTCCAGACCCAGACTTTTCGGCCTGATACCTCTTGCTCTGACCATCAACATATTCGATACCAAGCCAAAGATTATCTAATCATCGACGATACACTTTATCGTCGTGGTGTTGGTACAATTTTAAGAAGGTGCCTCACTCATGAGGAGGCCGAAAAGGTTTTAAATGATTGTCATGCTGGGGCTTGTGGTGGACACTTTTCTGGATACGCCTCCACGTAGAAGATACTGTGCACCAGTTAATTTTTTCCTACCGTATTTCACGACTGCATCCTCGTGGTCAGAATTTGTCATGCGTGCCAGATATTTGACCGTAAAATCCGCAAACCGCCAATGCCATTGCATCCTATTGTCTCTCTGGGACCATTTTAAAAATGGGGCATCGAATTCATGACCTGTAACCCTTGTTCATCCTAAGGGCATGGTTATATTATTGTCGTAGTAGACTACTTTACCAAGTGGGCCGAAGCGATGCCTACATTCAACAACACAAGAAAAACAACTGCATTGTTTTTCTTTAATCATGTCATTTCACGGTTTGGGGTCCCACAAGCTATAGCCACAGATCATGGTTCACATTTTCACAATCATATGATGAATGAGTTGAATACCAAATTAGGATTGTCGCATGACAGTTCGACTCCTTATTATCCACAACCAATTGGACAAGTTGAGGCTATTAACAAGATTCTTAAATGAATTCTTCAACGAATGATAAGAGTTCATAAACAAAATTGGCATTTAATCCTGTACTCGGCTTTGTGGGTGTACCGAACCTCAGTGAGAAACGTAAATGGATTTACCCCCTTTTAATTGATGTATGGTCTAGAAGCTATCTTGTCAATCAAATGTGAAATACCGTCGTTAAAACTCGCAATCGACTTGTTACCTGACACCTCTGCTGAAGAAGCGCGTCTTTTTAACCTCATCCATCTTGATGAAATGTGTTGTGAAGCCCAATTGGACAACGCAGTGCATAAAAGACGTATAAAGGCGCAATACGACAAGCATGTCCAACCTCGCATTTTCTCAGAGGGTGACCTTGTCCTTCTTTATGATCAGGAAGCTGATGTAATAAGTACAAGGAAATTTGAGCCATTATGGCATGGCCCCTATATTGTCAAAGGAGTTCTTGCTAAGGGTGCCTACGAGTTGGTAGATTATGATGGAATTCTGTTGGCACAACCTCGAAATGGGTTGTATCTGAAACGTTACTATGCTTAATCATGAGCATAGTAATTGTTTGTATTATATTGTATATATAATGTTGATTTTCATTTACTGTCTTAGTTTTTTTTCTAGATTTTTCTTGAAGTTATAATAAGCTTTACATTTCATCGCAGATGTCTAAATATTTGGAACCATTTGTTGGGCATGCCGATGGTGCTAGTCGTAGTACGCAGAATCTATCCTCTGTAGCATGGGCGTTAGTGAGTTTTCAAGGAATTTGTATCGGTCGATCTACAAACAATATCGCTGACGGTATAGCTCGTTGATCGAAATTCTCTCTGATGCCATTTCATTTGGTATTAACTGCGTCATCATAAGATTATACTCACAACTTGTGGTACTACAACTTACTAGTGTTTATACTGTTAGAAATCCAACAATGCATCATATGTTCCTAAGAGTTAGAATTTTGGAAAGACATTTTGATTTCATTCAATATCAACACATTTCCAGAAACTTGAACACATTAACTGATTCTTTAGTGAATTATGGTATAAACAGAAATTTGTGACACATATAAAGATACATTCACATAATTGAATAGGATTGTGCAATAAACATAGGAAAACACTGAAATCAAATAGATAGATAGTTATAATTTTTTACAAAATTTGTGCCCAAGACACATTGGTCATCTGACCTCAAAATGTATGCAACATGTCAAAAGTAAACTAGTGGTGCTCATGATAACATGCTACTGATATAGCTATCCTACATAGTAACCACATTGAGCGGTTAAGAAAACCAACAATATGGCACTGCAGTTGCTAATTCTTCAATCCGAAAATACCAAATCCCTAAGGTAAAACCCTGTATGTGCTGCTGAAGCTCAACAAGAGTCTCAACCATATCCAAATCCTGAAGGACTGCTCTCTTGAAAACCGTCTTTGCTGGCTCATCCGCTTCATGCTCTGTCTCTCCCACTAGTCGAACTCGACCCACATATGAATACATCAAAACTTTAGTTTAGTCTTGGGAAAACATCAAAATACAAAAAAATGTATAAACCTTGGAAAAAAAAACATGGTCAAAAAATTCTTATCAATTGCACCCCACTGAGTGCCTTCTGGTAAAACTAAATTTGGATCTCCTCGGAAGTTAACGCCTACATATGCATAGTCATCGATGGCGATAATATGTCACCTGATCTAGGCGAAGAATGCAGTCGAGAACATGATGGTCGATTGACCAACATTTCTAGCCATTACTTCTACCCATATCTACATCCTTGGATCTCTAGGGTTAGATATACCCAGTGTCACATGCTGAAGCTGCATTAGTGGAATATGCTCTAAGGTGAAATAAATGAGGATCGAACCATAGTTGAAATTTATTTTCCTTCCTCCCTTTGCCTTGCTCAGTTGTTCTTTCATTTGAGAGAGTACAACTTCAGCCCAATTGAAAATTGTTGGTTCCATGCACTCTAGTGCATATTGCATGTAAGATTTGTTTGCTACATAGAGTGTAAGAAAATAGATATCCTCCACTAAAATTGGGACCACTTTGTCCCCAATATGAAATTCCTCAATCGTTGGATCCTATGCACGAACAAGGAACTCAAAAAGTTCCATTTGTTGCCTCATACCAGATGATCAAAAGTACTTCAAAAACCCAGTCTCCAAGGGTTCTCACAGTACCTGGATCATTTAGGGAAATCATTTTTTGTTCCTCATGTTCTCTTTCCCTTAAAGTAATTGATATTTTGGTAAGTTGAATCCCTGAAACACAACCATAAGATTCATTAGGATCCATTTCATGAAAACAAATAGGTAAAATTTGGGCACACTACAAAGAAAAAAAATGTGAATTGTGCCCAAAGCACTCTTGGTCAAGGGACAGTGTGTTGAAAGTGCATGTGGACTTTAATTCTAGTGCATTGCAATGCACCTTTTGACATTCAAGAGTGCGTTGCCCTGTTTGAAAAATAAATTTACCCTAAGGGGCCCAAATCCCTAAAAAATTGAAATGAAATGAAGCAAAAAGAATACTGAAGGAAAGAGGAATTTTATGGCACCAACTTGGATCAAATGACGAATAAAACAGTCCACATAATTGATCGCAATCAACAACTAAAATTTGGGGGAAAAAACAGGTTAAGAGCTCCAAAATGCAAATGGTAAAAATGAATAGTAAAACTCTTTTAATTAGTCATTTGATTATTTGAAATCATATTTATTTCTGTGACTATGGTTTTATTCATTTTTATCATGAAACAAGTATTTTTAATCCATCTTATGTTGTTCTGAACAAGTTTACAGCTGATATAACATATTATTCGTGCACATTTATTTTAAGAATGATTTGACCACAAAGCATACATTTATCATTATTTTTAGAGCTTTGATAAAAATGAAAAATACCTTGAAGTGCACTTTTATCTCTTTTTCGAGCTTCGATAACAACGAAAAAGGAACCCCTAGAGTCTTATTTTAGCTCTTTCCAGACTCCGATAATGTGAAAAGATTGTCGAGCACTTGTCTTTTTGAGCTCATAAAAGTATAAGTTTAACCCTTTTCTGGACTGAGATAGATTATTTACGAAAAATAAAAACCTTAGTCGAACATGGCTAGGAGGTTCTCTAAGATATCATTTTACACTTTTTCGGATCTGAGCAAAAAATTTACGAAAAAGGACTCATGGAGTTTTCTTTTGTCCTCTTTTTTCAAACTCTCTAAATATGAAAAAGGACCAGGCTGTCACTATCGTTAGGCTCGTTAAAACATAAAATAGTGACGGGTGTGTCGATCATGGCAAGAATCGAGTTTCATTTATCGCTGGACTTGTTAAATTATTAAATAGCGATGCATATTCGCCCGAAGGGTTGACTTATAGATCAAGCATATGTTATCCTCCTCAAGCTTGTTAAAAAATAAAGAGGCAATGGTCGAAAAATGACCAGGAAAAAATTTGTGAAAGTGAACAAAATTTTTACGGTAGCAGGTTGCTATTGAACATGACACTTCACTCCATCATCGTGACTGTTTGGGTTAGGTAATATTCTTAACGGTTCATTCATACCTATGGTTCATCATACCTTCACTTCGGTTTTGGGTCAATGCTGTCAACTCAACTAAGTGTCATCGATATGTTCAGGAGAAGTCATCTAGTGAATACTCATCCTTCTGCAATACTCATAAAAATTCATTCTCGTGACAGTCATCCATGAAAATTGTTATATCAAGTCACATTTTGTCTCTGAAATTAGTATCTCCCATTTCGTGATAAAGTGGCTTCCTGTTGACATCAAATCATCATCCAGGAAGTTTAATTAGAAACACCATCTTCCAGTACCATGAGGCTTGTTACAGCATTGACAAGATCCTCGCTTCCAGAATTTTGACCGAAATATTTTGTTTGGTGTTCGACATCAAGTCATCTATTCACGCCTTACGAAATGTACTGCAGTACCTAGAGAACCATTAACATCAGTGGTGGTTCTCTCATGTTTTTTAACAACTCACATCGTTGGTTGGTAATCAAACGATGTCTTACCATGTTCAACTACAAATCATATATTCACATGGCTAGACTTGTACCCGAACGGTCGAGTGAATGACATAATAAGACCCCATATCTATTTTCAGCCATCCAGACTGCAATTTCAGGATTGTTGTACACATCATCTTTATGGTGACCTTATATACAGATCATCATCTGAACATGGGCCTATATCTATAGGCATGTATGTATTGGGAAACATTCCAATGTAGATGACTTTCTGCACTATGTACATGTTATTAGATAGTTTATGTGTTGAGCAAGGGAATGCCACCCTCAACAATTCGCGATAAAGATTAAAATATCATGATGTAATGTATTGAAAGATTGATGCAGGTCACCACTCCGCTTCGGTTCCAGCTCCTCACATCGTAAAGAATCTCATTCAAAATATATTGTTATTATTTTGACTTCATGCTTTAGGGGTATCTGTTATAGGTCAATTTGGGCATCATCTCCCATGACCTGGTTAAACTGGACATGATATCTAGGACCGATGAAATAGGGTCTATCATCCCCTTACATTTCAGTTGATATATGCCCTAAGAGAAGAAAAAATCATTCATGGCTTCTATTGTGAGATTTCCAAGGTTTGAATTATATGTTATATCACTTATGAACTCACCAACACTGCATCTAAAGGGACTAACTACGTTTCATATGCAACATCCTCCATTCAAGGGTGTACTGCAATGCACTTCCCAACATTCAAGAGTGTGTTGGTCAATTGGGAGCGAAATTATCATTGTTCCGGAATCTCCACATGCCCAGTGCCTTCTAGAAGAGTCCATATGTGTCAAAATTTGAATCAAAGGGTCCATCTAACACCTCTAAACTCGGGAACATGTCTTGCCTATTATTAGAAAGTCATTCATTGAGAAACTACCATCAATTTCTCTATAAATTGAGCACAGATCTTAGTGCTAGGAAAGGAAGAATTTTGGTAAATAAATGATGCTGGATTCTCATTTGAGAGAGTGAAAGTATTGTTATGCTGCTGGTGTGATTTTGGATGTGATGAGGCTGGGATGAAGCTAGAGCCGGTGGCATCAAATCGATCATTGATTGTAACCTCCCCCTTCTACTATTTAATAAAGATTGCTGTTCATTTTCCCATATATGTATCTGTTTATGTTTCTATTTCTCATGCAATGGAATCTTGAATGATATATATGTTTCACATCTAATCGATTTGAGTGATTAAGATAAATAGGCATATTGTATATTGAAATATGTTTGCTGTTCTCTCTTTATACTTGTAGGAATAAATCTGGCGATCTGAGTTGGATTGAAGGCTACAACAAAAGCGATAGAAGGAGAAGAATAAGTGCTTGGATTGCAAGTTGGTTCTTCTATCATTCTGTGTGTCTATTTATTTTAGAGAAGGTAATAACAAAGTCTTTCATATATTGATCTAAGTGCCTAGCACCACACTCAGGGAATTTGATTTATCCGTAGATCATAATTATGCATAACACCCATCCCCTTATTTCTAATAGGAGGGTTGATGGATACAAATGGAAGATCATTTCCAGGAATAGAGGAAGGAAGCATGTCATTCTTTTCCCGAATGACATGATTATCCATTGGTATGGAGGAGAAACAAAAGGAAGGAGATAATAAACCTGTGACATTTGGACCGTCTTGATTTGGCACGGATGCATCCACTGAGTGCATTTTCTCAGTTAATTGTATATTCTGTTGCAATGAAGCATCCTTCTCGTGAAATTTAAGCAATGGAACTGAACATTGTTTAATCAAATGAATCATTTGTGCACATCCCAAACACCGAAACAAAACTCACCAATAATCAATCCACTAGCGATGTGAGTTTTATGTCCATTTTAGGTCCAATTCTACTTTTATCCAGACCACTTGTGTATTGGCCTTTGAAAGTTTTGGTTTGAGGGGTCCTGAACCAGGTTCGGAGTGGAGGTTAACCAACAAAACCGTCTTACTACTGGCCCTTTCGACATTGACTTGCTTGCGCAAGTCAAAGTCTCACTCGAAGCAATATGAGGGGGGTTGCTAGAACTAGGTTTCCACACCCTGAGAGAGTTTGAATGATGTGGGTTCGTTAAGATAAAAAATAACCATAAAAAGATCTTTGCAATAGAAGCCCTAACCAGGAAACCCTTATGGACAGATTTAGGTCAATTATGCAGAATGCCTTGCGCAAGTTAATGCATTATCTATAAATCAAGGAATAACTGTTAACAAACAATATCATAATATTATACCATAAGATCCATCCAACAATCATTCATATAAACCCAAAACAAAGTTGCGCAAGAGATATAATTACAGACAATACATGAATAAAAAATAAGAAGCATAAACATTCATATCATAAACAGTAGATGCATTTCAGACTTAGATATCTGCAACAACATTCCTTTATTAATATCAATTCAGATCCTTCATAAAAAATCCTTCAGTCACTCATGCACACAACCAACGGGGTCTGCACATAGCAGGACTAAGGTCTCCACGCACACAGTCAATAGGAGCCTTCTACCTAGACAAATCTGCACAAAATATCACAAAATAGCAAGATCTATCATCAACGTTCAGACTTATCCCCAAAAAATGACTTCTTAGACTCGATCTAAACTTTTATTTATACTACTAGCCCGTGCTACTCTAGGGTCCACAAACCATGGTTTGCGTCCCCTTGATCTACCCTTTTTAACCATTACAACTCATGAGGGGCTTTGACCCACCCCAAATCCCTCGCGCACGACTAAACTTGAAAAATCTATTACAAAAATATAGAAAAAGTGGTCTTCGGACTTAGCGGACGTCGCTCCAACAAGCCCCTAACATAATCTTGTGACTCGTCCTAAGTCACACTCGCACTGGATTCTTTTGTTATGGAGCTCCTCGATAGTAGCAACAAATGGTGCCAAGACACCTGCACTTTGGTTCGCTGTGCTCTACACGGTCTCCACTAGCTTCTATGAATTCAGCCCTTCATGGCCAAGGTTACGCTCTGTAAATTCTGGTTCAAGTTTTAGACGACAACATTAATTTCCTGAGACAATTTCATGGCCTCGTCTGGCCATGGCTTCATATGATCAGTGATGATCTGTTTCTTGCGGCGGAGCTCCTCAACCTCATCTCGCAACTCTTGACTGGTTTGAAGGCGTGCCATACGCTGGGCAGAGATGAATGTAGGCAAATCTTCCTGCAAGTATTCGAACTCCTACTCTTTAGTGCACATCTCCTGGGTAATTTTCTTGACTAGTGGATCTATCTACACAGAGGTCCATAGTCGCATGGAGGTCTCCAGAATCTCTAAGTCCTTATCAAATTTGGTAGAGATGCTGGTGAATGCTGTCTTCACTAGGGCGGCCCATTTTGCGCACACCTTCGGAGGGGTCTCAAGCTGCAGCTTAGCCTGTATCACAGCAATTTGCTGCTCAAAATCTGCTTTAACTGACTGGATCTCGGACCTGGAAGATTTGAGTGCTGCGACCAGGCTCTCAATTTTTGCTTGTAGCACTGCAAAGGCCGGGATGAATAATTTGGGGATATCACCACATAATCTATCAATGAAGTTCTCCAGCTTTGTGCGCTGAGCTACGACTGCCTGCTGCACTGTTTGAGCCTGGATAGACTATGTCGTCTTTGTTGCTACAGTCTGTTCAGCTTCGCTGGGCTGCTGCTGTGCACACACCTCTATTCTCTATAGCTCGGCTGGAATGAAGATGTGGAGATATTTTAGCTTCCCACTTGGAAGCTTTGCCAGGTTGATACTAACCTTGAGGTAGTTTTTCACCTACGTGCACAGCTTTGAATGTTCCACGGTTAATACTGCACCCGGGAAGGGGTAGATTCTACTTTTGGATGTTGCAACGATCGAAGTGGATGGCAGGCTCTCTTGCAGGGTATCTGTATTCATTTTTAGAACCTATAGGCTTGATTGTAAGGCTTCCATCGCAGCCTTGTACTGTGTCACCATAGAGTTCCATCGGTCCTCTGACGTTGAAGCAACTACGTCAACAATCTTGTCGAGGTCCTCTTATGTCAGAGTAACCTCTTCCTTTCCGCCAACCTTGGACCCTTTCCACTTCTTGTGCGGTCCTTTCGATGTCTCTCCACCTCTCTTGGTGCCACACAGAGATTTAGTACCATCCCCATTGAGCCCATCCAGACCTTTGAGGTCCACCTCCTCCTGGTCTCCTCCTAACTCCTGATCTTTATCCTTTTTTGTGTTTGGCTCCTTCTTTGCTTCGGCCCCAGTATCTTTTCCGTCGGTCTTCTTAGTGCCTGTCGTCGTGCATGACTTTGTTGTGTCCTTTGGTGTTGTGTTTGTACCTGAAGTAGATGATGTAATGGGCTGGGTGGAGCCAAGCCCAATCTTCCATGAATTTGGCCATGTCGCCACGACATGGTCAACTTCCGCCTCCGTGACCATATAGGGAAAGGTGTACCAGTTTGATTCCTTGCGCACTTTACTATGGACGTTGTGCATGGTCACCTGGAATACAATTTTGTACTTATCATGCACAGTTGGTGAGAGTCTAGGTCTAGAATGCATGGCTTGAGTCAGCGTGCCGTCAAAAAGTACCCATAATATTTTATTCTCCTCCACTCGCAGGGGGTTGTATGAGTCCCATAGGTTCATGTAGTGCACCCCTTCATATAAGCCTGGCTCAATCTCAGGGAGGATTGCATCTGCTAGGATCTCCCATGCCACCAGTACAATCAACAACAATAGCCATGAGTAGCAGAACTACTTTCCCAGTTCCTGTGCCTTGCGCACATTTCCGCAGAAAATATTCGCACAAAAACTGCAACCAGTTATATAGGACCCCCTTTTCACATTTCCCTAACAAGGAAATGACATGTGCGAGGATTGTTTTCGGGTGACCCTTCCTCATTAGCTTGCAATTGAGGATGAGGGTGGCCAGGCGTATTTCCGGGTCAGTGATAGTCTAGACCAAAATCCCCTCTTGTCCCTTCTCACCTCTAAATTTTTCTTTACATCAGTCGCCACTTTTAGCTCGTTGCTCTTCCTGAATCCCTTCATTGGATGGGGCCCCTTCTTGGGCTGGCCGGTGATCCAATGGATTAGCGCGACGTAGATGGGAATTCGCCCTTGAATCCATAGGGATCCCTCATGGACTAAGGCCAGAAATTGGTGCACCTAAATGTTGGTGATGGGTTACCTGCCAAAATGTGGAATCCTTAGTAGGTTGAGGACTCATGTGTTGTGAAACCCTCATGCCCAAGGCATTGGGTCAACCTTTGGCACATAGTCATACAACAACTGTGGTTTGCGGCCCCTTGATATACCCTTTTTACCCATTAAAACTCATGAGGGTCTTTGACCCACCCCAAATCCCCTGCGAATGACTAAAATTGCAAGATCTATTACAAAAATATAGCAAAAATTGGTCTTCAGACTTAGGGGAACTCATTGGTTGTGTGCGCAGGTGACTGAAGGGTTTTGTATGAAGGATCTGAACTAATATTAATAAAGGATTGTTGTTTTAGATATATGAGTCTAAAATGCATCTACTATTTATGATATGAATGTTTCTGCTTCTTATTTTCGATTCTTGTATTCTATGCAATTAGATCTCTCACGCAATTGTGTTTTGGGTTTATATGAATGATTATTGGATGGATCTGATGATATAATATTTTGATATTTTTTGTGAAGAGTTATTACTTGATTTATAGATGTTGTATTAACTTGCACAAGGAATTATGCACAATTGACCTTTTAGCATCACCCAACCTCTCTCAAAATGTTCATGGTCTTGGCAACGAAACCATTTGTTGGCTTGAGGGGTCCTGACCTAGGTTTGGAGTTGAGGTTAACCAACAAAACCATCTTACTATTGGCCCTTTCGGAAGTGACCTTCTTGCGCAAGTCAAAGTCTCACCCGAAGTAGTATGGGGGGGTGATGGAACTAGGTTTCCACACCCTGAGAGAGGTTTGAATGATGTGTGTGCCTTAAGAACCAAAATAACCATAAACATACCTTCGCAATAGAAGTCATAACCTGGAAACCGTTATAGACAGATTCAAGTCAATTATGCAGAATGCCTTGTGTAAGTTAATACAACATCTATAAATCAAGTAATAACCCTTAACAAACAATATCAGAATCTTATACCATCAGATCCATCCAATAATCATTCATAGAAACCCAAAACACAGCTGCACAAGAGATATAATTGCATACAATACAGGAATCAGAAATAAGAAGCAGAAACATTCATACCATGAACAATAGATGCATTTCAGACTCAGATATCCGCAACAACATTCATTTATTAATATCAGTTCAGAACCTTCATACAAAACCTTTCAGTCACCTGTGGACAAAACCAGTGGGGTCCGCACACATAAGGACTAAGGTCTCCGTGCACATAGCCAGCAAGAGCCTTCTACACAGAAAAATCCACACAAAATATCACAAACTAGCCAGATCTATCATCAACGTTCAGGCTTATCCCCAAAAACTGACTTCTTAGACTCGATCTAGACTTCTATTTATACTATTAGCCTGCGTTACTCTAGGGTCCAGAAACTATGGTTTATGGCCCCTTGATATACCCTTTTTACCTTACAACTCATGAGGGGCTTTGAATCGCCCCAAAGCCCCTGCGCACGACTAAAATTAGCAAAAGGTGGTCTTCAGACTTAGGGGACCTCGCTCCAACATAAAGGATCCACTCCTAAAGATAAAGGAATCGACCTATTGTATTTCCGATAAGGACTAGGGTCTTCCTAGTTTAGAGTTCATCGACAGTCTAGGAAGTTTAACCCATGCCATCTTCTAACCCGACGAGACTTTGAGAGGGTTGAAATCAAAATTCTATCGCTTTAAAATAAGAACTCCTTGACCCCATATCCAAGTCTTAGAAATGATATTATCAATATCTTCTGGGTCCAAGAAGTGGATACAAAACCAATTTTTTATAAGCATATTAACCTTAGGATTATAATCTACTAGAGATTTCCAGTGTTGCAGAACCCATTGTTCCATCTCATATATGTTAACAGATTGAAATTCCAATCAACCAGCCATGGCTCTCTTACTGAGGTTAGAAACCCTGTGAAACATGAAATCCTTTCCAAATTTCAATCCCTTGATTTATTTAGAGGCTTTAAATACTTTTTTCTTCTTTAATTTTTGTTGTTGAAAGTCTGTAACAGGTTCCAATCAAGAAACATGTGCACTAGACTAGTGTTATGACTACTTGTCGAAAGTGTCTTTGTTAAATATTTCTGGAGACACATTACCATATTTGCGAGAACAATAAACATGTTCTATCTCGAGGGTCTACTTCAATAAATCTGACGACTCCCATGAGTCATGGATACCCATGTTGGGTTTTAGGTCCAATTGTCCTCGACGGGGAAAAGATCTAACAATAACAAGTGTAAGTGTCACCCAATTGTATGAGATATGTTATGCTTGAATTCCAATAATTCTATCCTAGTAGTCACATAAATCCTATAGAAGATGTAGGCTTGCCATAAAAATACCTTTTAAATCCTATACGTACCTCCATGCATGTACGCAATACCTGCCACCAAACAATTAAAGAAGTGGGAGTAAATTTCACCACCTTCCCCAAAACCCTCCATCTAATAGAGTTGATACCATTCGTCCTTAACCAATATGGAGAATTAATGGAACATAGGGAAAAATGAATCATAAATGTGATCAACCCCCACCAATGTCTAGGGAAAACCAACATTATTTTGAAAAAAATCACCACAAAGTTCTTGCGCCAGAAACATCCACTGAGAAATCCCTACAGAAGGTGAATAAGGGAATAACCTGATTCCAAGATTTCAAAATACTACCAAACACATCCAAAAATCGAGTCACAAAACTAATCACATGAATCAATCAATAAATGACGCATAACAAAACCAGTTGGGGCTATGAATTCGCTGTGATATGTGGTGAGCCATGGTACTGCACCAAGAATGCTACAACTCCCAGAGGCTGCCCTAATTTACTTTATCAACCCAAGGTTCATACAAACTTGTAGGTGACAATGCTATATACACAATAGATGCATTCTACTCATGTCATCCTCTTCTGAGCTCTACGAAAGGGTGTTATTTCTAGGGTTTCTGGATGAGTTTTGTCACACTTATGAATTTAGACCTAAGGCTACAAATTATTCAAAGCCATTACTCTATCATCAAACAAAGAAATATTATACAACAAGAAAGTAAACCTAGCTACCCTGCAATGAAATAAATCTACACATTAAGCTATGATAAGAAATGGAAGCAAACTAGGAATCTTAAATGAAGTAAATTGCTGAATTGAAATTGCATAAATCAAACTAACCTAATCACATTTTGTTGGGCCAAATGGCTAAAAAAACTCTTTCTACTATATTTTATATCTATCATGATTTTAATCATGCAGCTAATCATGACCTAACTATGCTTGTAAATGCATTGTTTTGCAGCTAGGAGGAGAAAGCGCTAAGGTGGCTTATGGAAGTCTTGAACTCATGGGTGCAAGGATGAAGGTGTCTGGGTGGTTTTGGCAGCTTTGAATGATGTGGATGGGGGTTTCTAGGCTTAAGGAGGGCCCACTGGTGATATTGCAAGTGTTGCTATAGGTTTACTATAGTGCTACATGAAAATCCTGAATTGCTAAAGGAAATATTCCGAGGGAAATTTCAGGCCAAAAATGGGTGAGAAAAGTGTAGGGAAGGTGGAGTGAAGGTGTGTTTGGATGAGTGGAAGGTGGCCAACCCCTTGGCCAAGCTCAGAACCTCCTGAGACTCCTCTCTTGCACCTTTAGGGTTTGCTCACAGTGTGAGGATGAAAAACATGAAAATAGGGCTGATGGTGATTTGGATGACCAGAAGGCTGATGAAGGGTGAGAAATGAAGCTGAAGGTGCTGGTAAAGTTATCCTTTGCTATGGTACTTGAACCTGCAAGAAAACTACCTGTTCATGCAACAAATATTGACAACTTCATGATAAAGGAAATGAAAAATATGTGTTGAATTTGGAAAGAAAATATACTTTAGCCTACAAACAGAGACCTAACACAACATTATAAACATATTCATGGAACTACAACAACATAAATATTCATTCCAAGAAATCATAAACTAAAAAGTAATTTTGGCCTCTGGAGAAGGTCTACCCTCCTCAAGCTCCAATGAAATAGATGAGAGAGGGAGGCTCGATACACAAAATTTTGAGTTTATAACATATTCTACCAACATGTAAGCAAGCTAAATATACAAAAAAAGACAAATGGAAGCAAACTAAAAACAATGAATTGAAATGCAAGCAAACTAGAAAAATACTCATAAGAAATACTAGCTACAATGAAATAAAAGTAAAGAATGAATACAGAAGAGAGACTAAGGACAATGGATTGGGCCCTAACCCAGAAGCCTAGCCCTCTGAAACTAGATCAGTGAAGCACAATTCGAATATTCATTTTATTGCAAAAGATAGTATCATTAAACCCACATGAAAGTCTCAAAAACCTATTACAAGAGCTAAGAGCCTATTAGCTTCCTTCAATGTTGAAATAATAATTTTCCCTTGTTGAGCCCTATTTAACCTATAGGGTAGCTACGAACAACTCCCTAAAAATTAGGTCATGTGTCCAGTTTGACTGCAAGTGAAGTGTAGCTTTGGTGCACTTTATCTTGAGTTTGATTGGATGCCTTTGATTTCGAGTTGTTGGAGGGAATATCAAGGATCCCTTGGATGCATTTGGGAGTTAAGGAGGTGGGAAATCCCCCTAAAATATCTCCCTCCTGTCTACTCTGAGCTTTAATGGAAAAATATTCTTCAAAAATGCAATATATTCATGCTTTTCCTGCATTTAACTCATGTTATGCATTCAAAGTATGACAAACCTCGATCACCATCTACACTAGCAACATAAGACCATAATATAATTAAAATGCAAGAAAAAAGAGACTTAATAAGGTAAGCAGGTGACAATTAACCCATCCAAATGTACCTAATGATGGAGCTCATCATCACCCCCATACCAAATTGTTGCTCATCCTATGATAAACTTAGTCCTCCTTCTGCATTTCTTTCAAAGATTTTATGGAACCTCTGACTTACCAAGGAAGAAGTGTGGGAGTCCCTTCATGAGGGTAAAAGCCATCATTATTTTATGCTTTCTCCCATTTTGTGTTCTTCTCATCTTGGTCCTTTCCATCACTCAACCGTAGAAACAAGGGTGGACTAAGCTTCAAATCAAGACATTGAATCTTTCTGGCCTGCATGGCCCTCTTGTATAGTAGTGCTCTTTCCAAGGCACTCCTCAATATTTTTGGTGTGTGGTACTCCATGTTTCTAAGGTTGTGAGGGAGGTTATTCCATCTCCTTTGGCTAGCCATTATGCACTCATCTCCCAACAACCTAGAAACATCATCAAAGTGATCCATGGCTTGAGATTGTGTGTGGAGGTATTTTTCTGCAAGTGAAAGATCCTTTCCAATCTTAAGATAGTTGTTAATGACTCCCCTAGGGGTGAATAGTTCTGCCCTAATGTGTAAGGGTTCTATATTTTCTCTCCTCATAAAACTTCTCATTTCTTGTGCTCTGGTCTCTTCATTAACCATCCATGATGCCAATACTATTCACTGCATGTCTCCCATCCTAAGATTGGGGTCCCAAATATTCAAGTCTGTCAACACAAGGTTATGCATGTAGAGGATCCATGGGAGGTTAATGTTTTGATTTTAAATAGGAGCCACTTCTCCTTGAGGTAATCTGCATAAGAATCCGATGGATATCTGTGTTGAATGGCATCCATGCAAAAATATTCCATGGTGGCCATTTGTTTTTCCTTTTACCGAGGTTGCTCCCGCAATGCCACATTCTTTGCTTGGTCCTTCTCATGCTGCTCTTTCAACACAGATTCTCTGAGCCTAACATCAGAAAAATCCTTCACCAACTCAACCAATTTTCCCTCCATGAACCCTATGTCATGCACACCTTTATATGTGGAAAGATTCATTCAATGATGAGTGCGTGCCCTCTCCTCTTCCAACTGATAAAATAAAGGCATTGTGAACTTTTGAGGAATCAATCTGGCCCCTTCAATGTATGTGTAGTGGGAGCTGAGATTGGGTTGAGGGCTAGGGTTTTGAACTACTGCTACATATTTGAGGACTAGCTTTGGCAAGGTGGGATCTTCCTTGTCATCTTTTCCTCCCTCTTTTTCATATTTTCCTTCATCTTTTTCCTTGTCCTCAACTTCTTTGACCTCTTGCCCATATATGGTTGTATTTTCTTCCTCAACCCAGGCATTTTTCTTTAATTCTGGGCTTGCTGGAGTTTCCTGTAGCAAAAACAAAGTTTCATGTAGAAAACTATGTTTGATGAAGACCCTCTTTTTCTTATTTTTTACTCTTTTCAGTCTTTGGACGGTCTGTGGGGGTTGCATGAGGTGTATGGGATTCCAATCTTGCTAAGTGTCTTTTGATGTAGGTTACAGGGGTCCTCACATGTGAGGTGACCTCTTGCACCCTTCCTTCCTTTGATATTATTTCATCATATTTATTTGGTGATTCCTCAATGGAAATAAGGCTCTTGGTGGGAGACTCTAGTTTCCCTTTCCTTACTCTTTGACTCTTCCTAGTCCTGAAATACATAGGTGTTTTCCTCTTCCTTTTTTTTTTGACAGGTGTGCTCAAAGTGGCTAGGGTAGCTGTCACTTCCTGATTTGTAATGTATGGTGACATGCTAGTGTCTTGAGGGGATGTTTCACTGCCTAGGATAGGGTCCAATCCTTTCTTTTCCTTAGTATTTTCTTCCTCATTCCCCTCAGATTTTTATTTTTCTTTCTCTTCTGTCTCTTTGTTTTCTAGTTAAATATGCATCCCTTCTTTTTCTTCCTCATCTTCTGCATCCTATTCTTATTCTTCTACCTCCCCTTTAACCTCCTCTTCTTATTCTTCTACCTACCTCTATCTAAGGCTATGTTGATCAACGGTTGTCATTGATGTCATGTAATATCCCAAATTGGGAACAACTACACTATTGGGAATAATTCGAGTTATTACCAATGTGGAGCTTCAGCAAATCATGATCCTGAAAATGTAGAGAATCTCATTATATGTAAAATAAAATCACACCAGCATATGAAAGAACCTCAGCAACAAGATGATCTATATTCTCCTTCCCGGGTGGGGAATTGTAGCAATATAGAGCATAAAACAGCTGTCTTCAGAAAACAACGATATTAAAGTGAGAAATGGGACTTGGATCCATTAGAATACATCATGTACAACTCACATGCATATTTGGAGGTGAAACAAATGAGACTAGCTCATATAAACAGATCTCCCCAAGTCAATATGCCTTAAATGAGCCCAAATCCCATAGCCTAGCTTATGCAGAAAATACTGAAGCAAGGAATGCATTATTATAATGAGGGTTTATGCAAAAAATAATGAGAGAAGACTGATATGGAGCTTTTATTCATCAAAAATCAGAGAAATGGAGGTTTAACCTCTTTTACACAAAGGAAAAGACACCCGACAAGATACATGCACAAAAAGCAGCACTGCAGAAAATAACGCAGTTTACTGCAACACTGTATTAAAAATGACTGAATATGAAATAAAATATCTGAATGATACAGAAAATGTACAAAGGCCCTTCTCATTAGAACTCCCGGAGGGAAATAAGCACCTCCTCCTCAAAGACTAGCACAAAATCAAAGGGTGCAACCTAGCTGCTGCTGCCCCTCCATAAAGGACGAAGTTTTATGAAGGGAACTACACTGTGGCTGAATATAAATGAATGGCCCCAAGACAAATACTAAAATGAAGCTTAAATAATTCCCTCTTTATCCCTTAAGCAAGCTGATCCAAAGAGAGGATGTAATTCCCACACGGGAATTATTTGCACTAAGTAGTGCAGCAACTCCGACTAAACAACTGAAGCATAAAAATAATCAGAAGACCAAAGATAGCTGAATACATGAATGATCTCATTGATGCTATGCCATCCTTTTTATCTTTGGTGAGCCTCCGCACCCCGGACCCCACACATTGTTGAGGTGACTTCCTAGTGAATATTCCTCTTCTAAAACTGCATTGCCCTCGCTTGCTTCCCTCCTCTTTGTAACAGCGCTGTTGACTTGGTCAACTGGGAATAATCCACCTGAAATGCCTCTTTTCACACTAAGGGATATTCAATCCGGTTCTCATATGTGTGTCTAGGCTGATCCTTGTTCACATTGAGCTACTTTACTTGGGTGATTTCTTCCTCCTCAAGAATGCATGTTGACTTAGTCAAACTTGACTATGTCCCCATCTATTTTGCCTTTGTTCACACTTGGAAATGTAAAACCAAATCCTAAGGTGATATCCTTCCTCATTAAGGTGGAATTTATTCATATTTTTATTTTTCATGGGCCTCCTTTCCCATATATTCCTCTCCTAGGTGAAAGCATCAAAATCTAATATTCCAATTTGCTTGTTTGCAAATTTTGGAATATTATAGTCCTCCCCTCCCAAATGTTTCTTGTCCTCAAGCAACTACAAGGATAGAACTGAAGAGAATCCTCTTATCCCCTGTGGCACCCTCATAAGATGAATTCTCCCAAGGATCAAGGTGTTGCATCATCAATATATCTGCAAGTTGCTCCTCCCAAGTGTGTAAGATACCTAAATAGCTGACATTATGTGACAGTGAAACATCTATGGAAGCAACAATGGGCTGTTTGAAGGTCCTATTGAAGAATGAGGGCTGATTGGGATTCATCATCCCCATTTGAGTCTCTCCTCCCCAAGCTATCAACCAAACAAAATGAGTTACCCTCCAGGTTGGCAACTCATGCAAGATCTCTTCCACCTTGAGCTCATACAGGATAGGTGGGCTGAAAATCTGAATATGGTAGGCAAGAGAGCCTACCCCACGTTGTCTCCCTCTCCACTTAATATAAGTGTAGATAATTTTCTGATCTTGGGATGCCATAATGTTGCGCTCAAATGGAAAGAAGGAAGCTAGACCTCCAAAGGTCCCTCTCCCAGCGCTGTGAGTCAAGCAAGCCCAAACCATCTCATACATGATGGATAAGAAATCATTATCATAAAGCATCCCATCCATCTCATGGCCCTCCTCATAAAGAAACACAGATTTTGCTGTAGATTCCATGTCTCCTCCCATGCTCCCCTTAGAACATGTAATGCATAAAGTGTGGGGATCCTTCTCCCCCAAGAACACACCCACTCCATGTGTTCCTCCCCCAATCATGCTCCTCATATAGGCAAGAATAATATCAACAAATAGGATCATGAGCAGCATCATAATGAGAGAAATACTTAAGGCTTCATATGGTGCTGGAAGGTGCCAATAGTCTCCCAAATGGTCACAACACAGTCTTCCCCACTGCAGCTTCAGACAATAGCATGGCAAGTTGTCTTTTGACAAATGGCTTGTTGTATAAGTCATCATGCCCACTAGTAAATAGTAGATGGCCGAATATGTCAACTGAGCACACAAGAAGTAACCACATACTTTCCCCAAATCATACAATAGGTGGTTGTCTCCATCATAATAGCTGGCCAAAAATGGACCATGGAGCCTAAAGAAAAACTTGCCCCTTTGAAGAGCAATGCACTGCAAAGAAATGGTAAGAGCATGCAAATATTGTGTGGAACAATCAATAGATGCAAAAATAGAATTCTTACCATGTAATGAAAGCAAGATGGTGACAAGATCCATAGATGAATCCTCCATAGTGATATGACATACCCATATGAAGAGGAATGAACCACATACTGCATGAAAATCCTCCTTCTCATGCTTGGAAATCCAAGTCAAGGAGAACATACCACAATAACCAATGAGTCCATCCACCACTCTACCAATCTTACCTCCTCTATGCCCACCAAGTGCATCAAATACGAAGTGATCCTGGGAACACTCCATCAACAAGCTCATGCTCCCAAGTGACAACGCTGTTGGCCTATGAAAATAGGCTCCTTCCAACTCATAAATCCATCCTCTGACATGTTCAATGTCAAAGACTCCTCTCATAATTTTTCCATCTCCTCCCATTGAAACATCATGTAAAATGTGAGAGCAACTCTACCCTTGCTCTCTCTCAATCCTCCAAAGAAAAAAATGTCTATGCTGCCTCATCATACCTCCATCATACAACTTATGCAGTGAAAACATAATGACCATAACATCATAATGCATCCACTCTCCTTGCTGCCCCATGATGCAAGTACTCTGCCAAGTATTCTCCTCCCACATACCCTTGGAAAAAGGATATGTCTCATGATGGCCAAACTCTCTCAAGAGTAGCCAACACAATTTTGCCTCTTGCTGCCCAGTATCATAGAGTTGCAAGTAGCTTTCCAGCTTCTTTCTCTCTACCCACATCCACTTATCCATCGATGAATGCCTTCTACCATCCTCCATCTTGGTACTCCTCCAAAGAAGATTACCAACCTCCCATATCAGATTTTTCTCCTTGTATTCCATGGGATGCTGAAATGCAACTCCTTGGAGACCTCCTAGAGAAGATCTCTCACCGATGATCATCTTGAATCTATAGGGATCCAAGGGAGCTGAAGGCAAAGCCTCCTTGCTGTTACCTCTTGACACCGGGGTGTTTTGGCTATCTCATGTCTCAATTCCCGGATGAACATTTGATTCTGCATGAATTTGTTTGGAGCAAAGTTCACTCCATCCTCCAAGTTCATGACTCCCTCCAAAGGATCACACTCCAACCTAAAGGGTTGTGTGCAACTCAACAAGGGTCCATGAGAATGATGGTTCATCTGCTTCTTGAACCATTCAAGCTTGCACAACGCAGTGCAATCCTGCTGCTCTATCTCAGCAATAATGTCTAATCCTGGGCCATATGAAGACACATTTCCTCAATATTTAGAAATATTTGCTGCAATAAGTAAAAGTGGAAATCTTCCCATACCTTGGTGAGATGTGGGAACCTCTTGTAGTGCTGCAAGGGCTCCTTCCTCCCATGTAATGGCTGCTCCAACTGCTAGTGTAGAACGCTGCTCTCTCAAGGCTATGACAGCGCTGACAGTTGCCTCCTCCCATGGTGGTGAGGGACTACTCTCCTCTGATATTTCTCCATAAAAGGTTCTGATCAGCTCTTGAGTGAACTCAGAAAAAGAAGTCACTCTTGTGTGGCTTAAGTGACTGCACCACCAAGCATTGGCTTCACCCTCCAGGTGCAGCGCTGCAACTTTTGCTGCCTCCCTCTCTACCACTAGATGAAGTAGGAATAATGCCTCAAGCTTCCTTGCCCAAGCTCTTGCTGTAGTTGACCCATCAAATTTAGACAATAGGAATCTATTGAATTTAATTTCCCCTTCGCTGCAGGGTCTTCTCTCTTCTCTCAGTTGAATGAATTGAGGAAAATCAAGGGTTTCTTTGAAAACCCTAGGTTGGCACTTGTATTCTGCCAAATACCCACTCAGTATTTCATGCTCTAAGTGGTATCCTTGCTCTCCACTTCCTCTATGAGAACAGGAAGTGCATGCATCTTCTTCTGCCTCCTAAAACCTTCTATAGGTCTCACTGCAGCTCTCTCCTCCTTGAAACCCTCATGGAGTTTCAATGCATTTCTCTTCTTCTTTCTTCTTAGATCTGAAAATGGATGAGATTAATCTCATCCTCTCCATCATTTTTTTCTCCTCTTCTTCTTATCTTCTGATTGGATCTGAAATCCACAGGTTGAGCCAAGATGGTAGCTTTGATACCATTGTAATATCCCAAATTGGGAACAACTACACCATTGGGAATAATTTGAGTTATTACCAATGTGGAGCTTCAACAAATCATGAGCATGGAAATGTAGAGTAGCTCATTAGATTTAAACTAAAATCACACCAACAAATGAAAGAACCTTAGCAACAAGATGATCTATATTCTCCTTTCTGGGTGGGGAAATGCAACAATATAGAGCATAAAACAACTGTCTTCAGAAAACAACGTTATTCAAGTGAGAAATGGGACTTGTATCCCTTAGAATACATCATGCAAAGCTCACATGCATATTTTGAGGTGAAACAAATGAGACTAGCTCATATAAACATATCTCCCCAAGTCAATATGCCTCAAATGAGCCCAAATCCCATAGCCTAGCTTATGCAAAAAATACCGAAGAAAGGAATGCATTATTATAATGAGGGTTTATGCAGAAAATAATGAGAGAAGACTGATATGGAGCTTTTATTCATCAAAAATAATAGAAATGGAGGTTTAACCTCTTTTACACAAAGGAAAAGACAACCGGCAAGGGTTTCCGGCAATATACATGCACAAAAAGCAGCACTGCAGAAAATAATGCAGTTTACTGCAAAAATGTATTAAAAATTACTAAATATGACATACAATAGCTGAATAATATAGAAAATGGCCAAAGGCTCTTCATATTAGAACTCCCGGAGTGAAATAAGCACCTCCTCCTCAAAGACTAGCACAAAATCAAAGGGTGCAACCCAGCTGCTGCTGCCCTTGCATAAAGGACACAATTTTCTAAAGGGAACTATGCTATGGCTGAATATAGATGAATGGCCCCAAGCCAAATACTGAAATGAAGCTCAAATCCTTCCCTCTTGATCCCTTAAGCAACCTGATCCAAAGAGAGGATAGAATTCCCGCACGGGAATTCTTTGCACTAAGCAGTGCAGCAACTCCAGCTAAACAACTGAAGCATGAAAATGGTCATAAGACCAAAGATAGATGAATACATGAATGATCTCTTTGATGCTATGCCCTCCTTTTTATCTTTGGTGAGCCTCCTCACCTCGGACCCTACACATTGTTGAGGTGACTTCCTAGTGAAGATTCCTCTTCTAAAACTGCGCTGCCCTAGCTTGCTTCCCTCCTCTTTGTAACAAAGCTGTTGACTTGGTCAACTGGGACTAATCCACCTGCAATGCCTCTTTTCACACTAAGGGATCTTCAATCCGGTTCTCATATGTGTGTCTAGGCTGATCCTTGTTCACATTGAGCTAGTTTACTTGGGTGATTTATTCCTCCTCAAGAATGCATGTTGACTTAGTCATACTTGACTATGTCCCCATCTATTTTGCCCTTGTTCACACTTGGAAGTGTAAAAACAGCTCCTAAGGTGATCTCCTTCCTCATTAAGGTGGAATTTATTCATATTTTTATTGTTCATGGGCCTCCTTTCCCATTTATTCCTCTCCTAGGTGAAAGCATCAAAATCTAATATTCCAATTTGCTTGTTTGCAAATTTTGGAATATTACATGTCAACCCAAGCAGCACCAGGGGCTAACCCAATATTGCAAGGGAATTTTGACCTACCAAATTAATATATTATAGGTAAATAAGGATTTTTATGGTTTCTACTTGTTGAGATGTTTCTGTTGATATATGGCACGCCATGTAATTCTTCACGGTTTGAGAGATATTCATGTTTGAAGTTTGTACCCCTAGTTAGTGGGCTAAAACCCCATGGGGTTGTGGCATGGATCATTGAAAAGTCATAATTAATATTTTTTAAACTCCTAAAATCCCTCCCACATTCATTTTTTTAAGCTCCTCTCAACCTAAGCATTTATATAAATTGTGATCTTCATATCCTCCTCATGCAAGGGATTTCGTTATCTGAAACAGGTCATTATGGAATTTGCTCTCTAACTTTGTTGCTATGAAGTTGAAGAAGCTGAAATTTTTATGAGGTGAATCTGAAATCCTGAGGAAGCTTCTATGAAAATTTTAGATCAAGATGCGCAATATTTTTCGGAGATATGATCTGTGGAAGTCAGTGTTTTTGCAGGCTCCTGAAATTCATCTCAAAGAAGTGACCTTGGGAAAATCATCATAACTCTCTCTCTGAGTATCCGATTGGAATTCCGTACAAATTTTAAGATATTGCACAGATTTGAGTTTTCACTCTATCAATTTTAGATTTGAATGAAGAAACAGTGACACGTGGCATGACGTACAAGTTCGCTCTACTGAAACAATCCATAAATAGGGCATTGTGAGAGATTGGGTATAACTCTCCCTTGAAGAATCGAAATTTGGTCAGACCTGTGGCATTGGAAAGATGAATCAGAGGGCTACTATAGGACAAAAAATCAGATATCAGGGATCTGAAATAATAGAGGTAAACCAGATTCAATATCGAGCTCCTAGAAGGCAAGAAAAAGCTAGATCATGTGTTGTCAAGGGCTACAAAGGACCAGACTTTCTAGGGCAGAAAAGCAAAGCAAGGTGCAACAGAGGGTAGCATGACAAGAGCAACAACCAAGGTGCATAACAACATCAAGAAGTTCATCGCATGAAGTCTTCAAGTGGGCAGCACTGCATATAATCATTGTACTAAGTCATTGTAAATACATTATTGTAAAAATTGTACCAGTGTCTATCTGCCAAGATTTAAAGAGGCAATGTTGGGAGGTCTAGGATCATCATTAAGTGGTTGTGTCAAAGTTGGGGTTATGGTATAGTGTATCTTCTTCTTCTACATCATTATATATCATTGTAAAGTGGGCCATTTTCCTTGGTACGGGAGTCCATTCTTCTTTTATTCTTCTAAAGGATGGTAGGGTGGTGCTAGGGTGAGTTGTAGTTCATTGGGTGTTGGGGCATCCGTTTAGTTGACTACTGAAAAATCTTGGGCGTTGGAGTGTCCATCCACTGGAAGCTAGAGAAGAATGCTTTTCTAGATTCTATCAATTTTATGAGGCCATGATGAGCCAAGTGCTGGTATTTTCTTTGCTTCACCTTATTGCTCATGTCAGTTATGGAGTTCAGGAGGAAATGAGGTATGATTAATCTCTATTCTAGAGGGAGTTCTCCTTGAAACCTAAGTTCATTAAATAATCTGAAATGATACCCATAGACCACACTAAGTCTGAATTCACAAGAAACAAACTTCATGATATGGAAGGCTACTTTATCTTAGGGGTATGGAAGGCTTTCTCTTCTCACTCCATTTTTGTATTCAATGTATTCTTCTCATGGCAGAAAGAATCTTTTCTTGGCTGCAGTGCTAGGCATTCTTTCCTTAACCCATTTGAATCCTAAGGGAAAATTTGTAACTCTCCTTATGAGTTCAAGTGATAGTGTGATGGCTAGGCCTCTAACCACAATGGTGGCTCTCTCCTCTAAGCGTGATTTCATAGCCACTGCAAATTCTCGAGCTATCTCTTCATAAAAACCTTTCAAAAGCTCGAAGAATCCTAGCCATTGGTGATTTCTAAAGATTTCCATGACTTGAGGATGCTGCTTAATTATATTAATGTTGGTGGGATCCTTTCTGTTGAATGTCCCTCCCATTTTAATCCCTATGTTATGAAGGTTGTGAGATGTTTGAGAGTTATGTGAAGATGTCTTGGAGATGGAGGTCTTTAAACAAATGCAAATTTTCAACCCTTTAATTACCAAATTTAACTTGATGTATGTAAATTTCAAGGAGAAATCTTAGTGCTGGAGGATGGAAACTACTTACCTTTGTCCTTTGGTGTTTTTTCACGAGAGATGCTGGCTTTGGGAATTAATTTCACCCACAGGTGACTCTGTGTTGCCCTCTGTACCCTTGCTGATCTGCCTCTGAAGTTGCATGTAGAAAATATCTATTTCCTATAGCATGATGGTGCATGCAAGATCTAATCTTGATATTGCTCCCCTGATGGCTCCCAATTCTCTCTTTCTCTTTCTGCTCTTTGAAATTCTCAACGGAATGGTGAAAATGAGACAGAACTCACCTTTATGGATTTTAAAACTAAATTTGGAGCGATGTGCGAGTTTTCCTCTTTGAGACCGTTGGTCCCACTCCAGTTAATGATTGTTGAGCCTCGTAATCACCTTCTTCATACCCATTCACTCCCTCTTGACTTGATTTGACTTGCCCAAGTGGCATCTAATTTTACTTTTCCTCCAGTTTAACTTTACGAAGGTGGCCAAGTTAACTGTCCACATTTTTTCCTTTTAAATTTCTAAAACTCGACATTAAACCATTTTGTTCATTATGAATGCATAGCGAAAGGTGAAGGGCCATACCTGAGCCTAACTAGTGATGGTGTGGTGCCGAATGAGCTAGTGCAAGGAGCTGGAGCTGGTGATTGCAGCCATGATCTCTTCTTTGCTATATTTTTACTTCCTTGTTTATTTTCTGAGTGAGCAACTTTTTCTGAGTGAGCTGCTTGTATTTTTTGAGTGCGCTGCTTAACTTTTTTTTGTTTTATTTTTTTTCTTCTTGTAGGTGTTGCATGGAGGTCTTTAGGTGCCATGTTTGATGAGATTTCCCTCATGGGGTCTTCTTGTGTTCTTTTGGAGTCATCCTCATCAACTTTTATTCATCTTTTGGCCTTGCTATGCCACACACAGATTTGCTACAGGAAAATTTAAAATTCCTGTAGTAGTCTTCTTCTTGCTTCAGTTTGCTCAGAAATGGAGGGAAATGGTTTATGGAGGCTAGGAAGGGAGTCATGGAATGAATGGAGTGGAGGATATGTGAGTGAAGAGGTTTCATGCCAAGTTTTAGATGATCTAGCCACTAATGTTGAAACATAGTGTTTAGAGAGTGAATCCTTGTGCATGGAGTGAAATAAGGGGTTGGGAATGGTAGGTACAAGAAAAACATAAATTATCATGCTCTCCTTGAAGTTTAGAAATCCTTGAGAGAGCTTCTTCCTTCATAAATCAGTTTCCTGTAGCATTTATAGGAGTTTCCTGTAGTGCTACAGGAATCTTGTAGTTGCTGGATTTTCCTATATAAATTACATTTAGGAGAAAAAAATGATTTTTTTCTTATCTGAGGGGTGAAATGGATGAATGGGGGTATGTCGGAATGGCTCATGGATTGTGCAAGCAGAGGAGAAGGAGAAATGAAGAGAAACTTCTCCTTTGGATCCAAAAAACCATCTTTGATCTATAACCTACAAAACATAAAAACAAATAAGTGCATACATATTTTTTCTTCTTTTCTCCTTTTTTTTGTTTCATTCTTTCATTTTTTTTTTGAAGGCAAGTGGGCTGCCTCCACAAAGGTTTTCAACCCATATGACTTCCTTGGGTGCTTCAGAGATGTTTTTAGCCAAGGATATTTTATTTGCTGTTTTTTTTTTTTTTAAATTTTTGTCTCTTTCATTTTTTTTGCTCCAGGATTGCCTCATGGAGGTTTTCAACCCTGGATTTTGCCTTGGGCGCCTCAGAGAGGTTTTCACCCATGCCTCTTTATTATTATTTTTATTTTTATTATTTTATTTTTTATTTTTTATTTTTTATTTTTCTCTAGGAGGGGGAGACGCTGGAAAATATGGAGTCTCCCATGGCATACACCTCCCTTTTTATTGAATTTATAGATTTTTCCCTAGAAAGGGGATTTTTATAAACCTTAAGCTTGTAGCCATTGACAAGTAAGGGAATTACTTCCTCATTTATGGTTCTGATATCAAATGCACCATTATCATAACATTTTTCCACTTTGTAGGGTCCCAACCATCTTGTCATTAGTTTTCCTTTGAAATCCTTAAACCTTGAGTCATGCAACATCGCCCAATATCCTTCTTGAAAGGTATTTTACTTAATGTACTTTTCATGCCAGACGTTCCTTTGCAACTGAATCAATTCTGTGTGAAGGAGTGCTTGCATCTTGAACTCATCCAATCCATTTAATTGCAACAACCTCTCTTGTTGGGCATTTGATATATCTATGTCTAACTCAGCTGCCATTCTTAAGGTGTTGAAATCAAATTCAATTGAAAGCAGAGCTCTCTTGCCATAGACCAGGTCATAAAGAGTGAACCCTGTTGTTTTTTTCCAAGTAGTGTTGTAGGCCCAAGTAGCTCTACCAATCTATCCACCCAATCTTTTCTACTACTGCTCACAACCTTGGTGAGTATATTCTCCAAGGCTCTTTTTTTCACTTCCACTTGGCCATTTTCTTGAGGGTGGTATGCAGTGGAAGTCTTATGATTTATCTTGTGTTTCCTCAAAAGTTTCTCAATGAGATGAGATGTGAATTGTGCCCCTTGATCAGTGAGTACCTCTATGGGGTATCCAAATTTGTAAAAAAAATTCTCTCTTAGAAATTCTACTACTTTCTCCTTGGTTGCTACCTTCATAGATTTTGTTTCAGCCCACTTTGTCAAGTAGTCAGTGCAGACTATGATATAATTTTTATGGCCAGATGGTGGATCAATAGGTCCAATGAATTCCATGCCCCAGTTGTCAAATGGATCAAGTGCCACCTGAGGGTGCAAAGGAATCTCATCCCCCTGTGTAGGTTTCCCCATCCTTTTACATTGGTCACACCTGCTAGTGTAACTTCTGGCATCTTGGTGAAGGGTAGACCAATGGTAACCTGCCTGCAAAACTTTGAAGGCAATCCTTTTTGCAAAAAATGACCTCCACAAGGGCTATCATGACATGCAGAGAGGATATCAAAAAATTATTCCACCCTCACACATCTCCTGAGAATTTTGTCAGGGCCTAGCTTGAAGATATCTCCCCCAATCCATGTGAAAGGGGCACTTTTTTCTGATGATCTTGCTTTTCTCCTTGAATGAGAGGTTAGGAGGGAAATTTTCAGCAACCATGTAGTTAGCTATGTCAGAAAACCATGGCGAGAGTGCCGAGATAGCGAATAGATGTTCATCTAGCAGTTGGTCATCCACCATTCCTTATTCATCTATAGATAGAGCTAACCTGGATAAAAATTATGCAACAACATTCTCCTTTCCAGTTTTATCAATAATGGTTAAGTCAAACTAATGTAGTAGTAACAACCATCTAATTATTCTAGTATTAAAATTTGGTTTTTTCATTAAATATCTGATGGATGCATGGTTAATGTGTACAAAGGTCTGATAACCAGTGAAATAATGTCTAAATTTGTTTCAAGCATGGAAAATGGTTAACATCTCCTTATCTGTGACAATGTAATTAAGTTCAACCTTGGACAAGTTCTTACTGATGAAATACATTGCATAAGGTAATTTGTCTTATAACTGCCCCAATGTTGTCCCCATAGCTTTTTCTGATGCATCAATGGGAATTTGGAAAGGAAAAGTCCAATTTGGACCTCAAATAATGGGGGAAGTAGTAAAATTTCCTTTAATGAGATCAAAAGTTTCTTGAAAAAGACTGGACCAAATGAACTTAGAATATTTGGCCAACAAACCAAATAGTGGCAGAGCCATCTTGCTGAAATATTTGATGAAACTTATATAATAGCAAGCTAACCCCAAGAAACTCTTGACATATCTTTGCTTTTGAGGATCAAGTACCTCTTTTATGATGGTGATTTTGTTTGGGTCCACCTATATTCGTGCTTGGAAGATTGAGTGCTCCAATACAACTCCTGCTCTTTTCAAGAATTCACACTTTTCTAGGCTTAGGAAGATATGCATCTGAATGCATCTTCTAAGAACTTTTCCAAAATCGAAGAGAGCTTCCTGGAAGTCATCTCCATAGGTTGTGAAATCATACATGTAGATTTCAACTGAGTCATGGACTAGATAAGAGAAAATACTCAAGAAAGCTCTTTGGAAAGTAGCTCGGGCATTGCACAACCCAAAGGGAAAGACTCGGTAAGTGAAGGTACCCTAAGGAAATGTGAAAGTAGTCTTGTCTTGGTCTTTAGGGCTGCTTTGGACATGGTTATACCCACTGAACCCATATAATAAAGAAAAGAACTTATTTCCTGCAAGGCCATCCAGGACTTGGTCTATAAAGGGAAAAGGGAAATGGTCCTTCTTGGTGGATTTGTTGAGTTCTCGATAATCAACACAGATTCACCATTTTCCATTCTTCTTCGGGACTAAGACAAGAGGAGATACCCACTCACTGTCTGATATAGGATAAATGAAACCCACACCCAACAATTTCTAGAGTTCTTCCTTGACTATGTATTTTAGAGCTAGGTTCATCTGCCTTTGGGTTTGGCGCACAAGCTTGCATCCTTCCTTAATGTAAATATGATGTCTGCATACTGAGGGATGCACCCCTTTCATGCCCTTGTAATCTCAAGCAAATGCATCTAGGTTTTCTTTCAAAATCTACTATAGTTTCTTTTCTTCTTTATCTGAGAGGTTTGAGTTAATTTTTAGAGATTTGGATGGGCCAAAATCCACAACCTTAGTGGTTTTAGAGGTTGAATCAACTTAGTGAAGTTCCATCCAAGGGTGGATTTCAGATTCTTTGACTAGGTTTTCAAGTGGGCTATTAGTGGGGGACTGGTTTTGAATGACATGGTAAATGAGTTCATCTTCATCAATCTGCCCCCCTATAAGAAAAACATCTATGGTACAAATGGGGGTAGTGTTGTATACATTATCTTCTTCATCCTCCAACCATATAGGGAGATCATGATCAATGGAGGGTTAGGCTGGAGGATATAACACCAACTGTTTAGACAAGGGCACATTCTTAATAGTCATGTTTCCAGCTCGACGACTGATATAAGCATCGAAAATGGCTAACCAAGGTTTCCCTAAGATGATAGGATATCCATTGAACTTGGTTTTTGGCTGCAGAACCAGGAAATATGTAGGATACTCCCACGATTCAATTGAAACCATAACATCCTCAACAATTCATTCCAGAGTTACTGTGGACCAATTTGCAAGTTGCAGAACTGTTTTGGTTTTCCTCAAAGTCCCTTGGAGGTTGAGTTTCAACATAGTTTCCTTGGTCATAATAGTGATGGCAACCCCGAGATAAATCAGAGTATTGGGGACTATGACACCATCTATGTGAACATCTACAACTGGACTGCCAAGGTCCAGTTAGTTTGGAAAGATCACGCTTCCCAACATTAAGTTGGACAAATTTCTTACCACATTGATGGTGGATGTATCTTTCTTCTTTCTCCCAGGTTTCTTGAAGCACTTTTCATTGATGATCCTGTTAGCCCCCCTATAAATTTTTCACAAGCAAACAGGGGGCTAAATTGTTTCATTAGCCTTCAAGGAATTCATTTCTCTTGTAAACACATCATCCTTGAAGTCTCTTCATGTCCCCCGCCCTTTGATCATTTCCCTCTGCTATTCTGGAGTCCATAAGCCTCAATGATGATGAAAAAATTGTGCTCCAGAAGGCCTTTATTTGCCCCTTGTATCCATGCAGAATGTCCCATGTTAACCCATTTTCTCCCTTTTTCAAAGTTCCCCTTTTACCCTCTAAATCCTCCCAAAATCCCCTTTAAATCCTACATTCACCCCTTGTATGTTCTGATTCCCCTTTTTTCCTCTATCGTTACCCTTTCCCACCCTTGAAATGTACTAAAAATGGGCCGAAAACCCACTTTTCCATATAATAGGGCCTAGCCCCTTTCTCGCTAGCCCGCAAACCACTTCCCCACGTGACCCCGCGCAAAAACCAGGCGCAAAGGCTCAAAGCGCTAATCGCAATCACAACTTTTGGAGGGGCGCGTTTCTTTGTTATATAAAAAAAAAACTCCGATCCGATTGAGTTTTGGTCCATAAGGCCTCCGCCGCGATCTCCACCGTTGATCCATCATTTTGATCGGATGGCCCGGCGCTGATCGCACTCCCACTTCCGATCGCAATCGGAACTTTCACCATGCCACTCCTTGTTTCCCCCCGATTGCGATTCCCCGATAAAATCACAGCCGTCCATCCATTCCAAGATCCAACGATCCAGATTTATTCCACTCCCCTCCTGTTGCTCCTTTCTGTTCCCCGCCGATTAAATCTCCGCCGTTGATCTAGACCCTGATCTGACGGCCTTTGCTCTCTTGCTCCAATCGCAATCACATTTTTCAATTGCTGCCACCTTCCGCCCTTTGCGATTGCGATCTCCCCGATCTAATCTCGACCGTCCGTTAGTCTGAGATCCAACGGCCATAAACCAATCGCACCATCGTTCAATCGGACTGCCGACCCTCCCATTTCTCCCCTCCTATTGGATCATAGCCGTCGATCTCCTCCTGAGATCCGACGGTCTTGGATGAATCGCCCTCCGCCCATACCGAGTCCCACCATTCACGATCATTTTCATTGCATTTCCGTTCATTTCTTTGCATTTCCGCCTATGTCCAAACTCTCGTGATTGGCATTAAAGTTTAATGTTTCGCATTCATTTCTACACTGATTAACTCTCCACCTTCGATCTTCTCCATCAGACCACGATCAAATGGTCCACGTGCATTTCTCCACCAAAACCCTATTAGTTGCTGTTTGCACCATATTACTGCATTGATCACCATTTGTTCATCCAAAACCACCGTTTTCACCACCGCCGCGCTATCATTCTCCCCGCCCTCCATAGCCATCTTCCCTATACATGGATTTCAGAACAGAGTTGCGTTTTTTTGCAGGATACGAGCGGCAGAAGACCGCCATTATTCACAATCTCTGTACAGTTACAGAGAAACAGGAAAGGACCATTTTCAAGAGCCGAACTCATGAAGAAGGGTCCGAGAAGACGTGTGACAGGGCTCGCATTTAAGGAACAGAGTTTAAACTCTGTAAAATCTTCCCCAGAGCCATTAAAGCACATATTTCGTAGTCAGAGGCAAACATGGAAGCAGCAAAGAGTATCAGTGGAAAAACATAGTGTTTAAGGCCCGCCATTGAAGATTTTCAGCCTTAATCCTATGATTTGCAGGCAGAGTACCAGATCAAAGACATCATGGATCACACGGAAGGCCTAACGCACGGAAAACAATACTATAAAGGGAGCTACATCAGTGAAATGTTCTTACCTGCGAAAGGACAAAGCGCCCATGTTGTTCCCTTATTTACCGTGTTCCTTAGAAGATTTCCACCCTGACAAAACAGTCCTATGCTACCAGAAGCATTTGTTATGTAGCATGGCAGACCTTGAAGTCATTTATATGCCTTTTTGTTTATCTACCAGAAGTACTGCAGAGTACTGCAACCAAAGTACATCAGAGGCATACCTGGAGTAAATGGAAGCCTGACGAAGACCACCATTTCATCCAAGGAGTACCAGGGATAAATGCACATGATTTAAAACAGAATGGGCTTCGGCCCTCTTTCTTTTTGAAGTTGTAATGCTTCATTTAGTTTTTCACCTACCTCCTCTGCTCTCTTTAGCTATAAAATTCAGGAAGAAACTCATTGTAAGGGTTGTTGATCAGTTATCAGAGAAATTACAAGCTGTTTCATGTGAGACATAGTCTTTGTGTAAATTTGTAAGATAGACTGAAGAAGATGTTCTCAGACCGATTTTCCAGCTATTGGTAATGTTGTACTTGACTAGTGTTGCTCTTCAATATGACAAGCACATTTCTTTGGATCCTGATCTAAAGCTGCGGTGATGTTTTCCTGTCTCTGTGTTTTATTTCATTTCATTCCATTTATTCTGGCATGCATCAGAAATTTGGCATAGGATTTACCCTTGTTAGGTACCCTATGTTGCTGCTCTCCCTGCCTTTGATGTTTTCTACTAAATGTGTTATCTAAGGGTTGATTTCAGTTAATTTAACCAGTGTAGTGGATGTCATTGCCTGCTAGCTGATGTATGAATTAAAGGAATCCGTTCTTAGATGTTCTTGTTAGGATTTAATTGAATGAATTGGGAACACTGGGAGGTCTAGAACTCCGTCTCTATCTCACTAGGATCCTTTTCAATTAATTGAACCTTACTAAGATCCCTCAAGCTGGAGGCCGAAGCATTGAGAGTTCAAAGTCTCTCTCTGATCTCAGGTCTTTAACTTTGTGTTCTAAATCTTTATTGTTTCCTCCCCTCTTACCATTTCATTCCACACTGTCATCTTTAAGATCCAATGCTTTAGATGACTAGCCCAACTGAAAGCCTGCATATTGAATAACAAGTAAACCCTTTCCTGACTCCATTGCCCAATGGTCTTGAATGTTCCCTGAAATCATATTTCCTTTTCCTAAAATCCTCTCTGCCCACCCTTGTCTTATATTGAAACCTTCTTTCCTGATCCCCAACAACCAACCAAATAACAACCAAACAAACAAACCCTGTGCCCATAACTAGCCTAATATCTTAACCTTTGAACTTCAAAGACATACACCTTGACAATCATGGAGAGATTCCTCTGTGGACCCAGGAGGGCTAGATCCTGAGGTCTGAAAGTGGTTTTGATGTTGTCTCATCTTTTGGTCTTTCCAACCTAGCCAAAACATGAGAACTCCAACAGATCCTATTATAAATAGGGACATCCTTGATGGCCTGGAGAAGGGCTATTTTTACACACAAATTTTTTTTTTTTTTTTTTTTTTTTTTTTATTTATTTATTTATTTATTTATTTATTTTTTTTTTTTTTTTTTTTTTTTCAGTTCTCCCAGAATTTCGGTCTCCTTTGGGGTATGCTGACTAGAATGGATCAAGCGCGCAGGAAAAGGAGGTTGTTGGATCTGAGTGTTACTTTCTTCCTTTTCCTCCTCAACCTTTACAGGTGGAGATGGAGGGTGGTTTTCTGGGAGTAATATTCCCGAATTGAGATTAATCTCCTATATCTCCATAGCATAAGCTGGATAGGATGTCTCTCCATTATAAACTTGTTGTGCCATTCTATTTTTTGGGTTCGGATTGGGATGTGCAGGCATCTAAGGCAGCTTGGGTGGAGCAATATGAGTAAGCCGAGGTTTAGGTTTGGGTGGATGCATTAGAGCAGGTGGTGGATTATGTTGAGGCCTCCACCCTTGGGATGGGTTGTTCCATTAAGGTTGTTGAGGAACATACTGCTAAAATGATTGGTTCATAGGCTGAGGATGATATGAAGGGTTGTAACTCCAAGTAGGAGGTGTAGGCCAGGATGGAGGAGTGGGGGTGTACCAAGATTTCATGGGTGTATTCTGATTATTGTGATAGTAAGAATAAGGTGCACCTTGCATACCCTGCTGATATGACCTAGGTCCTTGAGGCTTCCTCTGATTGATGAAACAAAGTTTCTCTGGTCCTAATTCCCCACCTTGATATACAAATTTGAGTCCAGGTAAGGAGGGACACTTGTATGTGGCATGATTCTCCTCACACATTAAGCAAACCTCTATGTCATTTAATGGAAATTCATTTCTAGGGTGTTTTCTAGTACATCTAGGGAAACATATAACGAAGGCTCTTTTTGCTTCCTCTTGACCTGCATTGTGTCCAAGTGAAAGGAAAAGGTGTGAAGCATTTCACTCTTGAAGTGATCCAACATATTTCCAATCTCATGCTTATTGGAGGTGGAAGAGGAAGGGGTATTGGTTGTATTTTGGCTAGCTTTGCCTTTCGTCCTAACTGCCCTAGAATGGTTCCTGAAGATAATTTTGATTGTCTCATAAGGCAGCTAGTAGATATCCTCTCCTAATTACATATTGAGGGTTTCTATCACCTCCTCCTAGATCCCTCAGAGAAGTACTAGTTATGTGGTTTGGGATCAAGGGTATAGTTGGCTCTCTTATAGTTTAACGGGAACCTTTCTTCATAGTCCTCTAGGGATTCATCAGGCCCTAGAGTCATCCTAAATATCTCATCTTTAGTTTCCTTGGACCTACATTAGTCTCTGTACTTTTTATTGAAGGCCTCTTGCATATGTGCCTAGGTAGTGATGTTGCTCCCATGTAGACCCATGAACCAGTGCAAGGTTACATCCTTAAGGGTAGTTGGGAATAGCTTCAAACTTTGATCATCTGAGGCATAGTCATAGGTCCTACATACAACATCAAATTAAAACATGAACGTGTCATGGTCTTCAAAGGTAAGTCCCTGGAAGTGTGGAAGGGATGAGGGGCTATTTTTCTTCATTTTAGTTTCCCCATCTGCCTCTCTAATGGGAAAGGCTCACTTGGCTTTAGTTTCAACCATGATTTGAATAGGTGAAGTAGGTTCCTCTGGTGAAACAATATTTTCTTCTCTAATAGGTTTTTCAAAAATTTCAGAAGGCTCACCTATTGTGTGTTCAACCTCACAACCATAGAAGAAGAGTGAAGGTTGACTATGTGGTGATGTGGGGGTTTTAGGTAAAATTTTTCCTTGAGTATCCCTACTCCTTCGAGGCATGAAAATCATATTTTTTTGTATTTTTCAATATTTTTGAAACAATAGTTAAAAGTAAAGGAGAAAAGAATGCTAAAACAAAATCAAAGCATCTACTAGACACCTCCTCGACAACGATGCCAAAAAGTGGTGAGCCTTGGTATTGCACCAAGAATGCTACAACTCCTACAGGCTACCCTACTTTACTTTATCAACCCGGGGTTTGTACAAACTTGGAGGTGAAAATGCTATATACACATTAGATGCATTCTATTGATGTTGTCCTCTTCTGAGCTCTACGAAAGGGTGCTATTTCTAGGGTTTCTAGATGAAGTCTGTCATGCTTCTGAATTTAGACCTAAGGCTATAAATGATTCAAATCCATTACTATATCAGCAAGAAAAGAACTATTCTACAACAAGAAAGTACATCTAGCTACTTTGCAATGAAATAAATCTACACATTAAGCTATGCTAATAAATGAAAGCAAAGTAGGCATCTTCCATGAAGTAAATTGATGAATTGAAATTGCATAAAGGAAACTAACCTAATCAAACTTTGCTAGGCCAAATGGATAAAAACAATCTTTTTGCTCTATGTTCTATCCATCATTCTTTTAATCATGCACCTAATAATGACCTAACTATGCTTGTAAATGCGTTGTTTTGTAGCTAGGAGGAGAAAGCGCTAAGGTGGCTTATGGAAGGCTTGAACACATGGGTGCAAGGCTGAAGGTGTCTGGGTTGTTTTGTCAGGTCTGGATGAGGTGGATGGTGGTTTCTGGGCTTAAGGAGGGGCCCACTAGTGCTATTGCAAGTGCTACTATAGGTTTCCTACAGTGCTAGAGGAAAGTCCTGAATTGTTACAGGAAATAGTCCGAGGGAAATCCAAGGCCAAAAATGGGTGAGGAAAGTGTAGGGAAGGTGGATTGAAGGTTTTTTTCGATGAGTGGAAGGTGGTCAACCCCTTGTCCAAGTTCAAAACCTCTTGAGAGGCCTATCTTGCACCTCTAGGGTTTTCTCACGGTGTGAGGATGAAAAATCTGAAAACAGGGCTGATGGCGATTTTGATGACCAGAAGGTTGATGAAGGGTGAGAAATGAACCTGAAGGTGTTGTTAAAGTCATCCTTTTTTGTGATACTTGAACCTGCAAGAAAACTACCTATTCATGCAATAAATATTTACAAATTCATGATAAAGGAAATGGAAAAGATGAGCTGAATTTGGAAATAAAATCTATTTTAGCCTACCAAAAGAGATAATATAGCACAACATTCTAAACATATTCATAGAACTACAACAACCTAACCATTCATTTCAAGAAATCATAAACTAAAAAGTAATTTTGGCCTGTGGAGAAGGTCTACCCTCCTCAAGCTCCAATGAAAGAGATGAGAGAGGGAGGCTTGAGACACAAATTTCTGAGTTTATAACCTTTTCTACCAACATGTAAGAAAGCTAAATCTATAACAAAAAACAAATGGAAGCAAACTAAAAATAGTGAATTGAAATGCAAGCAAACTAGCTAAATATTCATAAGCAAAACTAGCTACAATGACATAAAAGTAAAGAACCAACACAAAAGAGAGACTAAGGTTAATGGATTGGGCCCTAACCCACAAGCCTAGCCCTCTGAAACTAGATCAGTGAAGCACACTCTGAATTCTCATTTATTGTAGAAGATAGTCTCATTACATCCACATGAAAGTCTCAAAAACCTATTACAATAGCTAAGAGCCTATTAGCTTCCTTCAAAGTTAGAATCGTAATCAGATCTTTCTCAACCCTATTTAACCTAGAGGGTAGCTACTAACAACTCCCTAAAAAGTAGGTGATGTGTCTACTTTTTCTGCAAGTGAAGTGTAGCTTTGGTGCACTTGATCTTGAGTTTGCTTGGCTACCTTTGATTTCAAGCTGTTGGAGGGAATCTTGAGGATCCCTTGGCTTCCTTTGGTAGTTAAGGAGGTGGAAAATCCCCCTAAAATATCTCCTTGTTGTATACTCCAAGATTTAATGGAAAAATCTTCATAAAAAATACAATATCTTCGTGATTTTCCTGCATTTAACTCATGTTAGGCATTTGAAGTATGACAAGCCTCAATCACCATCTACACTAGCAACATAATACCATAATATAATTAAAATGTGAGAAAAAGAGACTTAATAAGGAAAAAAGGTGACAATTAACCCCTCCAAATGTACCTAATGATGGAGCACGTCAATATGTATACATGATTTCGACGTTAACGAAAAAGGCCCCACTCAAGTTTTAAAGCGGCCAGATTCATGAGAAGTCCAATAACACTAGAAACCGAGTAGAAGGACCACCAAAATCATATCGTAGACAAATAAGTTCAAATTCCACCAGACCTCCTAACCAAGATAATATAATGAGCCATGAAGTCTGTAATGTCCAAATAACTTCTCCCTAGGTGGTAGTAAACTATAATAACCAATAGATAGAAAAATCCCCCAAAATTTGATTTTGTTGCAAGTAAGTTGAACTAGAGTTAAATTTGAGCGGTGGAAATGTTGGCTTCTCGTGGGTGAACCAATTCCTGTAGCTATGAAATCGCCGCACAGTGGGGGGCCGAAAGGAGACAATGGTCACAAATGCACATATGCGTTGTTTCATGTAGTGCAATTAACAAATATGAATACAAAATCTAAAATTTATTTGACATATGTAAACAAATATAATGTATATTAACATTATACAACATACATCTTTCATGAGTGGGTTTCAAATTTAAAAATAAAAAGGGAATACATATTTGTTTTCAATGTTTTCTTAAGGTTAGCTATATATATATACCCTCTAGCAAACGTTTTTGAGGAAGCCCTTATAAAAATAACCCAGATATCTGTTTTTAGCGGAGGTCTCTAGAGGAGGTTTGTGGGTGGAGGTTTTTGCTGATATTTTTTTTTTAGGTGCGTTTCTCATCATAAAACGCACTGGTGCGTTTTATGGAAAACACATCGGTGCATACTATAAACTGGCATACCGAGACACCATGCTCTCCGTACAAACCCGCCTGGTGCGTCTAAGTACTCTAGCGCACCGGTGCATCTAAGTACTCCAACGCACCGGTGCTTTACGTACAAACCGGCCTGGTGCGTCTCCATAATCCAACACACCGTAACGATATTCAGTGCGCCATTGATAAAAATGCCTAGTGTGTCTCAAAATCAAGTGCACTGAAAAAGGGTTAATTTTAAAAAAATTAGCGGCTGTGAAATCCTCATTTTTACTTGTTCAGTGCTCTAGAACTCTCAAGCACCGATGTGAGTTTGTCTTCTGTGAGGCGCCTTGCCATCGATGCTCCCATTGCCCGCATTGATGCCGTCCATTGCGCACTATGTGGAGTTCAAATTTTCAAAAACAGTGGGAAAATTTGGCTTTTTCAATTCCTTAACAAATATTCCTCCTCGATGTGCAAATGTACAGGTAATCTACTTGTTTCCCAATAAATAAACTTTTTAGCAGATTAAAATTTAAAATTAACTTAAAATTAATCATTATTTATTTATTTATTTATCTAATTTTATTTTTATTTATTTATTTATTTGTTTATTTATCATTTTATTTATTATTATTATATTATTTTTATTTTTATTTTTATTTTTCTGTGCGATGCGTTCGAGCCATTCGGCTCGCACCATTCGTGGTGTTGCCTGTAAATTTACAGGCCACACAACGAACGATGTTAACGGAAATTGCACCGGGTTCCGGTGCGGTACCGAAAAAACATGCACCGATAAAATTTAAAAAATAACACGACGGTGCAGTCGTTTACAAGACCACATTGTTGACTATGTAATGGTATCGGGACGTTGGTGCATTGAACAAAATAAACTCCTTGGGGCAGATAGTTTGGTCAATGCACTACCCAACACCAAGTACATATTCAACAGTGCAGTCTTGTAAACGATCGCACCGTTGACTATGTAATGTTGTCGACCGCATCGTTGCCTGCTCGAAAACATTACATAGTCAATGGTGTGGTCGTTTATAGGACCAAACCGTTGAATATGTACTTGGTGTTGGGCGGTGCATTGACCAAACTATCCGCCTCGGGGTGGTTAGTTTGTTCAAAGCATCAAACAAAAATATTTGCTGGTTGTGCGGTGTGAAAATATTTTTCATGCGCATCGGGCACGATGCGTGATAAAGTAGTATGCACTGGTAACGGTGCATTACTGTTTTTTTGAGCGCAACAAGTTTTTTTTTTTTCAATAAAAATTATATACATATATTTGTAATTACTTTTCTCATTTAATAAAAAAAAATGTGTTTAATATGTGAATCATTCAGTGACGTCAACAGAGAGAGCAAAGGGAACAATAAGAACATATGGAGGACCATTATAACGTTATTCAACCGTGGGAGGCACGAGATATGGAGAGAATTTTGTACCCTCACCCTATTATGGTAGCCACCCAGTTGCTCCTAAGGGAGATATGCCTCCTCAAGTTCTACGAGGAGGATACATCCCTGAAGGGCCATAGTGGGTTATTGGGACAGGTGATCTACAGGTGGGATGCCCACTGACAAGCTTTCCGAGTCGGTCCTGGCCAGTGGTTCGAGCCCACTGCAGAGGAAATCTATTTTATTACTGGCCTATCTCAGAGAGGGTTGGATTTTCCCCAGTTCCTAGATGTCCCCGTCGGATATGAAACAGGGAGTGAGTTGGCGTACTTCCAGAAATACATTAGGGAAGATATAGTTTCTCCTGCAGATTTTTAGGTGTCCGGTGGTCAGTTACCCATTGCTTTGTTTGGTCCAGAGGAGGTGAGGTGCCTCTCACTACTACTGACGACTATTTCACACTATACCAGTGACGGGCAATGCATTAGTTACACGCTTTTATTTTATGTTAATTCTTTATTTGAGACACAACGATTTGTGGGATGGTTTGCGATTTTTTTGCAGAAATTTTGTACAAAATTAGATAGATGTTGTTCTCAGGCATGTGGGAGGTTGACCTTCCCTTTTGCTTCAGAGTTTATTTTTTTTATCCACTAATGCATTAGAGTTGCTAGCTAGTGCTGATGATCACTCGTTCATGATGGTGTCGTGTCCATACGTCGGTTTGGATTGGAGAGAGTGTACTAACATCCTCTTCACACAGGATGAGCCACTGGATGCGAGATGTAATATTAGTGTTTTCTTTAAATTAATATAGTTTTAGTTTATTTTCTTAATTAATTAGTTAGAATACAATTTATTCTAACACGTTCTTTAACTTGTTTTATTAAATTGTTTAATGGAAATTTATAATTATTGTTGTGCACTATGTATTTTGTAGATATTGGGACATTTGTTGGGGACATGATTCCACCCCCACCAGATTATCCGAGTTTAGATCATGACGAGGAGATGGTAGAGGCAGCGGATCAGGGTGACATACATGATCCTTGAGTGCAGATACCCACGGGGGTGCGGCATAGGGCGGACACCCGATTCAAGATGTAGTTGGGCAACCAACTGTGTCGACTCCTGGTTGATGAGGGAGTCTGCCCTGCTATGATCAAATAGGTCCTAGCTGATCCTAGGCTCACAGAGCTCTGGAGAGACATGCCCCATGATATGATGTACTAAGTAAACTAACACAAGTATTTACTTATCAATCTGGGTTTGTAAACTTGGAAGCATGTCCAAAATATATGGATTTTAGATGTAGTTAATTTTAGAAGACAAATTATGGAAGTTACAAGAAATTAAAATTACAAATATAAAATCTAACTAAGTAGTTTCCGATTCAATATGTACTAAGTGAGGAAAGAGGCTCCTAACTTAGGAGATCCTGATCATCCTTCCCCACAATACTACCTTCATGAAGAGAAACCAAATAACTGATTAACGATATTTTATGATGTATAAAAAGTAGGAGAAGAGGCTCCTAACCTAGGAGGTCTAGGTAGTCCTTCTTTACAATTCTATTCCATCATTGTTACCATTGCATTAATACTAGAAATTCATGAAATAAGTCAAGCAAGGAAAAGAGGATGAATTTTAGTTGTTGTTCTTGATCAGATAGAAGGATAATTTAACTTAAACTCTTGTTTTTCCCTTCATATGAAAATTAGAATTAAACCAAGAATCATCTAGCAAACATAAGAAATATTCACACATCTAAAAGACTGAATAAATCTGAAGCAAAACTAGTTCATGAAAATTATGCTAATTTAATCAAAAAGTGTACTTAGCTTGGTGTGGGGGCCCTCCACCCTTTCCTTACACACTTGAAGAACTTCTCAGCTACAACAACTCATTAAAATCATATTAATTTGAAATGATTGCTAGTTAATGTTGTGCTAGTATCATTTCTAGATATAAAATTCTCTTTGCTTTGGTTTGCTTATTCATCAAGGGTTTGTCCATGAGTATGTGATTTTCAATTCAATTTACGTGGCGAAATTTAATGTTTTTCATAAACTTTAAAGCATAATTTTAAATGACTGAATAATAACAAATATAAACATAGTAAACACACATAACATAGCTCAATACACAAAATTTTGTTGAAGGATTTCACCTCTCCTGGGCTACATCTCCTTGGTCCAACTTCATAGTGTGGGACTTTGTATTAGCTTCAAGTGTGCTCAAATTGTTGTTACAAGCTTCAAATTCTATTGGAAACTATTCCAATGAGTTTAAAACATCAAAAATTACTAGAAATGACTGTTTTTTTTCTCAATTTGGGTTATGGATGCTCTGTCAATGCCTCCAACACCTGGTGGCCCTAGCCTTCAAAAGTATTCAAATGCACAAAACACCTGTAGATGACCTTGTCTACCTCTGGAACCTACTTCATTGAGTTCCTAGCATGTCAATTAGCCAAGAATGCCTCTTTCTGAGCTCAATTTGGGCAAAAATTACCTCATTTATGGAAAAAAACTGTATTTCCCCCAATTTCTCCACCAATTTTGGAAGACTACGAGTTAAATTTCCAAAAATAGCCAATCTGCAAGTTTTTGCATGCTCCCCTAAAATTATGCCAAACTAATCACGCTTAACACTTAAGATAGGTGCGAATTAGTGATAAGATAAGCACTGGTTAGTAATAAGCGCACTTATCGCAAATAAATGCGTTAACTGTCGATTAGCATTTTAAATTTGGGATAATCCCTTATTAAACTCTGTCGGTCACTGCATAAGGGATAAGTATCAATTAATGCCAATTATTTTCAAAACCTCCATCGATGGCTTGGTGGTGTTGGCGTTGAATTGTGGGGCGGAGGTCTAGGGTTCAAACCCCGACCCGACTCCCAAACAAACCTTTCGCATTGCATGCAAATTTCCATATGTATACACGGGCCTTGATATTTACATCGAATTAAAACCTTCGCACATATATTTAAATATAGAATTTGCATCAAATTAAACCTTATCGAACCTTGGCCTTGATTTAATCCACGAAATTTGACATTTGACATACATGCAGATTGCATTTCAAATGTGGTTTGATTTAATTTTAATATTTAATATTATATATATATATATATATATATTATATTATATTATATTATATAATATATATAAATACATATATTCAATATTAAAACATAAATAAATAAATAAATAAAAATACAATTCCACCTTAGAAATATTAGAAAATTTACCCCCATATAGACCAAACTGGCGAATCCGAAAGTTCCATTTGTCACAACCTCATTGGTAGAAATCTGAAGAATATTCTTGAATATTCCTTTTTTCTAACTTGGCTACCACATCATCCCTGTAGTGTTCTGCCCATTTTTTACCTGTTTTGGAAAGCGAACAACCGACCATAACTCACTCATGCGAACTCGGATTTTGATGAAATGAGTTACGCCGGAATCCTGGTGAAAAACTCTATCTGGTCATTTAGGTATGAATCATTTTTGAGCACTTTGAATTTATACCTAAAATACTGATCCCTGATCACATATACACAAGAAAATGATAAAATTTATCTTCAATTATCTTCAGAAAATAAGAATCTCAAAGTTTCAATTTTTTCCTACTACTTTCTTTCTCCTTTCTGGAGAGATATCACTCCTATTTATACATATGAGTTACTTTGAAAAAGAGACAAGCAACTCATGAATACAACTCCATTTTTCTTTCAACCAATTTCCATAATTACAAAATATGATCCCTACAAATCCTCACACAAATATTGGATGAGATATCCATGATCTTCTCCTTGAAACAAGCTTGAATAATTATCTCCTCAAATTTCTTTTCAATATTCCTACACATACAATATGATCCTACAAATCCTCACACAAATATTGGATGAGATATGCATGATCTTCTCCTTGAAATGAGCTTGAATAATTATCTCCTCAAATCTCTTTGAAATATTCCTACACATCACAAGGCTCACACAACATTATCTATATATATATATATATATATATATATGAAAATATATTAATTTTCTAATAATTAATCACATATTTTCTTAAAATGCATGAAAATAAATTAATTGGAAAATAATGAGGGAGACCTATATTTAACATGGAAATAGTATGATAAATAGTGAATGGAGAAAAATATTATGGATAAATTTGAGGAATAACGAAAGGAAAGGAAGGTGAAAATACGACATTTTGGAGACTCAACAAGCACGTGGGTGGTTGACCTTCCCTTTTGCTTCAGAGTTATTTTATTTATTTTTTGAGAGGTTTCCAGAGACGAGGCCTACTTTTGTTCGGCAGCCTCGTAGGTCGATGTTGCATGTACGGATGAAAATGTGGGGCGAGATGATGTCCAAGAGGGGCCTGTCTGACTTTCCATCCAAGATATCTACTGATGCAATGGAGTTTCTAGCTAGTGCTGATGATCACTCGTTCATGATGGTGCCGTGTCCATACGCTGGTTTGGATTGGTGAGAGTGTACCAACATCCTCTTCACACAGGATGAGCCATCAGATTCGAGAGGTAATATTAGTGTTTTCTTTAAATTAATATAGTTTCATTTTATTTTCTTAATTGATTAATTAGAATAAAATTTATTCTAACATGTTCTTTAACTTGTTTTATTAAATTGTTTAATGAAATTGTTTAATTATTGTTGTGTACTATATATATTTTTAGATATTAGGACATTCGTTGGAGACATGATTCCACCCCCACTGGATGATTCGAGTGTAGATCATAACGAGGAAATGGTGGAGGTGGCAAATCAGGGTGACAAACCTGATCCTCAGGTGCAGATACTCATGGGGGTGCGGTGTAGGGAGGACACTCGATTCATGATGGAGTTGGGCGATTGACTGTGTCAACTCCTGGTTGATGAGGGAGTTCGACCTGCTACGATCATAGAGATCCAAGTTGATCGTAGGCTCACAGAGCTCTGGAGAGACATGCCCCATGATATGATGACCCTTACGCGTCATATCGTTAGAGCTTCCATAGTACTGTAAGCTAGGAGGGATAGGCATCGTGGAGATGCACGATAGAGAAACTCATCTGATGATCACGATAATGAGGGGAGTGATCATCATTCTAGTACTCCACCTCCTCCTCCACCTCGCACTGGAGATCATGAGCAGCCATCATTGAGTCCTGATCAAAAGGCATCTTTTGAGCAATCTACACCATCTTAGAAGGCACCTATTCCAGAGAAAACACGACCATCGACTGAGCAGGCACCCGATCCTGAGTAGGTAGGTCCATTTGAGAAGGCCGCACCATCCACAGAGCAAGATGCAACATCAACGACTCATCAGCAGGCGGTTCCTTAGCAGATTGCACCATCTGATCAACAGACACCTTTGGAGCAGGAACGTCATGATCTATCTAAGCATGAGGCTGTGCCATCGACTAAGCAGGCCTCGACTAGTACTAGTATTGATGTAGTACCACCAAATATTTGACATTTATATGCAGTTATATCACAGTTGTATATTTTTGACATTACACACACACACACACACACATATATATGGTGGATGTATTTTATGTTCAGGTTGATGTACTTAATTTACATGTTGGTGTTCATTATGATGTGTATATTGTTAGGTCATGTTAGATATGCTCATTTAATGTGCTTGCAGATAGATGTGTATGTGATAACAATTATTTGACATGAAATGTATACTTGATGTTTGCGTTGTGATGATGTTATACAATGCTTGTGTTTTGTTAGATGATCAGATGATGTTAGCAAATTTGAATGTGTATTTTAGAATATGATGTTTGTACGTTGGTTATCATGATCGTGATGTTTATTTTTTTATATTAAGTCATCATATTTATTAAATATTATGTATTGGTAATTGTAAAATTGTGTAATTATAATTGTAATTGTATGTATCGTGGTAGTCACTATAATTTTAATTGTAATTGTATGTAAAATTGGTTTTGTAATTGCAATTGTATGTAAAATTGTAATTGTAATTGTAGTTGTAATTTTAATTGTAACTGTATTGTGAAATTTTAAAACTGTAATTGTAATTGTATGTATTGTCATGATTCAATTTTATTAAAATTGTAAAATTTTAATTTTATGCATCGTGATTGTAATTGTAATTGTATGTAAAATTGTAATTGTATTGTGAAATGATTGTAATTGTAATTTTAATTGTAATTGTAGGTAAAATTTTAATTTTATGTAAAATATTTGGAAAATTGTAATTGTAATCGTATGTATTGTCATGATTCAATTTTATTAAAATTGTAAAATTGTAAATTAATTGTCAATTTTGAACCATAACTACCGTAAGTAAAATGTATACCGTAAATATTGTTAAATTGCCATAATTGTAAAATTGTAAATTTGTATGAATATAAATAATTGTAAAATAATAAATATAGAATAATATGAATTTTTGTAACATAATAAAGTTTAGAAAATAATGCAAATAAATTCATGTATAGAATTATCATTATTTTATTATGATCTTACATACCAAAAATAACAGTATACATTATTACATTTTTTAAAATTATGAAGATATCATTTACACACATTTAAAGCAATCAAGTAGTTGTATTATTTTAGGAATTGACATAAAAAAAATAACTTGATACAATGCATTGTTTTCGAGATCAACATAATTGCAAATTATCAAGTGAAATTATTTTAACATTAACACAATGCAAACTAATTAATTCAAAATACATATTATAACGTTTCGAAAAAAAAGGTCTTAGTTATAAGGTTAAGTTCTCTTCTTTATAAAAACCCATCTTAAAAAGTATAAATGATGAAATAACACATGTACCATATCACTATCTGCTCTCATGATCACCCTCATTATCTTCCAGCTCGCTTGGCATGCTAACACTATTGTTCTCAAAAATATTTTTTGATCTAGGGTCATGTCTCAATAAGAACCACCAATCCCTATCCAACACATCTAGGTAAAAAAACACTTGGTTGCATTGTTTGGGGAAAACATAAGGCTCCTTAGCTTCATCCCACATCTTTCTACAGTTGATACATATCAGCCTACTATTGCGATATTCCTTTACATTATTCCGATCAAAGGTGTCCTACCACTGACACCTAAAAATAACACATTGGAAAGAAGAGAAATCCACTTCAATGATCTCTTATATCTTTTCAACTTAACCTAATGTCCCTCGTGCTAGTTTTTTATCATGATGGCTAGCTCAACTAGATTGATTGAAATCGACTTCCACTCCACAGTCTTGTGTGATGTATCCATCATCAACATTTTATGTGTGAAAATGGTGTCCATATGCCCACATAGATGGGAACAAATTCACCTATAAAATTTTAAAAAATCATAGTGTCATGTGTCTTATAATAAACCAACTGTTAAAATATGAAATATAGATGTTATATTTCCAAGGTGCATTATTAAGTTTAAAATGTACATAAATAGATTATTACCCAGTGGGTGCACCCAATCATACGTTTAGTGCATCCTCTTTAGCACGCAGGTAACGATCGGTTGCACCATATTTCTCTCTGACTTGGTCATCAACCCAACTGTTGGGGCATATAATTGGCATATTTTCTTTTAAATGATCGGGATAAGGCACACTTCTACCATTCAATCGTCTAAATTATTTAATTTCACTATCCATTTCATCCTCTTTTGTTCGTACAATACGACCCATGGTTGTGTCACTTCAGAATTGTAAAGAACAAATTTATTGATTGCTTCAATTTCTGCATTCACTGATGAAATCAAACAGACATATAGTACATATGAGATCAAAATATACATTATATCAAAGTTCAACGTGAATATTTACTTCGTGTAAATTTGAAAAATTATAAGTCGCTTACTCTTTATCAAGTGTTTTTTTCCATTCGTTTGGAGAAGCTCCCCTTCTCTTTTGTCTTCACCCCTTTCATCTTCCCAAATCACTGCACCTGGTCTGTTGTTGATCTTCTTGATGTACTCATTGGAATAATAGAAAGACTCATATGATATTTACCCCTCTGCCATAGACCCCTCAGGTTTTTTCCTTTGTCAAACAAAATCTTTCAATTTCTTCATGTACCTCTCTAAGTAGAACATCCAACGACAAGAAACCACCCCAACTAATTCAACCTCATCTACTAGGTGGATTAGAAGATGAACCCGCAAGTCCATGAAACTCGTCGATAGTTCCTTCTCAAACATACAAACAATCTCAACTATCTCTTGATGTCACCGTGGAATGCTAGCCACATGAATCTCCTTTGACGTGATCCAACGTACAAATGTAGATAATTTAGATATGAAACGTCATAGGTCTTGGGGGAAGTCATGTTTCACACACCCACGCACGAACAAAGGATAATGACACTACAAAGTTATAAACACATGCAATAATATACAAAATTAGTTATCTTTTATGATCCCTGCATGGGATAAAATTTATTAATATAAAAAATAATAAAATCATGCTTTTGACATTATACGTACTCTTAGAATATTCAAATGGTCATGTGATTTTAACCCCAACAAATGGTCATCCACGGTGAAGCAAGGCCGTAGTGAAGACCCATATGAAGATGGCTCCCTCACACCCATTATAACTTCCTTTTCCAAAGATATATAATCTTTTTTTAAAATCCATGGGACATCACCTTTTTTGAAATACCAATTAGAGGGATGAGCTACATTTGATCTTGTACTTTCTAATCGTCTTGGCCAACATTTTTTTTTAGTTTTTGAAGTAATAAGATCTTTCCTAAAAATGAATGTGTCACGTTGTTTCGATGATATGTGCCTCCATAAAGAATATGAAACATTTTTAAATATATGCATGGGATCTAATAAGTGGGTGATATTAAGATTCTCCCAATATGGGAGGTTATAAAAGATACATTTCCTTTTCATCCCAATGGGAAATTTATCAACATAGGTGTCGAAGAATTCTGGATCATCAAACATAGGCTCCCCATTTGAATCAAACATTACTATGAACTCCTTATCCTTCTCTCTCTCATATTCTCTAAGCCATTCAACTGGTGTCTTTATTGCAAGCCTTTGGGTTCTCTCTCGTTTACCATTGAAAGCAGATGTTGCTCTTCTATAAGGGTGTTTTTCTGGGAGGAATACCCTGGAGCAGTCATACACTAGATTTCACAGGCCTTTGGACCATCTAGCTTTCAGAGAAGGTCCACAACATTTACATCCATAATACCCTTTTGTTACAAGACCTGTGAAATTATTTTATACAATATGAATGGCATGTTAAATAACATCATGAATATTAGAAAAATTACAATGAATTAAGTAACTAATATGCGAAAGAATATTGTTACGTAAATAAACAAATCAATAAACATGTAATTTACTAGAGCAAAATCCTAAGCCCAAATAATCATGTGTCATGTAAGCACATATGCCATACAACATAAAAATCCTCTTTTCTGCAATGGGTCTTGATGCATCATATACATTTATCCCATCCCATAATTCCTTCAATTCATCTACTAGTGGTTGTAAGTAGACATCCATATTCTTCACTTGTCTTCTACCAGAGACTATGAGAGCCAACATAAGATGTTCATTCTTCACGAACAACCATGGGGGGATATTTTTATTTATCAATACTACAGGCCAAAAAAAATAGTTGGTGTTCTGGAGGGAATATGGGTTGACACCATCCATGGCTATGTTGAGTCGTAGACTTCGTACTTCATCCTTGAATTTTTTCAGGCCATGTATCCACTATATGCTTCATGGCTATTGAATTTGTTTGGATTCACATAACTCCCAACTCACTTCTGTGTGAGGCATGCCATCCCTGTAACATAGCTTATTCTTTGCAACGAAAGAGTCTTTGAATCCTTGGGATTATAGGCATGTGCCTCAATATCTTAAAAGGAGGACCACGTAATTTACCCTTCTTTTTTGATTTATCATACCTATCATGCCCATATTTTAGACATATCTCTTTGTCTACATATTCTCCTCTATATAGAATACAATCATTTGGACATGCATGATATCATATGTACTTAACACCCAACATTTTCAACAACTTCTTTGCCTCTTCGCAGTTACTGATAAATACATTATCGCTCGGAAGAACCTTATCTTTGAATAACCTGTAGTTGGTCATGGACAATATTAAATGTACATTAATGCTGATAATTATTAACGTTCATAAAATTGACCATTTGTAATGTTCATTGTGTGACTATATTTCTCAAAATATAAGGGACTTGATGGTCAATTACCTCAAAAATTTTGAGAAACATTCATTCGACAAGACAAAATTTGATTTCAAGTTGTATAGTAATATCGTTGTCCCCAACTGGGTAGAATTTGATTGACTGCGAAGTCTAAAGAGAGGGGTGGTGGGAGCAAATTTAAGGCTTTCGAAAAAGGTATCAACGATATGAGCATCATCCCCTAGCTGATCATCGTTCTGGAATGCATCTAACAACATTGTCTCCATGGCAGTCATATCCCTTAAGTAATCATCCATACCAACCTCTATTTGATTGCCTTCATTCCCAGCTTGTGAAGAACTACTATTGCTATATTCATTCCTAATTGGTGAATCTGGACGTATTGGGAAATGAATAGGTGGTTGATTCAACCATTCTTGGTATCATTCCTCTCCTAGTTTTTCTCTTAATTCAACCTTCTCTCGATTTGACATTGTCGTGCCGTGCAATGGAAGATGGTAGGTAGGTCTCTCATCATCACTAGAATCCTAATCATTTCAAAAAATATATTTGAACATTATTAGTACAGAATTGATGATATCAATTAGTAAGCACGTCAACAATGCATGGTTAATTGGTTTGATGTTGAAATAATTACATTAATATACCAAAAAATTATTATTACCATCAATGTCCCAGAATTGTGACTAGAATATGGCATGTTACAATTGGAAGGGTAAATCGGCTGTCCATTTTCATCTACCAACTACGCCTTGCGGTATGCTGCTCCTAATAAGAGCTTCTGAAGTTTTGGAGTTTGAATATTTTGTGCATTTGAAATCAATTATGAATCTGCATGAACCTGCAAATTTGGATACATTAATTTTATTCAACTGATTAACATGGATAAAAAAAATAAATTCAATTAGGTAATGAAAATATAAATAAAATCTGAAGTAATTACGTTAAGAGATGGACAGGGAGAACTCCACGATGGACTTTGAGAAATATTATGGAACAAGCTGGATTTTCAAGAATTGTCCATTTCATATAATTATGATATTTTCTCCCTGCATTTGAGAAAAATCAACAGTAAATTTTGGTGTACATACCTAAAATTAATTTTGGTGCCTTAAAAATGGACTTATTGTTATCAGTGCTAATGTACTGTTAACCACATCAGTGCATTTTAGTTACTGCACACCGATGCGTTTTAGTTACTGCGCACCATTGCAGTTTTATTAACAGACACACCAGTGTTGTTAGTTAACAACCACATCGAATATTGGGAAAAAAAAATGCAACTTTATTTTTTTGAAGTGAAAAAAGGGTAAATTGAAAAATGGGCAGCAAATTATTTTCGGAAATCTAATTTCATAAAAAGTTATTTAAATAGAAAAATATATTCATTATTTCATTATTTTTGCAAAAATTTTCAGGGAGGGATTTGCACGAGAGACATACATGGAGCAAGAGAGCATGAGAGCACTGTGGAGAAGCAAAATACTTTCGAACAACAACACTATTCAGAGAACGAGAATTTGAAACATCTGGTGATTCACACAAAATCCCTGTAATATAGTAAAATTGTTAAATTTTACTGTAATAATTGTTTTTTTTTTACAGTTTCTGTTAGATTTAATACATGCATAGTAAAATTTTTAAATTTTACTCTACATTTTTAGAAGAAAAAACCAAAAAAATCTATTCTTACGTTAAACCCTTGCTTCTTCTTTTTTATGAGACTTCACAATTAGGGCTTTTTATTTTATATTTATAAGGTTTGTATTACCATACTATAGGCATATGAAATCTAACCCATGGGACCACTTGCAGAGTCAGATCCCAATCCATGTCAGCCCTTGCATGGTTTTTTTAAAAAACATATATTTTTTAATCGGTGCACATTGTTTAAAATAGCGCACTGGTGCGCTATTGTAGCATATCACACCGGGCATGTATGGGAAAAAAACATTGTTTGATAAAAACAATTTTTTATTAATTTATATTTGTGTTAATCGGTGCACCGGTTAACATATACCGCACTGGGTGTCCTTGTCGACAAAGAGCAATGTACGATTTTTCTACTATATTGGCGGTGCGTTTATAAGAACCTGTCGCACCGCGTTCGGTACGCACTTTGCGAAAGGTGCACCGTTTTCTTGGTTTTTTTTTTTTTTTTTTTCTATACCTGAAAGGTATGTGATTTATCTATAAAATATATTAATGAAAGGTATAAGTTTCATATTGATAAAGAAATGGCTGACAAGAGTTCAAGTAAAAAAAATATTGATAGCACATCCATAAAGCAAAAAATGCAAGTCCTTTGTAAATTCTTTACAAAAATTAATATTTTTGAACTATATGTAAGTTTAACTAATATGTATTGTTTAATGTGTATCATACAGAGCCAAAAAATGACGAAGCTTGATAAGATTATTTCCGATCTAAGACCAGAGGAACATAAAATATTGATGGAAAAATTGCAGAAGGATGAATCAAGTAATGAAAAAATACTATCAATCCAATATGAGTTTCTTTTTTGAATTTTCATTAATAATATACTTAAAAATGTTAGATAACATGTTTCAAAAAATCTATTAATTCAGATACGTTTAATGTTTTATAGGAACTAACAACGAAGAAAGTGAATGTTGTTCTAAGAAAATAATGAAAATGGAACATGCAAATGAAAATGAATTGCTCCTTAGCTCATCTGGAGTGGTGCTGGAGGTTAATGAAAGGGGGGAAAACTTTTAGAAAACTTTGAGAGATCTAGTGGAACGAATGTATAGATGTTCTTTCCACTTACCATACATAAATCAATCCAATGGTTCCAAGAACCAAATTTTATTTAAACTACAGGATGAGTTTCCAAAGAATTGGTCAATGAGACAAGTCAGATTTTTAATAGCAAAAACATACAACAACAACAAAAAAGATTGAAAAAGTAATATTCCTTTAAATGTTTTTCTAGAATTATATGTATATATTAATACAAAGCAATCATTTATAAATATCACTTTTGTTATATTTAATTTTCATATATCAACATAAAAATTAAATAGTTTATTTTCATGTTACATATTCAGGAAGATTATGAAAATCTCAAGGAATGAACGAGCTAATATCAAAAATATGCCAGTAGGAATGTCCAAAAAGGTGTACAAGGAGATGGTAAAAGAAATGGTCATAATTGCATCACACGAGGAGCCATTTAGGTACAATAAATAAACAATTTAGAATTAAATATTAATTTTCAAGTATTTTCTTGCAGAAAAGAAAAGAAAATGGAACTCATTCAACACATAAAACAGGACGACAAGGAAGAAAATGGTTGATATCTATGTTTGTGAATAATTATTACATCCTTATAACAACTTAAGTGGATTTCATTTTTGTTTATTTTAAGTTATTTTACAACAATCATCATTGAATGTATTCAAACAAGTGCTAACATACAAAGAAGAACCATCAGAAGAATTGGTTGACATTGGGTTAAATATGGGTTGTCAGTATATGTTGGCATATCAGAAATTAATTGTGGAATTTGTAAGCATCTATCTTGTTTTACTTAGCTCGGTCTATAATTAATAGAACACAAAAATATTTTATATTAAATCTATGATTTGTTATGGGATATAAAACTTGTAGGAAACAAAGTATGGAACTGCGCCAACAAATGAATTGTTGAGAGATGGCATGAAATTTGGTTTTGAAAGAATGTGTATAGTTGATGAGTCAATTCTTTCTATGATAAATTTCTTTTCGATTTACATTGATGTATATTATTAAATATTGCAATTTTCATTATTCTCACCAATGTATATAGACTCATTACACTTTATTTTTATGTTTGTGGATGGAACTTGAAGAAGAAGAAAACAATCAACACAATGAAAAAAACATTCCTCCAAATAACCCAAGTCATAGAAGTAGCTCGATTACTGACAACAGTTCCAACGAATAATGATGATCAATATGTTTGGATATCAAAGAAAGGCGTTGTAGTTTTTGAAATATTTATCTCTGAAATTAGACATTTTTTTTTAATGTAATGGACATTGTGTTCCAATTGAAAGATAAAGGGATATGAATAACTGCCCCATTTTTTATGGAAAATAGTGTCTTATTAATATATATAATTTATTTTTTTCTATTGCGTTCTCCCTTTTCATTGTGAAACGTTACACCACTGATTAAACATATGGATGATTAAATATTATAATGAAGAGATGCGAAATTTCATGATATGTTATAAAAAAATAGTCCAAACATCACATTTAAAGGCACTAATAAAAATGTAATTGATATGAATACTGTTATAAGATATGTGTCGACTTTTGATGAATAATGAATTTTAAAAAATCACAATATTTGCACTATCACAGGTCGATGTTTCTAAAAAATAGAAAATGAACACCGGTGTGTGTTATTTACTGCGCACTGGTGCGTTTGTATGAGACTACGCATTGGTGCATTTCTACGACCTATGGGTACCACACAAATACTAATACCAATTAGAATGCCCGATGCACTTTATCGATGACTACTACTCGGGGTCGGATAGGCATTGCATGCACCGATATGGTTTTCCTTTAACGCGCTGGTGCATTTTTATAACTTAACAAACCGATGCGTTTTAACACCTAAAAGACCTGATGCGTTTTACGCCTTAACGGCGCCGGTGCATGCACCTACTATCGGCTCGATGCATCTTTATGGTTGACACACACCGAGACGTTGCTAAACGCCCCGAGGTGTCCAAAATTTGTTTTCCATCCTGGTGCTTGGTATAGTTACCGTACCAATGTGTACATGGTTAAACACACTGGTGCGCTCATACATGATTCGTGCATCGATGAGAAAAACATCCATAAAAACTTCCGGCCGCAGAGTTTTTTTTTAGTTGTGTTGAAGTTTCGTCAAAGCCTCTATTACCAAAACAAATGTTGTAGCAAATATTTTTTTGACAAATGAGGGGGTTAGCTCAATCGATCGACTCTTCATCATTGAAGCACCTTTGCTATTGAGAGGTCACTGGTTAAATTATCTGGACACTCTCAGGGTTAGGATTTGTCAATGAGATGGTAGTAAGTGATCCCTTCAAGTGGATCTTCCTGATAAAAATATTTTGTGAACATGACAATCACAAATATTCGGGGTTTATAAATCATAGAAAAAATCAAATTAATATTTTTTATTGATTATTTTTTCAGGTAATTTATTTTAGTTTAAATAATCAATTTAAACTTTTTTGTATTAATTTTTTTAATAATTCATATGTTTGAAATTACTGTCTATCTAACCAAATCAATTTTAAAATTGTGAATATAGTTTTCTAGATATTTATGTTGTGTGGAGATTTACAAATATCCAACATTTTGGGTGGACTCATCACCCATCAATAAGGACATAAGAATTTTTTTTCCAAATTTTCTTTTGTCCCTGACGAGTCCATCCAAAAGATTAGACATTTGTAAATCTCCACACAACATAAATATTAAAAAAAAAAAACTACATTCACTATGATGACAAGATATAGAAACATACACACAAATTTTAAGATTTCAAAATAATACACATGTTTTCCTTATACAATAAATTAAAAAATTAGAAATGATTTTACATTCAATAAGGTTTAAGCACGTGTTCAAGATAAATACATTAAGTGAGTTTTAAGAATGTGCTAAAGGTATATAAGAAATTCTCTTGAGATATAATTCCACATGTATCTTACCATTGAAACTAAGTGCTTTTATAGTGGGAAAGGATAAATTTGATCAAAAAGCTACTAAACATTTTAGTAGATTGGTGGCTTTTCTTGCTAAAGACAACATTTGTTATTCTTAATTTTCATCTTCATATTATATTTTATGATTTTTTAAGTTTTTCCTTTATTTTATACTTTGTGTGGTGTTACCACTATTTATGCATTTTGATTTGTGTAATGATATATTTTTTAAAATTAAATATGGAAAATTTATTTTTGAACAATTAAAAAATGTTTTTAAGTAAATATTTTATTTTTATTTTTGTTTATAGCAATTAATCTTCTAATAATTTAATTGAACAAGTTTATAATAAATGTATTATTATAATATTAATAATTATGTTGATAAAGGCTTTTAGGGGGCAACTAGATTAATAAGTCATTGTGAAAGCACGTGGTTCGATGTTCAAATCCCTTTTGAATATCATGTGAGCCATGCGTGGGGGCATACATGGGTTCACCTAGAGCTATAGTTGTAGTGGTTGGAATCAACCTCCCTATCATGTGAGTACGAGACCAACACAATTTCTGATTCCTCTATATACAAAAAAGAAATAATTATGTGGATAAACATGTCTATTTCAACATTGAGTTTTTAAATTTTAATTTAATTATAAATAATTATTAGGTAGATGATAGGGATTTAAATTCCATGGAATATCCACAAAATAATTTTAGTTGTAGTGTATAGAGAGTTCATATTTATATATAAGGTAGTTATGCCTTTTTTATTTTTTTAATTTAATTTAAAAAGGTCATATCCACACTCATTTTCCATTTGGTTATTATGTATTGCATTGAACTCTTATTTCTTATTGTTACTTTACATGTTTTTTTAAATGTATGTATGTTTAAATCAAATACTAATTGTATTTATAATTAATAGTAATAATAATTTAAAAGTGCTAATGGGGGTGTTATGATAACATTAAATAAGTTTCTTGGACTTGATGGGCCCTCCTACCACCTTCCCTCTATGCATGCCACCACCCCACAATGATTTAATGGGATCTCTCCTCCCAAGGAGTGTGGAAGAGTCCTCTTGGCACATTTTATGCCTCATCGCCTGTGTGTATTGGGCTTAATCCACCATGATATTCTTCCCGGGTCACCGGTTAGTTCTATGGTTTCTCCTTTGATGCCTCCTCCTAATGATGTCTTCATCCACCATGCATTTGAATTCCTGTCTAGTTGCTTGAGCATGGTTCCCCTTGCTTCCTTCATTGGCTTTCTCTTCTCCCTGACAACTTTTTCAAATGGTGAAGGAGTTTCCTTGAGCTTGGTACTGCTGCAGATTGTTTGGCACAATATTATGCCAACATTCTTTCACAACCGCCTCTTGCAACTTCACTCCTAGTTTTATCCAAGTCTTTATGATGTCTTGTTTCCTTCGACAACCATGACTTTCTAGTGAGCTCATCATGTATATGGAGGTGGCGATCATGGTGCTTCACGAGGCTCTTATATTTATATTTTTAATAATTAATTATAAATTTTAATTTTAATTTTATATTTAAATTATTTAATATCTAATAATTAATAGTGTATTTTAGTTTGACTTTCATATTTAATTGGTGATTTATATGAGACATTTTTAAGAAGGTCACTACTAGTGTCATTCGTAAGGAGTTACCTTAAACTATTATTATGCACTAATTTTAATTATATATATTTTTTTAATCCTTTAAATACATAGATTGTGGATAACCATTTGGAATTTTTATTTTTACATAATATTAACAAGTTGTTAATTGTGATTATCTTGGGTGGTTGGTGGAATGGTTATCTTCTCCACCGAGATTTAAATTCTTTCTAGTGACATGATGACCTATAATGCCTCGAAAAATACTAAGTCCCCAGGGTGTAGCTGAGTGGGCTATTGTCATGGGAAAGAGATAGAAGGTTCAATTCCCAATTCATCAAGATTTTTTTTCCCTAATAAAGGGTTATGTGTCTAGTCAAAACATTGAACGATTTAAAATCTATTCAAAGTTAAATTCCAAAACATTGATAATCAATATAGTGAGTATCTATAAAAACAAACTCATTTTAAACCTTTATGGAGTGACATGCTTGAATGAAACTCTAAACATAGTTAAATTCCAAAGATTGATGACCAATATAAAAAATAATTTAAATATCAAAATTTTAAGTTTTAAGTTTTAACGAGTATTTAAAAAAACTTCTTGTGTTGGGTTAATGATCAATTTTCTATTAAAAATATAAAATTGATTTTGAATACAAGAAATATGAAACCATCAAATTATATAAAAATATTTTATAAAAAATCTATTTCCTATTTTAAAATTAGGGTGTTGTTATTCTATATTTAGAGTTTTGTGTAAGAATTTGGTGATATAAAGTATGAGCTATATTATGATTTTTGGTTGTTCAAATGAATTTTTGACTACATAAGTGGATTCAACACCTTGAAAAATTGTGGAGTACATAGATTGTGAAAATTGTACAATTGAAACTTGTGATTTTAACCAATATATGCTGAAATTGGGGTAAAAGGGACCTAAAATATGTGACTAGAAAAGCTCCAAAACATAGAATAGTTAGACTATGGCTAAATTAACTTTCAAAAACATATAAAATCTAAAATAATTAAAAAAAATTATTACATATATAAAAGTAATATCTTTAGTAATGTAGATACATTCCATATCAATAATTATAAGCGAATATAGTTTACCCCAGTTTGGTGAGAAGTGAGGAGTTTAAGGTGTTTCCACCTCACACAATCACTGTGAGTGATGTTCCCTTGTACCATCTAAATCTTTGAACAATGTGGCTCGTTCAGGGAGTTAAAGGTGGGTGTGGTTTAGATCTTGGTCAGTTAGTAGAATGTTAATGTTGATCATGTGTAGGTGATCTATGCAGAGAGTGATGGCCGTCATTCCCCTTCCATAATTTCTAAAGCACCACAATCGCCTTCTACTCATTTTCATTTGGATTCATTGCATGTGGTGTTTATTTCTGTTCAGGACCATGATGACTTTGTGGTTACCCTTCTCCAAGTTGTTGTTTCCCTTCTCTAAATTTATAGTTTATAATCTTGGTTGTGAGCTCTCTTTGCCTTGCTTCAGCAAGTGAGGAAGAGATTTCTCTTTGATCACTTCTCTCCTTCATTCTTTCGATACTACATAATTATTTTGTTTGGTTACATGTATCATGATTATCTGTTCACTCCATCATGGCCATACAACAAGCTAATTCTCATTAGGGCAATGGAACCATTCCCATAGAATCAAACAAGGAATCTCCAATAGTAAAACTGAAGCTGTTTATACGATTCAAATGGTGTTTTTCCACAACAACATTAATATAAAGTTCTTCATGCACACCAAAATTGTCTAGTTTAGTCATATGCTTCTCTACATCTTCTTGTCTATTTTGTGCCTCAAGCGCATCCATTTGTCATGCTTTTATTTTTGCTATCTACACACTATAACGTTTATGAAAACATACACAAAAAAGAAGAATATGAATTGTTTTGTTTTGTTCTTCCTCTCGGTAGATATCGACAAAATCGATTTCTATTAATACCATTTACATGTTGCTAAAATGTGCATAAGTTGTATCAAATGTAAATTGTATATATTTGCAATGACTCCAAGAAAGTTGGACAAGTTTCACCTTAGATTGAGATTATTTGTTACCTTACAAATCAAAAAATAATCCAATCAAAAGAAGAAAATATATCAATGTTTCAACATTCTGACTATTCAAATATTATCTTATTTTGTAGAATGAAAAAATCATTAGTGCACCAAAAAAAAGGAAAAAAGAAAAAAAAGATTCAACATCAACATATAAACCAATAATGACAATGTAAAATTGCATATTGTTAGAAGGACAGTCAACTTTAAAATTATATCAAAGTGGATATATCAAATAAACCAATATATGCATTTCTAAAACTGCATTAAAAAAACTTACATTTGTTCAATTTTAACACTTAAGCATGTTTTCCATATAAAAAAACGAAATTCAAACTGGATACCTATTTAAAAATGAATTAGAGTAAATTTTTTAAAAGAAAATAAAATTATATTTTTCTAGAAATTTACCAATGAAACGATCTATTTATTTTGACTCAAATTCCATGGTCGGGGAAGAAATTTGTTGCTTTCTCTACACATGCATTTGATCTGCACACGCAGGAGCCATGAGACACGTACTTCTATTTTATTTAGCATAAAGTTTCACATCCCGTCATGGGAGTTCATGTAACCACTTACACCTTAACAGTAATACAACGAGGCACAATTATCAGGAAGCAATATAAAGAAAAATCTTATGATAAATGAGAAAATTTGATTTCGGCAACAAGTCTTTTATAGTGTGTTCCTTGGACTCACGCCCTAAGTCCCCCACTTTGAAAATCCCTAGCAACTCATTTACCTAAGAATACATGAATTTTTAACCTACAACATACACTCGTCACTTTAGCTAAAGTTTGTATGGAGTTGAAGTCTGCACGAAACAAAGACCTGTGTGGAACTAAAATCCGTGTGAAATAAAGACATGTGCAGAACTAAAGTATGTGGGGAACTATGGAAATAAAAGGGTAAGTTTCACTATTCCGCAAAAGGTGAGCTGAATGTAAAATATTGAATCAATCTTATTGGAGAAGCAACATAAATATCTAGACTTGGGTGTAATGATTTTTCTACTCATAGTATTCATTTTTGTGTTATGTGTAGACAAATAAAGATGCCCTTGACCTAGTAAATTGGAGAGTTAAAATGCTTGTAAAAGTTGTAAATAAAAGTGATAAATTTGAGAATTAGACAGTGGAATATTGGTTATTAGTTATTACTAGCCTTGGTACCTGCTAATTTCAATACTTAAAGGGAAACCGAATGTTTTAATGCTTTAAAAAATCTTACGATGTGTAAGGATCATAAGACATATAGTAATGATGCAATGGTGCATTTCAAATTTATTTCTAAGTTTAAATAACTACGAAGCAAACTGATACTAATACATAAATGTATAACTCGTGCTTTACAAATTTGTAAAGTTAAATTTCCTTGCTTCACTTTTAGACATTTTTTCTTAGTTTTAATACAACTTAAATTTATCTCACCTTCAAATTCTATAAATAAAAAAATATTAAAAAAAATAAAAAATGTGATAAATATTAGTTGAAATTACCTTAAAATGGGGCCCACATGTCCTCCCCTCCTTAGTCTCGAATGTAGGACTTGGACAACACCCCTTCCTTGTAACCAATACAGTTAATTTCTCATTCTTTTCATTTGAGTTTTGTGGTTCATTCTGCACAGAGGAAATGAAAAAAAATGTTGTTTGTGGCTTCATATACTCTCTGTTTTGTAAGTTTTCATCAATAAAATGTTTGGATAATTTCTTCTTGACTCATGTAGTAGTTTCTTTAAAAAATATAGCGAATAAAGCATGGACATATTGTATTCAACCTCCTAAAATTGAATGATACATAATAGAGCCTTTAGTGAATCTTTGTATTTGATTCAAATTTGGTTGAAGGGCCACTATGTAGTTGTCACCGATGATAGTTAATAACCCTCTTCGTTTGACCAATAGACTAAGACTATGAATCTAGTTCATGGGTGATCAATTGGAGCAAAGTCGTGGTGTTCCTAGCCTAAAAATGGTCTTACCAAGCATTTTTAGATACACATAACTATAATGTTTTATGCATATTTCAAGTATGACCTATGACATTCTTTATTCTATCTTTCTCATATTCTATCTTTGGCTAATGCATTGCCATGTATATTTATGAAGCACAAACATCAATGATTGCAGAACTATCTGAGAGAAATCAATTAGCAAGCATTTACATCGAGCAAGCTCAGTTATCTTAGCTTGTGCCATACATCCTCACATTTATTCCAATAATTGTTGAATTGGGAAGATTTATGAATTTAGCTAAATTTTGTTCGGAACAAAGGAATGCGTGGGAGTACACATATAAGGTTAAGTTTCACTACTCCACACAAAGTGTGCCGAAAGGGAAATATTTAATTTATAATCATGTCGGGAATACAATCTAGATATTTATACTTGAGTGTAATGATTTCTCTAGTTGTAGAATATCTTCTTGCATTACGTGGAGATAAATGAAGCTACCTGGATGCATGAAATACAGTTATAAACCCAAAAGTAGCTACACTTGTCTGTAAATTATAAATAATAAATTTGTCATAAATAAATTAACAACTCATAAATGATTATTTATAATTTTTTATAAGCAATAAAATAATGCAATAATAGCTAGAAAAGGTAATAGTTCCAGACAATATTTTCAAGTTACTACCATTTTGCATTTGAATAAATCAGCTTCAAATTGTAAAAAGATAAAAAATATGATAATTATTGCTTGAAATTACCTTAAAATATATTATTAGACAACGAAATACGAGGGTTAGTCAATGTGCATTCTTGCACGGGGCCCACATTCTCTTCCCTCCTTAGTCAAAAACTCAAGACTTGGACAAAACCCCTTTCTAGTAACCAATTTGGTTAATTTCTCATTCTTTTCATTTTCATTTCATGGTTAACTTAAGAAATGAAACACAAGGTTAGCTATGGCTTCAAACACTCTCCATTTTGAGTATTCACAAACAAAATGCCTAGATAATGGGTTCTTGACTCATGTAGTACTTTCTTTAGAAGCCAACTAACAAAGCATACACATCCTATATTCAACCTCCTGAAACTGAATGATACATTATCATGCCTTTAGTGAAATTTTGTATTTTATTTTGATTTGGTTGAAGGGTCACTGTGGTAGTTGTCACTAGTGATAGTCAATAAACCCCTTGGCTTCACCACTTTACTCAGATTGTGAATCCAGTTCAGGATTGACTAACTGGAGAAAAGCCATGGTGTACCTAGCCTAAAAATGGTCTTGCTAATTATTTTTAGATACACATAAAAATATTTGTTTGTGCATATTTCGATAATGACCTATAACATGTTTTTTTTTGTCTTTTATTTATGCATTTCCATGTATATTTATGAACCACTAACATTAGTTATTGCAAAACTATTTGAGACAAATCAGTTTGCAAGTGTTTATAGCGAGAAATCCCATTTCTTTTAGCATATGTCATACATCTTCACATGCCTTCCAACAATTTTAGACCTAGCAAAAAAGTTGAATCAAGAAGATTTATGACTCTAGCTAAAGTCTGTGTGGTACAAAGGCATCCGCAGGAGTACACATATAAGGGTAAGTTTCACTTCTCCACACACAGTGGGCCCAAAAGGAAATATTAATTTATAATCATGTTGGGAAAGAAACCTAGATATTTAGATTTGATTATAATGATTTCTCTAGTCGTATAATATCTTCTTGGATTACATGGAGAGAAATGAAGCTACTTGGATGCACAAAAGACAAATATAGATCCCGACGAAGCTAAAATTGGCTGTAAATTATAAATAATAAAATTGTCATAATTAAATTAACAACAACAATTCATAAATGATTATTTATATTTTTTGTAGGTAATAAAAAATTCAATAATGGCTAAAAAAGGTAATAGTTTTAGACAATAGTTTTATAAAATTTAATCTTTGTAATCCCTTTTTTCATAGTTTCTACAACGCTACTTCATAACAAGTTCCATAACTCTTCCTATGATGTTAAATGAATAATAAGTTTTATAAATCTTTGTAGCATGTAACTTGAAACATAAGAACTAACAAATGCATCTAAACAGAGAAAAAACATAACACAAAATAAAACCCAACAAAATATGATAGAAATTGAAACAAACTTATAAAATAATGGGGGTTTTTCCTACTGCCAGACTATTTAGGATTTTGTTTCTTTATGAAGAAGAATGTAACTAGATTGAAGGAAAGAATGTTACTACCAATTCTAATGCATATAGTTAAGAATGCATGAATATCTAACATACAAGATTACATTTACTCCACCCAAAGTTTTTGCACAGTTAAAGTCTTTACTAAAAAAAGACATGCAAGCTTAAATATGTTTAGAACAATTTTTTTTTTTAGAACTGAAGTATGTGTGGAAGTGCATACATAAAAGGATAACTTGTATTTCTTTGCATAAGATGAGCCCAAAAGAAAATATTGGAAATCACAATCTAGATATCTAGACTTATGTGTAAGGATTTCTTTCTGTCTTGTGTGGAGAGAAATGAAGATGACCTTCACCTAGTAAATTGGAGAGTTAAGAACAAACACGTGTGGAGCTAAAATTTATGTGCAAGTGTGCAGATAAAATGGTAAGCTCGATCGATCAACACAATATGAGACTAAAATGATATATTGGATATATAATCATATTGTAAAAATGACCCATATATCTATACTTAGGTCTTAATATCTTATCAAGTCTAACACAAAAAAATATTACCAAATCTAACACAATTACGAAAGAATGCATGAACCTCTAACATGCAATATTATACTTTCACCCTATCTAAACTGTACACAGTTAAAGTTTACATAGAACAAAGACGCACATACCTGGAATTTGTGTGGAACAAAGACATGTGTAGAACTAAAGTGTGTGTGTAAGTGAAGTGATAAAATGGTAAGTTCCATTCCTTCGCACAAGGTGATCCAAAATGAAAATATTGGATCCATAATCGTATTGGAAATTATCACTCTAGCTAAATTGTGCACAGTTAAAGCCTATACAACAAAAAAACACATGGAAATGAAATGTGCAGAACAAAATAAAGTGCAGAACTGAAGTATGTGCGAAAGTGCAGAAATAAAAGCATAAGTTCCATTCCTTCACACAATATGATCCCAAAAGAAAACATTGAATCTATAATCGTATCAGAAAAGGAGACCCAGACATCTAGACTTGGGTGCAATGATTTCTCTAGTCACAGAATTCCATTTTGCGTTATGTGGAGACAAACGAAGATGACCTTCACTTGGTAAATTGGAGAGTTAAAATCCTTGTAAAAGTGATAAATAAAAGTGAGAATTCAAATTTAGAGCATGGCCTATCAGTTATGAATTAGTATCCTTGGCATATGTTAATTTTAATACTGAAGGGGGGATAAAGGAATTAGTCACTTCAAAAGATATTACAGACTCTAACACAATTACCTAAGAAAGCATCAATGTTTAACATACGATTTTAAGATACAAAAATTAGGACAAAGCATAATGCACAATAATAATGCAATTATCAAAACAAAGTTAACAATTTCAAGTATCACTTTCAAGTTACTACCAATGATGCATTTCAAATTTATTTATTTTTTCACTTATGTGAAATAGTTTAATGATTGGTATCATCCAATTAGTTAAAAATCATATAATTGCTATATTTATATATGTACATACAAAACCACAACATAAGGATCCATTGTAGTTAATTTTTCTAGCCTATATAGGGTTACTTGAAGATGACTAGGACATTGTCACCTATTTGGTGGCCATGTTCACAACCACAGACATAAATATAAAAAATAAAAGTGAAAGATATGACAAGATTTTAGTTCTTGAAACCACAGAACTCTTCCACTCCATCCCGATGCCATTAGCTGAAAGTGAAATAAGGGAAATTCCTACAATACATAACATAATATTTGACGTTGCACCACAAGAGTTTTATAAAGTGTGTCCCACTTCGAAAACTCTTACCAACCCTAATAAAATTGCGCAATAAGATGTGAATTTATAACATAAATAATCACAAGACATACATTAGAAAAATGAGGAACACCTACTACTAAGGTCACTTAGACTACAACTATATTGTAATAATGCTAAATGTATTACTGCTTCATAATTTAGAATATTGTGTTATTGTTAACTAAATTATTGCTTCACATTCCACAAAAGAACATTGTAAGCCCACCAAATCCACGTAACTTGAAACACATAAACAAATTCATATTGTAAATACAACTTGAAACGTATACTAAGTCTAATGTAATTACCTAAGAATGCATGAATCTCTAGCATACAATTTTATACTTTCACTCTAAATAAACTATACACAGTTAAAGTATATACATAACAAATATGCGTAGAACTGGAATTTGCATGGAACAAAAAAATGTGCATAGCTAAAGTATGTGCAAAAGTGTGTACATAAAAGGGTAAGTTCCATTGCTTTGCATAAGGTGAATCCAAAATAAAATATTGAATCTATAATCGTATTGGAAATTATCTCTCTAGATAGTCTACGCATAGTTAAAATCTATACAGAACAAAGATGTTTAGAATTGAAATGTACAAAAAAAAATCAAGTGCGGAACTAAAGTATGTGCTAAAGTGTGAACATAAAAGGGTAAGTTACACTGCTTCGCACAAGGTGAGCCAAAAATCAAATATTGAATCTATAATTGTATTATAAAAGGAAGCCCAGATATCTAGACTTGGGTCTAATGGTTTGTCTGGTCATAGAATTCCTTTTTGGGTTATGTGGAGACAAATGAAAATGGCCTTACCTAGTAAATTGAAGTTTTAAAGCCCTTGTAAAACTAGTAAATAAGTTACGATTGAAAGTCAGACCATGCCATATTAGTTATGAATTAGTAGCCTTGGTACCTGGTAATTTCAATACTGAAAGGGGGACCAAGGATTGAAACGCTTCAGACAATCTTATGAACTATAACATAATTACCTAAGAAGAAATAAACTTTTAACATACAATCTTAAGATACACAATGTTAGGAAAAATACTGAGAGGGGGTGCGAATCAGTAATCTAAACTCACTTTAATTTTCCTTTTCTTATTCTGATTTCCATACACCACTATTATTCAGAGAACTTGTGTATTTACGCGACTATGGTGAGTACAAACTGCATATATCTATTTAACTAACTTTTCTTTAATCTATGCATCATTACTTCATTATTTATTCATTAAGAAGAAACCATAGATAAAAAACACCCATGAAACATATCAATACATATGAACACTAATATTTTTAGGTGGAAACCCAATGTGGGAGAAAACCATAACTATTTTCATCTATGTATTCTTATTTTATTATAAAGAAACACATCTTACAATATTGTACTAGAACATACTCATACCAGTACACAGGAACCCACCTGCATAAGGCTACAACCTTCTCTCGTTCTCTAGTACCCACTAGAAGGAAGCTCCAACCCCTTGACCTTGTTTACCAACTCCTACTAGAAGGGAGGATCTACCCCCTCATCTTCTTGTGGACCACTTTTCAGAATATTACAGACTGACCCATTTTCATCATTAAGCCCAAATTCAAATATTTGTTCTGAAACCAATCACAAACTAAAACATTTTAATCTCAATCAACATACAACTTGATCAAATCAACTAATATCAAATGTAGACCACTAGATCAAATAATATACTAATCCATACACTATTAGTCATCAGAAAAAAAAAAATCCCTGTCAGTCTAAGCCCCGATCAAATATATTTTAGAATGTATAAGATACTCTTTTGAATAACACTTGCGTATGTAAGTGATTCCTCCGAAGAATACCTGCGTATATATCTCAATACACCGACAACTGAATCTAAATCAATGTAACACTGAAACAACAACTGGACCAGATACTGAATCAATCCCAGATTACTAAAGCAATTATAGATCACAACACAATAACATCATCACTAACCAACATTCCATTCCATAACCAACTCAACCTAACCAATACTATAAAACACATATTATCATGCTAGAGACATCATTGACAGAGAAAATAAAATATAACAAAACTGATCAAATGTCATCAACAAGTCATACTACAAAATCCTAGTATATGCACAATATATGTATGCGACTTCCACAAAACACATCAATGTATGTATGCACTTATAATACACAACATGATACATACTTATGCATAAATGCAATAAAATACAAAAATACACATAAATGTAGAGATGTAGCAGAAATAAGACTTCATTTCATTAATATCACATAACTGAAATATGCTTACAAATAGAATGGAAATAAAATAGCTAGGGCACTGGTAGCTTATCTCTGAAGAGAAGTGGCGGCTACATGCCTCTCAACTATTTTATAATGAGGCTCGAAGGCCTATTTATTTTTAGAAGTAATGGAAAACCATAAACATCCAAAAACCTAAACCTAGGAGATGAAACACCAAACTATGGACCCCGTTGGGGTAATTTGGTACATCAATTTCTTAGGGTCGTAACTTTGACATACAATCTCTATTTGATGCACATGATACCTTGTTAAAAATATCTATCCCAGGAAAAAAAATATTGATAGTGATTATTAAGTTAAGGAAACATATTCACTGAATGTGATTTTCCAAAAAAAATGTCGTTTAGGGCCTCAAAACGGCTCCGGAAGTTCAAGACCCGAAAGAGTGCCCAAAATAGTAAATTTTGCAACAATTAAGGAAACTAAAATACTGAAAGAAACTATGGCGGGGGTCTAAGTGGAATAGGTAGGTGGCCACCAATATCCAACTTGATCATTCCTCCCCCCTTAGGAAGAAATGGTCCCCATTTCATTGAGTTCCTCCATGAGATGAGGAAACTTCTGCTGAACTTGGTCCCTGGTGAGTCACTTTCCTTGGTGAAGGAGTTGGCTTGCTTTGACAACTCAATATAGCTAGATCCTCTGCTAGCGAGTGTTCTTGATTTGTGTTTCCATGATCTGATTAGTTGTGGATTGTTTCATGTAGTTTTATGCCATGTCGTATGTGTCTAGTAGAGGTGGAAAGTAGGGTCGAAGGTGGTCCACATTGAACACTGGGTGCATACCAAGGAATGGTGGAATACTGAGCTCGAAGGAATTTTCCCCTATAGCCTTGGTGATGATGTATGGACCACATCAGAGTGGGCGAAGCTTGCGGTGGAGTCCAGCAAGGCGCTCCTTCTGTAAATGTAGCCACACTTTGTCGCCCACCTCGAAGTTGTGTGGAACCCGATGTTGATCATGTTGTTGCTTGTACTTAGCATTGGATATATCAAATATTTCATGAACCTATTGGTGGATGTGTTGAATGCACTCAATGAAGTTGTTTTCCTTGTTAGCTTTAGACTAGAGATGAGCCGAATCGACATGAGTAGCTGCAAATGGCATGCCTACGTCAATGGGACATAGTGGTTGGAATCCCGAACCCACTTGAAAGGGGTTGTGATCGGTTGAGCTATGGAGAGCCCGGTTATAACTGTGGTGTACATAGGGGAGGCTATCATCCCATGTGCATGGATGATTTAAGTTTGACATGCACATAATGTGTACGATCATCCTATTGACAACCTATGTCTGGCCATCAGTTTTGGTATGGAAAGTTATGGACTTGGTGAGCTTGGTGTCTAGCATTGACTAGAGATTGAACCAAAATGTACTGAGGAAACTGATGTCCCGATATGAGATGATATACTCTAGGATCCCAAAGCATACCCACACTCATTCAAAGGAGAGTTTAGAAGTGGTTTTGGTTGTGATATTCTTCTTGCAGGCCGCCATAATGGCCATCTTCGATAATTTGTCGATGACCACGAAAACACAGTCATTGCCATGCTTAGTAGAAGGAAGGCCTGACATGTAATCCATGGATATGGATTCCCAAGGTCGAATAGGGGTAGGAAATGGTGTATAAAGACCTTGCTTCTTGATGGTTAGTTTGGAAATGGCACAGGCAGTGCAAGATCTGATGTACTTCTCGACATCCTGTCAAAGGTTCGTCCAATAGAAATAATTCTACAGTACTGTCACTGTTTTCGCGAGCCCAAAATGCTCAGAAACCCGACTGTAGTGCACTTCCAAAATAATCTTGGAAGGCTCGCTTGAAGGAACAAAAAGGTTTCCCAGGTGACATAGAAGTGCATCCTGGAGGTGAAAATTTGGAACTTGATTACCCTCCAAGAGCGTCTTCTATGTGTGGCCGAATTCTGGATCGCTCTTATAGAGAAGCGGACAATAAAATGACTCGTTTCCACAAGAGTTGAGCATGGTGGTTAGTGCCACGATCGGTGGTCGGCTGAGGCATTATACAACATTATTGGTGCTGCCCTTCTTGTACTTGATGTTCAAATGAAACTGTTGTAGATATGTGGACCACTTCTGATGGCGATCGTTCTGCAACTTCCCTTGTGTTTGTATGAACTAAAGGGGTCGGTGGTCTGTGTGGATGAACGTTTCCTTCTCCAAAATGTAATGCTTGCATTTTTGGTAAGCCTGAATAATGGAATACATATCTTTGTCATAAGGGGATACTTCCAGACTGTGTCGGACAATGTATCACTATGATATACCACTGGATGCCCTTGTTGAGTAAGAAATACCCCAATATCATAGTCAGAGGCATATGTCTTGATCTCAAATGGTTGTTAAAAGTCCGGTAATGTGAGCACTGGGGCAGAGCATAGGCAATGTTTTATATCTACGAACACCTTCTGTTGAGATTCAGACCAAAATAAATTTTCTTTCGATCCTCCGTTGGTGACTTGACTCAAGGGCCAAGTGATATGAGAGAATCCCAACATGTACCTGTGGTAGAAATTATAAATACCTAAAAATCTGCGGAGCTCTGTTAGAGTGGTTGGGGCTAGCCAATCATAAATGACATGGATCTTGGCTAGATCCACATGCAACTCCTGATAATCAATAATGTATCTGAGATAATGAACCTGGGTCATGCCAAAAAATCACTTCTCCAAATTGGCACACAAATTGTGTTGCCACGGTGTTTGGAGGACCTGTCAAATGTGGTAGAAGTGCTCTTCCCAAGTCTGGTGGAAGATTAGGATGTCATCTAAGTACACTACTACAAATGAGTTGGTGAGTGGCTGTTCATCAGCCTTATGAAGGTTGCAGTAGCATTCTTCCACCCGAAAGGCATGAGCAACCATTCAAAAAGGCCCTCCTTGGATTTGAAGGCAGCCTTCCACACATCGGAGGGATCGATTGGTCCCTGGTGATACCCGAAATTCAAGTCAATATTGCTGAAATATTTTGGCCCCTTGAGTTGGTCCAGAAGGTCATCAACTTGTGGGTTTTGGTACCTATTATAGATAGTTATATTTTTCAATGTTCGATAGTCAATAAAGATTCTCCAAGTCCCATCCTTCTTCTGCACCAACACGATCGGGCTCCCTCAGGGCGATGAACTCAGCCGAATGTGACCTTTCGGCAACAGCCCTTGAATCTGCCTCTTTATTTTGTCGTTATCCAGAATAGAGTGTCAATAGATTTGTCTATTGGGTAGTGGCGCACCTATGGTCCAATATATGGGGTGCTTGACCTGATAGTGTATATTCACCCTTGCAGGTGAGGTGAAGATGTCCCTGTAATCCTCCACGACATTGTCCATTTGTTGTTGTCATACTAAGGAGCTCTATTTGGAGGTCATGGCCAAAATATTATTCTTGCCCTGGGGGCTGATCATTAGGAAAACCCATTTCCCAATTTTTGAAATTATCTTACTGTTGTAGAGGTAAATCCCTTCTGCGGACAGAAGCGATCCCTACTAGCCTAGATCGGGTCTAGCAACAACCGTATCACGTTAAGGCGCAGGTTCCTAATTACAATAAACCAACTTGCGAAGAAGGCCTACCTCAAGTCCAACACTGTTGTTTGTAGAGAAGATGGCGCTCCCATTTCTTAATTTGCTCCAACAGATCACAATCATCTCGCTCGTCGCGATCGAACACCTGCACGCACAAGAAACACGAAAAACACAAGCGTAAAACCCGATATATGCAATTATGTATCAGTCAGAGAAGACACAACTCATGATCATAATGAACAATACGAGTGGAACCATAACCAATAGTTGCTTATCATTAATTCATACAAAGGAAAATACAACCTGGCTCTGACGCTGAACCTTCCTTCGGTGGGTCGTCAGCGGAATACGTCTCAGTAAAGCTTGTCGGGAATGGGGACAAGCCTCTCTCTTCGATCGTCAATCTCCTTGCTATGGATTTGGCACTATGAGGACTATCAAAGCTCTTGTAGCATTCTTTAGGCTATGAAGGCTCTTGGAGATTAGCTTGCAAAGGGAAATGGAAAGCTTATATAGATGGTGGAAGAGGAGTTGGGATCCCTACAATCATGGGATTGGCCCTATCCTCAAGGAAGCTTCCATGAGAGGTGGAAAACTACTTCCTCTACATGGAAATCCGGATCCAAACGTCCCAACTCAATTTAGAGACCAGTTCAGGAGTTGGTTAAAGTCAATCTTCCGCCATTTATTTTTAAAAAACACCCTTTATTAAGCCTGGCGCGAGTGCGAATATGAGACAGAGCGCTAATGGGCACGCCCTCTTTAGAATATTTCCCCCATTGGTGCGGGTATAACACTAGCTAGTCGCGCCAAGGATGAAAAGGCTATTTTTAGGGTTTTTCACAAGGATTTGTCTTCAGGGAAATGAAAGCACATGTCTAGGGGAATGCCATGAAAGTGTTTTCAGGTTATATCACTGCTCACAGGTCACAGAATAAGCCCTCCAATGTGTGGGACAGGGAATTGTAGGGACGGTGACAAATTGATGTGTAACAGATGCCCCCTAAAGCACGAGGCACGAAAGAGAGAGAGGGGTGAAATGCTTTACGAGAACGTGTCCAACTGAAAACACTGCCATCAGAAAACCTACGTAGAGAAGTACAACTGATATCTCAAATACATGATATATATGTGGTATGGGCACAACCATCCATAGCAGAGTATACAATAGTCCAGATCCAAGGCATGGACGCAGCCATCCAGTGAGGATCGATAAATAGACTCAGGTATGGTCGCAACCATCCAGTGAATCAGTCATGTAACTAATCATAATAATCCACAAAATCACAGGCTGGATTTCAACATACAAAATACAGGGTCTTGCGCTCCATCTCGACGCGAACAAAGTACAAGTTCAAGCATGCCAATAAGTGAGCTGAAGTCGAACATGCAAGAACATCGCCTGATTACCAACCAATGATGAAAGCTGTTAACAGACGCGAGAGGTACCACCAATAATGAAAATGGTCCTCAAGGTACTATAGGTACAATCTACGGCATGTGAATCAGTGAGCTGGCATCAAACACCCATAGAATCACTCGATCGGAGGCCAATGATGAAAACCTCACATCAAACACGAAGAACCTGCCATTGAGGCATGCAGGCTCCAAGGTACCAGAAGGGAGTCTCTAGATCAGCTTCCTGGATAATGAGCTGAAGTCGATAGGAAGTGACCTTGATCGAAGGTGGGCCATAGTGTTTCCCACATCATCGAAGCGAGACAGAGGAACATAATGTATTTGTGAATCAAGATCATATGAGAATCAGAGGAAGGTTGAAATTTTTGCAGAGGTCAACTTCTCTTGAACATATCGGCGACACGACAGTGGATTTGGAAATATTTGACATCAAAAGATTAGAGGTAATGATGACGAGGCAAAGAGCAGATGAGAGGTCAAAAAGGATTACCCAAACCCACAGAGGAAAACAGATAAGGATATGAGATGTCCCCAACCCGACACAAATGCAGACAAGTGCCATGTTCAAGAGCGACATACTGCCGACACGACATTGATGCTGGTTCCATTTTTCCCCACCATTTCTGGCGAGTACCCCAATTATTTTTGAAAACAAGCTTGAAGGGGATAGCATATGCTTGTCATATAAGTTCGTCCTTCGGACGAATCCATCCTAGTACATTTAACGAGCCCTAGGAAGGAGAAACTCGAATACCGTCATTACGACTAAATCCAAAGTCATCAGGGTTTAACGAGTCTGACAAAGGGAGAACTCGGTGTCTTTTCATGTTTAGAGAGTTTGAAAAGACAGTAGAAAAGTAAAATCCAATGGTCCCTTTTCGTAAATAGTTCCTCAGATTCAAAAAGGTAGAAAACTATGTCTGAGAAAACCTCCTAGTCGCGATAGGCTAGGGTATTCCTTTTTCGTAAGTAATCTATCCCATCCCGAAAATGGGGTAAACATATACTGGGTAGATGTCGTTTCGTGTCCACTTTAACGAGATCGAAACGACAAGGGACTCGGCAATATTTTCATGTTTAGATAGTCAGAAAAGAGCTGAAAGATGACTCCAAGATGAATTTTTCGTGTTTTTACTGAGTCTGAAAAAGTATAAAATACAACTTGTATCACCGTTCAAGTCACGTAAAAACTTGTCGCTGCACATAAAGGCAAGTGTAAAACCCATTTTTTGACAAAAATATATTAAAATATTGAGAAAAATGACATTTAAAACCTAATTTTGACTTAAGAAGTTATAAATAGGCTTCAAATGGTAAAACAAATTTACTTTTACTTTTTACTTCACTTGGAGAGAAACAGTGGTTTGTTTGTGTGCAAACTTGCGGCGGTGATTGTGACTGATCTGGGACGTCATTCAGCTCCTCGTTTGTTCCAGATAAAAGGCGCTCCCTTAAACTCCATTTTAATCCATTTTTTATGAGTTTTCATTGTGCATTAGACTTCTGGAGGGACCCTTTTAAAATTTTAGGGCTCTCTCCATTGGCACGGGTATCGGGCACGGACTCGCGCCAATGGACATTTCTTCACAAAGGGGTCGCGCCAACTGGCGCGAATGTTAGAAAAATAGTCGCGCCAATGGTGCAACTCAATTTTCCGCTTAACAATTTCAAAATTTGAGCTACCCATGTGGATTTTCGGATGTACCAGAGGTCTAATAAAGCATTTTTGATTGTGTTGATGCAGATATTCGGGCACAATGGTTATCGAATGGAAGGAGAGGGAACATGGGGAGGAAGATGAAATAGCTATGGAAAACGAAGCCTATATGAATGCACTCAAGAAATGTGGACTCAAAAAATTCTTCCTTACACCATGCTTACGAGCTCAACCTAAGCTGCTACAGTACTTGGTCAGCATATGGGACGAGAATGAGGAAGTATTCAAACTTCAGGACCAAGTATTAGCTCTTGAGGTCTCTGATGTTTACTTTATAACCGGATTGTCGCGCAGAGGTCCAGTGCCAATCATAACCGGCAACAGACCTTTCGGAGAAAAAATGGAGATGGTAATGGAAAGAGTGTGCCCAGGGGCACGAACAGGATCGGGAAGCGGGAAGGTGGACATCCACACTGTCCGCAACCTAGCACTCAGGGTAGTGCTTCATGTCATTACACGAGCTACAGGATCGCAAGCACCACATGAGGCAACCAAGGCCCAACTCATACTAGCCTCTGAGTGTATGAGTCCTACATTGTTCGATTGGGCTACAGCGGTGACAACCAACATAAAGAGGCAACTAACAAGATGCAAGCAGGCCAAACTAAAGCAGTTCGGCTACGGTTCCATTTTGGTGTCGTTCATCCTGGAACGACTACCTATTTTCCAGGGCCAAGGGGCCATAGTTGCCGAGCCGATACTGAGAGAGCCGAGGATGGCTTGCTGGGCAGCACTCATGCCCAGATCAGGAGGAGGCAAACAGATGTCCTGAAGGCTGGAGTTCTTTGGGTGGTTACGGCGGAAACTGATCGTGGTCGAAGATTGGCCCTATGTTGGGACCGATTTCACCAAAGATCCTGATCTTCCGCTCCCGGAGGGGGATGATTGGGACGAGGAGTTGGGTATGATACTCTTTTTGATTTTTTATGTATTTATGATTTTTTTGGTAATACATGTCCATTCTAACAACAATTTTATGTGTATGCAGACGTCGGCCCAGAGAGACCCGCGGGCATGTCGCCCATTGCGTGGAGGACCCATGTCGGCCATGACCCTCAGGCTGAGGGTGGCGAAGGGAGCGAACTGATCCAGAACTTGGAGGGCATTGCCCGGGGGATCCCGGACTATGCACAGCTGGAAGACATCCCATTAGCTTACCAGTGACACACTGTGGGGGTGCCTAGTCGCCTTCACAGACTGCTGAGGCGATTGGTGCGCGCGGTGGCGTGTTACCACGAGCACCATGCTGATTAGCTATTTTAGGGCTTTTTCATGCATATTTTTTGAGAGACATGTTGTCTTCGGCTATTATCAGACAAAAATGTATATTTTTTTGACTTTATAATTTTTGACTTTATGTGATGTGCTACAAACTATTCAACACATATATCTATATTTCTATTTCTGGATGGATCTTTTTACATGTGATGATGTTTTTATAAATTGCGCAAATTTCTATCTAAAACAAAATTAGCTACTGCATTTGTTAATGTATTCATATGCCTGGGTATGTGTTGATATGTGATATAATCAAAATTCCTTTCCAGTAAACAAATACGTAGATACAGATGTAAAAATGGATGGGTTTCTTACTGAATAGTGACGGTTAAGTTGTAATACTACAAGCTATGAGTCTAGATACACAAGCAATGCACGAATGCCGAGGTTAATAGCCTCGGTTAATAATTCTAAAACAACACTATAATCCACAACATTATTTGTGGTAGGCCCTAGACACACACCTTGCAAATTAACCAACTCACCAGCAAGATCATAGATTACCCAGGCTGCTGAGGACACATTCCTAGCACTGCGGGAGGCACCATCCGCGAAACCTACAAACAGAGTAATAGACATCTGCACAATCAGGAAGAAACGATCAGCAGAAAAATGCTTACATGGCACACCACACCAAACATGCACACAAATGAGTATACACACCTATGTACACACACCACACCAAAAATAACTCAAGCATAGTATTTTTTAAGGTACAACCCATTTCTAGGTTGCGCCAACGGAACTCCTTCGTAATCAATGAGCTCCTAAGACCCATTTTTCAATACTCGTTTTACTATGTAAGGCCCATGCCACATGGGTTGGAACTTGCCTGCTCCCAGTTTGTCGTGCGCTTGGTCGTATAGGAGGACGAGGTCCCCTTCGACAAAGGAATGCGGAGATACAGATTGATCAAAGTGGGCTTTGACCTATTTCTTTTGTGCTTCAATGACTAAATCAGTCAAGCGGCGGGTTTCATCTAGCCGTTCCAAATACAAGAGACGCTCTTCTTCAGGAGAAGTGTCGGGCAAAATTTCCACAGCCAACTTTAAAGAAGGAATTTCGCACTCAACCAGAAGAGTTGCTTCCAGACCATACACCAATTGGAAAGGTGTGAATCCGGTCGCACTCTTTGCTAACATCCGGTAGGCCGATAGAGCTGAGAACAATTGGAGGTGCCAATTGGACTTATGAATTCCAATTGTCCATTGAAGCATTGTGACCAAAAATTTGTTTACAGCCTCAACCTGGCCATTTTCCTGGGGGTAATATGGCGTTGAGCTATCATGTCGTAAGCCCAATCTTGATGTCAGCTCGGCCATCATGTAATCTCAAAAATGAGTACCATGATCGGTAACAATGGCCTGAGGGACCCCGAAATGTGCAATAATGTGGTTGAAAATAAACTGGGCAGATGTCTTACCGTCGACGGCTAGTGTAGGCATCGCTTCGGCCCACTTAGTAAAGTAGTCGACAACGACGATTATATATGCATGCCCCCCAGCTGAATGAGGGTTACACGTCATGAAATCTATGCCCCATTTTTCAAAAGGGCCAACAATAATGACAGGATGCAGAGGGAGAGGTGGCGCATGCATCTTGCACTGAAAAACCTGGCACGCATGACATTTTCGGACTGCAACAATACAGTCTTTGAATATCGACGGCCAGAAGTAGCCCGCACGCAGAATATTCTAGGCGATAGCATATCCGGACATGTGACGGCCACAAGTGCCACTGTGATAGTCATTCAAGACTCTTTCAGCCTCTTCCAGAGTCAAGCATCGGCAGAGCACCAAATCTACTCCAACCCAGTATAACGTATCTCCTACAATGCGGTAAGGTTGAGACTGATGCCGAATCTGACATCGGGAATCTTTGGTCAAATCAGACCGGAACGTTGACGTTTGAAGATATATAATAATTTCTCCATACCATGGATCATGAGTACTGATAAGGAAGAGGGTTTCATCCGGGATATGTTCCTCAGAGTGAGATGGGGTGGAGTTTGTCGGGAGGGAGCAAATGAGATCCGCAAAAACCAGTGATTTGGTCGACTTAGCAGTGGTAAAATCTAAGTCAAACTCCTGAAGGATGATGATCCATTTGGAGTATTTTCCCCCCAGTAATTGTCGAGATAGGATGTACGTCATGGGGTTGCAATCCAAAACCACGGTTACTGTACGCAGCAGGATGTAGTGGCGAAAACGCTGCACAACTTGCACTGCGGCTAATGCCAATTTCTCGACGTGAGCGTAATGTGTTTCTGTGTCGAGAAGATTCCGTGATAGATAATAAACAACGTGTTCATTGCCATCATCTTCATCCTGCACCAAAACCATAGCTATGGTGCTAAACGCGATGGCCAAATATAAAGTGAAATCACGGTGATAGTTTGGAGGACGAAGCAACGGAGCATTAACAAGTAACATCTTAAGCTTCTCAAAGGATCGTTGAGCAATCTCGTCCCAGCGAAAGGGAAGGTTTTCTTTAAAAGACGTGTGAATCCTTTGGCCACTTCCGCGTAGTTTGGGATGAAGCGTCGAAGGAAATTAGCTTTTCCCTGCAGACTCTGCAATTGATGTAACGAAGAGGGTGATGGGAGATTGACAATAGCCTCGACCTTTAGAGGGTCAAGGTGAATCCCGTCCTTGGAGACTATAAACCCCAAAATATGGCTAGAATCCATACAAAAGACGCATTTGTGAGGGTTAAGACGGATATTATAGCGTCGACAGCGAAGGAAAATATGGCAGAGGTGTTCGGGATGGTCCTCTCGCCGAGCAGAGTGACCTGACAAATCATCCAGATAAGGCTGAATGATATGGCGTATGTCATGGAATGCGTAAGACATAGCACGCTGGAAAGTAGCTCCAGCATTCTTTAAGCCGAACGGGAGCTTTTTATAAGCAAAGGTACCCCACGGACAGATGAATGCAGTCTTGTGTTGATCGGAAGGTAAAATATTTATCTGATTATACCCGGAAAATCCGTCCATCAGGGAATAAATCTCACTCCCAGCACATTCGTCAATGATTTGATCTATGAAGGGAGTGGGGTAGTTGTCCTTCAGACAGGCCCGATTAATATCACGGTAATCAACAAAGACTCTTATAGTACCTTGTTTCTTATCTACAGGGACAATATTTGAGACCCATTCTGTGAGGGGGATCGGGTAAATGAAGCCCACGTTCAGAAGTTTTTCAACTTCTGCTTTAATGGCAGCGGCTTTGCGAGGATGCACTGGGCGTAGGCGTTGGCGTACGGGTTTCACACCGGGATAGGTAGGAATCTCGTGCACTACTATGCTGGGATCAATCCCAGGCATTTCCTCATAGGACCAAGCAAACACATCTCTGAATTCACGAAAAAGATCAATATAAACTCGTATCTCATCAGGAGAACAAGTTACTCCCACATGTATGTTCTCAACTATCCCCGGTTTGACGGAGATGTTGATCGGAGTGGTTTGAGTGATGTTGCTCAGGTTTCCTTCTGAAAGAACCTCATGAGTCAAAATAGGCGTCTAGAGAGGCAGAGTAGGAACCTGAGATGCAAAACGATCTAGAGAATCTGACATTGCCCCCAGGCTGGGCATGAAGGAGGAACGATGATGTCCATCGCTCCAAGGCAACTCCTCAAGAGACATTGTTTCAACAATGGCTTCGTCAGAAGGGAAAATCTCTTTTAGAGGATCAGGCAAGTCGGCCTCACCAATCCAGGGGGATTGAGAATAGATATCTAAAGCCATGCTCGAGGGAGCATGTTGAGAGAGAGGAGGATCAGATGCATTGACGATTTCACAGTAATTAATCTCTACTGGAGTTAAGGGCATCGATTCTCCAAAATCAGTGACTTGTTCAGGCGAAGGGATGATCCATGGGTCGTCAGACCTATAGATCATATTAACTTGAACGGTGTGTGGTGGTGGCGCGGGAAAAATATCCATGAGGATGAAGTCCTTGAAGAGATCGGGTCCTACACTGTCAGGGGGATTAGGAATCTTATCCACGTAAGGAACTTTGTTCTCAGAGGTGGAGGTGAAGAAATACAACTGATCCACAGTAACGATTTTTCCCTCATGAGGAAACTTAAGAAGTCGAAAGAGGGTGGATGGCACGCATAACATGGCATGAGTCCAACTTCGGCCGAGAAGAAGATTGTATTTAAGCTTGCCGTCAACCACTTCTACTTCTACGTTGATTGTTTTCCCCTGTAACGTAATCGGAAAACTCTCGAGAACACCCAGGGGTTTCGATTCCCGACCATGGAATGCCTCTAAGGCATTGGGAGATGATGAAAGCGCTGGAGAGCCAATGGCCTTCCAGCAGGCGGACGACATGACACAAGTAGAAGCACCTTCATCCACGATGGCCCTATGAATGTTAAGACCGTTGATCCCGACTTGTATCACAAGAGCAATTTGATGCGGAAGTTGGGGGGTAAATTTTTCTAGGTTGAAGGTGAGAAGACTAGAATCGGTGGGATCGATCCCACCGATCGCAGACAATAGAGCTTTCCGTTACGAAGGGAAACTTTGAAGGACTTCCAATGCGAACATAGCAGAAGTCTCCTGAGCCAAATCCTCAACAATACTGTAGTGCTAAGCGGCACGGACATTTGGACTGTAGGAAGACCTTCGCAGAACACCTTTAGAAGGTGGCCTCACAACAGGTTCAGCAGTAGGCTTCTCAATTTCCAAAGGACTGGAGACAGGAAGAGGAGGTGGGCCATCCACAACTTCCTTCCCAGCTGGCTAACGCGATCTAGCATAATCCTTCAAACGTGTAGCAATTGAGACAGGTGTTGCACCATTCATCATAAAGACCTGGGACCCAAATGGTGCAGATGGTGAGGGCTACTCAACCATCTGGGTATGCTGAGATGGGAACGGTTCTTTAAGAACTATCAGAGTTCCTTTGGAGCCTTTCAGGAGTTGAGTAATCTCAGATCGTCGGGGACACTCTTTGGTATAGTGATCTCCTTCACAGAAAAGTCAGGGGTACTTCGGTTTACGTTGGGAACCGTCATCAGTACGAGGTTTAGCAGACTCTGGCTTCGGGGCGTCGAGTTTGGATTTTCCTTTGCCCTTCTTCTTTCCTTTGGAGGCTTTTTCCGTAGGATTAGCCTGAACAGCGTTGACCTCCGCAGTTTTGCCAGAATCTGGAGGGGCGGGAAGAGCAGAATTATTTGAAGAATTGGACTTCTAATTCCCATTCGAAGATTTCCGAGAATTTTGAGACACGGAACCAATAACACCATCCACCACTGGGGTAGGTGGAGCTTTAGAGGTTCCTGGGCGTGGAGCATCAGTCAAAATATCATACAGTGTGCCGAACTGAGAGTATACTAGATCAAGATACTGGGCACGCGCAATGGCCTGTTCCTCAGTCACACATGCCCCCATAGCAATATCTTGAGCGATTTTGTTAACGAAGGACGTGGTGAACCAATGAGTTAGTAGTTGATCAGGTATCTCAAACTTGATCAGCCTATGACGACGTCGCCACTCATGAATATGATCGGATATGTGGGTGGCTTTATCCTGCTTCAAGGAAGTCAGGAGACGCGTCCCGGCTTCATAGCGAACCGGTAACTGAAAGTGGGTCAGAAAAGCCATTGCTAAAGTATTGAAATCTTGAAAGATGCCACGGGGTAGTTCAATATACCACTTAGCGGCAGCATCGGTAAGAGTTCGCTAGAAGAGATGTAGACGAATTGAATCATCGACCCAAGAATTAGACGAACACCACAAATGGTAGGTCATTACATGAGCTTGGGGGTCTTCACCAACTTTACCTTCAAACTTAGGGCAGTCGCCAGGTACCTTGGTCGAAACCGGAGGCCAATAAGGATTATGAAGAATCAAATCATTAGTTAATTTAGAAACCTCCAGTAACTCCAGGTAGCCAAGAACGGCAATTGCGGATTAAACGGCATGCCAGGCCCTTGATAAGGACCGGTACCTGTACTCCACGCTAGTTGAGTGTATCCTTGCCCACATGGGTTCTGTCCCGAAGGATTCTGACCGTAGGGGGTATAGGGTGTATAACCAGCCTGATTCGGTTGCTGGTAACCAGTGTACGGGGGTTGATAACCAGAGTATGGGCCCTGATTATATGTCGGCCCCATTTGAGCAGTCTGTGGATTTGGCTGCTGAGTATAGGTGTAGCCGGGTTGTTGAGTGTAATAATGGGAACCTTAGCACGGATTATAAGTCGGTCGAGATTCACCGTGAGGGTAGTAACCGCCTTGAGGTTGAGTGGGCTGTTGATAGGTGGGACCCTGCTGAGGGCAATAATTAGGATGCACCGGTTGATTCGGTTGTGGCATCGAGTAAATCGGTTGTTGAGCAGGGTTGACAGGATGTGTAGGCTGGCCTGGTTGGACAGGCTAGCCAGGCTGAACGGGCTGACCTGGTTGAACAGGCTGCCCTGGGTGAACGGGCTGACCTGGTTGAACAGGATGCCCTGGGTGAACAGGTTATGCCGGTTGTGCACGTGGACCTGGCAATTGCGGAGCACCAGGTTGTGCCGGATGGGCCGGTTGGCCTGGTGGTGGAACGGAGCCAGGTGGTGGCTAGTAACCGGTTTGACCTGCAATAGGACCATAAGATGATCCTGCCTGATGTGCAACATTTGGAGCAACGGGATACTGGGGTTGCATGGGTTGTGAAGGTTGGACTTGCCCCCCAAGACCATAAACTGGCCCCGGTTGGTACCCCGGTTGACCTGTGAGTCCTTGAGGTTGCCCAGGTTGGACTCCAGAGAGAGGTTGCACGAGTTGACCTGAAGGGTTGTAATACTGTCCTTGCGGACCGTATAATGGCCCCTACTGGCCCGCAAGATAACCTTGCGGGTCATAAGGATAGCCAGGCTGGCCCGAAGGTTGGCCTTGAAAAGGTTGTCCTTGCGGGTTATAAGTCTGCCCAGCCTGGTTATACGGTAAAACCTGAGCATGAAGTTGAGCCTCAGGAGCGGGTAAACGTAAAGGATTCCCGTACTCATCGTACTGATATGGAAAGACGTACACGGGCGTACCATCCTGTGCATAATGCGAAAAATACGAGCGGTTGGGATCTTGAGAGGATTGTCCGACCTCGGGGTTCGATTGTTGTAGGGATAATCGATACTCCTCAGGAGATATGTTCTCCGGCATAGCAGATGCTATATAGACGTCTTCGGGAAGCGATGTGGTCCTTACGGACTGAGTGGTAACAACAACTGTAGATGCAGCCACACAAACAGTGGGCCTGACGGGTACAGAAGTGACCTGAGGGGATGACGTGACGGGTGTCCTAGGAGACATCCCCAATAAAGGAACAACCGGCCTCGTAGAAGGAGCTGATACCCCCATAGAGGCAGCGGCGACGATAATCTGACCTAAGGATCTATACCCTGCTGGTAGTGAGGGACCGGGCGAAGACATAACAGATGATTCGGGGTTGTTTTCTGGGAATAAATTCCGGGTTACTTCTAGGAATAGCTGGTAATCTTCACCAGACGTGGGGATTTCCTCGCTAGCAGAATGACTGGATTCACTCATATTTGAACCTGCCGCTAGATCTCATAACAGATGGCGAGGACTAGGAGGAATAACAGCAGCTAAAAAAGGCGAACCTGATGTAAGAGGAGGGAAATGTTCCCCTACTCCAAATCCAGACCAAGGGTCGGATAAGGGCCAATTGAACTCAACTGGTCCTCCAAAGGGAAGCTCAGACAGAACCGGTCCCCCGTCGGGAAAATCGGAAACGATGGGCTACTGAGGTTCAGCAGAGGATTGAGAAACCTCTGATGAATCGTCCGTATATGGACTACTAGTAGACAAAACTGAGGGTTCCGCCACTGTGGTAGTAATGACAAGAGAAAAAGATCAAACACACACACGGGCTGAAAAAGAACCAAGGCACACAATCAAACGGCCAACAAGCAAAATCTAACAGGGCGTGTGATCGTGGGTGATTTATTTTACGACATTGAAACTTAGAAACTTCACCGTTTCATGTTTTAAGAGTCGAGAAACGGATGAAAGATGACTCTATCTCTTTCAGTTTTGAAGCAAGCGTGAAAGGACAAGCGCTTGATGATCTTTTCAAATTTAAGGAGTCAGATAAGATCAAAATGACTGCTCAGGAATTCTAGGCAAAGGGTGTACCAAATAATCGTGAACTGCAATATACACCTTGGTTTCAAAATGAAAGAGAAATCAACCAAGGATTTAACATACGTGCAGGCAATCTCCCCAAATGCTGTGTCCGGTGTATCACCGGTATAGGGTGGCAGACTCGGCTTCCTACGGATAAAGGATAGCAACCTAGTGGGGTCTCCCTTTATATACGCGACGGTACGGGGAGCACAAGTCCGTACTAGTGCTGTCTAAAGCCAAGAGGCGAACGACAACTACTAGGTTTAACGACGCCGGAACACGTCTCTAACCTAGACCTCTAAATGTTTCGTTAATGTTTCAATGTTGCCTTAGTGTAAATTGAATAAATTTTAATGTTAATCTTCAATTATGTTTCAATTTTCAGGCCCTAGCGAGTGTTATGTCTCAAAATCGCCTAAATGCACACTACATGCCACAGTATATCATTTCATTCGATGAAAGCTAATTACGAGAGAGTTAAGAGCTTTTCACACAATAACAAAATGACCAGACAACAACCAATGATATCTCTAATGCAGCTAATGGAAACTAAAAGCTTTTCTTTCAAAGTTACTAATCACTAATAACACCGAAAAGATTTAATTCACACTAACTAATCCAAAGCAAAAGAGATTTTTTGTATTTTCAATGTTTAAGGGAAAAATGCACTAACAAAATGAAAACTAATGAGACAAGCAATTTGAGAAGCAAAAGAAAAAGAGGAAAACAATCAAATTTCACTCAATGCAAGCACACAATCATATCTCAAATCGACAAAAAGTCCCTCAAATCAAAAGACACCCAAAGACTCAATTGAACCGTGTAATCTAGGCCCAAAATGAGACAAGGCGGAACTCGAATGAAGAAGGCGCCAATCACTCAAATAACGCACTAAAATGATAGACACCACCAAATGAATGCAGAGAAGCAATCACAAAGTTGACTGAGCAGATAAAGACCACAAACTCCCAAGGGCAGCTTGACGCACAATAGCACCTAGATGCCCTAGGGATAAAATGTAAAATCGATAGAAATGGGAAAAAAACCAAAGGATGAAGGTCACAGTCAGTCAAACAAGGCTCCGGAACACTTAGGCAGTCGAAAAAATGAAACCAAAACCACAGATCAGGCTTAGAAAGCTCAAAACCAAGCAAACCATAGCACCTTTCAGCATTGGCGTGACTGTCAGGCTGAAACTAGTGCCATAACAGGATTGGTGAGGGTAGTAAACTGGCAACTAGCACCAATTGGCACGACTGTCAGGCTATTAAGCGTGCCAGTCAAGTTTGCTATGAAAAAATAAAAATAAGCAATCCAAGAAGCAGACCAGTGATGTTGGAGCTCAAGCCAAAAGCCAAACTCACGAAAGGAGCCAGCCAAAAGAGCTGATCAAGCAGGTAAAGTCAAGAATCGACCGAAAGACAAGACAATACTCCAAGTGTTCAGTTCATAAACTAAACCGGAGATTGACTAAAGCAACATTCATCTACTTTCGCTAATGCAGAGCAAGAGCATTTCGAAGGCTATCTGGCTAACTTCAGGCTCCGTCTGTAGTTTATAAAGCAAACAACAAGCTAACTCCCCAGTGGAGTCGCCAATTTGTTGTAGAGGTAAATCCCCTCTGCGGACAGAGGCGATCCCTACTAGCCCAGATCGGGTCTAGCAACAATCGTATCACGCTAAGGCGCAGGTTCCTAATTACAATAAACCAACTTGCGAAGAAGGCCTACCTCAAGTCCAACGCTGTTGTTCGTAGAGAAGATGGTGCTCCCGTTTCCTTGCTCCAGCAGATCACAATCCTCTCGCTCGCCGCGATCGAACACCTGCACACACAAGAAACACGACAAACACAAGCGTAAAACCCGATATATGCAATTATGTATCAGTCAGAGAAGACACAACTCATGATCATAATGAACAATACGAGTGGAACCATAACCAATAGTCGCTTATCATTAATTCATACAAAGGAAAATACAACCAGGCTCTGATGCTGAACCTTCCTTTGGCGGGTCGTCAGCGGAATACGTCTCGGTAAAGCTTGCCGGGAATAGGGACAAGCCTCTCTCTTCGATTGTCAATCTCCTTGCTATGGATTTGGCACTATGAGGACTATCAAAGCTCTTGCAGCATTCTTTAGGCTATGAAGGCTCTTGGAGATTAGCTTGCAAGGAGAAATGGCAAGCTTATATAGATGGTGGAAGAGGAGTTGGGATCCCTACAATCATGGGATTGGCCCTATCCTCAAGGAAGCTTCCATGAGAGGTGGAAAACTACTTCCTCTACATGGAAATCTGGAGCCAAACGTCCTAACTCAATTTAGAGACCAGTTTAGGAGTTGGATGGAGTCAATCTTCCGCCATTTATTTTTAAAAAACACCCTTTATTAAGCCTGGTGCGAGTGCGACTCTGAGACAGAGCGCCAATTGGCACGCCCTCTTTGGAATATTTCCCCCATTGGCACGGGTATAACACTGGCTAGTCGCGCCAAGGATGAAAAGGCTATTTTTAGGGTCTTTCACAAGGAGATGTCTTCAGGGGAATGAAAGTCCATGTCTAGGGGAATGCCATGGAAGTGTTTTTAGATCATGTCACTGCTCACAGGTCACGGAATAAGCCCTCCAATGTGCGGGACGGGGAATTTTAGGGATGGTGACAAATTGCTGTGTAACACTTATTGCATTGTTTTGCTGTAACCAAAGAGATGGTAGTAGGCGGTGCTACCTCCAATATCATGTAAAAATTATTTCCCAAAGTAAAATTAATAGTGTGAGGTTGGGAATCATACACAACATGTCATTTCCACAAGTATGGTTGGCCTAATAATACATCACAAACATCAAGAGGAGCAATGCCACATAATAACTCATCCGTGAAGGGCTTGATGATGTAGGGAAGGCGACACTGCTAGCTAACTGGAAGATCCTATCCTTGGTGTAGCCACTGGATGGTGTACGACTGTGGGTGTGCTGTGGTCGAAAATCCTAGCTGCCTCACGGACTCTATGGAAATGAGGTTCTTTTGGCTCCCGTTGTCAACAATGAACTGTAGCATGAACCCTTTACCCACATATGGGAATAGAAGTGGTTCTCCCCCTCCTCTAGATCTTCCGGTTCCTCCTTCTGGATCTTCATGGTTGCAACGATGGCGTTGGGATCCACATCAATAATCTTTGTCCCTTTGTCACTCCCCTTGTCAGTTTATGATTCACATTCGGAGCATGCATCTGATTCAGAAGCCTTTAGCTCGACCACCAGTGACTGCTTGGCCCAACACTCACTTGTGTTGTAAGTCGAGCTCTTATGGAACTCACACCACTTTCTCGTGTCCTTATTTGGCTTCACGGTGTTATTATTTTCTTGCGGCTTTGGTAGGTTATCCCGAGCCACCATGTCTTGGATTTTTCCCTTGTTCTGTGGTTTGAGGGTACCTTTCCCTTGCTTCTAATTCACAGATTCAAATTCTTGCTTCTTCTATTTGAACTTTTGCTCAATCTTAGCAGCATACTGGTATGCTGCACCAAGAAAGGAGATGTCGAGGAACTTCATTTCCTCCTAAATGTATCTACGCACCAAGACCAAATGTTTCTCCAAATATTTGATACTCAATTTTGTGTGCAGGGTATGGAAGAAATTCGTTAGCTCATGCACATCTTGATCCCTTTCCTACTAAAGCGTAGTCCATTATATGTACTTGTCCTCATAGCCCCCCACGAGATAATATTGTTCCTTGATGGTATCTTGGAAAGAATCCCAAGTTGGTGTGGCTGAAAATAGAGAGGGTTCTCTCTCATCCCTTTTCTCATAGCAGGTTTCCCACCAGTCCTTGACATGGGGGGCAACTTTGAGGAGTGAAAAAGTAATCTTTTCCCTGTTGGAAAATTCATGAACCAAGAAATACCCTTTTAATATATTCAACCATCTATCTATGACATCTGAATCTATTTAGCCCTCAAATATGGGAATGTTAAAGTTTACTTGTACCTTAAAAGGAGTTATGCCTCCAGAGTGGCTGTTAGATGCAGATGCGCCACCGGTGGGCAGTGGTTGAATAATCTAAGAAACACTATCCATTATCGTGTTCATTTGTTTCTTGAGGGCCTCCTCAAGAAATATTTTGATAGGGTCTCATGCTCCCTCGTCTTTCTTTTCGTCCCCCATGGGCGACCGTCGAGGTTTGTGAGGCTGATCTTACAAAGGTTCAACAGATCAAACCCTAACTCCTTATACCCCGATGTTGTAGAGGTAAATCCCCTCTGCGGACAGAGGCGATCCCTACTAGCCCAGATCGGGTCTAACAACAATCGTATCATGCTAAGGTGCAAGTTCTTAATTTCAATAGAACAAATTGCGATGAAGGCCTACCTCAAGTCCAACGTTGTTGTTTGTAGAGAAGATGGCGCTCCCATTTCCTTGCTCCAGCAGATCACAATCCTCTCGCTTTCCGCGATCGAACACCTGCACACACAAGAAACACGACAAAGACAAGCGTAAAACCCAATATATGCAATTATGTATCAGTCAGAGAGGACACAACTCATGAGCATAATGAAAAATACGAGTGGAACCATAACCAATAGTCGCTTATCATTAATTAACAAAGGAAAATACAACCTGGCTCTAATGCTGAATCTTCCTTCGGCGGGTCGTCAGCGGAATACGTCTCGGTAAAGCTCGTCGGGAATGGGGACAAGCCTCTCTCTTCGATCGTCAATCTCCTTGCTACTGATTTAGCTCTATGAGGACTATTACAACATTATTTAGGCTATGAAGGCTCTTGGAAACTCAACCATTCAGCCCTTCAACCCCAACCATTCAGCCCCTTCATCAATGGATGAAGGCTATATTTATAGAGGAGAGGATGAGGTTGGGATCCCTACAATAGTGGAAGGGAGGCCTTATCCCTTGGGAGGTTCCCCATAAGGTGGAAACAAGAGGCCAAAGGAGGAAGGCCATGGTTATTCAGTCAAAACCACTCCTCGTGACTCATCCACGAAGTTGTTGTAATCGAAATTTCGCCTCCTTTTTTAAAAAACATTCCATAAACAGATTGGCGCGGGTGCTCAACTGGGACAGAGCACCAATTGGCGCGGGCTCAGTGTTAATTTTCCTCATTAGTGCGAGGACATAACGGGCTACCAGTGCTAAGGCAAAAAAAAAGTGTTTTTAGGGGTCTGCTCAGGAAATGATCAACAGAAGGAATGTTATCCTCATGGAAAGGGATGCAATGATGGTATCTGCAAGGCATGACACTGCTTATTGGTCACAGAAATGACCCTCCAATGGGCGAGATGGGGATTGCAGGGACAGTGATAAATTACTGTGTAACAGATGCCCCCTAAAGCATGAGGCCCGAAAGAGAGAGAGGGGTGAAATGCTTTACGAGAACGTGTCCAACTGAAAACACTACCGTCGGAAAACCTACGTAGAGAAGTACAACTGATATCTCAAATACATGATATATATGTGGTATGGGCGCAGCCATCCATAACAGAGTATACAATAATCCAGATCCAAGGAATGGACGCAACCATCCAGCGAGGATCGATAAATAGACTTAGGTATGGTCGCAGCCATCCAATGAATGAGTCATGCAACTAATCATAATAATCCACAAAATCGCAGCCTGGATTCTAACAGACAAAATCCAGGGTCTTGCACTCCATCACGACCCGAACAAAGTACAAGTTCAAGCATGCAAATAAGTGAGCTGAAGTCGAACATGAAAGAACATCATCTGATTACCAGCCAATGATGAAAGCTGTTAACAGACGCGAGAGGTACCACCAATAATGAAAATGGTCCTCAAGGTACTATAGGTACAATCTACGGCATGTGAATCAGTGAGCCAGCATCGAACACCTGTAGAATCACTCGATCGAAGGTCAATGATGAAAACCTCATGTCGAACGCGAATAACCTTCCATTGAGGCATGCAGGCTCCAAGGTACCAGAAGGGAGTCTCTAGATCAGCTTCCCAGATAATGAGCTGAAGTCGACAGGAAGTGACCTTGATCGAAGGTGGGCCATAGTGTTTTCCACATCATCGACGCGAGACAGAGGAACATAATGTCTTTGTGAATCAGGATCAGATGAGAATCAGAGGAAGGTTGAGACTTTTGCAGAGGTCAACTTCTCTTGAACATATGGTGGCATGACAGTGAGTTTGGCAGTATTTGACATCAAAATATCAGAGGTCATGATGACGAAGCAAAGAGCAGATGAGAGGTCAAAAGGGATTACCCAAACCCACGGAGGCTAACAGACAATGAGGTGAGATGTCCCCAACCTGACACGAATGCAGACAAGTGCCATGTTCAAGAGCGACGTACTGCCGACACGACAATGATTTTGGTTCCATTTTTCCCCACCATTTCTGGTGAGTACCTCTTTATTTTTACACAAGCTTGAAGAGGATACCATATGCTTGTCATATAAGCCCATCCTTCAGACGAATCCATCCTAGTACATTTAATGAGCCCTAGGAAGGAGAAACTCGAATATCGTCATTACGACTGAATCCAATGTCATCAGGGTTTAACGAGTCTGACAAAGGAAGAACTCGGTGTCTTTTCATGTTTAGAGAGTTTGAAAAGACAGAAAAAAAGTAAACTCCAATGGTCCCTTTTCGCAAATAGTTCCTTAGACCCGAAAAGGTAGAAAACTATGTCTGAGAAAACCTCCTAGTTGTGATAGGATAGGGTATTCCTTTTTCGTAAGTAATCTATCCTAGCCCGAAAAAGGGATAAACGTATACTGGGTAGATGTCATTTCGTGGCCACTTTAACGAGATCAAAATGACAAGTGACTCGACAATCTTTTCATGTTTAGAGAGTCAGAAAAGAGTTGAAAGTTGACTCCTCCTAGAGGAACGAGTGGTATAAAGGGTAGCAACTGGTTCTGGTAATGGTGGAAATTCTCTGAACAAATAAAGGTTAAGAGGATGGCTAACGAGACCACTCATTGCAGCAGTTCCTCAGGGATGGGTGAAACAACCAAGTGAAGGCATATGATTGGCCAAGCAGATAGTGACGATGGAGTGATAAAACCAAGGTTCATCTGGTAAAGACAGGCTGATAAGATGGCAATCACAAGAGGTAAAATGGGAAAGGTTTCATTTTTACACAAGCTTGAAATCAGGAAACTCTGCTTGAAGTTGGTTTCATTTTTACACAAGCTTGAAACGGAAATAAACTATGCTTGAAAAAGTAAACATGCCCCCAGCATGGTGACTAAATTCGAGGTACATGCCCCCCAAGCTTCAGTCCATATGAAAGGAAGATGGAGTGAAGGTTCAAATTACAAGATCAAGAGAAAGAGTCAACTGGGATTTTACGAGATCTTATCAAAGGCTCGAATTGAACAAGAACGTGTTTCATTATTTTAGCGAGGTTGACACATTAAATGAACTATCCTCAGGACACCTTGTTTCATGGTTTAAGGAGCTTGACACAAGACAAGGAACTCTGCTCTGACAACCTTGTTTCATTTTTTAAGGAGCTTGACACAAGACAAGGAATTCTGCTCCAGGAATCTGGTTTCATTTTTTAAGGAGCTTGACACAGGAAAGGAACCATGCTCCAGCCGACCTCATCATAATGAACAAGAATTCATTGCTTCCAAAAGTTCCACTCCTGATGGAAGGAAAACATCTCGGAAATCAGGACCCAATGCCCCCAGCACACTATGCACGACAACATCATCACTGAGTACAGGCACAGGGTAGGTAGCCACATAGTTGACCTGCGGTGGGGAAGATACAACGAGTGGATAAAAACCAGGAAGGGATGATGGTGGGCCAGTTGCCACATCAGGACCAAAGAACAAAAGTTGATCAATGGTCACGATCCGTCCGTCATGTGGAAAACAGACCACACGAAAAAGGGAGGAGACAAGCGCTCCCATGGCATAGGTGTAATCGCGCCCCAAGAGCAGATTAAGATCCAAGGGGCCTGGAACAACCATCACGTCCATATGGACGGTTTTACCTCCCAAAGTAACAGGTAACCTTGGAAGGATCCCCAACGGTTGAATAGTTCTTCTTTTAAACGCCAACATATTATGCGTAACAGGCACAAGTGGAGGTGAACCAAAAGCTTGCCAAGTAGTTGAAGACATAATACTAATAGACGCACCTTCGTCTATAATGGTGCTGGGTACAACCACACCAAAGGTTTGTACCGTTATCTCGAAAGGCACATAAGACGGAAGGCGGTATCCTGCAAATCGAATCCAATCAAAGGAAGCGACTAAACTACTCGGAGGGGCTACCATCGAACTGAGAAGGTCTTCCCCTGGTGTTACGGAAGAAGAAGGAGCATCCTCCACGACCTCCATCTTGAAGGTGGGGGAAGTATCCTCCGGGACCTCCATCACGGGAGGTGGAGGAGCAACTTCTTGAGGTATAGGGGTAGGAGAATCTTTCTCCAAGTCTGAAGAATCTGAAGAAACAAGAAGAACCTGAGGGATGTGATATGGACTCTCGACGGAAAAAACCTGGTGCACCGCAGACGGGGCCAGCTCAACCGATCCCACGACCAATGGTTGGTCGGGAACGGATTCCTGAATTTGAATTTCCGAGGGAGCGGTATCGACCAAGGATGACTCTTGACCAATCGTGGCATCAGCTGGTGGAAGACTCAAAGAAAGCTGTTTGTAACCAGCCAGAAGGCACGGTGCCGAAACAGTCGAGTTGTCCAAAACTCGTTTGGCTTCATCCATATATGGAAAAAGGTGAATGGCATGGTGCCCTTCACACAACTTACAGGGATTGGTCAGGTTACCCTGTTTCTTAGGAGCCTTACCAGCACTAGATGAAGATGTGCCCCCGACCTAACTCCCAGAAGCCAAAGGAAACGGGGGATGACCGTTGGACCATGCTTCGAGCACCTTGGGAATGCCAGGGCAATCTCGAAGAAGATGGTCTCCCGTGCACAACATGCAAGGGTATTTGAATTTCCGTGGAGGGTTGGGAGGTTTATCAATGGAAGAATTCTTAGGTGCAATAGCTGCAGAGCAAACCTCTCCTTTATCGGACTTCTTCTTCTTTTTCTTAGCCACCTGGTTACTCGAATCCAGACTTTCACCAGGTGAAGTAGAAGAGGAGGACGCAGAAACAGGCGAAGAAGGGGAGAGGTCCACCTTAGAATCAACATGTTGTTGTTCAGGGGGAGGAGATGGTTGAACAGTAGCCGAGACATTCGGGACCACAGAGGTTGAGAACAACCAAACAGGCAACCCAACAGTTAACCCAGGAAGCGACAACGTTGCCATATAAGGAGCGCAAAAATTTCCAAAAGGATGAAAAGGACCCGGATTCCCATCAGAGGGGATTCCTTGGTTGGTGAACTCCGGAAAAGTTGCCATCAGAAACGATCTTCAAAACAACACCCTAAGGAAACTAACTTTAACCAGGAATATTTCGTGGGTAGTTAATTTTTAAAACATTGAAACAAAACTCTACCGTTTCATATTTTAAGAGTCGAGAAACAGGAAAAAGGCGACTCTATCACTTTCATATTGGAAACAAGCGTGAAAGGACAAGCGCTTGATGATCTTTTCAAATTTAATGAGTAAAAAAAGATCGAAATGACTACTCAGTAATTCGAGGCAAAGGGTGTACCAAATAACCGTGAACTGCAATATACACCTTGGTTTCAAAATGAAAGAGAAATCAACCAAGGACTTAACGTATGTGTAGGCAATCTTCTCGAATGCTGTGTCCGGTGTATCACGGGTATAGGGCGGTAGACTCGGCTTCCTATGGATAAAGGATAGAAACCTAGTGGGGTCTTCCTTTATATACGCGACGGTACGGGGAGCACAAGTCCGTACTAGTGCTGTCTAAAGCCAAGAGGCAAACGACAGCTACTAGGTGTAAAGACGCTGGAACACGTCTCTAGCCTAGAACTTTAAATATTTCGTTAATGTTTCAATGCTTCCTTAGGTAAATTGAGTAAATTTTATGGTTGATCTTCAATTATGTTTCAATTTCAAGGCCCTACCGTATTTCATCTGAAAATCTCCTATATGCAGCTATATGAGAAAATAAAACTTTTCAATTCGATGAATGCTATCTAGTTAAGGGAAGAGCTTCAAACAATGATGCGACATAAAACAACACTGCAAACGAAATATTTTCCAAACTAGATGACTTTCACTATCCAAAAGTAATTTCAAACACTCAACGATGCGAATAATGCAATGTAATCTATGCATAATCCTCTTTTTCAAAAACTATGCAATTATAATCTATGCACAATTTCCTTTTTCTTTTCAAATAATAAGAATGCACTCAATGCATTTTTCGATGAAATGAGAATCTACTTAATGCATGCTTTTAATGAAAGAGGATGCACTCAAAGCGATTTTTAGTTTTCAATCGTTAAACAATGTGATCTAAGTCCAATGATAAATCTCAAAAAATACTTTTCGATGCAATGTGATCTAATGCATTTAAACGAAAAGAAAACTTTGAGACGAAAACTAAATGAACGCAAATCTTCTAGATGAATGCAAAAGATATGTAAACAAACACGAAGAATGCAATCGTTCTTTTAAACACTTTGTCACGAAATTTTCAAAAGGTGACAAAACACAAAGAGGACTTCCAAAGCATGAGATCAAAACAAGGCATTCATTCCCTTTTACATCAAGTAATCATGGAGAGAAGACATTTCAAAGAATGAGCAATGTAATCTATGCTCATACAGTGAAAGAACCAGAAGGGAAAGACACACTGGTGAAGGATTTAGGGAAAAATTCTCAATTTTCACACACCCTGAAATTGGCACGACTTTATCATTGACAACTAGTGCCAACTGGCATGACTTGCTCACTGACAACTAGCGCCAATGGAAAATTGGCGCGGGTTGCTAACTGTCAACAAGCGCCAACGCCTGAAAATGAAAAAACAAAGAATTTCTCCCAACCAAGACCAGACTCACCACTTCAAGTAAAATCTAAAAACAAACCTAGAAGCAAAGTACTGACCAAAAGAAACTTCCGAACAAGGGAAAACCCTATCACCTACAGGAGATGGCGCGACTGTCTGGCTTTAATCCGCGCCAAACAGGGGATGGCGCGAGTGATGAACTGGCAACCTGCACCAGTTGGCACGACTATCAGGGCATAAATTGCACTAATCAAGCCAACCATGAAAAGATTAAAATTCGGAAACACAGAGGTCAGATCTGATCCTCTGGGGGCTGAACAGAGGTTTTACACCAAAAAAAAGCGAACCAAAAGAGCTGATCAAGCAGACAAAGACCAAAATCAACCGAAAAGACAAGACAAACTCCAATCAATGTCTCCCCAGTATGGTCACCAATTTGTTGTAGAGGTAAATCCCCTCTGCGGACAGAGGCGATCCCTACTAGCCCAGATCGAGTCTAGCAACAATCGTATCACGCTAAGGTGCAAGTTCCTAATTGCAATAGACCAAATTGCGATGAAGGCCTACCTCAAGTCCAACGCTGTTGTTTGTAGAGAATATGGTGCTCCCATTTCCTTGCTCTAGTAGATCACAATCCTCTCGCTTGCCGCGATCAAACACCTGCACACACAAGAAACATGACAAACACAAGCGTAAAACCCAATATATGCAATTATGTATCAGTCAGAGAGGACCCAACTCATGATCATAATGAACAATACGAGTGGAACCATAACCAATAGTCACTTATCATTAATTAATACAAAGGAAAATACAACCTGGCTCTGACGTTGAATCTTCCTTCAGCGAGTCGTCAGTGGAATACGTCTCAGTAAAGCTTGTCGAAAATGGGGACAAGCCTCTCTCTTCGATCATCAATCTCCTTGCTATTGATTTAGCTCTATGAGGACTATTGCAGCATTCTTGAGCTATGAAGGCTCTTGGAGACTCAACCATTCAACCCTTCAGCGATTCAGCCCTCAGCTATTCAACCCCTTCATCAATGGATGAAGGCTATATTTATAGAGGAGAGGAGGAGGTTGGGATCCCTACAATAGTGGAAGGGAGGCCTTATCCCTTGGGAGGTTCCCCATAAGGTGGAAACAAGAGGCCAAAGGAGGAAGGCCGTGGTTATTCAGTCGAAACCACTCCTCGTGACTCATCCACGAAGTTGTTGTAATCGAAACTTCGCCTCCTTTTTTAAAAAAATTTCCATAAGCAGATTGGCGTGGGTGCTCAACTGGGATAGAGCACCAATTGGCACGGGCTCAGTGTTAATTTTCCTTATTGGCGCGAGGACATAACGGGCTACCAGTGCCAAGGAAAAAAACAAGTGTTTTTAGGGGTCTGCTCAGGAAATGATCAACAGAAGGAATGTTATCCTCATGGCAAGGGATGCAATGATGGTATTTGCAAGACATGGCACTGCTTATTGGTCACAGAAACGACCCTCCAATGGGCGAGATGGGGATTGCAGGGACGGTGACAAATCACTGTGTAACACCCGACCTCGTTGGGGACATGAAAAGAAGGATCAAGAAAGAGAAGACCACTTTGATACCACTGATCCAAACTTATGCAGTAATGAAATAAAATATAGAAATATACATAAACATAGAGATGCAATAGAAATAAGACTTCATTTCATTAATATCACATAACTGAAATATGCTTATAGACAAAATGGAAATAAAATAGCTAGGGCGATGCTAGCTTATCTCTGAGAAGAGACGTGGAAGCTACAGGCCTCTGAACTTTGTTACAATGAGGCTCAAAGGCCTATTTATTATTGAGAAATAATGGAAAACCATAAACATCCAAAAACCTAACCCCAGGAGATGAAACACCAAACTATGGGCCCCATTGGGGTAAATTGGTACATCAATTTCCCGGTGTCGTAACTTTGGCATATGATCTCTGTTTGACACACATGATACCTCGTTAGAAATATCTATCGTTTAGGGCCTCAAAACAGCTTCGGAAGTTCAGGATCCGAAAATATGCCAAAAATAGTAAATTTTGCTACAATTAAGGAAACTGAAAAACTGTGTTATCAAAGATAACTCTTAGGTCTGTCTTTGAGTCAATTAGGTTAAGTTAGTTAGGGTTTTAGGTTTTTATTCAAAATAATCACATGTAAAAAGTTCATTTTAGTCATAAAGCTAGTTTGTAAGGTGATTCTGAATTTTATTGGGTGTCATCATTAAGATGAACATAAAAAAATTCCATGTGTTTTAGGCTCATTTGGTCATGATTAGAAATTTGATAGTTCAACAAAATTTCGCAACAACTCCAGTTAGAAAAATAGAGTATTTTATACAAAATTTCCTAACACTTTTGCCACAAATCTACCTTCCCAAACACTGATTTCGCTACGGAAGTTCGTTGCTATGGTAACGTTAAGGAAAAGGTGAAATTTTTTAGAAACGGTTAGGGTTGGAGTCACGTGGGTCACAATTACATATCATTTGTCTTATCCCTCACTCCAAAAACCACATACACATTATAGATTCATTCCATTTTTCTTCCTCTTTCCATTTTTGAAATAGTTTGTTGTCATTAGGTCAGTTTCCCTCTCATTTGATCCATTCGTGCTTTCCATTGCTTAGTATTTTTGTCTTGTGAGCTAGTCTAGTTGTCTTTAGGGTAGGTCTGTAAGTGTCATAGCTTCTCTTGCTGCCTTTTGGGATATTTGAAACTGTCAAAGAAGCATCTCACTGTGTGTTGAATGCATGGAAACTCAGAGGAAGAAAAATAAAGGAGGACATATAAAAGAAATTGGACTTTTACAATAAGGTGGTAGGAAAATCTGGAAAAATGATAAAAAGGACATTGCCTTTACACAGAATGATGAAACCCCTATGTAAGAGGAAAATATGGTTTCAAGCTAATAGGAGGAGGTTACAAGGACAAGGAAGAACTTTAAAAGCATAAATGGAAATGATATAAGCTGGGATTTTGAGGAAAGACCTGAAAATGACTGTTCAAACTGATGACATTCCATGAGAATGGTAAAATCACAAATTTTTCTCATGTTATGGCTAATAAAAATGTTTGGTCACATACAGAATCATATAGGCTATTAGTAGGCTCATACAGGCTTTTAGAAGTGTTTTGGAGGCAAAAAAATAATGAAAATGCAAAATCTCGGAAACTAGGCACTTTCATAGCAAGTCCCAAGCTTGAAGGTAGAAATTTGCTACAAAACCACTGTAGCTTTCAATGGAGGAAAACACCAATTAAAATTTCAGAAATATGAGAGCTCAAGGCATGTATTTAACTCATAAACCTAAAATAAGACCCTAGAATAGTAAAAGAATCAAATGACTTGCAGAAGGATGTTTTTTGGCATTTTCTACTAAATTTTTACTACCGAAATTATGGAAATGACTGTTTTAGTATTCACGTCATACTCACTTTTTGACCAAATGGAAAGGAATTTTAAAAATCTAAAAAAAAAATTATTCATCATGAGCTCATCTACAAAAACCTCTCTCAGTTTTTGCACAACCATCAAGATTTGGAAAATAGGTACTTATATTTGAAGCTTATTTTACAAAATATTTACTAGTCAGATTTGTGCAGAAATTTTGAAATTAGACTCGGGGAAACAACTTAGCAGGTCAACAGGCCATCATCCATGTGGAATGATGAAACAACAACAATCCAACACCTCGGCATTTGTTATATTCGATAAGGATCATTAGCAAAGTTTTTTTAAGTTATTAAATGGTGATATACTCCTTTTTGTGTATAAACTCTACCAAACTAAAAATATCCCTAGAAAGTCTCCATGTGATGTAATTCTATTAGAAATACGGCTCTTAGGTAGGCATTGATTCTGGCCCAGGTGGTAGACTATTTTATGGAGGCCTCACTCTGTATATGATGGAAATTTTCACTTTGTTGAGTTGATGAATGTTATGAGGGGCCTACTATGTAATTTTTATTTATCAAGCTAATAGACATTTTGTAACAAACTGTTTTACACCTAAGATTCTCCTTGGATTATGTGTTTTATCTCTTCACTTTGTGTATTGTTATCAGTTTCATGGTAATAATATTAGTTGGAATTCATGGTTAAATGCTCCAATTTCCTTCATATTACCGTGTATGTTGTAAAAGATTATGTTTTAAGCCAATATGCCTCAGCTTCCATGAATACAATTGTTTGTAAATTGAATTTCCTTTGTTGACTCCATGCCCAATGGTAGCTATCATACACTCTTGCACCTGCAAAAAACCATATAAAGCATAAACATACTTATCCATTTTCAATTTATATTTCATATTGAATATTCCATTGTTTTCCTTGAGAGAGCCCTCTCTTATTGGAAGGGCTAACTTCAAGGAAAAAGTCGTTTGAAATAGTTATGCTAGGTTGATGGTTGAACAACCCAACTTCTCTAGCCTAGTGATAACAAACAAAAAGAAACAATGGTGGGCGTCCAAATGGAATAGGCAGGTGGCCACCAATATCCACCTGGATCACAACATCTACGTACAAATATTCACATACTGAAAATAAATTTGTAAAATGTATACATGACTACCCATAAGAAGTACCACGTATGTGCATGACCTTGCAGAAGCAAACCAACGCGCAAATCTGAAATCACTAAATTTTACTTTCGCTTCACAACATAACATATGTCAAACCCAAATATCGACACACAGTGTTACAGTCACACATCATTATACTATCATCATAGATCTATCAAACCATAAAAAAATTAACCAATATGTATTTATTTCAGATATTTTAGATATGATCCATCTCCATTTTCTGAGGTGCACACCTGTTTCAGATCAAATCATTCATGAACAACTCATTACTTGCACACCTAACACTTTTATCTCCATCTCCTTATATAGTACTAGCCTTACCCAATACCTTAGGCCAATCCCTTAGTAATGTTGTTGGTATTTATTGACGGAATAAAATAACCATTGTCACACTCATTACTATGGGCCAATAACATGGTAAATACTCCTAGTATTCAAGTTACCATGGTGCATATTACGTACACGACTTTTCTTCCTGATACATGTGTATGTACGTGACCTTGATTCACAGGACCCACGTATACTTTCTCAAACTTTACCTTTACCATTTACCTATCTCTAAACTGATATCCCTTTTTTTATATCACCTGTAGCATATGCATAACCATCATGTTGACATCTTTATCAAGTAGGTTTCCATCAAGTACAACACATTAGCCATAATGCCAAAAATCCGCCCCCTTTGGACTTGATGGCAACCACTTTGGTGTTTTATCACAACCACCGGTAAATACTTGTAAACACATAAAACTAAATACCATGCTTCTCTCCCAAGGTTTCTCACCAAACATTCTACTCCAAACACCTAGATTCTCTCCCCCTTTTGCATCAAGCGCAAAGGGTTCACTAATGCTAAATAAAGACTTCTCTCTCACTTTTGTAGAGAGGATCAATGTAGGTCTAATCTGCTGAATATAAAAGATGCATACTGACCATGCTCTTGCTGAGAATATGCTGAATATTCTAGAAGATATTGAATGAAGTACATGACTCTATGACTCAAATATGACCTTTCCTATCATCAAGGTCTCATGCTTACATCAGTCACCCAACACAGTGGGGTTACATATTTGAATCATCATTACATCAAATGCCTAAAATAATGGGGTTACATATATAAATGACTTGACCCCAATAGTCCATACTTGACTGAATGTTACAATAATTTACAACATGGGTCTGTACATGACCTTTACATCAAGAGACATAAATGAAATTTATAACCAAAACTAGAGACCTCAAAAATTAGGTTGAATATTTGATACCAAAAATATAATGACAACATGTAAGTATCCATACATGAGCAAAGATACACATATGGAATCATAATTCCAACAAGAATCTTTAGTTATAATAGTTTCTCCCCTTGAACCAATAGACCGCAACAAACAAATGTCAGTGGCTTAAGATCATAATTATTAGTGTATATGGAAGGCTCCCCTTGAATCTATGCCATTTTTACCAATCATGGATATGTATACACGACTATGTAACTTAGAAACTACGTACATACACGAATTTCCTTCACATTATCTACATACAAAAATTAAACTGTAGAACTTTACAGTCTCAGCTCCTCCTAAACATAAAAAAACCTTTCATAATAATTAGTAGAGTGATGAAGCAGGAATCATCCTAAATTTTTGTCTGAGATATTCAAAGGAATCACATTGAAGTGGTTTTGTAATTTATCTATGACTTATTCCTTTGAAGGAACATATTCTGGTTTTACCTTTTGTTCAAGCACTTTTTCTCTTAGAAAATGATATTTGATTGGAATATGCTTGGTTTTTAAGTGCATGACAAGATTTTTAGAGATACTTATGGCATTAGTAATGTCACAAATAATAGGTACAGGTTGAGGACAAGTGATTTAAATGTCTTTCAATGTTTGCATAATCCATAGAAGTTGAGTACAAGAAGATGAAACAACAACATATTCTGCCTCAACAGTAGATAGGGTGATGGAACTTTGTTTCTTGTTGAACCATGATACTAAGAAAGGTCCCAAATAAAATTCTCCTCCACTATTACTCTTGCGGTCATCAATATTTCCTACCCAATATGCGTTTGTGTAAGAATGAAGTGAAAAAGCTACATTTTTGGGATACCATTTTCCAAAATCTTGAGTTCCTTATAGATTCTTGAATATTATCTTAACAACTTGGACATGAGTTTCTTTGGGATTTTCTTGAAATCGTCCAAAAATCCCAACAACATGCATAATATCTGGTCTTGTGCCTGTAAGGTAGAGCAAGATTCCGATCATACATCTGTATTATGGTTGATTGAATGAAGGAGAATCATCGTTTTGACTAAGACTGCATCATGTTGCCATTGGTGTGCATACAGGCTTGCAGTCTTCCATTCCACACTTCTTCAAAATATTCTTGAGGTACTTGGTTTGAGAAAGAAAGATACCATTCTTACTTTGTTGAACTTGAAGACCAAGAAAATATGTTAGTTCACCAAGTAGAGACATCTCAAATTATTTTTTCATGACTGAAGAAAATTCTTGACTCATAGATTCTATATTAATTCCAAATATGATGACATCTACATAAACAACAACTATCAAAAGTTTGTCTATATCAAATTATATATATATATATATATGTTATCTACAGGCCCTTTTTTGAAGCCTTGTTGTTGAGGATATCTGTCAAGATGATAATACCATGCATGAGGAGCTTGGTTTAACCTAGACAGTTCCTTCTTAAGTTTGCAAGCCAGATTTTTATCATTGAAAAGAAATAAACCTTCAAGTTGTTCAATATAAACTTCTTCTTATAGATCCCCATTTAAAAATGCATATTTAACATCCATTTGATATACTTTAAAGTTATGAGAGCTTGAAAATGCAAGAAACATTCCTATGGCTTAAATTATAACTACATGAGCAAATGTTTCTTCAAAGTCCATCCCTTACTATTGAGCATAAACTTTGCATACAAGTTTTGCTTTGCTTCTAATTACTTCTCCATTTTCATTCAGTTTGTTTTTTAACACCCATTTTGTCCTAATAACATTTTTATTGTGAGGCCTTGGTACTAATTCCCATGTATGGTTCTTTTCTATTTGATCAAGTTCTTCATTCATTTCCTTAACCCAAAATTCATCTTGGCTTGCTTGATTCACATTTTGAGGTTCAATTGTGGATAGTAAGGTTAAGTAACTAGAAGTTCCAACAATAGTTCTTCTAGTTTTCACTCTTGCTTCCTTTTCACCTAGAATTTGAGATTCACAATGATTTTTTTGAACATACCTTGAAGGAGTCTTTTATTTTGTGCATGTATCTCCATTTCTTTCTTCTAGTGCTTCACGAATTCCTTCTCCTGCAACCTTTTGACTTGTAGTAGGAACATGTTCGTCATATGTTGGTGCTTCCTTTTTGGTACATATGGATGATTCATCAATCACAACATCAATGAATTCAACAATATTTTGAAGCCTTCTATTATAGAATTTATATCCCTTACTTCTAGATGAGTATCCAAGGAGGATTCATTCACTAGATCTAGATTCAAACTTTCCAAGCTTATCATAATTATTCTTTCTGTAACATTTGCTTCAAAAAATTATAATTTTTTGACAATTGGAGGCTTACCAATCCATAGTTCATAAGGATTTTTATCACTGTTTACTCGAACATGAAATTTGTTAAGGATATCCATGGTCGTATGTGCTGCTTCTCCCCAAAAGGTATGAGAAGTTCCAGACTCATCAAACATGGCACATGCTATTTTTTGGATTGTTCTATTCATTCTTTCTGCCACTCCATTTTTTTTAGGATTCTTAGCTATATAACATTTTCTTTTGATGCCATGTTGTTCACATAAATTGAAAAATTCATCTGATATAAACTCTCCCCCTCTATCGTATCTAAGATATTTTATTTTCAAATCTAACTCATTTTCTACCAGAGCCTTGAATACTTTAAATCTATCAAATGCTTCATATTTATGTTTAATTAATCCAATCCGACACATTCTTGTAAAATAATCAATGAATAATATCAAGTATTTTTAACCTCGAGGAGACTTATTTCTCATAGGATCACAAAAATTAGTATGAATAAGTTTAAGTGGCTTACTTGAAGTACCTTCTTTAGCATTAAACTGAACTATGGTTTTCTTACCAAATTGACATGATTGCATATGTTGTTTTTAGGTGGAGAGATGTTGGGAAAGTCACGAACTACTCCCATTCTGCTTGACTTGTATAATTGAGAAAATATAAGGTGCACCAACCTTTTTTTCCAAAGCCAAATTTCTTCTAATTTTCTTAAATAACAATTCTCTTGGTCACCTTCCAAGACATAAACATTTCCTAGAGTTCTTGTTCCATTTATTATGATCTTACCTGTATTCAAATTCCGTACCACACATTTCTTTGATATGAAAACAACCTCATGTAGTTGGTAACACATTTGACTAAGAGTTAAAGAGTTATGTATTAATCCATCAACAAATAAAAAAATTATGTCCTTGACCCTTTCCTTTAACAACACAATTCATTTCCCTCTAATAGCAGCAGGTGAGTTATTTCCAAATGTTAAATTATTTTATTTCTTTATTTCATTAAGAGAAACAAAATTATCTTTGTCACCAGTCATATGCTTTGAACATCTGTTGTTAATGTACAATATATTTTATTTATCTCCTTCATATAAAGTTAGGCCACAATTTTCAGTTTCTGTAATTTTCTTTTTCCATACATTAGGGGGTATTTCCTTCTGTTTATGTTGGTAAGATGGTCCCATTTTGATTTTGCATTAAAATTCTTTATGAACAATGTTATTGAAAAGAGAGCATTCAATTTTATCTTCAAGAGGTGAGAAAACATTATAAGAATTTTTATTTTCCTTGATCTCATTCTCTTGTTTTCTTGCTTCTCTAGTCATAATAGTTTTATAAGCAACACATTGAGGACCTTTGTGACCAAAATTGTGACAAGTGAAGCATTGACCATTGAATCAAGGATACCTGGAAGTAAAGTACATTCTTGAGTAGCTTTCTCTTTGATTCTATCTTGGTTGATAACTAATTGATCCTTCATTCTTTTGCTAAGAGCTATTATTCTGATGACAACTTCCTTTTATGGAATTGACATAGCTTCCTGTACCTACTTGATAAGATTTTATAATTTTTGATGATTCACGTTTTGAACTGTATCCAAGGCCTATTTTTATTAGGGGAGATCTTTTCACTTTGACGATTTATTTTAAAGTCTCATATACTTTAGCAAACTTCAAATTTATAGCCTTTGTTTTTTCAAGATCCTTCCTTAGACCCACTACTACAAGTTCTAAATTTTCGCAATGTTTTTCCTATTCTAGAATTTTTTCTTTAAAAATTCTTCAGCCAATTTAGCTTCTTATAGACATATTTTTATCCGATTTATTTATTCAATGTGAGTGCTTTCCTTGTAGATACATATTTCCTTTTCTTGATTTTTTTTATAATGCCGAGTCTATCAATTTCACATAAAGACATCATTAGGTTCATCTATGCATTGGTCTTCAAATGCCATAAGTAACTGATAATCTTGATCAAATTCATCATCCTCATTATTAGAAGAATTTTCACCATCTTCATGAATATATAAAATTTTCTTGCTATAAAATATTATTTTAACATTTCATTTTGGAGAATTTTTCCCTTTTTCATGATTTTATTTATAAGGACATTTAGTAGTACAATGACCAACCCTTCCACAAGAAACAAATTCAAAGGGAATCTTACCTCTGAATTTTCCAGTTCCTACTTTTAACTTCCTCACAAATTTTGCTTCTTCCTCATTTTATATGTAGCTTGTATCTTTGAATGTTTCCTTTTATTTTCATTTATATGTAGCTTTGAAGGCTGCTTCTCTCATATCTGATAGACCACCTTTCCTCATATCAAATTTTGTAAGGATTCCATGAATTTATTCAAGTGTAAGATTCTTCAAATCCCACATTTATTTAATGGAAAATACTTTGGAATCGAACTTCGGAGTTAGTGATCCCAAGAATATTCTCTACAACAGTAGCATATTTTATTTCATCACCAATATTTCTCATGGAATTAACAAACTCATATACTCTAAGGAAAAATCATGCAATGCTTTCATCATCATGCACTTTGAGAGTCTCATACGTTATTCTAAATGATTGAGGTTTAACACTTTTTACCTTGGTATCACCTTCATAACTTTGGATAATCTTATCCCACATTGCATTTGCGATGTTCAACTACATGACTTTCACGAACTCAGACTCGACCAAACTTCCCAAGATGGAATTTACAGGCTTTTCATTGGTTTCATACTGTTTATTTCCTACATCACCTATGGGAATGAAGGATGGATATGGATATCCACTCTCATAGATTTCCCATACATTAGATCCTAGCGCCAGAAAGTATGCGCTCATTTTGAATTTCCAAAAGATAAAGTTTTTTCCATTAAATAAAGTTGGTATGAATGAAGATACTCCCTCTTAGCTGCTCATCTTGATGGATATCCCTTTAAGCGATCAAGCTCCTTCTAAGAGAATTGCTATGATACCAATTGTTAGGAAAAATATTGAGGGGAGGGAGGGGGGTGTGAATCAATATTTTAAACTCACTTCAATTTTACTTTTCTCATTCTTATTTCCATATTCTACTTTTATTTAGAGAACCCACATATGTACATGAATCTGATGAATACAAACTGTGTATATCTAGTTAACTAACTTTTCCTTAATCAATGCATCATTACTTCATTATTTATTCATTAATCAGAAATCATGAGTAGTAAAGAACATATAGATCAACAACACACAAGAAACATATAAACACATATGAACACCAAGATTTTTAGGTGGAAACCCAATGCGGGAGAAAACCATTGTGTCTATTGTCTCTGTCTTCTTCTTTTATTAAAAAGAAAAACATATTATAATATTGTACTGCCGTAGACTCATGCCAGTACGTATGTACCCACCTGAACAAGGCTATAATCTTCTCTTGTTATTCAGTACCCACTGGAAGGGAGAAACAACCCCCTGACCTTGTTTACCAGCTCCTACCAGAAGGGAGCATCGACCCCCTCAAATTCTTGTGGACCAATTTTTAGAATATTTCAAACTGGATCCATTTTCATTATTAAGCCCGGATTAAAATAATAGTTATAAAACCAATCACCAACTGAAACATATGAATCTCAATCAACTAATAAAACTAGATCAAATCAACTCATATAAGACGTAGACCGTTAGATCAAACAATATACTAAGCCATACATTGTTAGTCATCACATAAAACAATTACTATCACTGCAAGCCCTAATCAAATATATGTTAGAATGTATATGATACTCTTCTGAAGAACACTCATGTGTGTATGTGATTCCTCTAAAGAATACCTGCGTACAGATCTCTATACACTGACAACTGAATTTGAATCACTGTAACACTAAAAAAACCACTAAACCAAATAATGAATCAATCATAGATTACTAAAGCAATTGCAGATCACAACACAATAGCATCATCACTAATCAACATTGCATTCCATAACCAACTCAACCCAACCAATACTGTCAAACACGGATTATCTTGCTAGAGACATCATCGAAAAACAATAGAAAACATAACAAAAGTGATGAAATGTCCTCAACAAGTCATACTGCAAAACCGTATTATATGTATGTGACTTCCACAAAACACATCAGCGTATGTACATGCTTACAAAACACAACACTTGCGTATATATTTGTACATATTGAAAATCACTTCGCAGAATGTATATGTGACTACCCAGAAGAAAATCCACGTATGTACATGACCTTTCAGAGGTAAACCAATGTATAAATTTGAAATCAATGAATTATACTTTAGTTTCATAACACATCTTTCAAACCCAAATCTCGGCATACACACTGTTATAGTCACAAATCATTATATTATCATCATAGATCTATCAAACCATAAATAAATTAACCAATATGTATTTATTTTATATCTTTTAGATCTTATCCATATCCATGTTCCCAGGTGGACACCTGTTTCAGATCAAATTATTCATGAACAACTCATTACTTGCACACCTACCACTTTGATATCCATCTCCTTATATAGTATTAGCCATAGCCAATATCTTAGTCCAATCCCTTAGTAATTCCATTTGTATTCCTTAACGGAATCAAATAATCATTGTCACACTCATTACTATGGGCCAATACCATGGTAACAACCTCTGGTGTTCAAGTTACCATGGTGCAGATTATGTACACAAATTTTCTTCATGGTACTTGTGTATGTACGTGACCTTGCTTCACAAGGCCTGCATATACTTTCTCAAACTCTACCTTTACCATCCACCTGTCTTTTAACATATATCCCTTTGTTCATATCACCTATAGCATCTGCATAACCATCATGTTGACATCTTCATCAAGTAGGTTTACATCAAGGACAACACATTAGACATAATTCCAATACACAAATAAATAAATAGCACAAGACATACAATAAAAATGCAATTATCAAAAGAAACATTATAATTTCAGATATCGGTTTCAAGTTATTGTCATTCATGTATTTGAAATTTATTTCTTTTTCAATTTTATTAAATAATTTAATGATTGGTATCATCCTATTATTTCAACATCATTTAATTTTTTTCTTTATCTATATACATACAAGACATAGGACAATGAGTCGTATCTATCCATTCCACTAGCCTCGATCGAGTTACTTGAAGGCGACTAGGTCACTATCACTTGCTTGGTGGCCATGTTCAAAACCAAAAAATGATCCAAGTGGATATTGATGGCCACCAACATTTTCCACTTGGACCCCTAGCATTGTTTATTTCAGACCATTTCTTTTAGTTTCCTTAATTGTAGCACAATTTACTAATTTTGGCAGGTTTTCAGGTCTTGAACTTCTAGAGCCGTTTTGAGGCCCTAAACGATGTTTTTTTAAAATGGGAAAACCAATAGAATATGTCAAGTATTTTTACTCAAAAGTTGTAGTCCTTATATATATATTTCTAACGAAGTATTGTACCCCTAAAATTAATATCGTATGCCAAAGTTACGACCCATGGAAGTTGGTGTACCGACTAACCCCAATGTGGCCAATAAAATTTTGGCACTTTATCTCCTAGAGTTAGGTTTCTGGATGTTTGGGGTTTTCCCCTTATTTCTAAATAATAAAAAGGCCTGCGAGTCTCATTGTAACACAGTTCAGAAGCATGTATCTACCACGTCTCTTCTCAGAGATAAGCTACCATCGCTTGAGCTAGTTTATTTCCATCCCGCATGTAAACAATATTTAGTATTTTGTTATCAACGAATTGAAGCTCATTTTTCACTGTAGCTCTATGTTTTTCTTTAAATTTGTATTTCATTTCATTCCTGCATAAATCCAGATTAGTGGTATCATAGTGGGATGCTATATTTCTATTTTTTTGTGCATGTCCTCAACGAGGTCAGGGTATAAGGAGTTAGGGCTTGAACTGGTTGAACCTTTGAAAGAGCGGCCTGACAACCTCCCATAGAAGAAGAAAAGAAATATGAGGGAGTATGATATCCTTTCAAAATATTCCTCAAATAATCCCTCGAGAGATAAAGGAACCCGATGATGGACCACTTTGCCCAGATGCTTTGACGGATGCCCATAGGCAATGCATCCTCATCCGAAGCCACTCTAGAGGCACCACTCCCTTCAAGGTACAAGTCAAATTTTACATTCACATATTTGAAGGCTTGATAGATGCACATGCCATAGATAGATGGTTAAATTTGTTGGAAGGATATTTTTCGACTCATGATTTTTCCAATCAGGAAAATATTACTTTCGCACTACTCAAAGCAACTCCCGACGTCGAGGACTAGTGGGAAACCTATTGTGAGTAGAGGGACGAGAGAGAACCCTCACTATTTTCAATAGCACCCACTTGGAATTCTTTTTGGGACACCATCAAGGAACACTATTATCATGTCGGGAGCTATGAAGATACATATATAAATTGGATCACACGACTATAGGGAAGGGACCAAGACGTGTCAAAGTTCACAAATATTTTTCATATCCTTCGCATGAAGCTGGTTATCAAGAATTATGAGCGGAATTTGTTACTCAAGCACTACAACTATTTACACAAATAAATCTAGTATGAGATGGAGTTCTTGTACATCTTCTCTCTTAGCGCCGCCTATCGATATGTTGTCAAGATCAAGCATAAATTTAAAAAAAATAAGCGAGACTTTGGATTTGTGAATCTAGAGAAAGGGAACGATGCCCCTAAGAAAAAAAAACAAAGGAAAAATCTAAGGCGATGTAACTCAAGGCAACCCTCCGAAGCCTTAAGTAAATAACAACACCATGAAGACAACTAATGACACAAGAAAGTGGTATGAATTCCATAAGAGCTCCACTCCCTACACAAGTGAGTGTCAAGCCAAGCAGTCACTGGTGGCAAAGCTAAAGGTTTCAAAGTCAGATACATGTTCTAACTTTGAAAGAAAAACCTAACAAGGAGAATGAAAAAGGGAAGTAGATTATTTATCCAGAGCCTAGTGCCATCGTTACCACCACTAATATCTAGAAGATTGAGCCCAAATATCCATAAGAAGGGGAGCATCTATCCCACTCACAAATGATGGTGAAAGGGTCTCTACTACAGTTCATTATCGACAGCGGAATCCAAAAGAAACTTATCTCAATAGAGGTCATTAAGTGGCTGGGCCTACTGACCACACTACACCAACATGCATACACCATCGGGGTGGCTCCACGAAGGATGATATCTTCGCATAAGCCAACAGTGTCCTCTTCCTTACAACATCAAACCATTCATGAATGAGGTATTGTATGACATTGATTCTATTGAATATTTTGATTTATTATTAGGCCAAACATACATGTGGAAGTTTCATGCTGACTGTGAGTCGAGGCCTCACACGATTGTTATTACTTCTGGTAGTAAGTTATATAGAATACTATAGGTAGACCCACCTACTGCAATATCTTTTATCTATGATAAACAATGTAGTAAGATCATCTCCCAGAATGGGATTTATTTATTTATTTTTTATTCATTCTCAAAGTAAGGGGAAGATTGCAATCACATCCATGGCCCCTATGAAGGGTTACACCACACAAAAAAAGTAGGCAGACAAGGTCATGGAAGAATACATGGACACATTTTCCTCACCCATAGGGGTTCCTTTGCACTGTTAGGTAAAGCATTTGATTGATCTGAATCCTGAGGAACCTCTACTTAATGGGCCTATACCATCGCTCTATTATGGAAAATGAATAAATCAAATGGAAAATCTAGGAGTTTCTAAAAAAGGGGCACATTAGATCAATTTCCTCACCTTGTGGGAGCATGATTGTACTTTTATAGAAGAAGGATGGGACCTAGAGACTCTGCATTGATTAATGAGCACTAAATAAAATCACTATCAGGAACATGTATCAAATACCACATATTGATGACCTTCTTGACCAACTCAAAGGGGCTAAGTATTTTAGTAAGATTGATTTAAAGTTCAGTTATCACTAGGTTCCAATAGAACCCACGAATGTATGGAAGTCTGCCTTCAAATCCATGGAGGGAATTTTTTAGTGGTTGGTCATGCCTTTCGGGTTGGAAAATTTCCCTACAAATTTTATGAGGCTTATGAATGACATCTTGATCCAGGGATCAACAAAATTATAAAAAATTAAAGTGCTCAAAATCACCTGAAACTAGTGCCAGTTCGTAGTGCTCGTTGTTCTAAGTCCAACACCACTTGAATCGCCTCAAATCGATATTGTATGCTCCAGTTATGATATTTTTAATTTTTTTCCAAAGAACTGAAAATTGTGGAGCAGGGTTGACTAGGCTACTAATTGGGTAGACTATACACTGACATCAACAACTCACTGGGCATGTACAGTAGGCTGTATGACCCAATCAGGGCTTGATATATGGTGGGACTGTTCTAAAGTTGTTGGAAGATTCTTATTGGTTTGTTGGTGTGAAGTGACCCAACTAGAGGCCACCACGTGGCGCAATGAGAAGGTGGCATGTGGCGCCCTGTGGTTGGCCACAAATTTTCAAAGGCGACCCAAAGTCCTCGGTAGGGTTCGAACCCTCGACCTTCCAAGCATCAATTATGTGCCTTACCACTAAACCGCACACAAGTTCTTAATAAATATGGGTGCCAAGTTCTATTTAAAGTTTACATGTGGCACATATGGGGGAGAGGGGTCAGGCATTATCCCTAGCCCCTGGTAATAAATAGTGCACATGACTTGCGGTGGAGAAAAGTATGAGGGGGTGGGGACTCAACCTCAGCCCCAGGTTTCATGGGAACCAACAGGACCACACAAAAGACTTGGTGAGAGGGGAGGGGTACTTGTCCCTAGCCCCAATCGCATCGACAAATGGTAGGACCAATGACATAAAAACGAGGGGGCTTTGATGACGCCGGGGGGGCGGGGGGTGGGTAGTTAGCGCTAACTACTGGCCCTGTGGACAACTTTGTGACCACTCACCAAAACTAGAGGGAGTTAAGTGGTCCCAGCCATATGGCCTCAATGTGACCATATCTTCTGCTTAAGGGATATTAGCGTAATTAAGGAGGAAAAAAATTGCCCCAATTACAAAGGGGATATCGCCGACGCCAGGTGAAAATGTTGCTTGAAAATTGGTAGAAAGGCGGAAATTGTACAATGATTAGCAAGAATTGCAGGACAACTAACAAAACTGTTCAAGGAGGCATATCGTGTTCAGGTTTTAACCTTTTTGAGCTCAAGAAGAGCCTAGATACAGGGTTTTGAGCATTATGAATCAATCAACAACAGTATTTTTTCATTTTAAGAACTATAAAGTGATGTAATTACATATTTTAGCACATAATTGAAGAGATCCAACATTAGAAGCTGGAGCTGGAGATGTAGCCCAGGAGGGGTGAACTCCATTATCAATTTTTGTTTTGTGTTGCTTTGTATGGTCCATATTTCTCTATTTTATTTCTGAAAACTGTGTTTTAAAAACACTAAAGTTTATGTACTTTTTAAACTCGATCCATTTCCCACAAGATATAAACTTTGAAAATTTTAATAGACCTTCAAGTTTTTAATTTAGATTAGATTGGTACCAGATAATTTTTTTTTTAAGGTTTTATTGTGTTTGCAAGTGTTTTATAATGCTTACAAGGTTAAAGTTGAAAAGAGGAGAAGAAGTGCTTGAAGAACCAAATCCTAAAATTGCTTCAACGAGGTCACAAACTCCTCAAACTCCCTCAATAATGGCACATCAAGAAGGACGTGAGATGACGTCTGAGGATGAGAGAGCTTTCAGAAAGGCTTTCTTTGATATGTCTAAAATGGTGAATGTTTTGTTTTACGATAGGACTACAAGGTTGCAAGGAGAGATCTCAAATCAACCAAAAAGTAATGGACGAGATGGGATCAAGCCTCCACCTCCACCTCCTCCTTCACCTCCATATTCACCTTCATCATCTTCTACTTAATCCTCCTTCACATACTCCAAGGTCTCCAAAAGAACATGCTAAGTCCCCTTTGTTAAAGCTTGATGTCAAATTTGAATTGCCTATGTACAATGGAGAAGTAAATGATGAACATTTGGATAATTGGGTTCGTTAGATTGAAGTTTATTGCAGGATTCAAAGGATTAAAGAATCCATTCAAATATAGAGACAAAGAAAAGAATAAGTTCAAAGGCAAGGGAAAAATTAATGCCACAGTCAATAAAGAGAGAGAAACACTCACATGTGAATATTGTTCAAAAGAATGCCATGATGAAGAGCATTGCTGGAAATTACATCCCGAATTGAGACTAAAAAAGTTTAACAACAAAGGGAAACAAAATATTGTTGCAACAACTCAACAATATCTAGGATTTGATTTATGTGGTGAGACCAAAATCAAAGCCATGGGAATGAAAGGTAAAGCTTCTATTGCAAGTACTAGTTCTTCTACTAAGCCTAATGAGCCTCAAAATGATAAAGACAAAATTGAGATATTCCATATTAGGGTCATTACAAAACATACCAAAGTTGATACTTTTTTTGATAGTAGATCCAAATTTAATCTTATTTCTTAAGCTATTGTCAAGAAAATAAACTTGGAAACTATACCTCACCCTAAACCATATCCTTTGGGTTGGGTATGTGACAATGCCAAATTACAAGTGACAAGAAAATGTAAACTTAAATTCTCCATTACTAAAAACTTTATTGATGAGGTAGAGATTGATGTTGTACCACTTGACATATGCTAGATTGTTTTATGGAGTCCATACTTGTATGAACGACAATCCATATTATATCTCCATGAAAACAAATCTCATTTTTTTTAAATGTGGAATTGAGTATATTGTTAGAGAACATCGCAAGAAAATGAATTTGTCTCTTGTAAGTGTTGGTCAAATGAAAAGACTTGAAAAATGCTAGTAATAATTTTGTATTTTTTATGATCAAACCTAAAGATATTTCTTAATTTGAAGCCTTCCAAGGATGTGATGTAAAACTAAAGAATGATTTGATTGAAGTTATTAACACATATGATAATATTCTTTAGGAACTTGAAGGGTTTAATCCTAAAAGAGGAATCCAACTTGAGATTCAATTACAGCAGGATGCACCTCTTCCAAACATTGGCATGTATAAAATGTCAGTTTTGGAGAATGCAAATATCAAGAATAAAATCCAAGAGTTGCTTGAAAAATGAGTAATTATACCAAGAACATATGCTTGTGGGTATCCTATTGTTTTAGTTCCAAAGAAGAATGGTACATGGCACATGTGTGTGGAATTTAGAGGTTTGAACAAAATCACGGTAAATAACTACTATTAGCTTCCTAATATTGATGATTTTCTAGATAAATTGAAGGATGTTGTCTATTTCACTAAGTTGGAATTGAGAAGTGGTTATCATCATATCAAGATTGTTGAAGGTGATATCTGGTAGATTGCTTTAAAATTAAATAAAATTGAATGGTTAGTTATGCCATTTTGGCTTTGTAATGAACCTACAACATTCATGAGAGTGATGAATGATGTGTTAACAACATTCTGTTATGATTTTGTCATTGTTTACTTAGATGATATTTTGATTTTCAGTAAAACTTGTCAAGAGCATGTCAAGCATGTTAAACAAGTTTTAGATATCTTAAAGAAAGAGATATTGTATTTGAATATGTCTAAGTGTGAATTTGGGAAAACCTCTTTAGTTTATTTGGGTCATAGTGTTGGAGGGGGTGAGTTGAATATTGATCCCTCAAAGGTTGAAGTCATTGTGAATTCGCCTAAACCCAATTTTGTAATAGAGGTTAGGAGATTTTTGGTAGCAACTCAATATTGGATAAATTTTATTGCTAACTTCTCATCTATTGCAACTCCACTACATGCTTTGAAAAGTGTGAAACAAGTCTTTCAGTGGGGAGGTAAGCAACAAAAATCGTTTGATACATTGAAAGATAAAATCAATACTACACCGGTTCTTTCATTTCCTTATCTTAAGCATCTATTTGAGATTCAAATTGATGCAAGTGATTATGCCATGGGAAAAGTTTTGATGTAACATGGTAATCCTATCTGTTATCATTCTGAAACATTTACCAATACAACAATTAACTATCCAACTTATGACAAATATTTGTATGCTTTGGTACAAAGCGTGAAGAAATGGAAGCATTATTTGATGGGTAAGGAAATGATTATTCATACTGACCATCATATTTTGAAATTTTTATAGTCACAAACCAAGCTAAAACAAGCAAGACAAAGCTAAAACAAGCAAGACATTTTAGGTGGATGGGGTTTCTATAAGAATCCCATTTGGTAATTAGGTATAAGAAAGGTATATACAACAAAGTTTTTGATATGTTATCAAGATCTATTGTTAGTGCATCTTCCATTCATAAGAATAATTCTATCATGCATGAGAGCTATGTTGAAAAATATGATAAAGATGAATTTCAAAGATGTTTATGCAACTTTGTGTTAAGGAAATAATGTTAAAGAATTGGATTATAATGTTCATAATAAATTGTTGTATCATCTTGGAAAATTATGTGTTCCATAGTGTGAAATATTCAACATCATAAGGGAACCTCACACTTCTCTTATTGTTGGCCACTTTGGTGTAGGAAAAATAGTGGAAAAATTACAGAGGTGTTTCTATTGGCCTCATATGAATGAAAGTGTGCCAATATATGTAAGAGGATGTTATATGTGTGCTACTAGTAAGCCTAGCAATAGAAAGTTGGGTTTACATACTCCACTTCCCATTCCTTCTCGTCCTTTGGAAATTGTTTCTATGGATTTTTTAGGAGGACTACACATGTCTAGGAAACATCATGGTTATCCTTATGTTGTTGTGGACCGTTTCAACAAAATGTGTGTTTCGATGCCTTGTAAGAACCAGGTTACATATGATCAGGCTACACATATGTTCTTCCAAAATGTAGGGGTGCATTTTGGGTTACCCACTTCTATTAATTTTTATCGAGATTCTCGATTTTTCAGAAAATTTTGGTCAAGTTTATGGTAACTCAGGGATGCCAAGTTGAATAAGAGCACATCATTTCATCCACAAACCGATGGCCAGACAAAAGTGGTGAATAGAAAAGTAGTACATCTCCTTCGTGGTTATTGCGTCAAACATTATATGTTTTGGGATGAACACTTACATTATATCCAACATGCCTACAACAGAGCCAAAAATTCTTTGACTTAGACATCTCCATTTGAAACATATTTCGGATACTTACCAAAATCTCCATTGGATTTTATCTTTGGGAAAAATGTTGCGATAGATGGACATAGTGACATAGATAATGCCAAGAACTTCATTGAACAAATTCAGTTGGTGCATCAAATGGTTCAATAACAATTGGAAAAGAGTCAAGCCAAGTACATAAAATGGTTCAATAACAATTGGAAAAGAGTCATGCCAAGTACAATACAATACATGATAAGCATCATGTTGACCCCAAATTTCAGGTGGGAGATCAAGTTTTGCTTTATATCACCAAGGAAAGGATCCAAGGAGAAGGTAGAAAGCTCAAACCAATCAGATATGGACCATTTTAAATCTTGAAAAATATTGGTAATAATGCCTTCCGGTTAGATCTACCTCCATACATGCAAGTTTATGCTATTGTAAATGTGGAGAACTTAATATTATATGAGATTCCTTTGATTGAAGACGAAGGAGAGAATGTTCAGATTCCAACAATAGAAGATTTCTTTTAAGAATATTTAGAAGAATTGCAGCAAGATATTATTCTTGATAGGAGGATAATGACTTCACGTAGAGGCAATGTGGATTACCTTTGTGTGGGGCTCAAGGGAACTAATCCAAGTAAGTCCAAATGGATTGACATTAGAAGGGTGGGGGAGTAGTACCCTCAACTACTTGTTGCCTAAAAATAGCCTTTTGGTGGTCTAAAAGCTTCTAGTGGTGAGGATATGATCAAGGGATCAGAAAAATGCTCAAAATCACCCTAAACTAGTGCCATATCGTAGTGCTCATTGTTATAAATCCAGCACCACTTGAATCGCCTCAAACAAACATCATATGCTCAATTTAAGATGTTCTGATGTTTTTTCCAAACAACTAAAAATTGTGCAGCAGGGTTGACTGGGGTGCTGACTGGGTAGACTGTATGCTGACATCAACAACTGACTAGGCATGCATTGAAGATTGTATGACCCAATATGGGCTTGAAACGTGGAGGTACCATACTAAGGCAGTTGGAATATTCTTATTGGTTCGTTGGGGTGATGTCGCCCAATCGTAGGCCACCACGTGTCCCAATGAGAAGGTGCCATGTCACGCTCCGTGGTTGGATTTGTTTTTACAAAGGAAACTCGAAGGCCTCAGCAACGTTCGACCCCTCGTCCTTCCAGGCATAAATTCTACGCCTTAACACTAGACCACACACAAGTTCTTAATAATTATGGGTGTCAAGTTCTATTTAAAGCTTACATGTATTGCATATGGGGAGAGGGGTCGAGCGTTAGCCCTAGCCCCTAATCATAAAAAATGCACAATATTGTGTGACGAAGTAAAGTCAGAGGGGGTGGGGACTCATCCCCAACCCCAGGTTTCATGGGAACCCACAGGACCACGTGGAAGACTTGGTGGGAGGGGCGAGGCACTTGGCCCTAGCCCTGATCCCGTCGAAAACCAATATGACCAATGACGGATAGGCGAGGAGGCTCCGACAACATGGGCTTGTAGTTATCCCTTGCCCTCGGCCCTATGGAAAACTATGTGACAACTCGCCAAAACTGGAGGGAACGAAGCATCAGGGGTGGGAGGTTAGCCCGACCCCCAACTACATGGCCTCAATGTGACCATATATGACACTAAATGGATATTAGTGCAATCAAGGAGGCGATAAATTTCCCTAATTATGACAGAAATCTCGCCGGTGGTAGGTGAAATTATCGCTTTATGGTTGGCAGAAATGTGAAAATCATAGAATGATTAGCTAGAATTGCAGAACAATTAGCATAAATTGTTCAAGGAGGCATATCTTGCTCAGTTTTTAACCTTTTTGAGCTCAAGAAGAGCCTAGATATGGGTTTTTGTGAATTCTAAATCCATTGGAAGCACTATTTTTTTCATTTTGAGCACTATAAAATAATGTAATTACATATTTGAGCACATAATTGAAGAGACCCAACAATGGAAGGTGACCCTAGAGATGTAGCCCAGGAGGGGTGAACTCCGTTATCAATTGTTGTTTTGTGTTTTTGTGTATGGTTCATATTTCTCTATTTTATTTCTGCAAATTAAGTTTTAAAAACACTAAATTGTATGCACTTTTGCAACTTGATCCATTTCCCACAAGACATAAACTTACTTGCAAATTTTTAATAGACCTTCAACTTTTTAATTCATATCACATATTGCGTCCCTTTACCAACTCATTTGTGGTTGTATATCTAGATGACATCCTCATCTTCATCAAGAGTTTGGAAGAGCACTTGCAACACATTCGATAGGTCTTTTAAACCTTGTGGCAGCACAAAATTTGGGCGAAGTTAGAGAAAAACACCTACGACATGAGACAAGTCTAATATTTGGGTTACATCATTGATGCGCTAGGCATGCATGTGGATCCAACTAAGATCTAGTTCATTCAGGATTGGCCAGCCCTGACCACTCTAACATAAATTTGCAGCTTTTTGGGCCTTACCAATTTTTGTTGGAGGTTCATGTTTGCATTCTCTCATATCACTTGGCCTTTGAGTTAACCAAGGGTGGAGCAAAAGAAAAGTTTTTTTGGTTGAGTCCCAATAGAAGATGTTTGTTGAGCTGAAGAACTGCCTTTTCTCTACACCAATATTCACATTATCAAGCCTACAAAAACCATTTGAAATTGAGACACATGTCTCCGACTATGCTATTTTTTCAGTTCTTACCCAACAAGGGTATTTGATGGCCTATCATAGTGAGACACTTTCTGACACAATTCAGAAATACCCCACCTACGATAAGGAGATGTATTCCATCTTGTAGACTTGTCGACAATGGAAACATTACATTATGGGGAAGGAGATGGTCATCCACACAGATCACTGACCCCTATGTTAGCATTCAAGGCTGAGAAGAGGCAATCCGAGGTAACCACAGACCAAGCTTTCGATCTGGTATCTAGCCCTGCCAGACCAAAGAGGGCTCTCTTTGTGCCAATGAAGGATGGCTGCAATAAGTGAATCTTAGGCTAGCTATGAAGTGCGGGGATTTGATTTGAAAGTTTTGGGTTGAAAAAACAAGAGATAAACAATCATTGGGTTATGGAGTCAAGGCTAGTTTCTACCTGCAAACTTGGGGCAAAGTAGGCGCAATGCTCAGCCAAATAAATGATGTAAATGAGAGAAGAAAAGAGGAGAAAGCTTGTTATCCTACAGGCATCAACCAATGGATGAATCTCCAGTGGCAGCTTTGGCAGAAAGGAAAGAACAGGGTTACTAAAAAGAGCAACAAACAAAAGATGGATTCTGTAAAGATAACCACTACATTTAACAACATAATCATTGTGAAAGAAGCATCATGCGTGGATGGATTCCTAACACTTCCCTTAGAGAATGTTGTAACAAAATTAGTATAAAAACACAATATGAAAATGATCTTACAAGGAAAACATGGTGAACATGAAACACCGTGATGGATCCCGAATTTTAAAGGGCAGAAACTGCTTCATTAACATAATATTCAGGAAAATTTACACAGTCCAAAAGCAGCAGTTTCTCTGCTGAAAATCGAACCCTTATATTCTCAAAAATATTCCTATATATACCCTATTAAAAATTTATTTTGATTCCTCTACACAAAAATCAAAATAAAAATAAAAAATAAAATATATTTGTGCTGGCAAACAAAATAAATTAAATTACAACTAAAGAATTTAATTAAATCATCTAAAATAAAATAAGTTTGTTGCAATATGTCGAACCGTTGAAGTTTGCTGGAGTTTTTCATAAAATCTAGAATTCCTTTGCTGAATTTGAGCCTAGAATCCTGTAGCTGCTGATTTTGGGCTAACAAATCTGCCTCTTGAATGCCATTTTGCACCTTCCTGCACTAAAATTGGGGTTGGTTGGCCAACATGCTGATCTTCTGGAAGGAGAAGAAGAATTCTAAGAAATTTGGAAGACTTTTCGAATCTACTTGCTGAGTGGAACTGTAGTTGACATATCCAATTGTGCTATTTAATCAAAAGAAATAAAGTAGAAGAAATTAATTTGAGCAAAGGAATATTTGAGCGACCCTGTTTCTCAAACCTTCTGCTAACTCATCCTTGCCACCTGCTACTACCTGCACAACTACCCTCAAATTCTGGAGATGCATTTGCCACTTTGCCTCAAATCTGCCACATATGTTCTTTGAATCTGAAGATGAACCGAACGCCCAAGTATTTCAATGACTGCCACCTATGCCATTTTTCAAACCTTATTTGTATGAAATCACACTAGTGGAGTGTTATTTTGCGATCATTCCAGTTTTCCCTTGCCATATTGTGAAGGTTCTCAAAACTACAAATGAGGGAGCTCCATGCACCTCTCTGTAGAGATGAAAACCTAACAGTAAGTGATTGAATAGGAACATTTAAATTTGTAGGCCTTGCCGCGTCAAAAATCTCACTCGGAAATAGGTTTGTTGCTGAGCTCATCAGTGAGGCTAGAGACATGCCAACATTGCATAGAACTTCTAAGAAGAACCCCCAAAAGTAAAATTTGTGTGAATTTGACAGAGTGTCAAAAACCAAAAGCTCAACCTTTTTATTTCGATGTAATAGGTGATTAAATTATTTTAAAACAGTGCCATCCTCGATAGATACATTTTTAAAGGAACATGCCCACTGGCCCTGTCGAATTTTAGTAACATTATCCCATTTATCTTTGGGATAAATAAACCCATTTGTGAGAAAAAAACCTTGCTCTGTTTCAATGTCTCTGCTGAAGTGAATATTGGGCTCACAATCTAGCACTAATGCTAGAACCTTCTGAATAATGGCATGTACATGCTCTCCTTGCAAAAGAAATGTGTGATCTTTGATCTCAGGATGCAAAGACGTATCAATATCAAAAGGTAATTGGCTCACAGACAACAACCCATGACTACCACATTGAGAAGGGAAGAGCCAGTTCTCATGCTTTTCATGCAAACCTCTCAAATAATCTAATGAAACATTATTTTCTTCTGCTCTCTTTCGTAACTGCAAACATCTATGGTATGTGTCTGGACTAGCCCTCAAGTAAATAAATCCATCAGGAACAAGCCCAGGTAAAAAAAAAAACTGGATCAAACCATGAATCATAGATGCTAAGCTCCATCCCATTCATCCACTTTGCCTCATGAACCAAAGATGAAAAAATTGCGAGTTTTTCGGGCTGCCGATTTTATCGGCGATTTTTTGAAAAAATCGTTATCGCGAAAAAATCGCGAGTCGAAGGGAAAAAATCGTGGCAGCCTCCAACAGCGAGTTTATAATGCGATTTTTGGTTTTTTGTTTTTCATTTTTAGTTGGACAGACTTGCTTATGAGAGCCAAGGAGGGAAGGAGGAGAGCCAAGGAGGGAGATACGTGATTTACAAGCCCAAGATTGGACAAGAGTGAAGAATTTCTTGCAAGCCAAGCGAACAAAAATCGAATTTGGACCAAGTGTCTCCGGCAAAACGTTTTTCCAGGTATGGGCATCAAATTTGACCCATTTTTTTTTGTTTTTTTCTTGTTTTTCCATGGGTTTCTATTACCCATGTATTTTTCATCATTTGTGATTGCATTTGGTTGTGTTTTTTTTTTGTTTTTGTTTTATTGAGAGGAGAGGGTTTATTTTGGTCAAAAATGCAAAAAATTGTTTGTTAAATTTTGTTTTTTATATTTCTTCTTGTGCTCTTAGTTTCTTCCCATTATTTTTTCTTGTGTTTCAACATGTACTTTTTCCCATTATTTTTGCATTGAGTTGATGGTTTTTTTTTGTGAAAAAAATGAAAAATCAAAATGTTGTATGTAAAATTGTAATTTTTTAATTTTATTTTTTAACTTGCAATTTTTCTTGTGCCCTAGGTTCAAATTTCAACATTCAAAGTTCAAAGTTTCCAACATGCCAAGGAAATTAGATCCTTTATGGGAATTTGGTGAACCTAATCACGGGTTTGACCGATTAAACTTGACTTGCAAATTATGTGGTCAACACATGGCAGGGGGGATATACAGGTTGAAATACCACCTGGCACAAATTCCTGGGCATGAAGTAGGCCCTTGCAGAAACACAAATGCAGAAATAATCAAAAGAGCCATGAACTCATTGGGAGAAATAGAAACCACTAAACTCAGCAAATCAGCTCTGAAAAGTCAAATATCAGGGTTTGGAGTTGACCGTGAGAGTGGTAGTGGCTCTTCAGCATCAACCTCTTCTACAGGCAGCCCCGTAGCTGCCTCCTCATTTTTTGTTCCTAGAACCACTCATGAGGCACAACCATCTATCTCCTCCCTTATTAAAAGAAAGGAGAAGGAAGAAGCTGATAAGTTGTTGGGCAAACTGTTTCTTTGGAGTGATATTCCTTTCAATGTTGCCAGGAACAATCCATTTTATCAAGCTACGATTGATGCTATCGCTGTTGTTGGCCCAGGATACAAATCCCCTACATATCATGACCTTAAAGGGCGCATTCTGCAAAATGAGAAAGCTGACTGCACCAAGAGATTGGAAGAGTTAAGGGCATCATGGGAAGTCACAGGATGCACTGTGATGTCAGATGGTTGGACTGATCAAAGGGGTAGGACCCTTATTAACTTCTTGGTCAGTTATCCCAAGGGGACAATGTTTATGAAATCTGTTGATGCATCTGCACATGTCAAAGATGCAAGATTATTATGTGATTTATTAGATGTGTTCATTATGGAGGTTGGGCCCCAAAATTTTGTCCAAATCCTAACGGAAAATGCTGCAAACTATTTTTCTGTTGGCAAGATGCTTATGAAGAGGTATCCGAGCATATTTTGGACACCTTGTGCTGCACATTGCCTTGATTTGATGTTGGAGGACATCGGAAAGCTTGATTTTGTCAAAGATGTTGTAGAATCATCAAAGAGAATCACAAAATTTATATATAACCATGGATCTGTGCTTCATTTGATGAGGACATTCACTAACAAGAAGGAGTTGGTGCGGCCTGCTATTACACGATTTTCCACTACTTTCATCTCTCTTCAATCCCTCTTGAATTATAAGTGGGATTTGAAGAGAATGTTTCTTTCAGATGAGTGGCGTGATTTGACTATCAGCCGCAAATCAGAGGGATAGGCCATCTGCAGGTTGGTGTCATATCAGGAAAATTTCTGGGCTGGAGTGGAAGAGGTGTGCAGCATTAGTGAACCTTTGGTAAAGGTTCTTAGATTGGTGGATGGAGAGAAGCCCGCAATGGGCTACTTGTATGAGGCCATGGATAGGGCCAAAGAAGCTGTTCGCAACTATTATGATGATAAGGGTGATGATGGGTTTCAGAGACAACTTCTTTTATGGAAGTGATTGATGATCGATGGAACAACACACTCCATCGTCCCATTCATGCTGCAGGGCTCTTCCTGAACCCCGCATTTGCTTATTCATGTGGTTTTCTATTTGATGCTGAGGTCATGGATGGCTTTTTCACTTGTGTTCAAAAGATGGTGCCAAATCCATCAGAACGTGCAGAGATATCCAAAGAGATGGAGGTATACAGAATGGCAGGTGGCACCTTGAGCTTCGACATGGCTGTCCAGGATAGGACTGCTAAAATGCCAGGTAAGATTTTCATTATTTTAAAATTTTTCTTATGTTTGTAACTTTATAAGTTTATCTTATTTGTTGTAACTTGTAACTTGTAGATGCATGGTGGAGGAGCTACGGTGGTAGATTACCAAAACTCCAAAAACTTGCCATTAGAATGCTCAGCCAAACATGTAGCGCTTCAGGATGCGAGCGCAACTGGAGTGTATTTGAAAAAATACACACCAAAAAGCGCAACAGGTAAAAAACTTAAAATATTCCAATTGATTTTTTGAATTCATTAAATATTTTTTTTTTTAATATTTAATTTATTAATTTATGACCCTTGTACAGGTTGGAGGCCCAGCGGCTCAATGACATGGTTTACGTCTACTACAATCTTAGATTGTGGGTGCGACAACTTGAGAGGACCCCTGATATGGAGGCCATCTCTTTAGATGCGATTGACACCACTGCTGAATGGAGGGTTGAGGCTGAGAGGCCTGTCATGGAGTCAGCCCCTGATTCGATAGAGCAGGAGGTAGTGGAGGGGGAGGACGAGGAGGAGAAGCAGCAGCAGCAGCAGCAGCAGCAGGAGGAGGAGGTGACACCACCTACCACTACTACCGGTAGAGGATGTGGTCTGCCTCCTTTAGCTACTAGTGGTTTAGGTTCCCGTTCCGGTTCTGGTGCTTCATTTTTTACTTCTAGAGCACGACAGAGCCCATTGCCAGTCCCGCCAGCTTCTTCATCTAGAGAGAAAGGCAAAGCTATTGTATTTTCTCGCAAGAGGGGCAGAGGAAATCAATAGTATAGGACCATAGGTTATATGGTGCATTGAAATTCCTTTGTATATGACTATTGACATTATGACTCATGATATGAGATACATTATTATATTTTTTGTTGATATTTTGAGGCTAAGTTGACTCTTGAGACTCAGGACTTAGTATTCAGGACAGGATTCAGTTTTATGTGTGATGTAGCACTAGACATGATATTACACATCTTATATATTAGTTTTTTTTTCATATTTATGTGTCAATGCATTTATTTTATGCTGTAGATGATTTAGATATTAAAAAAATTGAAAAAAAAATGAATATTTTTGTATGTGCCGATTTTTTCCCGATTTTTACGATTTTTTCCCGATTTTTACGATTTTTTCCGATTTTTTCCCCTCGGCGATTTTATCTCGATCGCGATTTTTTCATCTTTGGAACAGCTCACAAAAACACCATCCAATCACTGAAAACACTTCTTTGCATGAGTCGTAGAGGCTTTAATCCACCTGCAGACTCTCGCTCTTGGATCACTGTTCTTGAGGGGGTTTGGGTGGAGGCTCCAAAGGTTGCTCCCTTTGAATTTTTTTATATCAGAGACATAAATAAATAGACCAGGGAGACAAGTGAATGGTATGATAGTCTCTGCATGAGCAAATCGTAACCGAGCCTTCTCCACAACTGCTGTAATATTAGGATCATTTGAATTAAATTCTAGTGGCTTTGGAAAACAGTTTGGAGCAGACCAAAATAGTGGACCTCCACCTGTTGTTGCATTCTTATACTATGTGTAAGTACGCTGCTTCGCCCGATTTGAAAAAGTGTCCTCAAACTTCCTTCTTTCCTAAGATACACAATATTCAAATGTTTCACATCTCTCTGATACCAAACACTCGACAACACGCTCCAGAAGTTCTTGAGATTGAGAATATTCAGCTGACTTCATTGCTGCTTTGTATTGTTGTTGTTTCGTTCTCTACATAGAAATCTGATCGCTTGAAGTTGAAATTACCCCAATAAAAGGTTCAGTTCTAACTTACATATACCGCTAGGGCCTTTTGAGCAACCTGTCCACCAGCTTCTTTACATTTTATTTCGCTGGCCCTTAGCTGTTTTGTTCCTCGGTTCCTTCTTTTATGACAGAAAATAGCATTAAGGCCGAGAGACAAGCCTCATTTTAACAGTACCGATATCTCTTTCATTCGCAAATTTATAGCGATCACAAAATGAGAGGCTTTATCAGGTCTATGCCTGTCCTGAAGATATAAATTCCCTTTGAAGCAATGTAAGGTGTTTGAGTAGTTGCAACAAAACCATCTCCAAATATTATACCATTCCCAAGTGATTAATAAAATCATCTCTGTGAGAATCTAACATGTATTTTCCTTGTGAAAGTTTGGCCTTGGCACTTCATGTCAAGAAGGATATCCCCTCCTCTTTTGCCTTTCCAAACAAGATGGGCAGTACCATTCCCTTTTGGTACTCCATGTCGGTGGAAGAACACTTGATAGGAGAGAGCAAGTATTGATGGCCTATTTCTATTGAGAACAACAACCTTGTAAGTTCCAACTGTCTCCTTTCCATCACCTGGATAGAGCATCAAAACATTGGGCATTTCCCTAAAGCTTTCCAAGTGCTCTATTGGTTCATGAGTGGGCCCATCTTCTTTGAGACCAATAGAATCATGGGTAATTACATAAATAACATCAGTTTCCTTATATTCTCCATCCATCGCCATCTTCCACATGAGATGGTTCGCTGGGTCTTGGTCCTTTTCCTCTTCAGTCATCGTAAGCTTAATTGTTTGGAAACCCTAGGGATAAGGTAGAAGGGAATGGGAAGTGAAATTAGGTTTAGCGAAAAGAGATAGGGAAAGGGATTTTATGATGCTATAAGGTGATATTATAGGGTTTTAGAATGATATATGAGTGTAAGGTGGAATCTAAGGGTGCAAATTTGGGAATAAGGAATAAACTATGGTTTTTAGCATGAACAACCTCCAAATTTTCACATAGTGAAGGCTCTTGATGTTTGAATGGAAACAATCAATGATTTCCTGAGGCTTCTGTTCTAAAACATCGTGATCAGGAAATTATCCACTAATACTTTGCCCTTGTGTATGAGTGATGTTGCAATTTCCTTCAACTTCTCCCTCAAACAATAACCAAGAGTCAATCATTCATTTGGTCATATCTTCTAATCCAGAAGCTGGTTTTGGGAGTGTGATATACCGTGGGAAAGATATTTCCAAGCTGATTATGATGAACATGTTTAGAATATGATTTGAACTGAAACTCATGTGCAAAACATCTGTGAGAGCCAGACATGGTAAGAGCCTATTTGATCACTGATGACAGGCTGCAAAGACTGGAACTAACACCCTACAACTTATACAGACCCAAGGGAAGTTGCAGAATGATCACCATTAGAAGTGGTCCACATATATTCAACAATTCCATTTGAATATCAAATGAAAGAAGGGAAACACCAATCATGTTGTAAATTGCCTTAGTTTTCCACCAGTTTTAGCACTAACCACTGTTGTCAACTCTTGTGGCCATGAGACCTTTGGATGGTTGCAACTATATAAATATGATCCATATCTCGCCACCACATACCAGATGCTAGTGGATGGCAAGAAATTTATAGACTTCCACCTCCATAATGCATTATAATTCTACCTAGGTGACCTTTGTGTTCCTTCAAGCAAGCGTGCCAAGTTGATCTTGGAGGTGAACTACAAACGGGTCGTAGGACACTTTGGTGTGGAAAAAACTCTAGGCATACCACAAAAGTATTTTATTGGCCAAATATCCGATAAGTTGCTAGAAAAAACATCATGTCTTGGATTGCTTGTGCCATTTCCAAGCCAACTATTAAGAATCAAGGTTTGTATACTCCTTTTCCCACTCCTCTCTTGCCCTGGGAATCCATCTCCATGGACTATGTGTCTGGAATCCATTCTACCAAGCATGGAAATGGTTGTGTATTTGTGGTCATCGACATATTTTCTAAGATGGTTATATTAGTTTCCTGTAAGAAGAGTATCATAGTAGAGGCCACTGCCAGAGTCTTCTTTGAATGTGGGTACATTTTGGGGTCCCACGGACCATTATAAAAAAATTGTATAGTGGGTTACTAAGAACATTTTGGTCGAGCCTTTGGTCATTTTTGGATACCAAGCTCACCAAGTCGACTACATTCCACCCCAGACTAATGGCCAAATAGAGGTCGTCAACAGGATGATTGTGCATATACTACACATGTACAACTCTAAGCATCCACAGACATGGGCTGAGAGTCTTCCCTATGTGCAACACAACTATAATAAAGCTCTCCGTAGCTAGAATAGACACATAAAATTTGAAGTGGGTCTGGGATTTCAACCATTATGCCCCCTTGATGTTGTAATTACTTTTGCAACTACACAGGAGGAACCTTCCGATCTTGAGTGCAAAGTTGATAAAGCCACCAAGTTTATTGAATGCGTTCAACACATCCACCAACAGGTTCATGGCATCTTAGATAAATCCAATGCCAAATATAAATAATGACATGATCAACATCGGGTTCCCCATAAGTTTCAAGTGGGCGACAAAGTTTCATTACATATGTAAAAAGAGTGCCTAGCTGGAGCCCATCGTAAGATTTGACCATTCCGATACATGCCTTAAACCATCACCAGGCTTGTGGGAGACAATTATTTCGAGCTCAGTGTCCCCCTCTTCCTTGGCTTTCTCTCTGTATTCAATGTGGACCACCTCCGACCATACTTTCCACCCTTGTTGGACGCATCAGACATTGCTGAGAAGTTGATACCAAAAGAGCTCAACCCAGACTACATTGAACATGCCACAAATGATCGGATCATGGACATACAAATCAATGACACTCGCAAACAGAGGATCCAACTGTATTGAGTTTTCAAGGCTGGCCAACTCTTGCACCAGAGAAAGTGACTCACTAGGGACCAAGTTCAGCAGAAATTTCCCCATCTCATGGAGACACTCAACACAATGGGAGGATGAATGATCGAGGTGGATATTGGTGGTCTCCCACCTATTCCACTTGGACATCAACATTGTTTATTTCAGAACGTTTCTTTCATTCTTTTAAATTGTGGCAAAATTTAATATTTTTGGCAGTTTTTCGGGTCCTGAACATCCTGAGTCGGTTTGAGGCCCTAAACAACATTTTTTTAGAAAATGGGAAAACCTACTGCCTGCAATAGGGGTTTGTAGTAAAAAGCTGTAGTCCATGGATAGATATTTCTCACGAGGTATCATACACATCAAACATATATCGTATTTCAAAGTTATGACCCCGAGAATTTGGTGTACCAAAGAACCCGAACGAGGCCCACCAAATTTTGGCGCTTCATATCCTAGGGTTAGATTTTTGGATGTTTACAGTTTTTCCCTTGTTTCTCAAAAATAAAAAGGCCACGAGCCTCATTGTAACACAGTTCAAAGGCATGTAGCTGCCACATCTCTTCTTAGAGATAAACTACCATCGCCCAAGCTATTTTAAAGTTCCATTCCACATGTAAACAATTTTTGGTATTTTGTTATCAATGAATTGAAGTTTAGTTTTTGTTTTAGCTTTGTATTTCTGTTTAAATTTGTATTTCACTTCGTTCCTACATAAATCTGGATCACAAAAATAAAACACAACACATTTAGTTCTTGAAGCCACACTTCTGCTCCACTCAGGCCGAACACAGTTAACCAAAAGAAAAATACAGGAAAGCCTTTAAATACATAACAAAATATTTCACATCGTTCCATGGTTGTTTTATAAAGTGTGACCCACTTCGAAAACTCTTACAAACCCTAACATAATTACATAAGAAGTCATGAATTTCTAACATACGACAATCAAAAGACACACATATCAGAACAAAGAATAAGACTTACTACTAATGTCACTTAGAATATTACTAAATTGTATTAATGTTAACTAAATTGTTGCTTCATAATTTACGCTATTGTATTACTACTAAATAGATTATTGTTTCACTCTCCACGAAAGCAGACTGTTAAACACACCAAATCCATGTAACTTGAAACACACAAAAAAATGCACATTGTGAAGCCAACTTGAAACACATAAACTAATAAATGCAGGTAAGACCTACTAGTAAGATCACTTAGACTATGACTATAATGTATAAATGTCAATTGAATTCCCACTTCATATTTTACCATATTTTATTACCGATAATTGAACTTTTTCTTCGTACTTCAGATAAGTAGTCTGTTAAGCCCATCGAATACATCTACATTGCTAATACAACCAAATACATGTAACTTGAAACACACAAACCAACAAAGACACGTAAACAGAGGAAAAAAAAACGACAAGAAAAAAACCAACAAAATATGATTCAAATTGAAACACATTGAAAATAAATGGTTTGCAAATAAAAAAAGATATACTTACTAATTTCACTTCTCGATATTTTATCTTTTTTCTCACCACTTCACACACCTTAATCTATATATTATTTCTTCTTCACACTTTTCTATAACTCTCCCTCATAACAAGTTTCACAAATCTTTGCAAAATACTATATCACCAATGAACTCTACAAATGGATCTCCACTTCTTAACGACAAGTTTTATAGGATGAATCCCAAAATGTCTCCTCTCCGATCGAGGTGATATATTGATTGTTCAAGGTGTGTTAATATTGTTGCAAATCAGTAGTGGGATTTGACCATTAATATTCTTAAATATATAGAATACAAATTTCTTTAATTAAATTTAGATGTTCACTCCATCTCAAATGAAATGCCACTTAATTTTCTTTTAATTAAATTTTGGTTGTAATTAACTTTGACAAAAACTTTTTATCATCAATGCTCTCCTTGAAACAATAATTTTTATTAACAAGAACACACATAATTTTCATTTCTAATTTCACAAAACACATGACACTTGTTTTGGTCTTTATTATGACTTTTAGATATCTTTTGCCATATAAAAACTCACACACTTGTATATATAAAATTAGACTTTTCAAATATTTCAATTAATAAAAAATTGCAATTTCATTTCTACAAAATAAAGAAATCAATTATTTTATTTACAATAATCTCATAAATATTGCATTTTACATAACATTAAATTCAACAAATTTTCCAAAAACGTCTGCATTTATTACAAGGGTTGACTGAAAATTAATTTATATAATCTAAATGGCAAAAAAAATATATACATATTTAAATAACCAACACAACTTTTATTAATCATATTGTAAACTTATTATTACGCCGTAAGGCGTATTTATTTGAAAACAACTTTGCTGGTTGCTTTCGTGTCATAACATGTGCCATTTGATTTTTGTTAGACGATTGAGTTATTATTATCCGTTGATTTTTTTAATTTGTAACAGTTGCCGTGATTTCTTCTATTTCTGTAACCGTCCTTCATTCAAGAAGCATCGGCTGTTTTGTTTTTCAATAACCGTTCAACCATCTATTGTTTTGTGGGCTCTTAACAGTTTCATATCTGGTTACCAAATGACGCGGCATGGTTACCAAATGACGCGGCATCGCAGTTTCGCGCAGGGGTGTTTGTGGACAAATAGAATGGAACGGTGGTGGGTGTAATAGGGCCGAGCGACATTGTTGAGAGCACTGAACAGGCTCTCAAAACAGTCGTCGATTCCGTCTTTTTCTCGCCATCCGACGCCGTGTGGGGATGCTCTTCCACACGCCAGCCCTCGCCCTCTGCATCTTGCTGCTGCTGGTAGGCATTTGAACGTGATGAATGAATTACTTGAAAGTGGAGCTGACATTGATGCACGAACTAAGGGTGGCTGTGGATGTAAGTTTGATTTTTCTAATATTATATTATGCCTGTTGCACACTGGATAAACCTGCCATTGCTCCTTAGACATCACAGAAGTATTTACAAATGGCGGAGGTTGAAATAAATTTTCCGCTTTGCTGTTCTCACAGCCATAGTTTTCATGTTGAGTGTACCTTTTTTTGGGTTAGATTCTTCATAGTCTGTCTCCCATTACTGATTGCACCCAATCTGATTTCTCTTTAATAATTCTTAATTGGACAAAAGCTAGATTAGAATAGGATAAAGTAATAGCAAGGAAAATGCCACAATATTGTTTTTAATATGCACAACTGCGCCAGAATATTGGGCTTATCTCGAAAGGCCTCAGGTCTGATTTATGACAGAGTTTAAGCGATTTCCATCCCCGCATGGTTGGAAATTCATCTGGCTGTTACGAATTCCATCACTCTGTTGTTACAGATTCTTCTTGGTGTTAATCATTAGTCCATGGAGTTTATTTTTGAGTTGAATCCATCGTTATCCAGTCATTTTTCTTTTATAGTTTTGTGGTAACAGTAAATGCTCACTACCCAGACACCATTGCTTTCACAATGCTTCTATGATTATCTGATCTCTTTTCATATTATAAAGTATACTCGAGGCGCTCAGAATCCTCACTGCACATTGCTTTCACCTAAACTCCTATGATGATTGGAATTTTGAATCTGGATTCTCAAAATCAGTGGTTTGGATTCACTAGCATATATGATATTTCTTATATTTCTTTGGTTGACACGAACATTTGATATTAAAGCAATAATTGCTGTTCCATCTTTCCACCGCCATAAAATTATATATCCTGATAATCATTTTCCTCACAGTGTTTAAGGTGATGACACATCTCATAAACCGACTAACATGAACTGTAAGGTCGCCCTTTATGTATTATATTGGGATGGAAAGGTGTTAAATTCTTTACTCGAAAGTGCTCCTCAGAAGGTCACTTGTTGTCACCGTCCATTTATTTCGTTCAAAAAATAATAATTAAAGCCTTGTCTGTTTGGTTTGATAACCGAATCACCCTTTTGTTAAATAAACAAATGTTTATTGGCCTTTGGTGAGGTATAATATATTTTATGGCCTTTTGTTGAGAAACTGAGTGAGTATATATCGAAATTTCATATTCCACTTGCATATTTTGTTGTAGAACGAGTGTATATCTTCATTTAATATTGCTAAAAATAACTAATTTCCTATTTTTGAAAAAAATTAGTTTTTTAAATTGTTTTGAGTTTATGGGTATGATTATAGGAGGTTATTATAAAATATATCACCATGTAAAATATAGATGATATTTGTTTGGTTAAAAAGTGTTTTGGTGGTATAATAAGATTTTTGTTTTTATTTTTTTAATGAAAAGTGTATTTAAAAATAAATAAATTGATTACTCTTACTCATTGTAAATGATATAATATTCTAATAATAATAAATGATCTCTCTTGGTAAATAATTAAATTATAATAAATTTAAAAAATAATTTAATATCTCAATAATGTTATTTTTCTTGAAGTAAATATTTCAAATATTTACATATTAATAAAGGTCCAAACTATAAATACATATTCCCAATTTACATATATATTTTATGTAATATAAACATTATAAGAACAAAATATTAACGTTTTAAGGCCAAGATACCGAGCGCGATGGTCACGCGAAACCCTGCTGCGTAGTACTGAGCACCGAGCTCGAGGCGTTGGACTATGGAATTTCTTCGAGAGCCAACCTCACTGCGTTGGCGCTTATTAACCGAGAATTTGATCTCGTGTCAGATGCCGACTTCACGTTTTTTCCCTTGCACGCGTGGTCGTAATCTTCTTTCCTGTCTGGCCTCGGATTGACTCTGCGGACCTTCACCGTCATCGGCATTATATTGCAGGAAACCAGTCCCACACACGGGCCCTTGTTTGTCGTTCTGTTGGGGTTCTCTGCTCAGAACCTGAGCTACGGTCGCTCTGCAGATGGAGCCGTTCTTTTGGACCTGCGCCCTCTCTGTGCAAGGCTTCCTTCCATGGCGGCATCCCATCTGCAACTCCTTCATGGGGGTCTCGGCTATTGGCACCTGACTGTTCACGGTCCAAGACATCAGACCAGAAGAGAAATAGGAGCAGCGACTTCACTGGAATTGATAGACAGGAGAAGTCGCCTCCCTATCTTCACCAGGGCAGATTTGCTCCCGGATGTACAAGATGCTCTGGCACTGGGTCCAAGCACCCCTTTGACCCCTTTCAGATCCAAATTTCTCAGCCTTCCAGCAGAACCATCCTGCATTGGGTCAGTTCTTCAGATTTGGTGATGGATCTCAAACTGGATCTAGAACGGCGGATTGGGATCCCTTCAGGTTTTCAGAGAATTCTCTTTCAAGGTAAACAACTTGAAAACCATCTTCCCCTCTCTTCTTACAACATTTTTAGAAACAGCTCTTTGGTGTTAACCTTTCGTCTGAGAGGAGGTGCAGCGGGACAGTCATCCTCTGCTCCTCCCTTCTCTTACAAAGCTGCAGTACACTCTGAGATCCCCAAACCCCCGGAAGTCCTTAAGCCTAAGTCTTTTTTGGTTGACAAGACAGAGGAAGTTCCCTCTGTTGAAATCACCCATGAAGGTCTTGCAAACCAACATCAAGTTTTTGCTGAAAGAGCCATCATCTGCAGATTTAACGGACTGTGGCCGCGATCTCAGGATCTTTATGCATGGGTCCATGAAAATTGGACTCATCATTGTAAGATCAGTTTCTGTTCGAAAGGTTACTTCATTGTTCTATTTGAAGAAAGTAAGCATTATGAAAAGGCCTTAGAAGAAGGCCCTTGGTTCATGGGAACTGCAGGGCTCTTCTTGACTCCTTGGTTCCCAGACTTTGATCCAGCAACTGCAGTCATCACTAAGACACCTGTTTGGATCAGGCTTCCAAACTTACCTGCCCACTTATGGCATGTTGCTGTCTATAAAGCTATCGGCAACACCTTGGGTAGTTTTATTATGGGAGATTATTGGCGAGAAAGTAAAGGACTCTACACATATGCCAGATTTTGTGCGGAGTTAGACTTAAGCAAAGGACTTCCAGACCAAATCAATCTCAAGGTAAACGACTTTGTATGGACCCAGACACTGGATTACGAAAATGCTGCATTTCGTTGCCGCCATTGCCTCCAATCAGGGCATCTGCAGAACTCCTGCCCTTCTCTCCCGGCAAAAAAGAAAAAGGACATCCTCTCCAAACCCAAGCCAAAACGATGGGTTCCATGCTCTCCACCTCCAGTCGTGGATTCAGATTCCTCTAGCTCTGAAGATGATGGCAGCGATGCAGAAGAGGCTCTTGCCCCTCATTCAGGGGCCCCTCCCTCCGAAGGTCAGGCGCTCTCCTCTGATACACTGATTGCCCAGAAACGAGTCCATATGACCTCCTCTTCTGATTCAGAAAAGGAGGGCCCCCCTGTGGTGAACCCCAATCTTCAAGTTGTTATGGCTCTTTCACCTCAGGATGGTTGGGTCGAAGTCAAAAAAAGGAAAGGGAAAAAGCTCCGTGTTGTGACTTCCGCCCATTCTGGGTAGAAGTCAGTCTTTTGCTTCCAGTCACATGTTGTAGTTTCTTGCTTATTGTACTTCCTCCACGGAACCGAGGTTGATAGTCCTATCATTTCCGGTTGCCGGTTTTTGTCTCTCATGATTGTATCATCTTGTACCATATTTTTGATTAATAGAATTAGTCCAATTCAGAAGAAAAAAAAATAAACATTACAAAATTAAATAATTAAAAAATTGGAATCAAATTAAACTATTTTCAAATATATAATTATAAATTAAATAAAATGTAACATAAATAGATTAATCTTTTTATTTTTAAAAATATATAATAATTAAAAAAACCTATTAAATTATTTTAAGAATTTATATATATATATATATATATATATTTTAAATATATAATAATTAAAAAAAACCTATTACATCATTTTGAGAAATTTCTTAAAGTTTGTTTCATGATATTATTTTAAAAATGTACTTATATAATTTATAACTATAGCTATTGCATATAAAATCAATAGTTCATAATTCTTAATTTTTTATCATTATAATTTTTAGTTATTTATAAATTTCTTATTATAATTTATAAATTTTTTGTTAATTTAAAAAAATATATGTGATAATTTAATTAAAATTATGGAGAAAATTGATACTCTATATATACATATAGAGAGAGAAAAGGGTTAGAGATGAAAAGAAAGTGGTTTTATTCATGGAATGCAAGGAATACCTTAATACAAAATTTTTATGGTAGAATTGGAATAGGAGTTGTAGTGACATCATTTTACAACACCTTTGAACAACTAGTTTTATGTCTCTTTACACAAAAATTTTGTGAAGCCCTACACCCAAAAATTCTCATTATAAAATGAATATTTCTTTTTTCTATTTTCTTTTTAATGTAATTTGAACCAGTCAAATTTTTTAGATAACATAAAGTATAGTACATGATATTACAACATCTATTCCATACTAAACTAGAGAACACCTTTAACACAAGATGCAACACAAGATGCCAAACCATGTAATGTAATATATGGACTAGACTATTTCACTAAAAACTATTCAAGTGTAATCTATGCACAATTTCCTTTATTGCTATGAAAAAGAGAATTCTAACCATGCAAATGTGATCTATGCAAGAGAATCCTTAAAAAAAACAGAAAATGATTGTAATGAAAAACTCCATCCACAAATTCATAGGGGATCCCAACGTTGCTTCCCATCTAAAAACTTCAAACATTTCACTCAAAATATGAGAGGAAAATGCAAGCTTCTTCACTATTTAAATTCAGAGTATGCACCTTCCTATATTGTATAATATAAATAATGATATTCATTAAATTAAGTATTCAATAAATAGTTTAAATTTAGAGAATTATAAAAATTTGTAAATTATAAATTATTTTTTAAAATTAAAACGGACCATTTAGATATGATAAGAAAAACGTGATAATCTATTGTAATTTTCTCAACAAATGTGATGGAAAATGTGCCCTATAAGCGACATACAAATATATAGCCTTATATACAAGATCAAGAAAACTATGCCCAATATCCAACACCGTAGAGCAACACACACATGTTTAGTAATTCAACAGTTGATTCCAAACCTCTCTCAGTGCTAGAGTTGTTTTCTCAATAAAAATGCTGCATATAGGAGCATTTTGATATGATAAGAAAAGTGTGATATTGTGTTACAATTTTCTCTACAAATGTGTTGGAGTTGCTTTCTCTATTACTGCTCTTACGTGATGAAATTCATCGTGATCAGAAAAAGTTGATACTATGTTATAATTTTTGCTACAAATGTGATGGAAAGTGTGCCATGAATGTTGGAAATTTCATGGTTAATTTTTAAGATATTTATTTAAAAAATTCAAAGTATGGTGAGTTTTGTTTTATTGAGCTTTACTCTAGATGTGTAGAGAATGAGTCTATCTCAAGTCCCAAACAAGATTCTTCTTTCCCTTCATATTCTATCTTGCACGAACGACATATTCTATCTTGCACCTTCAGAGTCCTCCTCTCCTCCTCTCGCACAAGTTTAACCCATAGGAGGTCAAATAGTTGTTTCATGGATAGACCATTTCAGATATTGGAAAATTCGTGATAATCTATTGTAATTTTCTCAACAAATGTGATGGAAAATGTGTCCTATAAGCTACATACAAATATACAGCGTTATATACAAGATCAAGAAAACTATGCCCAATATCCAACACTGTAGAGCAACACACACATGTTCAGTAATTCAACAGTTGATTCCAAACCTCTCTCAGTGCTAAAGTTGTTTTCTCAATAAAAATGCTGCATATAGGAGCATTTTGATATGATAAGAAAAGTGTGATACTGTGTTACAATTTTCTCTACAAATGTGTTGGAGTTGCTTTCTCTATTACTGCTCTTACGTGATGAAATTCATCGTGATCAGAAAAAGTTGATACTATGTTATGATTTTTGCTACAAATGTGATGGAAAGTGTGCCATAAATGTTGGAAATTTCATGGTTAATTTTTAAGATATTTATTTAAAAAATTCAAAGTATGGTGAGTTTTGTTTTATTGAGCTTTACTCTAGATGTGTAGAGAATGAGTCTATCTCAAGTCCCAAACAAGATTCTTCTTTCCCTTCATATTCTATCTTGCACGAACGACATATTCTATCTTGCACCTTCAGAGTCCTCCTCTCCTCCTCCTGGCACAAGTTTAAACTATGAGGCCCAAATTAGTTGTTTCATATAGGACCATTTAAATATGATAAGAAAAACGTGATAATCTATTGTAATTTTCTCAACAAATGTGATGGAAAATGTGCCCTATAAGCTACATACAAATATATAGGCTTATATACAAGATCAAGAAAACTATGCCCAATATCCAACACCGTAGAGCAACACACACATGTTCAGTAATTCAACAGTTGATTCCAAACCTCTCTCAGTGCTAGAGTTGTTTTCTCAATAAAAATGCTACATATAGGAGCATTTTGATATGATAAGAAAAGTGTGATACTGTGTTACAATTTTCTCTACAAATGTGTTGGAGTTGCTTTCTCTATTACTGCTCTTACGTGATGAAATTCATCGTGATCAGAAAAAGTTGATACTATGTTATAATTTTTGCTACAAATGTGATGGAAAGTGTGCCATGAATGTTGGAAATTTCATGGTTAATTTTTAAGATATTTATTTAAAAAATTCAAAGTATGGTGAGTTTTGTTTTATTGAGCTTTACTCTAGATGTGTAGAGAATGAGTCTATCTCAAGTCCCAAACAAGATTCTTCTTTCCCTTCATATTCTATCTTGCACGAACGAGTCTATCTCAAGTCCCAAACAAGATTCTTCTTTGCCTTCATATTCTATCTTGCACCTTCAGAGTCCTCCTCTCCTCCTCATGGCACAAGTTTAAACTATGAGGCCCAAATTAGTTGTTTCATATAGGACCATTTAGATATGATAAGAAAAACGTGATAATCTATTGTAATTTTCTCAACAAATGTGATGGAAAATGTGCCCTATAAGCTACATACAAATATATAGCCTTATATACAAGATCAAGAAAACTATACCCAATATCCAACACCATAGAGCAACACACACATGTTAGTAATTCAACAGTTGATTCCAAACCTCTCTCAGTGCTAGAGTTGTTTTCTCAATAAAAATGTTGCATATAGGAGCATTTTGATATGATAAGAAAAATGTGATACTGTGTTACAATTTTCTCTACAAATGTGTTGGAGTTGCTTTCTCAATTACTCCTCTTACGTGATGAAATTCATCGTGATCAGAAAAAGTTGATACTATGTTATAATTTTTGCTACAAATGTGATGGAAAGTGTGCCATGAATGTTGGAAATTTCATGGTTAATGTAATATAAAATAAATAAAAATTCATTTATACACAACATCAAGAAAGCTATGTCTACTAGCCAACACCACGGAACAAGACAGGTTCGCCAACTCCATAAATGCTACAAAATCTCTCTCATTGTTGGAGCTATTTTCTCAATCGCCTTATTTTTACTGTTCTTGAAGTGATGAAAGCCACCTCTCCATACATTTTTTACTCTCTGCACAAAGAACAAAAAAAACAACTTCATATAAGCCATACTGAAAAAACAAGAATATGGAAGACACTAGGGACAACAGTGGTACAGAACAATGTGATATTTTTAATATTTTCAAAGATCATGAAGGAAATTCAAGATTAAATGTGGAGGAAATGCACCAAAACATCTTTGATTTTGAAGGTATAAAATCATGTTCTATTTCTTTATTCATGAGGCATTCATGTTGGCATGATCAGAGAAGGTATTTAACTTAACTTCAACAAGAACATGAACATGGCACACATGAGGGACAAAAATGGTAAAGAACAATGTGATATTTTTAAAATTTTCAAATATCATGAAGAAAATAATACATAGGTGACTCAATAGGAATTTATCAAGATTAAATATGGAGGAACTGCACCAAAACATCTTTGATTTTGAAGGTAGAAAATCACTGCACCAAAACATCTTTGATTTTGAAGGTAGAAAATCACTTTTTATTTCTTTATTTCTTTATTCATGAGGCATTCATGTTGGCATGATGAGACAAGGTATTTAAATTAACTTCAACATATGCCTCATGATTTGTAAGGCTCAAGGAAGCAGTATTGCATTAAGATTTCACTACCTCTTTCCATGGAAGAAAATTTTGATTTTTATTCCTCTACATGGCTCCTTTTCTGCAACATATTATTTCTTCTAAGCTACTCTTTCCTATGCTATTTCCTTACGGCGTTTCTTTTGCAACATGTGGTGAAATTGCTAGTTAATCATATTGTAAACTTACTATTAAGTAACCAATTTTAAAAATTATTAAATTAGTAATTTTGCTTTGATTTTTAGAAAAACAACGGATACACTTTAAAAAAAATTTGAAACGAGTTAGTAAAAAATATTAAAAACTAACAACATATCATTCACATTCTGAAGTGGTAATTGAACGAAGTTGTTATGAATGCAAAAGAGCTTCAAATAAAGTAACCTAAATCTATTTTATTTTTAATAATATTGTTGGTTAATAACATTGTTTATAATTAAATAATTATTTGAAAATATAATGGTATTTAAGTTTAATATATATAAGGTTAAATAAGATAATGTCTTTAAATAAAATAAAATATTTTTTTAGAATTTATTTTATTGGTTAAATATTAAATATGGATTTTTTTATTGGTTAAAACAAAATTATTTGTATAGAGAATTTAAGAAACTACAACAAATAAGGTTGAATCTATGGTTTTTTGGAAATGATTTTTTATTATAAAAAAACAAATCATAAAAATACAACAATGTTGGGTGATTGGATTATCATCATATGTCACATGGTTTATAAAACTCTTCCCCAGGAACATTACATGAATAGATTGGTTCATGCCCAAAAATTAATAGAAGGATTAAAAAATGCTAAGTTTTATCACATCTTAAGAGAGTTAAACTTGTTAATTGAATTTATAGCCATCAAGGCCTAGAGTCTAGCACTTCCCAAGGAACATAGCTTGTGCACGGCTCTTCCCAAAGAACATCACATGAATAGATTGCTCTATATAAAAAAAAAAATTTAAAATTTAAAAAATGTTAAGTTTTATCACTCCTCAAAGAGAGTCAATCTCACTAGTTGACTCTATGGTCACAATTGCCTAGAATTAGGTCTCTATGGATTGGAGGAGGTGTGGCGCGGGGACAATATGGGTGAGGTGTTTAGTGACCTCCCCTAAGCTTATCATCCGCTTATCAATTTATAAATATCCATTTACTACACTTAGACAAGTGATAAAGCCATGACAACATGCACTTGCATTTGATTAAAATGAGACAAAATATTGTGCTCTTCATTGAAATTGCTAGCTTTGTCCTTCATTAAGCATGACATGATAGGGTATCTCGGCTTAGTTTATAGATAAGAGGTTTAAGGATCAACTTCTACTGCTTTTTTTGTTGTTGGAGTGTCATTCCTTTGGACTTGGTCAATTGACTATGAGGTTCGATAATATTGGACTCTTAGGGTGACAATGACCCTCAATTTTCAAAACTAAGTAATAATTTGTTCATTCTCAATCCATCCTAATTGTTGAGTCTAAGAAGTTGTTTTAAGATTTTTGCGTTTAATCATTTTAGGTTGAAGTATTATATTTCTTTCAAAATAACTATGGATATAAATTTGAGATTTCACATTAGAAGCTAGCTGCACAATTTTTGTACCTAACTGGAAGCTACAAGGGATTCACTTAGTCCTTTATTGCACATTTCAACACTTCCCACCTTAATTAGTTAGGGGCTCTTGGTAATTTTTCTTATAAATTCTGTTAGGAATTGGTGATATAGATAACCACAACCACCCAAATTATAATTTGTTTCATGAAAAATACACTATTCAAGACTTATTATAGAAATGTGAATGCCACAATGATGATAATTAATAAAATCCAACATTACCAACAGGTAGATGGGGAATTTGGAAAAAATAATGGCATTGGAACTATTGAAATTTGGGTAGTTTGGAAGGTATTTATGAATGGATAAAACCCACAAAAAGGAATTTTTTGGGAAAAGTACCCAAAGAAGTGGGCTTGGACCCCAAGGTTATTAATATTTTATTCTAATTTTTTATTGAGTGCAAAATAGGGGTTTCTTGAAACACAAATAAGACCCCAAAGAAATTCACACAAGGGCTATAAATATAGGCCAAATTAGAGGCCTAGCCACAAGTGAGATGGACTTCATTTGTGGACAATGAGAGCCCTATAAGAGTTGCATACCTTAGAGGATGTATCACCACTCCCCACATTTACCCGCTTTTACAAGATCTACATGGTAAATATGAGATGAGAGTTACTATGAAATGACCCAACATCCAAGTTACAGTGATGGAAGTGGGGTCTACTAACCAGAAACATATTGAAACTTCCCAGGAGAATCACATCCCCTAGATACCAAACCACATCTATTAATGCACTTTCCCTGGGACTGAAACTTTATTTTTCCTAGGCCTTACACCCTAGGTGCATGCATTCCAAGCTATGCATGTGGTTGGAAGGCTCTAACCACATGCATAGGCCTTCCTCCTTGCGGTTGAAACCAAAATCTCCTAGTTCAGAGGGTGCGACTAACAACTCATATCTATATTTTTAGGGATAGCTACAAACCAGCTACCCATAACAACCCATAACTCCCTAGAACTCAATCTAAGTTGATAATAAGTTTGAATGAAAATTACTAAGGATAGATCTTGCTCAGAAATTTCCAAACGCGTGGGAAACATTTTGTCAAACACATGGTAAACATAATAACTATTGGTCAGTAATGCATATCTATTCAATGTCTCCTTAACTTTAGCAAGGAATCACCATGAAGGCTCAATTCCATCTCAAACTATATGCAACAATACTTGTTAGCCCATGCCCTCAAATAACCATTCAATAACTTATCAAATCATGAAAAAGATCCATAACAAGAGCACAACATTTTAGTAGGCCTATAACCAACATTTAACCAGAATGAATCCATGAAAAAATATTCATAAACTAAACACAATAACCAATACATGTGCTCATTTATTAGAATAAGAAAATAACTCATATTAACATATGAAAATGTCAACCAAGTCAAGGACTTCATACCACCCGATCATAGATTGGGTTGAACCAAATATCTCTTTCATCCCATCATCCCCATGCCATATTCCAAGCATGAATGGGGGATATCATTGGATAAATCAAAACAAAACAAACCAAGGATTCCATAAGCCAAACCACCTCAAACCTCAACCATAGTGATTTCACCTAAACTAATCTAGAAACCACTAACACTAAACAAGCTTAGATACCTCCAATTTTCTTCACCATACCCAAAAAAAACTCCTTTCACCACCCATCCTTCAAGAGTTTTAGGAGAAATGAAAATCCCATCTCCACCCTTGAGCCTTGAGAATTTTCCTAATACCACCTCACCAGGATCACAATTCTACTGACCATCCAAAGCTTAAACCAAAACAAGGAACCCACAACACCATGGCTATCCAGGAAATTAAAAGGAAAAGATGAAAATCACTGTCAATCTAGAAAAATCCCATGCCAATGATAATGAAGCAACCAAATAACCAAATGCATGTACCATGCATCCAAATCTCAGCAATGAAATCACACATGCCACTTGTTACCTGCAATATCCTCCTACTATAGTTGTTCTACCAACCTTTCCTTGTGCTCCCCTACTTTCCTTTCCTTGCTTGCTTGCTTGTGTCTAAGTGCTTCCTCTCTCTTCTCTTAGAGCTCAATTTCTGAAAGTAATCAAAAGATAAATTGAAAAACACTGTCAGTTATTTCTCTGATGCCTTTTTATCATTGATATCTAGTCTCTTCCTTTAATTTTTTATATTTCTTTAATTTTCCTCTAATTTCTCTGTATTTTCCCTTGCATGCATATTTGTGTCTCTTCATATTTGTTTTCTTATATTTTCCTTTATTCTTTTAGTTAATTACCATTCATTTCCTTTTTACTTTTCTAATTTCCATAGCCATTAATTAACCACAAGTGATTCCCACTATAGTGTTTTTCCCTCCATTTTGCTTGGAATACGTGGCCCATAACCTTGGTCTAATTTATTTACATAGAAAATCAACCCGAGGCTATTATAAGCCCCTCCCCCTTGGGGTAACATCATCCTCGGTGTTCTATGACAATTATGACAAACAAAACATATTGCTTATGAATCTTTATAACACAACTCTTCTCAGTATTTACAATGAAAACTATTGAAAACATGAAAAACAAACCGTTTATTGGAGCTTTATAACACAACTCGATGCAATATTTATAATGACATATATATATATATATATATATATATATATATATATATATATATATATATATATATATATATATATATATATATATATATATATATATATATATATATATATATATATATATATAATTCCCTCATCTGCTTCAACAAAAAATAAATATGGATATAATGCCGACATCTGATCAACCATCTCCCATGTAGCTTCATTAGGCCCAAACTTCTTCCATTGCACCTTAACTTGTTCTATTGCTTAGTTTTAGAGCATGAGTTGTTTCCTTTGCAATATTCATGTTGGCTATGGTTGGAACCCTCCCTCTGTTTCCACTTGCAATATAGAAAAATCAATCACATGAGCAACATCCTTTACATATCTCTTAAGCAATGAACCATGGAAAACATAATGGAATTTCATTGTTGGCAGTAGTGCAAGTTTGTAGGTCACTGGTCCAATCCTCTCAAGAATCTCAAAAGGCCTACAATATAGAGGTGCCAACTTGGGACATGACCTAATGTTCAAGGTGCTCCTCTTGGGCTTGATTCACAAGTACATATGCTCCCCAACCTAAAATTCCTTGAATGCTCTATGCTGATCTGCATAACTCTTTTTCTTGTCCCGTGTTGCCTTCAAATTAATTTTAATAACCTAAATATCCTTTTCCATCTCAGCCAACATATGCAGTCCAATCAACACCCTGTTCACTAGATCACTCCAATTGATATAAGTATTACAACTTTTCCTATAGAGAGCCTCAAACAAACTCATATTCAAAGATTCGTGATACCCATTATTATAAGAAAACTATACCAATGGAAGATACTCCTCCCACTTCCTTTGTTGATGCATGACATACATCCTCAATATATCCTCAAGGACCTTGTTAACCCTCTCTATTTTTCCATTTTTCTATGAATGATAAGTTGTATTGAAATCTAAATCTATCCCCAAGCCTGCAAACAACTCCTTCTAAAAAATGGAAGTGAAATTGACATCTATATCTGATATAATCTTCTAGGTAACTCAATGAAACCTCACTATCTCCCCGATGAATATCTGAGCTACCTAAATAGATGAATTAGTAGACTTTATTGCAATGAAGTGAACTACCTTTATTAACATGTCAACCATGACCATGATGGAATCATGCCGCCTCGATGTCCTTGACAATCATGTAATGAATTCCATGGAAATTTTTATCACCAATAAAATTTCATTTTGATTAGGAGAGTCATTTAGTATAGGTTTCATTATATTGGCAAATTAATTCATGAAATTGATGAAATTTTATGAGTGGGTCTTTATCCTAAGTTTAGGGAGTCAGACTTGTCATGTCAACATGGTCAAATCTATCAAAATACACCAAAAATATCTATGCATTGGTTTAAAATTTGGTTCTAGCCACCTGTTTGTCTTTTCTAGAGTCCGTAACAAAATTAATAGAAAACATTTTGTTTTTTCTACGGACTCACCTGACCATTTTGTAGAAAAACTGCCAGAATTATAACGGAAACCACTACGTAATCATGTTTTTCTGCACTGATAAAGGAAATGGTGAGGTGTTGAGTCTTTAGAGGTTAAAGGTCAATCTGAGGTCCTGTGATCAGTTAGAAGAGTCATGCAACATGCGTAATCATAAGTGGTAACTCATCATTGCACTTAAATTCTCTCAATTGTCCTTATCCCTCTCATATTCGAAATTTAGCTTCTAAATTCATCCTGGAAAGTTGTTGTTCATCATCTTTCCTTCTATCTCTATGTATAGTTGTTGTTATCACCCTTAAGAAGTCCAAATTTGTTTGCAAGCTGCTTGTTGTGCAATTATTTTCTTTGCAGGTGTCATAGCATCAAGAAGGCCAACGCAGGGTTAAGAGAGATGGCCATGCAGAAGAAGACTAATAAATGGGGCTCGGTTGCCAGGTATGAGCCCATGGATCTAAATTTTCTCAATGAGGACCCTATATTTGCAAAATCCTTCAACAGTGTTGGGTGTATGAGGTTCTGCCAAAAATTACAAGGCTTTCATGCCCAGGTTTCAAAGGACTCTGCAGTGAATTTCGTGGGCACTGCATCAAAGTTGGGTGTGTTGAGTTTTGTGGTGTCACCTAAAACAATTTCCCAAGCCATAGAGATTCTGAGGATGGGAGAAGAGTGGTTTAAATGCACTAATTTTAAATTACAGAACTGTGATGAATTCATGAAACTTGAACACATTGGAGTACATATGACATTTGGAATCCCAAAGAGCTGCCTTAAAGAGAACTACTCCAAAATACTGCTTGTAATTCAAAAATACTTCACATGTGAAGGGAGGTTCCATATGATTTATCAGTATCATTTTAGGCTCTTGCTACATTTCACTGGTAAGCAACATCTATACCTTCCATTTTTCTTATTTAGAAGGCTAGGAAAGATGTCAGACAAAGTTCGAGCTAGGCCAGAAGGTAGTGAAACTTCAATTTTTTATCATGGGTTGATTAAGCTACTGTTGTTGGAGGAGTTGAAAAAAATTAATAGAGACTGGGCCACATTACCATTTCTTATTGGTTATGAATTAGATACATTAACACCCAAGAAGACACCTAAATCAAAATCTACTCCTTCAAGCAGAAATGATAAAGCTATAGCTGAAGCAGAGGGTGAAAATGAAGAGGAAATAGAACCCATAGTAGAGCTTATGGATGTTGAAATAGAGCATGCACAGGAAACAAAAGTTCCACAGTCCACACCTACAAATAGAAAATCCAAGCCCATTAAGAAGAGTCATGGAAGAATAACAAGGATCCAAACACTTGGGAAGGGCAACCTTGATGACATTTTTCAAGCCATAGACATAGAAGAAACTCCAGTGGTCAAAGTCGTAGATATCAAAGGAAGAAAGAAGAAAAATAAGGGTCTTACTGCAAAAAAACTTAATTTCTCAGGAGAAGATGCAGGGTTTATGTTCCAACCAAGAAAACCACTCACCAGGTCGCAGCTTTCCAAAGGTGTCATGGCTAGTAAAAAGAATGAAATTATAGACAAATTAAAGCAACCTATGCCAGAGGACATCATTGATTTGTCTCCAGCAAAAGAAGAAATCATTGTGCAAAGGAAAGGTAAAGAGAAAGATGTTGAAAAAAATGGAGTGCAAATTTTAAAAGAGCAGTTAAGAGAAGCTAGGGAGGAGGTTATTGAAACCAAGTTGGAATTGAAGGAAGCCAAGCTAGATAGGAAAATGATGGAGGAATTCAAAGAAAAGGTAAATGTGCAAATCAATCACTATGACGAGTCTTTGACCAATGCCAATAAATTGTTGAAAATAACCCTTCCTCTACCTAGGGTAATGAAACATACAAGGAAGAGGAATATTTGGTTGCAGGCAAAGAGAAAGAAACTTAAAATTCAAGTGAAAGAGCTAGAAGAGCAGATGGAGATGATACAATCCAGAGCTCAAGAGAAAAGGTTTAAAAATAACAGTCATAGATGAACCTATGGAGACTGAAGCCCCTACTGCCAAAGGTGAAGCTTATAAAGCTTGAAAAGAGGATAAAATACCCTTTTGATATTTTTTGCATCATTTTGAGTCATCACTTGTAGAGCCATAGGAAAATTTTCAAGAAGGAAAGCACAATTTTTAAGTCTGCTGCCAATTAGGCAAGTTCGTAGTGTGTCTCAGGCTTGAAGCCCAGAAATCGCTACGAACTCATTGTAGGATAAATTTTGCTATAAATCACAATTATTGTCATGATGGAGGTAAGTAAAAGTTTGTATTTAGTCATTTGGAGTCAATAAAAAACCTCATATCAACAAAGGGAGCAAATAGGTGGTAGAGATGGTCAAAGTCAAAGTGATACAAAATTTCGCTACACACTTACCTAAGCTCCCCTCGTTCTGCAGCGAAGAAGTTTTTGGAGATTTTTCAAATTTTGATGGTATATTTGGGATAAGCAAGACACGTGGAAAGGTCAGGGGTCATCAGAGGAATGTTTTGGTGGAGGCATGGTCTTCAAAAAAGCTTTTCAGTTTGCCAGCCCATCATGAAGACACTCATCAACCATCATGAGACCACCTCCTAAAAGGTAGGAAGACATGTATCATGACTTTGTGGAAGCAATTATGTTTTGGTCATGGTCAGTTCCACCCAAGCACATGAATTTTCTCGATGTAAATATGCAGTCCTATTAGGTTTCTAAGTCCTAAAATTAGTAGCTATCAGTTTGATCTCCATGTAATTTTCTTATGGTTATATTAGGTGTCATTAGAGAGACTCGAAGGTCTAGCCTTGTTGGAAGACCCAATGTAAAGATGCCTAAGCCTATTAATAGGCAGGTTATCAAAGAATAGAGGGTTGATTGATGTTTCTTACAAACCCACTATTGTAAAAAAAAACATCAATAATATACAGTGGCAGCTTGTTTTTCTTCACTTAAGATTCATTTGATGTTCTCGTGAGTATTTGTCTTATGTATTCTGTAATTTTATCTTTAGTATTATGATGTTTGATTACTTATAATTCATGTATATCATGCGTAACTTCATTCAAACATTAGAATGCTCTGCATCTGTGTATGTTATATTTTCACCAGAACATCTATATGCCTCAGCCTCCATACGAAGAGTTCCCATATCATTGAGTTTCTTTACATTGAATCCATATGCCCAATGGTAGTGATTTCTCCACATCCTTCACCTGCATACAAACACACTTAAAACACTATTTCAGAGTTATCCATATGTTTAAATTCATTTGCATAAAATCATCTTTATCTTTGAGAGAGCCCTCTCAAGCCGAAAGGCTAATTTTCAGCTAGAAGTAGGTTCGAAAGAGTTACTCTAGGTTGACTGGTGGAGGTCATAATAGTAGTTTAATAGTTGGAACGAGGTCATGGAGCATACCAAGAATGGTGTACCTCTATTCAATGAAAATAATTATGCACTCTGGAAAGGAAGAATGGAGGTCTATCTCTTGGCGCAAGGTTACGAAGTATGGGACATTGTTCAAAATGGATTTACATCAACCACAGATGAACAAGGTAAGAAGAATTTGGTAAATGATGCAAAAGTAAAGAATATTATTATCAATGGACTTATTGAATTTTCTTATCATAAGGTGTTGGGTTGTAAAACCGCCAAAAATGTATGGGACAAGCTTGAGAATATTTATGCAGGTGACTCAAATGTCAAAGAAGCAAAGCTTCAAATCTATAGAGAAAAATTTGAGCAACTCAGAATGAAAGAAGATTGCAACATTGCTGCATACTTCCAATACGTTGATGAAATAACTAATACTCTGGAAGGATTGGGAGAGCCAGTTGACGAGAAGACTATTTTACGAAAAATTCTTAGAACGTTACCTGGGAGATTCAAACCAAAGGTATCGGTCTTAGAATACAGTGCAAATCTGGACAAACTCAGCAAAGAGGAATTACATGGAGTTATCATAGCATATAAAATGAGACTTGATGAAGAAGAGGGTACTTTTCATCTAGAAAATGCGTTTGTTGCATCTAAGAAAACCAATAAGGACAAGCAACCTTCAATTGAAAAGACATGCACCTGCAAGTGTGAAGAAAAGGGAGATGATGAAGAAGGTCTTTCAGATGAAGAATATGCTTAGTTTATGAGAAAACTAAAATTTTTTAAGGGAAAATTCAAAGGTAAACTTCCATTGATATGTTTCGGTTGTGGTGAGGTTGGGCATTTCGCAGCAAAATGTCCGAACATAAGTGATGGAAACTCAAAAGGAAAGAAAGGCCTTAAGAAATTCAACAAGCAAGGCAAAAAGAAAGGATCCAAAGGGAATTTTCTCTCTAAAGAAGATAACTCATCATCCGATGAAGACAGTGATAGCAAAGAAGAAGCCAATGAGAAAGTATTGTTTATGGCCAAGCACAATAAACAAGAGGTATCAAACAACGAAGAAGAAGGGTTGACCATAGAAGAATTTTCTAAGGAGGCAATCAGGCTTATAAAAGAGCTCAAGGTTGAGAAGATCTGTTCCAATACTCTTGAAGAACAAGTTCAAGGTCTCAAAATTAAAGTTTAAGAACACAAATGCATTGAAGAGTCACTTCAAAAGAAGTTGGAAGAAAGCAACCAAGAAAGGGAAGCATTAGAAGCCAAAGTAGTCTCGCTGCGTAAGGAAGTGAAGAAGGGAAAAATTGTCCAAAACTATGCCAACAACTCAAGGGCATTAGAAGAACTCATCAACAATCAACGATCTTACAACGAAAAAACTGGCCTTGGTTACAAAGAAGAAGAAGCAAGACCTTCTACAACAAAATACAATGAACCTATGAGATCTAACATGCATGTAGACTTCATTGGACAAGATTCACAAGAATATCCTTGGAAAAAGATTCCTCGACGAATATTTCCATCCAAGTACCAACATATTTTTCATGACTATTGTTATTCATGTGGAAAATTTGGTCATAAAGCTGTAGAATGTCACACGTACCCTAGGAACCAATAAAATTCCAGGAGATCCTTCAAATATAAACCTCCTAGGGTTGAACGAAACATCAATAGATTTGAACATTTACGAAATAATATGGAATGTTACAAATGTCAGAACTTTGGACACATAGCCAGAGACTGCAGACTTGAAAATCCTCCAGAAGAATCTTCAAAGCCACAGAATGAACGAACATGGAAGAAGAAGAAGACTGATAATTGTGCTGTCACTCTCAAGGCTCAAAACAATAAAGATGTGTGGTATGTTGACAGTGGTTTCTCAACGAATATGACTGGAGATAGAAGGAAATTTGTATCTCTAAAAGAGAAGAAGGATGGAATCGTATCCTTTGGAAATGATGGATCTTCAAATGTTATAGTATCAGGTACCGTCACTCTCGGAAGCAAAGATGTTATAGCCAAGAATGTTCTATTGGTTGAAAACATGAATCACAATCTGCTCAGTGTTGGACAAATGTGTGATCAAGGACACACAATGCTATTCAACTCCACAAAATGTGAAATCAGGAAAGGAAGGTATGGTAAAATTGTGGCTACAGCAAGTCGAGCTCCAAACGACATATATGCTCTGGATGAAGCAACTAAAGCATGTCTACTAGCTAAAGAAGATGAAAGCTGGTCATGGAACAAACAAATGGGTCACATAAACTTTGACAATATTGTCAGGATAAGAAAAAAGGAAGTAGTACGAGAAATGTCGAAAATCTCAAAACCTTCCAACATACTATGTGAGGCCTGTCGGCACGGCAAGCAGAAAAAAGTCCAATTTAAAACAAAAGAACACTTTGCGTAGCATCCATTGGAATTGATACATACTGATCTATGTGGTCCTATGAGAACAAAAGGTTTAGATGGAGAATTATATTTCATGTTAATGATAGATGACTATACCAGGATGACATTCGTCAGTTTCCTAAAGAAAAATCTGAAGCATTTGAGTGCTTTAAGATCTACAAGGAGTTGGTCGAAAATGAAACTAATTTGAAAATAAAGTGTCTAAGATCAGATAATGGCAGAGAATTCACTTCCAAATTATTTCAGAAATACTATGACAAAAATGGAATAAAAAGACAATTTTCAAAAGCACGAACACCTCAGAAAAATGGAGTTGCTGAAAGAAAGAACATAACCATACATGAAATGGGTAGAACAATGTTGAAGGACTCAAAATTCAATGAAAAATTCTGGGTTCAAGAAATTGATACGACAGTCTTCATTATCAACCGAAGTCTTCTCAGAAATAATTGCAACAAGACCCCATATGAATTATGGAAAGGAAAACCAGCTAATGTAAAATATTTCAGAATCTTCGGAAGCAAATGTTATATCAAAAGAGAAGATAAAAAATTGGGTAAGTTTGAATCATGTGTTGATGAAGGTATCTTTGTTGGTTACTCACGTAAAATAAAGGCCTATAAATGCTATAATATAAGACGAAAACAGATAGTGGAGAGCATAAATGTTACATTTGATGAAGGTGGTGTTCTAATGAATAAAGATGAGGATCTAGAATTTTTGAAACTTGAGACAGAGGCTGAAAAAGACACAGAGAAAATTCTAGAACAAGAAGCAACTATCAACCAGGAAGAAGTATTTAATCATCATCAAGATATACCAGAACAACAACAAGAAGCTCCTCCAAATAGAACAAAAGAATGGATTCAAAAGAACCATCCATCAAATCAAATCATTGGTGACATAAATGAAGGTTGAAAACTCCGTTCATCACAACAAGCTCACATTGCTTTTCTAGCAATCTTTGAGCCTAGTAGTTTTGAGGAAGCCAGCCAAAATGAACATTGAGTAGCAGCTATGAATGAATAATTGGATAAAATCGAGAAGAATAACACCTGGGAATTAGTTCCACGACCAAAAGATAAAAATGTCATTGGGACAAAATGGGTGTTCAGGAACAAATTGAATGAAGATGGATAGGTGACCAGAAACAAAGCAAGATTGGTTTGCGAAGGCTATGCACAAGTGGAAGGAATTGATTTCGACGAAACATTTGCACCAGTTGGCAGAATGGAAGCCATCCGAATGTTTCTCGCCTATGCATGTTCAAGAAAAATCAAAGTCTACCAAATGGATGTGAATTCAACATTTTTGAATGGCGAATTAGAAGAAGAAGTTTACTTCGAACAACCTGAAGGTTTTATACTATTAGACAAAGAAGACTATGTTTGCAGGTTAAAGAAGGCTCTGTATGGCCTCAAGCAGGCTCCCAGAGCATGGTATGCTCGTCTTGATGGATATCTACGCCAAAAAGGGTTCAAGAAAGGTACTGTTGATAGCAATATTTATGACAAATAGATAAAGATAATTTAACAATCGTTGAGGTATATGTGGATGATATAATATTTGGTAGCAATGATGATCGACTAAGTAAGAAATTTTCTACAAAGTTGCAAAGTGAGTTCGAGATCTCTTTACTTGGTGAGTTGAAATACTTCTTAGGGTTTCAAATATCTCAGCAAGAGAAAGGAATATTTATATGTCAAGCAAAGTACATCAAGGAAATGCTCAAGAAATTCAAAATGGAAGATTGCAAACCAATCCTTACTCCGATGGTAATAGGTTGTAAATTGAGCATAGAAGACTCATCTAAGGATGTGGATCAGAGGTTGTATATATCTGTGATTGGTAGTCTTCTATATGTAACAGCCTCTCGGCCAGATGTTATGCAAGCAGTTGGACAAGTAGCAAGATTCCAAGAAGCACCAAAAGAATCACATATTATTGTCGTCAAAATAATTCTTCGATATCTAAGGGGCACAAAAGAATATGGCTTGTGGTATCCCAAGGGTAAAAATCTCATTATTCAAGCCTTTACAGATGCATATTGGGCAGGAAGCGTTGATGATCGTAAGAGTACTAGTGGAGCAGCATTCTATCTAGGTGGTTGTCTTGTATCATGGTTGAGCCAAAAAAAAACCTCAATCTTGTTATCTACAGCGGAAGTAGAATACATTGCAGCGGCATCATGTTGTACTCAAGTCCTTTGGATGAAACAAACTTTGCAAGACATTCAAGTTCAATTCTGTGAGCCTATTCCCATATTCTGTGACAACACCAGTGCCATCAGCATCTCCAAGAATCCTGTCATGCATTAAAAAACAAAACACATTCTGATCAAATATCATTTTGTTAGAGAACAAGTCGCTGAAAATAATATCAAACTTGAGCATGTTGGTACAAAAGAACAAACCGCTGATATATTCACTAAACCTTTACTTCGTGAAGCATTTGAATATCTTCACTAGAAGCTTGGGATTCTCCCAAGTTCTCATTAGATTGTCCTTATTCAGAATATAAAGGGGGAGTGGAAGTGTGTACAGTTCTGCAGGATGGTTCTGTGTCAGGGGGAGTGGAAGTATGTACAAGTCCGCATTATGGTTGTGTGTTAGGGGGAGTTACCCTTTTCCATTGATTTCAAAAGGGGAGAGAATGTTGTAGGAAGAGGTGTCATGATAGCAAGGGGAGTACTTGTGTTGCCATCAATGCCAAAGGGGGAGATTGTTGATCAGCGATTGTCATTGATGTCAACCCAAGCAGCACCAGGGGACACCCAAATATTGCATGGGAATTTTTAACTACCAAATTAATATATTCTGGGTCAAGAATGATTTTATGGTTTCTACTTGTCAAGATGTTTCTGTTGATATATGGCACACCACGTAATTCTTCACGGTTTGAGAGATATTCATGTTTGAAGTTTGTAACCACAGTTAGTGGGATAAAACCCCATGGGGTTGTGGCATGGGTTATTGAAAAGTCATAATTAATATTTTTTAAGCTCCTAAAATCCCTCCCACGTTCACTTGTTGAAGCCCTTCTCAACCTAAGCATTTATATAAATTGTGATCCTCATATCCTCCTTATGTAGGGATTTCGCTATCTGAAACATGTCATCGTGGAATTTTCATTCTAACTTTCTTTATATGAAGGTTTAGAAGATGAAATTTTGATGAGGTGAAGCCGAAGTCCTGAGGAAGCTCCTGTAGAAATTTCATATCAATATGCACAACATTTTCGGAGATATGATCTGTGGAAGTCAGTGTTTTTGCAAGCTCCTGAAATTCATCTCAAATAAGTGACCGTGGGAAAATAATCATAACCCTCTCTTTGAGTATCGGATTGGAGTTATGTAAAAAGTGGAAGATAGTGCACGGAATTTAGTTTTCTCTCTATCAATTTCAGAGCTTAATGAAGAAACAGTGACATGTGGCACGCCGTACAATTTCGCTCTACTGAAGCAGTCCATAATTAGGACACTGTGAGAGATTGGGCATAACTCTCTCTCTAAGAATCCAAATTGGGTCAAACCTATGGCATTGGAAAGAAGACTCAAAGGACTACTACAAGGCCAAAAATAACATATTGGGGACCTGAAATAACAAAGATACACCAGATTCAATATCGAGCTCCTAGAAGGCAAGAAAAAGCTAGATCATGTGTTGTCAAGGGCTGCAAAGGACTAGACTTTCTAGGGAAACAAAGAAAAGCAAGGTGCAGAAGAGGGTAGCATGACAAGAGCAGCAACCAAGGTGCATAATAGAAGCAAGAAGTTCACCACATGAATTCTTCAAGTGGGCAGCACTGCATACAGTCACTATAAAGGTATCATTGTACTAAGTCATTATATATAAATTATTGTAAACATTGTACTAGTGTCTATCTACCAAGAGTTGAAGAGGCAATTTCAGGAGGTCTAGGATCAACATTAGGTGGTTGTGTCATAGTTGGGTTTATGGTCAAGTGTGTCTTCTTATTCTACATCATTCTATATCATTGTAAAGTGGACCATTTTCCCTGGTACGAGAGTCCATTCTTCTTTTATTCTTCTATAGGGTGGTAGGGTGGTGCTAGGGTGAGTTGTAGCTCATCGGGTGTTGGGGCATCTATTCAGTTGACTATTGAAGAATCTCGGGCATTGGAGCGTCCATCCAATGGGAGATGGAGAAGAATGTTTTTCTAGATTCTAAGAAGTTGGAGCTTTATTTTCAATTGGAGTTGAATATTAAAGAAATATTAGAAAAGCATTAGGTGGCTTTTGTCTTGGAGTGGGTTTCCGCCTTTAAAAATGTGTGCATTTGTGTTCTTTTTTTTTACTGCTACCATTGTACAAACACTGAAAATAATTGAAGATTAATTAATTCTCTAATTGAAAGGAATATTGATTCACCCCCCCTCTCAGTATTTCCAACACTAGGTTGACTAGTGGAGCAGCCCATCTGTACCAACTTAGTGATAACATTTTGGTGTGTCTGCTGGAAGTCTGAGGAAATGTTTCCCGAAGTTTGTGCTCAAACAGAAATTATGAATGCTTGGAGGTAGTAGGAGCTCAGAAGCTTTCGAGGCTGCATACTACCTTGGTGACTCCACTAAATTTTTTTATGTCTAAAGGTGGATTTGAGAAAGATACATACAAGGAGAAATCCAGATCCTAACCCACCTACAATTGCGAATAATCCATAAAGAATTTTCAGAGGCATTGGAGGCAGCTCTTCAAAATCAGGTATTCCATCACATTCAAGAGTTTTTACCTCTGAGATTATTCAAAATCCTGAAGATAAAAATATGGATGAAAAGATAGAAGAGATGTTGTTTAGGTCAAAGACTGAAAATGAATTGACTGATATAATACTAGACCTACAAAGACTAGGTATTGATACATCTTCCTTGTTGTCAAAAGAAGAAAAATAGGAATTTTGGAAGACTGTCACATAAGAGTTGTCGTTGTTGAAAGAGTCTTTTGAAAGATTAAAAGAGTTAGATCCTTTTTATTTTTTGTTGAAGAGAAAGTCTGGTATACCCTTGCCTGAATGAAGTTCCTTTGTATCTAGGCTCCAAATTCCCTTTACAACATCTCCTAATACTTCATCCTCATTCACTTTTTTTTCTCAAAGTTAGAATTTAAGCTCATCCACTGCTTTTACAAGTACCACAGTCTTTGTTATTATGGCTAGATTCCCTCCTCATTTTGGACCTGCAAGATATGCTCCTCTCATCCTCTCTGTTGTCCTTCATGATCTTCGAGATGGATATTCTACTAGGATTAAAACTTTTGGGAGTGAAGAATAAATATCAGCTAAAGAACATGTTGAACAATTTAATGACTTCATTGACCGAGAGGAGGTAGATGATGAGGATGTGAAAATGAGGTTGTTTTCTCAGAGCTTCATAGGTGAGGTAAGAAAATGGTTTAAATCTTTAGCTCCAGCTAGTTTACAAAGTTGGGACTAGTTGGAAGATAGTTTTTTGACAAGTGGGCGAGTAAGGTGAACCCTGTTCAAGATTTAACTATGTATAAAAATTTGAAGAGAGCCTTAGATTAATCTGTCCAAGACTTTTCTAAGAGATTTAACAATCTCTACAACTCCATACCAGTTCATATTAAACCTCCCCCAAGAGCTTCTAAATTACACTATGTTGAAGCTTTGATTATGAGTTTTCCATCTTGTTAAGGGAAAGAGAATATGTTTCTTTGGCTGACATGTAGAATGATGCAATAAAATTTGAGGTAAACATGGCTGCAACCAAGAGGTCTGAGATGGGTAAAACTAAATTAAAAGAAGAGGAGAAGCCTTCTTCATCCTCAGATGTGAAGTTTGACACCATGATGAAGACCATGGAGAAAATTATGGACAAAATTTCTCTTGGTGCCACTCCTTTGCCTCCTGCACAACAAGAGACACATATCAGAAATCCCCAATTTAAGAGCCCTCAAATTCAACAAAGACAAAGAGAAAATAGAAACCAGCCTGATACACAAGTGAGACCTCCTTTTTAGAAAAAATTACTAGATGAAGAGGAAACACAACCTGAATTCCAAGAGGATATTATTCATTGCTTAGATGAAGATGCGTATGGAATGTTTCTAACTAAAGAGGAACATGATGAGTCTAGTAATGATATGGAGTGAAGTGAGGGACAATCTAATTAATTAAAGGGTTACCAACATGCTATCCTTGAAATGTAGAAACAATACAATTTGAGGAATAGAAATGTTACCATTGCAACAAATAAAACTCAGCCAAAGAAGGATGCTTCTAAACCAACTGAACCAAAGAAAGACACCACCACCACCTCATGGAAAAGAAATAGAAAAATATTCATCTACTTTAAATTTAGAGAATGAGATCTCCAAAATCAAAATTCCAGTCCCCTTTGATGAAATCATTAAGGTCACTGAGTATAGAAGCCAAATTGTCAAGATGTTAAACACTCAGCCCAAACCTTCAGACATCCTAAATCTGCAAGAAGACCATCCTACCATTTTCCTAGTGTAGGTTTTAACCCTGTACAGAATTATCTACAAATGAATCTTTTAAACAGAAAATAAACAATAGCGAGAGCATAAAACATAAAACAAATAAACACAAAGATTTTCCCCTGGATCCCAAATGGGGATGACCAGCTTGATTTTTCATTATATTCCTTTTAGTGTTACAACACATATAAATACATGACGAAGCATACATAAAACCCAATCCATTAACCCTGGATTAGAACATAACCGTAGTTCCCTTGACCGAATCTACAAAATACTAGGGGCCGAAAACCATCGTACCCCAAAACTATGTGCAAACCCATGCACAAAACCATGGGCGGATCCGTCCACTGGAAAATAAGTACCAACATAACACATACCCAACATTCTCGTGGAAATAAAATAGCACATACCCAACATTCTCCCACTTGTTGTTTTCTTTCCGTAGGGGGCCACAGGAGAGCTTAGTCATTAGCCCAGTTCTGCAACACCCATTGTTTCTCTACACCAAGAGAACTTCTCAGTGCTTGTAGACTTCGTCAATGCATCTACAACATTCTTCAAAGTGTCCACCTTTACTAGCAACACCCTTTTAGCCTCAACCATATCGCTCACAAAGTGATATTGAACATCAATGTGCTTTGTATTTGAATGATAAGCAGGGTTCTTAGCCAAGAGAATTACACTTTGGCTATCACAATCTATCCTTATAGCTTGTTGCACCAACCCCATACTTGAACACAATCTTTGCAACCAAACTTCTTCCTTTCTTGCATGAGTGGTTGCTATGTATTTAGCCTCTGTAGTTGAAAGAGCCACTACAGACTGTCTTTTACTCATCCAATTGACTGCACCTCCAAATAGGCCAAACACATACCCACTTGTAGATCTTCTTTGGTTCAAATCTCTAGCCCAGTCTGCATCAAGAAAACCACGAATGTCCAACACTCTTTCCAATCATGGTCTTCCCTAGTAGCACAAGCCATAATCACTAGTGCCACGTAAATATCTGAAAACCCGCTTCACTGTTGTCCAATGCTCCTTCCCTGGGTTTGACATAAACTTTCTCAATACTCCCACTGCATGTGCAATGTCTGGTCTGGTACAGACCATTACATACATCAGGCTACCCACTTCACTTGCATATGAAACACATGACATATCCTCCTTTTCTTCTTGTGTCTTGGGACACTGTTCAGCAGACAACTTTGTACCTACAGGAATCGAAACATTCACCAGTTTACTATCTTGCATATTGAACCTCTGCAATATAGTCTTGACATAATTCCTCTAATTTAACTAGAGCTTCCTCTTTGCCCAATCTCTCTTAATTTCCATGCCCAAAATATAGTTTGCAACACTAAGATCCTTCATGTCGAATTTGGAGAACAGTTGGGTCTTCAAATCTTGGATAATTTCTTTGTCATTTCCAATCAACAACATATCATCCACATACAAGACCAACTAAATAACATGATCGCCAATTAATTTAAAATAAACATAGTGATCCTCCTTTCTTTTGGTGAAGCCAAGTCCCCATATATAGGTATTAAATTTCTGATACGACATCTTTGGTGACTGTTTTAACCCATACAAAGACTTCTTTAACCATAAAGCCTTCAGGTTGTTTCATGTAGATCTCCTCTTCCAAATCCCCGTGAAGAAATGTTGTCTTCACATCCATCTGTTCTACGTCAAAATCAAATGCAGCAGCAACAAATAAAAGTAATCTAATAGAAGTAACTTTGGCAACAGGAGAAAAAATAGCACCAAAATCAATTCCTGGCACCTGGGAATAACCTTGTGCTACCAACCGAGCTTTGTATTTCTCCACCTTGCCTTCTACATTCATCTTCTTCTTAAACACCCATTTTCTCCCAATGGGCTTCCTTCCAGCCGACAACTCCACCAGATCCCATGCCTCATTTTTATGCAAGGATTTCATTTCATCAACCATGGCCTCCTTCCAGAGTTTTCCATCCTCTGAATCTACTGCCTCCTTGATAGTTCTGGGATCATTATCAATTATAGTTAAAGAAAAATTTGAACAGAAAGCAGATGGACTATACCTTTCTGGTTGTCTTCTTTCCCGAGCTGATCTTCTCACAGCTGGATTTTGTGGCTCTTCCTCTTCTGAGTCTTCTTCTGTTGTAGAGTCTGATTGATCCTCCTTTAGCTCAAACTCTATCTTCTCAGGTTCCTTTGGTAGGACTTCATGTTTAACAAAATATTTCGCCTCTCTAAACACCACATCTCCGTTGTACACAACCTTCCTTTTTTCTGGGTTCCAAAGCTTGTAACCCTTTAAACCATCCTTATACCCAATAAAGATGCACCTTTCAAATTTATTATCCAACTTGGTCCTTTTCTCCTTTAGAACATGTAAATATGCATCACATCCAAATACCCTCATATGTGAAAGAGAGGTTTTCTTCCCAGTCCATATCTCATGTGGAGTCTTATCCTCCAACGTTGATGAAGGTGATATGTTAACCAAGTAAAATGCAGTCTCCACTGCCTCTGCCCAGAATTCTTGTCCTAACTCGGTACCATTGAGCATGCTTCTTGCCTTTTCCATCATCATTCTATTCATTCTTTCTGCAACTCCGTTTTGAAGAGGTGTGTATGGAGTAGTCTTCTGTCATGCTATACCACACTTCTTACAAAACTCTTCAAATTACTTCTTGCAGAACTCCCCACCATTATCTGTCCTCAGCACCTTTATCTTCTTCTCTGTCTGGTTTTCCACAAGAGCCTTAAATTATTTAAATCTATCAAAGACTTCAGATTTCTTCCTCAAGAAATTTATCCATGTATTCCTTGATAAGTCATCTATGAATGAAACATAGTACACAGACTTACCCAGTGATGGAATAGACACAGGTCCAAACACATCACTGTGCACAAGCTCTAATATCTTGTTCGTCCTCTTAGCACTAGAAGGAAAACTCACCCGATTCTGCTTCCCATATACACAATGTTCACAGAAATTGAAATCCAGAGAGCTATTAGACATACCTTCTACCATACCACTTCCATGCAGTATTCGAAGGCCCTTCTCTCCAATATGTCTAAGCCTTTGATGCCATAGCATGGTATTTTCTCCAAAGATCGCTAGGCTTTCCACTCCACTTTCAGGAACCACAACACCCAGCAATAACAATGCTACCCTGAAGCTTGTACAGAGTTCCAATCCGAACTCCCCGCATTAATACCAGTGCTCCCCGAATCATCTTACAGGTATCTTTCTTGAACACTGTTTTTACACCTGCATCATCCATCTTGCTTACAGAAATCAAATTTCTGGCCAATGCAAGAATGTGCAGAACACTAGGAAGTGTTCTAATCCTTCCACCTTGTATCTTCAGCTTGAATTTTCCACGTCCGACGATTCTAGCCTTCCTATCATCACCTAAGAAGACATCACCGCCATCATATTTCTCATACTCGCAGAACCACTCCCTATGGGGAGTGAAGTGAAAGGATGCACCCAAATTAATCAACCATGACTCATGATATACATGTGTATTTGAAGAAGAAGCCAAACACACATCTCCACCTTCATCCGAGGTGGTTTTTGCCTCTACAGAAGGAGCATCATCAGATCCCTTTCCTTTCTCAGGAGATTTAGATCTGCAGTCCTTTTTTTAGTGCCCTTCCTTTCCGTATTTCCAACACACCTTTTCAAAATTTCCAGGATATTTAGATCTCCCTCTAGATTTAGATCTCCCACTCGAACCCTTATTCTTGTTTCTGTTCTGGGACCTTCCTCGTACAAATAAGGCATCTCCATTCTGACCCTCCATATTTCTCCATCTCATTTCCTTTGACAGCAAGGCTAAGACAATGTCATCAAAATTCAAGGTAGTTGTATTGCTACCTATTGCAATAACCAGACTGTCCCATGAGTCTGGTAGAGAACACAACAAACTGATGAACTTATCTTCATTTGAGATTTTAATATCAACAAATGACAGTTGACTTAACACAGTATTGAAGGCGTTCAAATTCTCTGTCATTGAGTCTCCATCCTTCATTACCGCCCCCCCTGTGACCCCCCCCCCGACGTTACGCCCAGTGCAACGTACAGGGGGTGCTATCTCCCCCCTGTGACTCCCTCGCGCGTGATTAGTCGTTTAAAGAATATAACACATACCCAACACCTAGGACCAAGGGTAGAATATGAACCGAATGAATAAGTTACTCCTTTTTATGCAAGCCTGAATATCCATGATATGACTTTGGATAATGCCATGTTAGAATCAGGAACTTCTCACAATTTAATGCCTAAGGTGATCATGGAAAGAATGGGTATAGGCATGACTAGACCTTACAAAGATTTGTTTTCTTTTGACTCCAAGAGAGTTCAGTGCATAGGTCTCATTAAGGATGTGGTTTTTGGCCTAAATCAAGTACCTGCTAAGACAATGGTGATGGACATAGTGGTAACTGACATTCCTTCGAAGTTTGGTATGCTTTTATCCAGATCTTGGGCAACCAAAATTAAAGGGAATATGCATATGGATATGACATATGCCACAATCCCGATCTTTGGTGAGCAGAGGAGTTTGTATAAATAAAGTATGATGGGTTACATGGTGAGTAGCAAAGACAAACCACAAAATTTTCCTATTTATGTAGTATAAACTGAACTGGGATCTTCAATTTTGTTTAATGAACTCACTGATGAGGCAGAAGGTAAATTTTGTTAGAAGGTTTATTCCAAATTTTGTTGAGATTGTCAAGCATATTACTAAGATGTTAAGGAAGGATTCTGATGTTAAATGGACATTAGAGGCAAAGAAATCATTTGAATACATAAATAAATCCGTCACTCAAGCCCCAGTGCTCATAAGTCCTGACTTTTCAAGTGATTTTCTGGTTTTTATCTTCGCCTTTGAACATAAAATTGCTGGAGTATTATTGCAAAAAATGCAACAAGGTGGTGAGAAACCTATTTATTTTTTCAGTAGGACTCTTGCAAACTCTGAATTGAAGTAAAATATCATGGAGAAACATGAATATGCTTTATTGGAGGCTCTCAAAGATTTCAAAATTTACATTCTGCATTGTCATATTGTTTCATTTGTGCCTAACACTATGGTGAAAGATATTCTGACCCAAGCTGATCTTGATGGAAAAGGAGGTAAATGGATTGCCACTTTAATAGAATATGATATTGAAATTAAGCCTACCAAGTTGGTGAAGGGTAAAGGGCTAGCAAAATTGATGGCACTGTCAAATTTTGAGTGCCTAGACATGAATTTCATTGCAGAAATTTCAGAGGTGTTAGAAGAAGAAGAATTGGTCCCTATTGAAGAGAAATTCATTTTGTCTGAATGGTACGGAGATGCGATATTTTTCTACATCATCATAAATCCCCTCCTCAATTAACTAAGTCCAAGTCAAGGTTTGTGAAGCTAGAATATTTGATATACTTCATTTTCAATAAAAACTTGTATTGGAAGGACACCAGTGGAATTCTTTGAATTGCTTGCTGGAAGAAGAAGCTGAAAATGTTATTGAATAATTTCATAAGGGATATTGTGGAGGAACCCATTACTGGAAGGCAACAACTAATAAGATACTCATAGTAGGATATTATTGGCTTACTATGTTTAAAGACTTCTATAAGAAGATTGTTTCATGCCATGAATGCCATGCTTTTTATGGTAAAAAGAAGCTGACTCCTTTACCACTAAAACCTATATATGTTGAAGCTCCTTTCCAGCAATGGGGACTAGATTTATTTGGAGAAATACACCCAAAATCCTCAGGAAAACATCACTGTATTTTTACTACCACTGATTATTTTACCAAGTGGATTGAAGCGGTCCCTACAAGTCAGGCTACTAACCCAGTCATCATTCATTTTTTGGAGAACAACATCTTGTCGAGGTTTGGTTGTACTATGAATATTATTATTGTTAATTCACAAGAATCCAAATCCAAAAATTTGATTAGTTTTGTCATCAATATCATATCACTCTTGGTCATTCCACAGCCTATTACCCTCAAGGTAATGGCTTAGTTGAATCATCTAATAAAAGTACAATCAGGATCATCAAGAAAGTGCTACAAGAAAATAAAAGATCATGGCATTTGAAGCTAAAGTTTTCTCTATGGGCCGATAGAGTTTGTACTAAGAGATCCATAGGTACATCTCCCTATGAACTAGTATATGGGGCTGAAGCAATCTTCCCTATTTTTTGGGGGGTTCCGGTAATGAAACTGCTACAAGGACTTGAAGAAGAACCTAATTCCATCCAAAGGAGGATAAACCAACTCATATCTTTGCAAGATAAAAGAGAATAAGTGTATGAAAATCATCAAAAATCACAAAACATAGTGAAGAAGACTTTTGACAGAAAGACTAAGGAAGAAAATTTCAAGATCCAAGATGTAGTTATGAAATGGGAAGCAAGAATTGAGGAAAAGGGGATGCATGGAAAGTTTGAGAACATCTGGAAGGGACCATTTGTGATAGTTTCATGCCATGGAAACAACACATTTCTACCACAGGAGATGGATGGACAGCTGTGTGGAGGAGGATCTGTCAATGGTAGGTTTCTAAAACACTACTCCTCCTAGTTTCTTTTATTGAACTACACTCCATTGTACATATTTCATTTTCTACTATGATGTTTTGTAAATAAAAATGAGTTCATCATCAAGCTTGAGTCTGAGGAGAAGGCCATAAGAGCTTGGTGAAGTCTTCCTCAATTTCAGAAAATTTTAGTTTTTCAAGGAAGGGAATAGAACTGTAGATTCTTAGTTGTACCATAGGGGCACACCATCCCCAGTGGAGCCACTGTTATAAAAAATACAATTTAATTTTTATTAGGAGATTCATTTAGTATAGATTTTATTGTCTTGGAAAATTAATTCATGAAATTGATGCAATTTTATGAATGGGTCTTTATCCTAAGTTTAGAGAGTCCCACTTTTCATGTTGTCATGGTCAAATCTATCAAAATCCATCAAAATCTCCATGCATTGGTTTAAAATTTTGTTGTGGCCACCTGTCTGTCTTTTCCTGAGTTCGCAACGAAATTAACATAAACTAGGTTGTTTTCACTACAAACTCACCTGACGAGTTCATAGCGTATCTGCCAGAATTATAATGGAAACCACCACGAAATCATGTTTTTCTGCACCGATAAAGGAAATGGTGAGGTTTCGAGTCTTTAGATGTTAAAGGTCAATCTGAGGTCACGTGATCAGTTAGAAGAGTCATGCAACATGTGTAATCATAAGTGGTCACTCATCATTTCACTTAAATTCTCTAATTTGTCCTTATCCCTCTCATATTTGAAATTTAACTTTTAAATTCATCCTTGAAAGTTGTTGTATATCATCTTTCCTTCTACCTCTGTGTATAGTTGTTGTTATCACCCTTAAGAAGTCCAACTTTGTTTGCAAGCTGCTTGCTGTGTAATTCTTTTATTTGCAGTTTTCATAGCATCAAGAAGACCATCACAGTGTTAAGAGATATGGCCATGCAGAAGAAGACTAATAAAGGGGGCTCGGTTGTCAGGTATAATCCCATGGATCTAAAATTTCTCAATGAGGACCCTAGCTTTGCCGAAGCCTTCAAGAATGTTGGGTGTATGAGATTCTGCCAAAAATTACAAGGTTTTCATGCCCAGGTTTTAAAGGACTTTGCAGTGAATTTCGTGGGCACTGCATCAACGGTGGGTGTGCTAAGTTTTGTGGTGTCACCTGAAATAATTTCCCAAGCCACAAAGATTCTGAGGATGGGAGAAGAGTGGTTTAAATCCACTATGTTCAAATTACATAATTATGATGAATTCATGAACTGAACACAATGGAGTAGATATGACATCTGGAATCCCAACGAGCTGCCTTAAAGAAAACTACTCCAAACTACTGCCTGTAATTCAAAAATACTTCACATGTGAAGGGAGGTTCCATACGATTTATTAGTAGCATTTAAGGTTCTTGCTACATTTCATGGTAAGCAACCTCTAGACCTTCCATTTTTCTTATTTAGAAGCCTAGGTACGATGCCAGACAAAGTTCAATCTAGGCCAAAAGGTAGTGAAACTTCAATTTTTCATCATGGGTTGATTAAGCTACTGGTGTTGGAGGAGTTGAAAAAGTTTAAAAGATACTGGGCCACATTCCTGTTTCTTAGTGGTTATGAAGTAGATACATTAACACCCAAGAAGACACCTAAATCAAAAGCTACTCCTTCAAGAAAAAATGATAAACCTATAGCTGAAGCAGAGGGTGTAAATGAAGAGGAAATAGAGCATATAGTAGAGCTTATGGATGTTGAAATAGAGCATGCGCAGGAAACAAAATTTCCACAATCCACATCTACAAATAGAAATTCCAAGCCCATCAAGAAGAGTCATGAAAGGATAACAAGGAGCCAAACACTTGGGAAGGGCAACCTTGAAGACATTCTTCAAGCCATAGACATAGAAGAAATTCCAGTGGTCAAAGCTGTAGATATTAAAGGAAACAAGAATAAAAATAAGGGTCTTACTGCAAAAAAACTTGATTTCTAAGGAGAAGATGCAGGGCTTTTGTTCCAACCAAGAAAACCACTCACCAAGCTGCAGCTTGCCAAAGGTGTCATGGCTAGTAAAAAGACTGAAATTACATAAAAAGGAATGCAACCTATGGCAAAGGAAATCATTGATTTGTCTCGAGCAAAAGAATAAATCATTGTGCAGAGGAAAGGTAAAGAGAAAGTTGTTGAAAAAGATGAAGTGGAGCTTTTAAAGGAGTAGTTAAGAGAAGTTAGGGAGGAGGTTATTGAAACCAAGTTAGAATTGGAGGAAGTGAAGCTAGACAGGAAAATGATGGAGGAATTCAAAGAAAAGGTAAATGAGAAAATCAATCACTATGATGAGTCTTTGACCAATTCCAAGAAATTGCTGATAATAACCCTTACTCTACGTAGGGTAATGAAACATACAAGGAAGAGGAATATTTGATTGCACGCAGAGAAAAATAAAATTAAAATTCAAGTGAAAGAGCTAGAAGAGCAGATGGAGATGATACAATCAGAGCTTAAGAGAAAAGGTTTAAAAATAACAGTCATAGATGAACCCGTGGAGACTGGAGCCCCTGTTGCCAAAGGTGAAGCTTCTAACGCTTGAAAAGTGGATAAACTACCTTTTTGATATTTTTTGCATCATTTTGAATCATCACTTGCAGGACCATAGAAATTTTTTGAAGAAGGAAAGCAAATTTTTTAACTCTGCTTCCAATTAGCCAAGTTCGTAGCGTGTCTTAGGCTTGAAGCCCGGAAATCTCTACGAACTCGTTGTAGGATATTTTTTGCTATAAATCAAAGGTATTATCATTATGGAGGCAGGCAAAAGTTTGTATCTAGTTATTTGGACTCATTAAACAACCTCATATAAGAAAAGGGAGCAAATAGGTGGCAGAGATGGTCAAATTCAAAGTGCTACAAACTTTCACTGTGGACTTGCCTAAATTCCCCTGTTTCTGCAGCGAAGACGTTTTTGGATATTTTTCAAATTTTGATGGTATATTTCGCATAAGCCAGCCACATGGAAAGGTCAGGGGTCATGAAATGAATGTTTTGGTGGAGACATGGTCTTCGACAAAGCTTTTCGGTTTGACAACTCATCATGAAGGCACTCATCAACCATCATGACACCACCTCCTAAAAAGTAGGAAGACATGTCTCCTAACTTGGTGGAAGAAATTATGTTTTAGTCATGGCTAGTGCCACCCAGGAACATGAATTTTATCGATGTTAATATGCAGCCTTAATTTTTTTTGATGTAATAAATAGGTTATAGAGTCCTATCAGGTTTCTAAGTCCTAAAATTAGTAGATGTCAGTTTGATCTCCATGTAATTTTCTTATGGTTAGATTAGGTGTCATTGGAGAGACTCGAAGGTCCAACCTTGTTGGAATACCCAATGTAAATATGCCTAAGCCTATTAATAGGTAGATTATTGAAGAATAGAGGGTTGATTGATGTCTATTACAAACCTACTATTGTAAAAAACTTTTCATCAGTAGTATACAATGGCATATTGCTTTTCTTCACCTAAGATTCATTTGATGTTCTCATGATTATTTTTCTTATGTATTCTACAATTTTATTTTCAGTATTTTGACGTTTTATTACTTAGAATTCATGTATCTCATGCTCTATCTTCCTTCAAACATTAGTCTGCTATGTATCTGTGTATATTATATTTTCATTAGAACATCTATATGCCTCAGCTTCCATAAGAAGAGTTCCCATGTCATTGAGTTTCTTTACACTGACTCCATATTCCCAATGGTAGTTATTTATATACATCTTTCACCTGCATATAAACACACTTAAAACACTATTTCAGAGTTATCCATATGTTTAAATTCATTTTCATAAAATCATCTTTATCTTTGAGAGATCCCTCTCAGCCTGAAAATGCTAATTTTCAGCTAAAAGTAGGTTTGAAAGAGTTACTCTAGGTTGACTGGTGGAGTAGCCCATCTGTACCAACTTAGTGATAACATAAATGACCTCCCATTTCCATTCTGAAACCATAATATTTTTCAATAGACCAGCTAGATGTTTGCATTATTCTTTCACCTACTGATATTCCAAGCACCTTGCAACAAACTAAACGATATATTTCTTGAAATTCGGGTAAAAGTATAACTTTTTAACATTTGTAAAAGTATTCTAGTATCCTAGGTGGCATGAATATGGATTGAAATGAAAATTTGTCAAGATAAGTTTCTTCAACTCGTTTCTATCTGGCACATAAACTCTGCTCTTAAATTTGACCAGGCCATCGACTGTGAGTTGATACTTGGTGAGCCCTAGTATTGCACCAAGGGTGCTGCAACTCCCAGAGGCTACTCTAATTTACTTTATCAACCCAAGGTTCATACAAAATTGGAGGTGACAGTGCTATATACATAGTAGATGCATTCTACCCATGTCATCCTCTTCTGAGTCCTACAAAAGGGTACTATTTCTAGGGTTTTTGAGTGAAGTCTATCACACTTCTGATTTAGACCTAGAAATACAAGTGACTCAAAACCATTACTTCGTTAACCATCAATGGAATATTCTGAAGCAATAAAATGCATCTAGCTATTCTTCAAGGAAATAAATTTTCAATTTAAACTATGGCAAGGAATAGAATCAAACTAGGCATCTTCATGAAGTAAATTGTTGAATTGAAATTGCAGAAATAAGGCTAATATAATCACAAATTGTTGGGCCAAGTGGATAAACACACTTGTTGTGTAACCAGCTCCAAAAATAGAAGAAAAGAGATATAAACGCCTTAGAAATAAGCCACTTTGAGGGGGCAACCTCCAATACATTACATAAATGAGCAATTCTTGGATGATACAATTTACAAAACCTCCTTTCTATATATAGGAGTCCATGTGGCCATAATGTAATCCTAGTGGGCCACAATGTAATCCTAGCCGACCTAACAATAATAATTTAAGAGCACAATAATAACAAAATGGGGGTTACAAGGGTACAATAATAACAATAAGGGGGTTACACTAACAATAATAAGGGACTATACTAGTGATATAGGGACTTAACATGCCCCTCTCCTTCAAAAAAGTGTTGTCCTCAACGCTTGAGTAGCTCTAGGTGCTTCTGTATAAAATTATCATCCTCCCATGTAGAATCTTCAGTGGGTAAGTTCTTCCACTTGATGAGATACTCTGAAATTGATCAATTCCGTAGCTGTCGATTTCTTGTTTCCATGACCGCTTCAGGTTCCAATATGATTTTTCCTTCCTCATCAAGTTCTGGCAATATTGTTTGAACTGGAAGATTTTCACCTATAACCTTCTTTAAGCATGAAACATGGAAAACTAGATGTACTCATGAAGAAGCAGGAAGCTCCAATTTGTATGCCATAGTACCAATCTTTTGCAACACCTTGTAAGGACCATAGTACTTTGGCGATAATTTATTATCCTTCTTTGCTTGCTTGAGGGACATTTTTTTGTATGGTTGTAGCCGTAAAACTACCCAATCTCCTACATCAAAACTTCTCTCGCTACGATGTTGATCTGCCTGTTGTTTCATTCGATTTTGTGCCAAATTCAGGTTATCCTTTAAGAGTTGGAGAACTTCTTGTTGATGCTCGATGTGATCTTCCACTTCTTGAACCTTCGAATTTTCCCTTAAAGATGATGTGATGGATGGTGGATGATATCCATAAAGTGCCATAAATGGGGTCATTTTTGCTGCGGTATGGAAGGAAGTGTTATACCACCATTCAGCGAGAGGTAACCACTTGACCCATTGTGTTTGTTTATCGGATACAAAACAACGAAGATATCCTTCCAAACATTTATTTACTATCTCTGTTTGACCATCAGATTGAGGATGATAAGATGAGCTATGAGCTAATTGAGTACCCGAACAAGAAAATAACTCCGTCCAAAAATTTCCCGTAAAAATGGGATCTCTGTCGCTCACAATAACCCTTGGGCTTCCATGTAGCTTTTGAATTCTGTCCACAAATGTAGTAGCAACTGTACTTGCTTTAAATGGATGCGATAATGCACAAAAGTGTGCATACTTGGTAAGTCTATCAACTACCACCATGATGACATTCTTGCCTTCGGACTTCGGTAAACCTGTGATAAAATCCATTGAAATCTCCTCTCAACGTTGACTTGGAATGGATAAAGGTTGTAGAAGTCCAGGGGTCTTAATTGTCTCCACTTTATTCTGCTGGCAAACCAAACATTCCGCCACAAACTTTTGAATATCAGATTTAAGGCCATCCCAAAAAAATTCTTTCTTCACCCTGTGGTAAGTTTTTAAAAATCCTGAGTGTCCTCCTAAAGGAGAAGTGTGCAATTCGAGAAGAATCTTTTGTTTTAGTTGGGAATTCTTACAAAGATATAAGCGATCTTTGTACCATAAGGAATCATTTTTCCAACTAAATGTATCGGATGTACTAGGATCTTGCTGCAACTTTTGAATGAGTGTCCATACATCTTTGTCCTTCTTCCATTCATCTCTTGCTTCGGTTATCCAATCGGGTTGGATAATAGAAATGGCACAAAGCAATGCTTCCACCTCTTCATTCTTTCTTGAGAGTGCATCTGCAACAACATTAAGCTTTCCTTTTTTTTAGATTATTTCAAAGTCATAACCCAACATCTTTGTGACCCATTTTTGTTGCTCTTCCGAAGATAGTCTTTGTTCCAAAAAGTGTTTAAGACTATCATGATCAGTTTTTACCTTGAAGTGTCTTCCCATTAGGTAAGTTCGCCATTTCTTTAGTGCATACAGTATTGCTAACATTTCCTTCTCATAAATAGGTTTCTGTAAATACTTTCCTTTGATTGGACGACTTTCAAAAGCAATGGGTCTTCCTTCCTGCATTAAAACTGCACCAATTCCATTTTCTGAGGCATCACATTCCACAATAAAGGTTTTTGTGAAGTCTGGTGTAGCTAAGACCGGTGCTAGGCACATTGCCTCTTTAAGACGTTCAAAGGCCTTAGTTGCTTCAGGAGTCAATGAAAATGCATCTTTCTTCAATAATGTTGTTAGAGGTGCTGCTATTCTCCCATAATTCTTGACAAACTTGCGATAATACCCTGTTAACCCGAGAAATCCTCGCAACTGCTTTATGGTTGTGGGGACTTTCCATTCCTTAATGGCTTTAATTTTGTTAGGGTCTACTTTAACACCCTCGTGAGATATAATATGACCCAGATATTCCACCTCTTGTACTCCAAAGAAACATTTTGATGTTTTTGCATATAATTGTTTCTCCTGCAATAGTTTGAGCACCCTGTCAACATGTTCAACATGATCCTTCCAAGACCTGCTATAGATTAGTATATCATCAAAAAATACCAGCACAAATTTTCTAAGGAAGTGTTTGAAAATGGAATTCATCAACCCTTGAAATGTAGAAGGTGCATTGGTAAGGCCAAAAGGCATGACCAAAAATTCATAATGATCCTCATGAGTTCGAAATATTGTTTTTGGAATATCTTCAGTCTTCATTCTAATTTGATGATATCCTGAACGAAGATCCAACTTGGTAAAATAAATTGCTCCATGTAATTCATCAATCACAGGAATGGGAAATTTATCTTTAATGGTGAGCTTATTGAGCTCCCTATAATGCGGACACATTCGCCATGATCCATCCTTCTTGTGTACCAATACTACAGGAGCAGAGAAAGAACTTTGACTAGGTTGAATTATACCCGCCTCTAACATTTCTGCGATCATGCGTTCAATTTCGCTCTTTTGGAAGTAAGGATATCTATAAGGCCGGATGTTTGGAGGAACACTTCCTGGAATCAAATGAATAGCATGATCATGATCACGAATAGGTGGGAGTCCTTTGGGAGTTTCAAACAACTTGGAATGATTGTCCAAGACTTGTTGGAGATCTGCAGAAATAGATGATTTTGATGTCGGAACTTCTAGTGAGCATAATTGTGCAATTACGCCTCATTGTTATTTCTTTAGAATCTTTGTCATGACATTAGAGCTTATTATCCTTCCCGGCTTCCCTTCAATGCCCCGTAATTCGAATTCCTTTCCTTCTGAAAATAATTTCAAGAAAAGTTCTTGAAAATTAAAAGCTACCGTCCCCAAAGATTGTAACCATTGTACTCCTAGTACAACATCAGCACCTCCCATAGGAATGGAAAGCATTGGACTAGTCAATACATATTCCCCCATGGTTAGCTTGATATTATGACATTTTCCCGAGCAATTTATAGTTCCTCCATTTGCAACCATTACTTGACATTCTGGTGCTGGGTATAGGAAACAATTTAATTCCTTGGCTACCTTACAATGAATAAAATTATGGGTGCTACCTGAATCAATCAACACTATTACCCTTTTCTTCTTGATATGTCCTTCTATCTTGAGAGTTTGAGGAGTGGTAATTCATGCCAGTGCATTACACGATATGGTCGGATTCATTTCTTCCTCTTCTAGGGCTGGTTCCTGGTGTATATCCTCTTCTTGTTCATTTTCTTCTTTTTCTTCACAACTTATGACAAAATAATTTCTTCTCAGCACACTTATGACCTTTAGTGTATTTTCTATCACAACTATAGCAAAGCCCTTTTGCTCTTTTTTCTTCCAATTGTTGTGGTGTCAACCTTGTAGGTTGTGGAAATCTAGGCGTAGCAACACTTCCTTCTTTATAGAATTGAGTGGTAGGCTTCCTTGTTGCCATAATTTTACATTCAACTTTTTTTGCCAACCTGAATGCCTTCTCCAATGAATCAGGTTCCAAAACGCGAACTTCATGTTGGATGTTATCCTTTAAAGTGCCTATGAAGAGATCAATCCTGTGTTCCTCTGGAATATCAGTTACCCTTATATTCAATTTTTTGGAAGTCCTCAATGTGCTGCCCCACTAAACCCTTTTGTTTGAGATTTATCAATTGGCTAAAGAAGGTGTTGCTCTTTGTATCCTCATAATGTGCTATCATTTCCCCCGTAAAAATTGACCAAGTGACAATTTTTTTACGGAAGCAAAGCCATCGATACCATACAAATGTATTTTGTTCTAAATGTAAAGTTGCAATGCGTACTTTTGTGTGTTTTGCACATTATGGAGATCAAAATATTGCTCCATCTGTAGTATCCATGTTACAGGATCCTTTCCATCAAACTTCCTCATATCCATTTTTGGAATATGGTGGTTCTTCCCTCCAACTGTAGAGTTTATGAAATCACGATTAACATTTATTTTGTTCTCATCATGAGTTTCCTCTACTATCTTTTCACCATTAGGAAACATTTCTTGTATCAACTTTTCCAAACCTTCGATGTCTACTTTTAGATCCTTCTTCATGTTTTCCATGTTGTCTTTCATTTTTTCATCGATCTTCGCTTCCATTTCATCTATCTTAGCTTCCATGCCCATTTCCATGCCATCCATCTTAGCTTCCAAACCATTCATCTTAGCTTCCACGCCATCCATCTTAGTTTCCACGGACTAGTGATATAGGGACTTAACAACACTCTATCTACTTCATGATTTAACTACCATGATTTTAATCATGCATCTAATCATGACCTAATTATGCTTGTAAATGCATTGTTTTGTAGCGAGGAGGAGAAATCACTAAGGTGGCTTAGGAAGGTTTTGAACTCATGGATGCAGGGCTGAAGGTGTGTTGATGGTTTTGGAAGGTATGGATGAGGGTGATGATGGTTTTTGGGCTTAAGGATAGGCCCACTTCTTTTGCTACAGGTGTTCCTACAGGTTTCCTGTAGTTCTACAGGAAAATCTTGAATTTCTACAAGAAACATTCAGAGGGCAATTTGAGGCCAAAAATGATGAAGAAAAGTGTAGGGGAGGTGGAATGAAGGTGTAATTGGATAGATGGAAGTTTTCCAACCCTTGGACAAGCTCATAACCTATTCAAAATCTCGTCTTTCACTTCTAGAGTTGCTCATGGTGTGAAGGTGAAAATCTCAAAAATAGGGCTGAAGGCGATTTAATGGAAAGAAGGCTGATGATGGGTGAGAAATGAACCTAAGGGTGTGTTGTGACCAGCAACAACCCCCCTTTTTTATTTAGTATTAGTAATAATACTAAATAAATGGGGACCCTTAGTTAAAAATCCAAAAAAATCAATTAGGATTTATTTGCCTTTCAAATAAAACTTTCTATCATAAACTTGTAGAAATCCCTTAGAAAGAATATTTAGAATCACTTAAGTTTATGATAGATTATAATAAAATTGCTCTTGAAACAAGATAGCGCATCCATAACAAAATAGTATATATAAAACGCATTGATCGCAGATCGCATAGCGCAGAAAACAGAAATGATTAATAAAATCTTTTGCGCTCTTATCAATTCTGTGCTTTTGCGATTCTGCGCTTTTGTGATTCTGCGCTATTGCGATATGCGCTTTTGTGCTATTGCGCAATTTTCACTTTTGCGCTATTTTTATGACTGCGATGACTCCATTTTGCGATATTGCGACATTGCGATATTGCGAATTTGCGCAGCAAATCGCAGATCGCAATGTCGCAGATTCATGTAGGCGCGCTATCCCAAGGCAATCTTCCCATATGTCAAATCCATTATGCGCTTTAATGATTATATTAAATGATTGGATTGATTATTAATGTGAAATGAGATTGTGTTTAGATTGAAAGTTGTTTCACAATTAAAATATTATATTTCATCCGCTTTCACATTCAAAACAGTCTCATCACCTTTCTTATATCATTACTCTCATTTATTCGTAAAACGCAGGCACGAAGGAGCAGACCACTATACAAAGCTTCCGCTAAACACTATGGGTAAGAAGGAGAAGAGCTCAAGTTCTGAGAACAAAGAAATGGCTTCCCTATACGCAGACACCGCCTGTAACAAGGACGCCAGTATATCCACTTGGGAGGGAATGTATAAACTGTTAGAAGATGAAAACCCTGTGGTGATAAAAGTTGTAGCTACAGCAGGTTCCAAGGATTCGTCTGAAGCAACTCTTAGAGACTTGGCTTGCTCATTTCTGCATAGAATAGCAGCAAGGCCAAGGATTCTCCCATACACGGACATGGTGAGATGGGTGCTGGACAACGCTGATATTTCAGACAGGCAATTCAAGACTCCATCTGAAGAGCTAATTGGGTCATTCACCATAGAAGATGTGAGATTAATGTATAAGTTGCCAGAACCTCAGGCGACTTACAACAAACAATTTATGGAAGAATTTGCCAAAGAACATGCAAATTTGGCAGAATGCACAAAGGAGTGGACCAAAAGAAGTGAACCATTGAAGAAGAACAAACAAGGTATGTACAGCACGGGTTCGCTTACCTCTCCTTACTGTTTTACTGCTGCCATGTTATGCAGGCTTTTTGGAAAGCCCGACATAAATATGATCTTACCCGAATGGCTTCCCTTGTTGAATGCGGCTGCTAATTCTACAATTGTAGACTGGGCCAAAATCCTATCTGATAATCTCACCACTGCTATTTTTCAATACCGGTCTAAACGAAATGTTTCCCAGCGGGTTTATCCGCCTTTTTATTTGTCTGCTTATGTTATGGACGCCATCTGCTATGTCTCTAAATTCCCTGTAATGGGCTGGAAATGGACTATCCACGACCCTTTGCCCATTCATGTGTACCATAAAGAACTGTGGGAGTCTAAGTTTGTTCCCCATTTTTACCAAATTTGTCATGGAATAATGCTGCCATTGTACAGAACATTGTATAATAAGGATGCCCCAAGGTTATCCTCAGAAACAAATGTTGATATTCTCCTTGTCGCGAGATGGTTTGGAGAAGAATTGTTCACTTATATTAGGGTTTTTGGAAGTTATGCTTCTCCCCATGTGTTACCCTTATATGTCCCAGATAGACTTGTAGCTCGGGAAATTGCTTATCAGACCTGTGGCCAGGGAGGTATAACAAAAGATTTAAAAGAGAAGAAAAAGGGCATTTGGCCACAATTTCCCGTAAAATGTGGAACATTTTCATTGTTTGATATTGGTCATGCATTTCAAGAGATAGGCAACATTACATGCCTACAACTGTTCAAATTTTCGAGAAGGTTATTCGACCCAAATGATATTGTTAAGAATTTTACCAATGCAATCAAAGTAAGGGAATTTTCCGGGGAACAGGATCTTTTTGATGATATGTTCCAAGCAAGAAATTCATTCAAAGAGGTTTTGAATTCAGCTAAAGCGCAGCTATCTCCAGAGGATTTCCAGGAATTCAAGCTGTACAGAGAAAGGAGACTAATTCCTATTCCTTTGGATAATCTACGCTTAGAGCCCGCAAGGGAGCAAACTCCTAGTGTTAGTCTTAACGGCAGTTCAAGCACAGGTAAATCCAAATCAAAATCTGACAGAGATTCTAAACACTCCAATACATCCAAAGAAAAGGAAGATAAAATGGAAGAATCCATTAACGATTCTGCACAATCTAAAGAGCTTGCTCAACAGCAAATTTTGACTTCTCAACAAACAAATCCTCCTCCACCCAATGTACAGCAACAGCCAGTCACCATTGAGTTAGATAAAGAATGGGAAACCTTTAATCAATTGATTAATGTAGAAGGACAGAATGTACAGACCCCTATCCAAACAACCAAAGTTTTGAACGCAGGAACAAGCAGCACAGCCGCAGTAACAGAGCACATACCAATCACACCCTCCTCTGAAATTGTACTTAATGTAGAGGACATTCCTCCTTTGGATGTATTTTATAGCCCAAAATACAAAGCAGTAGTAAAGAGACAAAGGAAAAAGAGAAAAATAGAAAGTGCAATTGCTACTGAACCAGAACAAGTAGATGTTTTGTGGAAAGATCCTGCTACAGAGCCTACTCATAATCTCACTAAATTATCTCAAATAACAGTACTTATGCTTCTGCAACAATTGATAAAGCAGTTGAGATACAACTTTTGTTGGATGAAAAAGAAGAACAGATAAAGGCTCTGCAACAGCAATTGCAACAGGTACAGGCCAATAAGGAAGCACAATTAAAACTTGAAGAGTTACAACAACAACTTCAAGAAATCCAAGAACAGCATAAGGATGATCCTAAGCTTCCATAATTCATTTCAGAGACCATCTCTTTGAACAATCAACTACTGCAACAAGAGGAAGTTTTCTGCCAAAAAATATTGCAATGGAATTCTTTGTGCCAAGAAAGCGATAAAATCACAAATCATGTCGTAGATTTATGAAATGATTATGATTTTATTAATGAAAAGATCAATGATTATCTAGCATGGCAAAAGACAGAAGAAGGCAGAAAAGCTGGTGCACCCATCATTAATGAAAACCACAAAGAAATATTGTTCAGTAATTGGGATGCACAAATCAGAAGAGCAGAAAGGGCAGCAGAGGAGGCATCTACAACGACAAACACTCTTACTGATTGTTTAAATGAAAATTTACACAAAGCTAACTTGATTTCTGAAACTGTTCCAGGTTATCTCCCACAGGCAAATCAATTGCAAGCAGAATGGAGGCAAAAGGCAGAAGAAAGAGAAAAATCCATCCAAGGGCTGACAAGATTGAATTGGGACTCATACTGGATGTACTTGGTAAAGCCACACAGTCAGCACAATACGCTCAATTGTATTATCAATGCTACGGAGAAGATTGCTCCTATGCTTGCCGACTCTGTCTTTTCAGGACAGTTGAATTCTGAAGTCAGTCAACCACATCTTCTCAAAACTATGCTAGATGCCTGCAAGAGCAAAGATCAATTTCATAGATAGATAGATTTAGTTTTAATTTCACTGTATTTTAGCCTAGGAAAAGGACGGTCATTGAACCGAATCCTTATTTTTTGTAATAAACTATTTTTAGAGTTAGTTAAGTAGTATTTAAACCCCTCTCATGCATTTAGAGAGGGGTCCTGGATCTTAATATTTTTGGACTTGGAAATTGCATTTCTGTACTCCATTGTCTTATATATTTTTGAAAAGGATCACATCTGGTGATTTTCATGCGGAATTATCTTTGAAGTGTTGCATTTCTGTACCTTGGAATTTGGTTTTGCATTATAATTACTGGATAGAGTATTACAATGCATTTGAAACTCTTCAAGATGAACAAGGTATTTCTATCTGTTCACTGTTGATCTCTTTTGTTTTATGATATTCGTTTTAAAATTTCTATCATTTATATGTATATTGGTTTTCACAATGCTTCCTTTTATATATCATTTCTGAGTATAATTGAAACGTTATTTTTCATAGTTACATGTAAATGGTATACAATGATGAATGCAATATGTTTATATAACTCTGTTTAATTTCTTAAACAGAGTTATCTTTATTTGTTTCTGCATATTCCAATTTAATTAATAATACATTTTCATGGTTATTGTTGAATTGGAACAATCTTAAGTTGTATTCACATATAGCTACCCGGGTTAGTATTAGAGTTTCTTTATCATTATTTAGCTTAAATTAGATAGTTTTATTTCAGTTAGTTTAGTCCCATTTCCACCCATCCAATCCAATACACTTAGTTACAAGGAAACTGGTCCTTTAAATCCAGTCGGAGCCACCATTCCAAACGGAAAAGGAGCTGTCTTAAGGTCCCGACCGGGTGGTTTTCCCCGATGTTTGAAGCAGAGATTTTCTAGGCTTCAACATTTTTGGCGCTAGAAGGAGGGCATGAGCTATGAATGGCAAGTAAATCTTTATCCACAAGCCATTCTGAGAGCAAAACACCCTCATTAACTTCTTCAATTTCTTCTGAAATTCAGAATCCAAGAGAAGAAATTGCAGAAAATATTCAGACACCCACTACCAAAATCTTAAAACATTCAGACAATCAACATCCTGAGTCTCCTGAAGTTCAAGATTTAATTCATAAATTGAAAGGATTCTCATTATCTCTTGAAGAGTCTGAAATATCTGAAGGTAGTGTAACTTCAAAATTCATTCCTCCAAAAGCACAACTCAACAAAGTGCAGTTGTTTCATCATCATCTCCTCAATCCTCATCAATCTTAACATCATCTATTCCAACCACTTCTATTCAAATTCCATCAGTTTCTACTATTCCTCCAGTAATCATTCCAATAATGGCACAGAGACCATGGTCTACTCCAGGAGCAGTCAACATGGCTGCACCATTACATGATTTACCAGAAAATCTTGGAAAATGGCTTCCAAAGTTTAGCCCAGATCTTAACATTCAAGCTGAAGAACATATCAATAACTTTATGCTGGCTATTAATTTGAATGGAGTCATACACGAAGATGTTGTAGTTAGATTATTCCCATATACTCTTTAGGGAGTAGCAGGATCATGGTACTTTTCGTTACCATCAGGATCCATAACAAGTTGGGACATTTTTGCAGATCATTTTCTGACCAAATTTGGAGATGACCGATCAATTGCAACTTTACTCAATGATCTCTCAAATTTGAAGATAGAACCCAAGGAACCTATAAAAGAATTCAATGCTAGATTAAACAAACTTTTGAACAAAATTCATACAGATTCACAACCCAGTGAACAAGTTAGAATTGAATGGTATATAACTGCCTTACCCTCAAACATAGCAATTTTCGTAGACAGAGCTGCAAAGCCTACATTGGCCGAGAATATGAAAGAAGCTATTGTAGTGGAAAAACGTATCACTTCTCTGGAAAAGAAAAATGCTCTTGAAGAAAGGAAATCAAAGAAGGTCAGCTTCAGAGATGATTCAAAGAAAAAGGCCAAAGATCCATATGACATGGAAGGATTACAGAAAGTTCTTAAAACCATGTCAAATGAAATGGTTGAAATTAAAAAACAAGTGGTTGAAACTTCTACCAAGAAACCATTCCGAAATTTCAGAAGAAACCAAGTTGAATCTAAACCTCCTAATGTAATCTCTAATGCAGAGTTAGAAGAAGAAGAAGAAGAAGAAGATACATCTATAATATCAGATCAAGAAGACGAAAATGAAGAAATAGCTGAATTGAATGGAATGTGGGATTTTATTCTCCCTAATTCTGATAGTGAAGAAGCTATGCCTGTAAGTACTAGGAGTAAATCTACAACAGAACCAGTGCAAACAGTTCCAAAAGAGAAAATTACAACTCCAAGTACCAAAGACAAACCCACTGTGAAGAAAACTTCTCCATCACCTACTCAAAATCAGCCATCTGCTTCTAATCCTCTCACATCAACAACGAAAACTTTAGTAATATCAGATACTATGGAATACAATATTGTTGAAGACATGAAAAAGATCAAAGCCAACATTTCTTTACATGAACTCAGCAAACTGAAACATCAGAAAAAGTTTCTATTAAAAGAATTAAACGCTACACCAATTGCTCCTTTACCAAGTGGTGTAGTTGCAAAAGCAGCAAGAGGAACTGGAAAGCCACCAGATAAGGTAGATGCTACTGATACTGTGCTCATTGGGGAAAAGTAAAATTCTCAAACTCCTCCTTTTCTTTTGACTTATGAGATGTACAATAAAAATCTGCACAATTGTTTGATTGATTCTGGAGCTTCCTCCAATATAATGCCTACTTCTGTCTGTGCTAAATTAAATATCGAACCACAGAAATCAGCAGTTCATATCGTTCAGTTGGATCGCTCTAAAGTTCAAGTTGTAGGAGAAATCAATTTAGTCACAATCAGATTAGCCTCAGATCCTAGGATTGTCCAAAGAATTGATATTCTGATTGCTGATATTCCTGAATTCTATGGATTAATCTTGAGCAGGGACTGGTCTGCAAAACTTAACGGTTATATCTCGACTGATTATTTGCACATGTGGCTTCCCTACAAAGGGAAACCAAATCAAATCAAGATTGAACGAGAAAAACATATGACGCATACTGTCACTGAATTTGAACAACCTAATGAACCTGTAGCATTCAACAACAATATTCTTAAAGGTTATTCTGCTGAATCATTTCTTGGAAATTTCAAAGCTCCTCAGTCACCTTTTTCTATAAATACTTTTGTTTCTCAGATAGAAAATTTTTCACAATCTGATTCTTCCAGAATTGTAAATATTTCTGATGTAATTGTAGATAAGCCAATAGACAAATCTTTATTTTGGTCGTTATATTTTGATGGATCGAAGTCTAGTGATGGAGCTGGAGCTGGATGCATCTTAATTGATCCAAATGGGGAGAAAACCATGCTGTCATGTAGATTAGAATTTGAGTGTACTAACAATACCGTAGAATATGAAGCCTTGGTTCAAGGACTTTATAAAGCTATAGGGTTAGATGTTAAATACTTGAAAGTCTTTGGTGATTCCGAAATTGTCATTAAAAAAGTTAGGAATACTATTCATTGCCTTTCAGGACATCTTAAACACTATCAAACCCTAGTACAAGACCTCACCACTCATTTTTTAGCATTCAATATTTCTCCTATTCCTAGGAATCAGAATACATCAGCTAACTTGTTAGCTAATGTTGCATCTAGACTCCTACCTGCTGAAGATTACAGTCTTGATAGATTTTCTGTAGAATTGATTTTTCGTCCATCTGTCCCGGATAATGTTACAAATTGGAGAGTTTTCTATCATGATCAAGATATTCTAAATTTCATGACTTCAGAGAAATCATATGATGAGAAAATTATTGACGAAGATGATCATGATTTACAAATTGCTTTAAAAGGTAATGAAAACCCCATTCCAAAATCTGTTGTTAAATTAGAGGATTTATATGACATTAGAGACAGATTCAAGAAAGTTGTTAATTCAAAACTTCAAAGTTTCACTTTGAAGTTTGAATTAGTAAATCTTGGTTCTGATTCTAAACCTCAAAACGTTAACTTAGGACTCAACTTAACACTAGAGGAAAGGAATGCATTCATTAAACTGCTGAACAAGTATAAAAACGTTTTTTCTTGGAATTATGATGATCTAAAAACGTATGATACTTCAATTATTCAACACACGATTCCAATGCTTCCTGATGTTAAACCTATTCAACAAAAGTTGAGAAAGATCCATCCAAATCTCGAAAGTCAAATCAAATCAGAACTCAATAAACTTTTGAAAGCCAAAATCATTTTTCCAGTCAGGCACTCTAATTGGGTTTCCAATATGGTACCTGTAAGGAAGAAGTATGGTGATATAAGAATCTGTATTGATTTCAGAAATTTAAACAAGGCATGTTTAAAAGATAATTTCCCATTGCCAACCATGGAACAGATACTTCAAAAGGTAGCTGGTTCTGAACTTATGTCTTTTCTCGATGGGTTTTCGGGCTATAATCAAGTTTTAGTTCACCCAGATGACAGATTGAAGACAAATTTCAGAACAAAATGGGGAACTTATGCTTATCAGAAAATGCCTTTTGGTCTAATAAATGCAGGAGCAACTTTTCAAAGAGCCATGGACATAGCATTCAAAGGTCTGATCAATAAATCAGTTGTTGTTTATCTTGATGACATAACAGTATTTTCAAAAAAGAGAGCCAATCATATACATTACTTAAAACAAATATTTGAAAGATGTAAAAGGTTTGGTATTTCCTTAAATCCGAAGAAATATTTCTTTGCTTTAAATGAAGGAAAACTCTTAGGATTTGTTGTGTCAAAAGATGGTATATGTATTGATCCAGATAGAGTGAAAGAAATTTCTGATATTTCTTTACCACATAACGAAAAATCCATGCAATCATTTCTTGGACAGATCAATTTTGTTAAGAGATTTATTCCTGATTTTTCTTTAATTGTTTTACCTATGCAAAATATGATCAAGAAGAATTCAATATTCAAATGGATGCATAAAGAAAAAGAAGCTTTTGATTCAATCAAACAAGCGATCATTAATGCACCAGCATTGAATACTCTGGATTTTTCTAAATATTTTACTTTGTATACTCTGGCCACTGAAACATCCTATGCAGCCGTTTTAACACAACTCAATGATCAAGAAATCGAAGCACCAATTTCTTTCTTTAGCTCAAATCTGCAAGGAGCTGAGCTTAATTATTCCGATGTTGAAAAACAAGCATTTGTTGTGTTTAAATCAATCAAACATTTCAGACCCTTTTCTCTTAAAAACACATACAAAAATCATTGTCCCATTCTCTGCAGTGAGGCAGTTATTAATTCAAAAAGAAGTAGGAGAAAAGAGAGCTAACTGGGTAATAGCCTTGCAAGAATATGATGTTGATATTAAACCAGCTAAGATTGTTAGAGGACAAGGTTTTTGCAGATTATTGGCAGGAGCTCATAACATACCAAAAGATCAAGATTCAAATCAAGATATTCAAGTAAGTCAGATAAATGTTTCAGATACCGGATCTCAGTATGCTGATCTTATCTATTACTTGAAAAATGGGTATGCTCCTTCTAATCTCAGCTATAAGAGTAAACACGCTTTAAGGTTAAAGGCTATTAAATATGAGATCATTGATAATGTGTTATTTAGAAAAAATTATGATTCAATTTTATTAAGATGTCTTGAAAAGACTGAAGCTGAAAAGGTTTTGCAGGAATTACATGATGGACCAACAGGAGGTCATTTTGGAGGTGATACCACGACTCACAAAATAATTCGTGCTGGTTATTACTGGCCTACCCTTTTTAAAGATACGCATGATTACGTAAGGAAGTGCCAAATTTGTCAAACTGCAAGTGGAAGACAAAGGAAACCAACTTTTCCTTTGCAACCAGTAACTATTGAGCAACCATTTGAACAATGGGGGCTTGACATTATTGGTGAAATAGTACCTCATTCTTCCAAGCAACACAAGTACATCCTTACTGCAACTGATTACTTTACGAAATGGGTAGAGGCAATTCCGTTGAAGGTAGCCAATTCTGATGCAATTATTGATTTCATAGATCAATTCATCATAACCAGGTTTGGTGTACCTCAAGCTCTTGTTTTTGATAATGCATCTTACTTCTCTGGAAATAGTTTAATTGAATTTGCGGTCAAAAGAGGTTTTAAATTAAAATATTCAGCAAATTATTATCCACAAGGTAATGGTTTGGCTGAATCCACTAATAAAAACCTTATCAAAATCATTAAAAGAACTGTTGATCAAAATCAAAAGAATTGGCACAAATCTTTAATCTTTGCGTTATGGGCTGATCGTATCACTGAAAAAGCTTCAATAGGGACTTCACCTTTCAATCTGGTTTATGGAAAAGAAGCTGTGATACCATCAAATTTAACTCTTCCATCATTAGCCCTAGTGCAGTTTATTGAAGAAAATCCTTCATCATCCATTCAATTGAGATATGATCAAATCCTTAAATTAGATGAAGATAGGGATAAAGCAAAAATTACTCATGAAAAATATCAACAGCTTGTAAAATCTTCTTTTGATGCAAGTTCTACCGGCTCAAAAATTTTGTCAATTGGTGATCTCGTTTTGAAATGGGATAAAGCACACGAAGAAAAAGGTAAACATATCAAATTTCAGAAAATGTGGCTTGGACCATTTCAGATCGTTGAGAAGATAAGCTCAAATACATTCATACTCCAAGATCTAACAGGTAAGAGAGAATCTCTTCCTGTAAATGGGCTTATCTTGAAGAAATTCTTTTCATAAGGAGGTAACCCCTTCTTAAGCTGTACATATTTCTTTCTGCAAAGTTTTTGATTGTTTTTGTTTTTACAAATAAAGGTTGTTTATGAGTCTCTGATTGACTGTTTACTATTTGAGAAAATTTCTTCGGAAAAATATTATAAATATTTATTTTGTGTAAATAAGAATTTTTAAAGTAATGATTACAGTTTTTGAATAGTTTAAAATAAGATGTTAAAACTTTGAAAATATTATTTCAATCATTTACATGATCTTTTGAAAACTTGAAGAAAATGTAAAGCATTATAAAGTTTATTAAGCAGAGAAAGGTTATCTATCAAAGTATAGATTTTTTCAAAGTTTTGGAATTCAAAAAACTCTAAAAATTGTCATCCATTGATTCTTAAGGATAAAACTATTTCACCCCATCCATTTAAGTTGTGATTTTTAGAATGTAATTCTAAGAAATTATACGAAAATTTTAAGAGATAAGAGGTCTCATTACGAGCCGACTTACCATGTTCATAAGGAGTAATAAAACTGACATTACCAATACTGCATACCAAAACAAGGTAATGGCTTATAAATATAAGACAAGGGGTCTCATCACGAGCCAGCTTGTTCAGTTTAATTATAACTAGTGAATGGCATTGTTATTAATTGGCTGCCAAACCAGAACAATGGCTCTTAAAATAAAAATAAAATAAAAGACAAAAACATGAGATAATAGGTCTTATGAATTTATCTTTTAAAAAGTCATAATTTTAATTGGATGGGACAATGAATGGTTAATGGTTTAAAGGTAACCCTGTCGAGACTATGAACGTTTGCTGGCAGCAGAGGAAATACCTATGGCAATAGAGTATATTATAAAACCAAAACTTGGAGAGATCCACTTACTTCATTATTAACACCAATCAAAGCTTGATATAACCCAAAATGTTTTTATTTTTTAATGAATTAAAAAGAAATTATGAAATGATTTTTATTTCTTTTTCATAGTTACATTTTATTTGAATTATCATAAGATAGTTTTTATTATCTTTAAAAACCTTTACTTACTAAATATAGAATGTTCATTTTATTTTTTCAGAGATAACTATTTCTTCCAGTGAATCGCCAATTGTTGTGACCAGCAACAACCCCCCTTTTTTATTTAGTATTAGTAATAATACTAAATAAATGGGGACCCTTAGTTAAAAATCCAAAAAAATCAATTAGGATTTATTTGCCTTTCAAATAAAACTTTCTATCATAAACTTGTAGAAATCCCTTAGAAAGAATATTTAGAAACACTTAAGTTTATGATAGATTATAATAAAACTGCTCTTGAAACAAGATAGCGCATCCATAACAAAATAGTATATATAAAACGCATTGATCGCAGATCGCATAGCGCAGAAAAAAGAAATGATTAACAAAAATCTTTTGCGCTCTTATCGATTGTGCGCTTTTGCGATTGTGCGCTTTTTGCGATATGCGCTTTTGTGATTTTTGCGATATGCGCTTTGCGCTATTGCGCAATTCCCGTTTTTGCGCTATTTTTATGACTGTGATGATTTCATTTTGCGATATTGCGACATTGCGATATTGCGATATTGCGCAGCAAATCGCAGATCGCAATGTCGCAGATTCATGTAGGCGCGCTATCCCAAGGAAATCTTCCCATATGACAAATCCGTTATGCGCTTTAATGATTATATTAAATGATTGGATTGATTATTAATGTGAAAAGAGATTGTGTTTAGATTGAAAGTCGTTTCACAATTTAAATATTATATTTCATCCGCTTTCACATTCAAAACAGTCTCATCACCTTTCTTATATCATTACTCTCATTTATTCGTAAAATGCAGGCATGAAGGAGCAGACCACTATACAAAGCTTCCGCTAAACACTATGGGTAAGAAGGAGAAGAGCTCAAGCTCTGAGAACAAAGAAATGGCTTCGCTATACGCAGACACCGCCTGTAACAAGGACGCCGGTATATCCACTTGGGAGGGAATGTATAAACTGTTAGAAGATGAAAACCCTGTGGTGATAAAAGTTGTAGCTACAACAGGTTCCAAGGATTCGTCTAAAGCAACTCTTAGAGACTTGGCTTGCTCATTTCTGCATAGAATAGCAGCAAGGCCAAGGATTCTCCCATACATAGACATGGTGAGATGGGTGCTGGACAGCGCTGATATTTCAGACAGGCAATTCAAGACTCCATCTGAAGAGCTAATTGGGTCATTCACCATAGAAGATGTGAGATTAATGTATAAGTTGCCAGAACCTCAGGTGACTTACAACAAACAATTTATGGAAGAATTTTCCAAAGAACATGCAAATTTGGCAGAATGCACAAAGGAGTGGACCAAAAGAAGTGAACCATTGAAGAAGAACAAACAAGGTATGTACAACACGGGTTCGCTTACCTCTCCTTACTATTTTACTGCTGCCATGTTATGCAGGATTTTTGGAAAGTCTAACATAAATATGATCTTACCCGAATGGCTCCCCTTGTTGAATGCGGCTGTTAATTCTACAATTGTAGACTGGGCCAAAATCTTATCTGATAATCTCACCACTGCTATTTTTCAATACCGGTCTAAACGAAATGTTTCCCAGCGGGTTTATCCGCCTTTTTATTTGTCTGCTTATGTTATGGACGCCATCTGCTATGTCTCTAAATTCCCTGTAATGGGCTGGAAATGGACTATCCACGACCCTTTGCCCATTCATGTGTACCATAAAGAACTGTGGGAGTCTAACTTTGTCCCCCATTTTTACCAAATTTGTCATGGAATAATGCTGCCATTGTACAAAACATTGTATAATAAGGATGCCCCAAGGTTATCCTCAGAAACAGAGGTTGATATTCTCCCCGTCGTGAGATGGTTTGGAGAAGAATTGTTCACCTATATTAGGGTTTTTGGAAGTTATGCTTCTCCCCATGTTTTACCCTTATATGTTCCAGATAGACTTGTAGCTCGGGAAATTGCCTATCAGACCTGTGGCCAGGGAGGTATGACAAAAGATTTAAAAGAGAAGAAAAAGGGCATTTGACCACAATTTCCCATAAAATGTGGAACATTTTCACTGTTTGATATTGGTCATGCATTTCAAGAGATAGGCAACGTTACATGCCTATAGCTGTTCAAATTCTCAAGAAGGTTATTTGACCAAAATGATATTGTTAAGAATTTTACCAATGCAATCAAAGTAAGGGAATTTGTCGGGGAGCAAGATCTTTTTGATGATATGTTCCAGGCAAGAAATTCATTCAAAGAAGTTTTGAATTCATCTCAAGCGCAGCTATCTCCAGAAGATTTTCAGGAATTCAAGTTGTACAGAGAAAGGAGACTAATTCCTATTCCTTTGGATAATCTACGCTTAGAGCCCGCAAGGGAGCAAACTCCTAGTGTTAGTCTTAACGACAGTTCAAGCACAGGTAAATCCAAATCAAAATCTGACAGAGATTCTGAACACTCCAATACATCCAAAGAAAAGGAAGATAAAATGGAAGAATCCATTAAAGATTCTGCACAATCTAAAGAGCTTACTCAACAACAAATTTTGACTTCTCAACAAACAAATCCTCCTCCACCCAATGTACAGCAACAGCCAGTCACCATTGAGTTAGATAAAGAATGGGAAACCTTTAATCAATTGATTAATGTAGAAGGACAGAATGTACAGACCCCTATCCAAACAACCAAAGTTTTGAACGTAGGAACAAGCAACACAGCCGCAGTAACAGAGCACATACCAATCAGACCCTCCTCTGAAATTGTACTTAATGTAGAGGACATTCCTCCTCTGGATGTATTTTATAGCCCAAAATACAAAGCAATAGTAAAGAGACAAAGGAAAAAGAGAAAAATAGAAAGTGCAATTGCTACTGAAGCAAAACAAGTAGATGTTTTGTGGAAAGATCCTGCCACAGAGCCTACTCATAATCTCACTAAGTTATCTCAAATAACAGGAGCTTATGCTTCTGCAACAATTGATAAAGCAGTTGAGATACAACTTTTTTTGGATGAAAAAGAAGAACAGATAAAGGCTCTGCAACAGCAATTGCAACAGGTACAGGCCAATCAGGAAGCACAATTAAAACTTGAAGAGTTACAACAAAAACTTCAAGAAATCCAAGAACAGCATAAGGATGATCCTAAGCTTCCAGAATTCATTTCAGAAACCATCTCTTTAAACAATCAACTACTGCAACAAGAGGAAGTTTTCTGCCAAAAAATATTGCAATGGAATTCTTTGTGCCAAGAAAGCGATAGAATCACAAATCATGTCGTAGATTTACGAAATGATTATGATTTGATTAATGAAAAGATCAATGATTATCTAGCATGGAAAAAGACAGAAGAATGCAGAAAAGTTGGTGCACCCATCATTAATGAAAACCACAAAGAAATATTGTTCAGTAATTGGGATGCACAAATCAGAAGAGCAGAAAGGGAAACAGAGGAGGCATCTACAGCGGTAAACACTCTCATTGACTGTGTAAATGACAATTTACACAAAGCTAACTTGATTTCTGAAACTGTTCCAGGTTATCTCCCACAGGCAAATCAATTGCAAGCAGAATGGAGGCAAAAGGCAGAAGAAAGAGCAAAATCCATCCAAGGGCTGACAAGATTGAATTGGGACTCATACTGGATGTACTTGGTAAAGCCACACAGTCAGCACAGTGCACTCAATTGTATTATCAATGCTACAGAGAAGATCGCTCCTACGCTTGCCGACTCTGTCTTTTCAGGACAGCTGAATTCCGAAGTCGGTCAACCGCATCCTCTCAAAAGCATGCTAGATGCCTGCAAGAGCAAAGATCAATTTCATAGATAGATAGATTTAGTTTTAATTTCACTGTATTTTAGCCTAGGAAAAGGACGGTCATTGAACCAAATCCTTATTTTTTGTAATAAACTATTTTTAGAGTTAGTTAAGTAGTATTTAAACCCCTCTCATGCATTTAGAGAGGGGTCCTGGATCTTAATATTTTGGGACTTGGAGATTGCATTTCTGTACTCCATTGTCTTATATATTTTTTGAAAAGGATCACATCTGGTGATTTTCATGCGGAATTATCTTTGAAGTGTTGCATTTCTGTACCTTGGAATTTGGTTTTGCATTATAGTTACTGGATAGAGTATCAGTTTGCATTTGAAGTCATCAAGATGAACAAGGTATATCTATCTGTTCACTGTTGATCTCTTTTGTTTTATGATATTCGTTTTAAAATTGATATCATTTATATGTATATTTGTTTTAACAACGCTTCCTTTTATATATCATTTCTGAGTATAATTGAAACGTTATTTTTCATAGTTACATGTAAATGGTATACAATGATGAATGCAATATGTTTATATAACTCTGTTTAATTTCTTAAACAGAGTTATCTTTATTTGTTTATGCACATTTCAATTTAATTAATAATACATTTTCATGGTTATTTTTGAATTGGAACAATCTTAAGTTGTATTCACATATAGCTACCCGGGTTAATGTTAGAATTTCTTTATCAGTATTTAGCTTAAATTAGATAGTTTTATTTCAGTTAGTTTAGTCCCATTTCCACCCATCCAATCCAATCCACTTAGTTACAAGGAAACTGGTCCTTTAAATCCAGTCAGAGCCACCATTCCAAACGGAAAAGGAGCTGTCTTAAGGTCCCGACCGGGTGGTTTTCCCCGATGTTTGAAGCAGAGATTTTCTAGGCTTCAACAGGGTGCTGGTGAAGTCCTCCTTTGTTGTGCTACTTGAACTTGCAAGTAAAATACTGGTTCATGCAAAACAATTTGGCAAATCTATGCTAAAGGAAATGGAAAAGATGAGTTTAATTTGGAAAAAAAACCTTCTTAAGCATTCAAATAGAAATCTAAATTAGTATTTCAGACATGTTCATGACACTAAAACAACCTAACTATTTTTTCCAAGAAATCATAAACTAAAGAGCAAATTCGAGCCTATGGTGAAGATTTTCCCTCCTCAAGCTCCAATGAAGGATATGAGAGAGGGAGGCTTAACACACAACTTTATGAGTTTATAAGCTATTCTACCAACATTTATGCAAGCTTAACTATGAAAAATACAAATGGAAGAAAACTAAAAACAATGAATTGAAATGTAAGAAAACTAGCTAAAACTCATAAAGAAAATTAGCTACAATGACATAAAAATAAGCATGAATACACAAGAGAGCTAAGGCTAATGGATTGGGCCCTAACCCACAAGCCTAGCCTTCTAAAACTAAATCAGTGAAGGACAATCTGAAATTCTCATCTTATTGCACAAAATAGTCTCATTACATAATCATAAAATTCTCAAAAGCCTATTACAAGAGCTAAGAGTCTATTAACTTCCTTGAAAGTTCGAATCCTAATGAGCTCTTACTTAGCCCTATTTAACATAGAGGGAAGCTACTAACAACTCCCTAAAAAGTAGGTGATGTGTCTTCTTTGACTACAAGAGAAGTGGAGCTTTGGTGCACTTGATCTTCCACTTGCTTGGCTGCCTTTGATTTTGAGTTTTTGGAGGGAATATCTAGGATCCCTTGGCTTCCTTTCAGAGTTAAAGAGGTGGAAAATAATTCTATAATATCTCCTTGTTTTCTACTCCAAGCTTTAATTGCAAAATATTCATCAAAAGTGCAATATCTTCGTGATTATCCTGCATTTAACCCATATTAGACATTCAAAGTATGACAAGCCTTAATCACCATCTACACTAGCAACATAAGACCATAATATAATTAAATGTGAGAAAGAGAAACTTAATAAGGCTAAAAAGGTGACAATTAACCCCTCCAATTATACCTAATGATGGATCTCATAATCACCCCCATACCAAATGGTTGCTCATCCTTTGAGCAACTTAGTCCTCCTTCTACATCTCTTTGAAAGATTTAATGGACCCCCTGACTTCCTAAGGAAGAAGTGTGGGAGTTCCCTCATGAGGCTAAAAGCCATCATTATTTTTTGCTTACTCCCATTCTCTATGCTGCTCATGTTGGTCTTTACCATCACTTAGTTCCAGCAACAAAGGTGAATGGGTTTCAAACCAAGCCACTGAATCTTCCTAGACTGCATGGCCCTCTTGCATAGTGGTGCCCTTTCTACAACACCTCTCAATCTCTCTCGTGTGTGGTATTCCATGTTTCTGAGACTATGAGGGAGGCTATTCCATCTCCTTTGACAAGAAATTATGCATTCATCTCCCAAAAACCTAGAAACATCATCAAAATGGGGCATGGATTGTGCTTTTGTGCTGAGGCACTTTTATGAAAGTGCAACATCATTTTATATCTTGAGATGGTTGTTGATGATTCCCCTAGGGTTGAATAGTTATTCCCTAATGTGTAGAGTATCCTTGTTTTCTCTCCTCATTACCCTCCTTACTTCTTGTGCTCTTGCTTCCTCATTAACCATCCAAGAGGCTAATTCCATCAACTACATGTCTCCCATTATAGGGTTAGGGTCCCAGATGTTCAAGTATGTCAACACAAAATTGTGCATGTAGAATTATTCCATCTTGTCCCTATCTGCCATGCTTGATTAGTTACAAAATTCAATGAATTTTATGTAGCTCTAAAAATGTAAGGACCCATGAGAGGCTAGTGTCCTGATTTGAATAGGAACGACTATTCTTTGAGGTAGACTACATAGGAGTTTGATGGGTATCTATTTTGAATGGCCTCCATGCACAAATCTGCCATGGTGGCTATTTTCTTGTATTTTTTCTGAAGGCAATCTTTCAATCTTGCATTCTATGCCTGATATTCCTGAAGCTTCTCTTTCAATGTGGATTCTTTGAGCCTAGCATCAGACAAATCCCTTCCCAACTCAATGACTTTTTCCTCCATGAACCATATGTCATGCACACCTTTGGTTGTACCAATCTTCATCCAATGATGAGTGCATGCACTCTCCTCTTCCAACTGATAGAATAAAGGTATTGTAAACATCTAAGGAATCAATCTGCCCCCTTCAATAAATGTATATTAGGAGCTGAGATTTGGCTGAGGGCTAGGGTGTGACACTATTGATATATCTTTGGAGACAAGTTTTGGTGAGGTGGGCTCCTCCTTTTCATCTTTCTCTTCCTCCACTTTGGCATATTTCCCTTCATCTTGTGCTTTTTCCTCAACTTCTTGGGCCTCTTTCCCACCCATGTGTGTCTTTTCCCCCTCATCCAAGGCTTCCTTAATCTCTGATTCTAGGCCTGTTGGAGTTTCCTATAGAAAAGATAGAGTTTACTATATCAAACTCTATTTTGCATGTGGCAAAGCCTCTCTTGCTTGTTTTCCCCCCTTTTATGTCTTTTGATGGTCTGTGGGGGTTGGTAGGGGATGTGTAGGGGATGCCAACCTTGTTGAATGTCTTATTATGTAGGTCACAGGGGTCCTCATAGGTGAGGTGACCTCTTGAAATTTTCCGTCTTCTATCCTTATTTCATCATCATTCTTGGGTGAATCCTTAATGGTAATAGGAATTTTAGTTGGAGTCGGTGGTTTCCCCTGCCTCACCCTTTGGCTCTTCCTAGTTCTGAAATACATGGGTGTTTGTATCTTCCTCTTTGCTTTCACTGGTGCGCTCAAAGTGGCTAGGGTAGCAGTGAATTCCTGATTTGTTATCTCTGGTGATATGTTGGTGTGTTGAGGAGAGGTATCATTACCTATCATAGGGCCCAATATTTCCTTCCCGACTGTCTTCTCTTCCTTCTTCCCCTCAGTTTCTTCCTTCTCTGTTTCATTTCCCTTTTTTTATTTTTCTTTCCCTTCCTCTGGTTCTAATATCTATGTGCTTTCTGTTTCAACCTCCATCTCTTCTTCTTCCTCCTCATATTCAACTTCCCCCTCTTCTTCTTCTTCTATCTCCCTCTCTTTAAGACTAGAGGTAAAGGTTTTTTCTATTTGGGTGGATGTAATGTTCCCAAATTAAGAACAGCTACACTATTGGGAATATCTCAAGATATTACGAATGTGGAGATAAAAAATTCATAAACATGAGCTAGAAATAGCAGTGAATGCACTAAAACCAAAATGCCGAAAGATCCACATAACCATTACATTAGATTATAGCAGCAAAAAATGTATACAAGATATTGAGGAAATGATCTCTCAAGCTAGGCAATGCATCCTCAATGAAACATGTACATGAAATATGGAGCAATACTGCTATATAAAAGAGGCCCTGGCTATGACTGCGCAATCCATGAGGCAAAACTGCTGCAAAATGTCAATAATGTATAGATATGACAATAAATAGCTCAAATAAGAAGGGGGAGCAAGATCTCAACCCCTGGAAACATACAATACACAATCCTCAAAGGGATTGGCTGAAATATACACAAAATGGCAATTCCGTAGAAATGTCGGAGTTGCTGGGTAGCGCATTAGGGGAATTTTGAGGTCTAAAATGGGCCTCCTAAGGAAAATGTACAATCAAAATTCACTTTATGAGAACCAATCACATTTTGGGGGATGACATCATCCCTAATGGTTGAGGTGACATTGCTTGAGTTAAAGGTACTTACTTGTTACATTCTTAATGGTGGATAAAAACTCATGGTTAACCATGGTAGTGCTCTAAGTACTTTTAAATTCAAAGTAAATTACTCATAATAAATGTCATTTCACACTTTTTGAATAAAAATATATTATTGTCATTTCATATTTCTTGAAAGAAACAATGTATATCCCTATACATTTATTATATTATATTATTTTTATATAGTATATTAATTACATATTGTTATACAATTTAAATAATATAAATTTTAATTAATAGCATATAATATAATTAGGAATTTATAAATTTATATGTATATTTTATTTTAAGTTATTTAAGTACAAAGAACAAATGCATTAGTTGTTTAATGATAATGATTTTTTCTTAAAAAGCTCATTCTTATTTATAGTCACATCAATACAATTTTTTTATTAATTTTATTTTGGTACAGCTTTTGAATTGAATTTAACTATGGTTACATAGATTGTGGTGGAAAAAGTGAATTGAAAAATCATAAATATTATTTTATTGGTTTAGCTATTATTTTATGATTTCCTTAGGAGGCCCATTTTAGACCTCAAAATTCCCCTAATGGCAGCAACTCAAGAACTGGAAACAAATGGATAATACTGAAGATGCTGCAATCAATGACAAGATCTCCTCCAATGGATCTCTAGAATGAAAGGCTGGTCCTTTCACTTGAGATCTAACCCTCCAAACATGTGGAGCAAGTATCCACTGCAAACACACTCAGAAATAATGCAGTCTAGAGAAGGGACTGCACTATTGGTGAAGATAAATGCTTGGCCTTGATTCCAAAGTCTGCAATAAGCTTCGGAATATCTCCAATTTGATATCTCAAAGGAAAGAGAAGCTCATCCTCTGAAAATAGCTGATGGAGGTGATGTAGTGAACCCTCACTGCAACACCAGTAACACAACATTACTTTGCTACAGAAATAACGCTGTCTTGATGGAGGATGCTTGGCCTCAAGCCTAGATGTGAGGAAAATCTGAGCAATCCCTCAAGAGGCCTCTCAAGAAGGTGAAAGAATATTAAATAGGAATTCCTCCCGGCAATTTTTGCTAACCAGCAAATAATGCACAATTGTCTCAATTGACAATCGAGATGAACAATATAAGCATGAGCAACAATGGTTGCCTTGTTCTCCTTTTAAACAAGTGAAATCTCTCTCTCCATGGGCCCCATCCATTAGGGTTTCCTCCACCAAATATCCTCTTCCTCATTCACACTGCGTTGTCTTCCAAAGTAAGCCACTCCTCTTATGGCAGCGTTGTTGACTTGGTCAAACCTGACCTTGTCTTCATGCATTTTCCCCTTTTCACACTTGAGGGTGAAAAATAAAGCTACTATGGTGATCCTTTTCACATTATGAAGGATATTATTCTTACTCATGGGCCTTTTACCCATTTTATTCATCTCCTAGATGAAATAAGCAAAAATTAATGTTCCAATTATCTTCATGAAAATTTTGGAACATTACAGTCCTCCCCTCTCAAAGATTTTTTTTCCTCAAGCAAGTGCAAGGATAGACTGAATTATTTTATCCTCCTCTCCTTGTAGCATCGGTGTAGGATGATTTCCTCCGAGGAAAGTGATGCTATCTCATCAAGCAGGCCTCCACATTGCCCCTCCTCAACATGTAAGTTAGCTATCAAGCTATCATCATGTGAAAGTGAAATACTCAAGAGGATGACAAGGTGATGTCTAGAGGTCCCTTTGAAGAATAGGATATGAAATATAATGGGAAATATCTTCCCCATATGGATCCTCCATCTCCAAGGAATGAGCCATGAAAAATGAGTCACCTTCCAACTAGGCAACTCTTGAAAGCTGTCATCCACCTTTGGCTCCGACAAAGTAGGTGGGATGAAAATCTGCACCTGGTAGACTATGTAGCCTACCCCACACTGTCCATCTCTCCACTCATGATAAGCGTAGAGTTTTGGCTGACCATGGGCTGCAATAATGTTGCCCTCAAGTGGAAAAATGAGGATTAGAACTCCGAAGATCTCTCCCCCAACGCTGCAAATCAAGTTGGCCCAAATCCTCCCATATATGATGAGTGGGAAGTCACCATCATATGGCATCCAGTCAATCATATGGTTCACCTCAAATGGAAACAAATGTTTTGCTGTAGTGGCCACATGTCCTCTCATGCTCCCATTAGAACATGCAATGCAAATAATGTGGGATATCTCTCCCCCAAGGGACACATCCAACCAATGTGCCATTCCCACAATCATGCTCTCAAAAAATACAAGGAAAACAACAACATAATGAACCATAATGAGAACCATGCTTGCTGTTATGTGTGGCAAGGGAGAAGGACAATGGTCCCTCAATTGTAACCAATGCAGTTTGACCCTCAACTGCAAAAGAGTATGAAAAAAGGTGTGGCCTCTTAACCACTTGCTTGCTGTCCAACTCTCCTCAAATGTATGGAGAAGGTAAATGATGCATGGTGCAAGGTGAGTATGTCCTCCAAAATAAATTCCCTCCCCAAGTCCTCCTAGGGAGTGGTCACCAATAGTGCTCATGGCCTCAAGTAGACCATGGGGTCTAGAGAAAAGAATGCCCCTCCTTGGAGCAACATCCTGTACATATATGGTTAAGGGATGAATATATAAATCATCATACAAATAAGCAATACCCTTACCATAAGTTTTGTGTATGCAAATGGAGTGGCTCAAAAATGAGTCTCCTCTCACCCTCAAAGAGAAAAGAGGTGGTTGTGCTAACTCCTCCAAAGAGTTGTGTATCTCCTCCATTTGCACATGATCTATGCATCTCCTCCTATGCTAATCTATCAATATCATGCAAGCAAGATGATCTTGGGAATGCTCCACCAACAACCCAGAGCTCCAACATGGATCTATCCTCCATAGTGACAGCGCTGATGATTCCTCATGAATTTCATCAGTGATATGGTTATCTCCCAAGGTCTCCACTCCTCTAAGATCAATGAATGGTGCCTCAACATGTGAAGCATCTCTCATCATCTGTTGATCCAGTAGTATCCCCGGTAAAATGTCCCCATGAAGTGAGGCATCATCATCAAGTGGTGATTGCATATATGAATGAACAATTTTTTCCATGCTTCCACTGCGCAATCCAATCACCTTCCTAGGTGCATCAACCTTTATAAATGAATATGGATGTGTACTCCTCATCTCATGATGTTGGGTCTTCTCCCTACTTCCTCCTTGTGTCTCCCTAGTTTTACACCTCCTCAACAATGGCACAGATAGAACATGAATTGTGCCTTGATCTCCATCCATGAGATCTTGGGGACTCCCTTGCAAAGATGCAAGAATCTCTCTATCTAGAGCAAGAGCTCCTCCTTCCTCTGCATGAGGCACTAGATAATATCTAGGTGGCACAATGCTATTTCCCTCAGCTTCCTCAACACAGATGGGCAACCCTCCAACAATGTTGCTGCAAATATGGAATCTCTCCCAATATGGAATCTCTCCCAAGGTGGAAGTAATTACTTATCATAAAAGGTCAAGGAGTATCCCCTTTGCACCATGATAGTGCCATCTCCTACTCCTGCAACATCATACAAGAAATGAGAGCAAATATGTTCTTGCTCTCCCAAGAATAACCCCAGCAACAAATGTCCTTGCTGCTTCCTCATGCTCTCATCATGCAAGATATGTGATGAAGACATAGTGAATGATATGAGTGTTGCATCATCACTATGCACCCATACTCTTTGCTACTCCATGATGCCAGCATCCTGCCACATATTCTCCATCATCATACCCTTGGAAAGAATGTATGCCAAATGATGGCCAAACTCCTTCAAGAGTAACTAGCGCAACCAAGCCTCCTGCTGCCCGGTATCATAAATCTGCAAGTAGCTCACCTTCTCCTTGCTCACCATCCACATCCACTCAACCAATTGTGGATGCCTTATTCCATCCTTCATCTTGGTACTCCTCCCATGAGGGCTACCATCATCCAAAATTAGATTGTTTCATTTCATGGGATCTTGAAATGCAGTCTTCCCGAGGATCAATTTGACCCTATGAGGATCCAAATAGGTGGTAGGAAAAAACCTCCCATCATGATGTGCATGGCTCAAGGAATTTCCAACACAGTCATGAGAGATTTTATCCATCCGAAGATGTCCTCCATCTACTATCTGTTCCTGAGAGAAGGGAAGAACCTCCTCAAACTGATGAAGAATCTTGCACTCCATGAAGTGTGGGAGTGCACCTCTACTGAAATCTCTCCGGGAGATCTCCTCCTCATGCATGTCCTTCCAAAACCAAAGAGGCCTTGGATCTACTGCAAGTAGAAGTCTCTCTTTGAGCTATGGCATGATCATTGAGAGAGTGTCATATAGAGAGGAGAAAGAGTTTCTTATCTCCAGATGTCTACCCCTTCTCACTGCTTCCTTCATGGCTTCCTAAATGAAGCTGCTCTCTGAATGCTCACATGAGGAAGAAAGCCTCTAGCTTCTTTACCCAAACCTCTGCTGCACAAGTGTGTGATCCATAAAATGTGGACAATATGAATTTATTGCCTCTCATCATCCCAAAGCTGTGGGGTCTTCTTTCTTTTTTCTACTGAATAAATTGTGGCAAAGCTAGAGTCTCCTTCAAGGTTCTAGGTTTAGCTCGGTATTCAGCCAGATACTCACTTAGAATTTCGAATTCCAAACGTTCTTCATGCTTCATGCCTTCTTCTTTGTGAGAATAGGAAGTGCATGGTCCTTCCATTTCTCCTTCTTCATTCTTCTTGACCTCCTTGGAGAGGTTCTCTATGGATATGAAAATAGATGAGAGTAAAGTCATCTTCTTCATCATCTTGATCTTCTTTGGCTAAGACTCACAAGCTGAGTGAGAGATCATGCTTTGATACCACTGTAATGTTCCCAAATTAAGAATAGCTACACTATTGGGAATATCTCAAGATATTACCAATGTGGAGATCAGCAATTCATAAACATGAGATGGAATCTAGCAGTGAATGCATTAAAACCAAAATGCCAGAAGATCCACATAACCATTACATTAGATTATAGCAGCAAAAAATGTATACAAGATCTTGAGGAAATGATCTCTCAAGTTATTCAATGCATCCTCAATGAAACATGTACATGAAATATGGAGAAATACTGTTATATAAAAGAGGCCCTGGCTATGACTGCGCAATCCATGAGGCAAAACTGCTGTAAAATGTCAATAATGTATAGATATGGCAATCAATAGCTCAGATAAAAAGGGGGAGCAAGATCTCAACCGCTGGAAACATACAATACACAATCCTCAAAGGGATTGGCTGAAATATACACAAAATGGAAATTCTGTAGAAATGCAGGAGTTGCTGGGTAGCTGCAGCAACTCAAGAACTGGAAAAAAATGGAGAAGACTGAAGATGCTACAATCAATGACAAGATATCCTCCAGTGGATCTCTAGAATGAAAGGCTGGTCCTTTCACCTGAGATCTAACCCTCCAAACATGTGGAGCAAGTCTCCACTGCAAACACACTCAGAAATAATGCAGTCTAGAGAAGGGACTGCACTGTTGGTGAAGAGAAATGCTTGGCCTTGATGCCAAAGTATGCAATAAGCTTTGAAATATCTCCAATCTGATATCTCAAAGGAAAGAGAAGCTCCTCCTTTGAAAATAGCTGATGGAGGTGATGTAGTGAACCCTCACTACAATACCTAGTAACACAACATTACTTTGCTGCAGAAATAACACTGTCTTGATGGAGGATGCTTGGCCTCAAGCCTGGATGTGAGGAAAATCTGAGCAATCCCTCAAGAGGCCTCTCAAGAAGGTGAAAGAATCCTAAACAGGAATTCCTCCCAGCAATTCTTGCTAAACAACAAAGAATGCACAATTGTCTCAATTGACAATTGATATGAACAATACAAGCATGAGAAACAATGGTTGCCTTGCCCTCCTTTTAAACAAGTGAAATCTCTCTCTCCATGGGCCCCATCCATTAGGGTTTCCTCCACCAAATATCCTCTTCCTCATTCACACTGCGCTGTCTTCCAAATTAAGCCACTCCTCTTATGGCAGCGTTGTTGACTTGGTCAAACCTGACTTTGTCTTCATGCATTTGACCCTTTTCACACTTGAGGGTGCAAAATAAAGCTACTCTGATGATAATTTTCACATTATGAAGGATATTATTCTTACTCATGAGCCTTTTACCCATTTTATTCATCTCCTAGATGAAATAAGCAAAAAGTAATGTTCCAATTATCTTCATGAAAATTTTGGAACATTACAGTGGATATGAAGGCTTCCCTTTCCATGTCTATGAATGAGGACCAAGACACAAGGATGTTTAATCTGCTTAGAGAATCACTCACTATCAGTTTGATAAGGCCATGATGACTCAAATCCTGGTAGTTCCTTCCCATCACCTTTTTTCTCATGTATGTTATTAAGTTCAAGAGGAAATTAGGGATGCTCAATATTTTTTATAGATGGAGTTCTCCTTCAAATCTAAGTTCAACCAACAACCTGAAATGGTATCCATAGACTAAACTAAGTCTGCCCTCACAGGAAATGAGTTTCATGATGTGGAAGGCTACTTCATCCCATGGGTATGGAAGGCTTTCACTCCTCACTCCATTCTTGTCCTCAATGAACTCTTCTCCTTGTAGAAAGAAGCTTTTTTTGGTTGCAGTGCTTGGAATCCTATCTTCCTTAATCCACTTGACTCCTAAGGTAAAAGTGGTGATTCTGCTGATTAGCTTGGGTGAAAGTGTGATGGATAGGCCTCTAACCACATTGGTGGCTCTCTCCTCTGAGTGTGATTCCAAAGCCACAACAAAACCCTTGAGAAGCTCGAAGAAACCTAGCCATTGGTGGTTCCTGAAAATTTGCATTTCTTGAGGATGCAGTCTTATTCTTTTAATATCAGTGGACTCACTTATGTTAAATCCCCCTCCCATTTTTATGGTTTTGATAGGAAGGTGGTAAGATGGCTTTTTTGTTTGAGAGTTACTTGTGGAGAGGTCTTGGATATTATGGTCACAAACAAATTCAGATTTCACCATTTAATTCCAAAATTATAACTGACTATGTGTAAATTTCATGGAGAAATTGAAATTATTTAGGGTGGCAACCACTTTCCTCTATCCTCTGGTGTTTTTTCTTGGGAGATGGTGGCATTAGGAGGTAATATCACCCAAGAGTGGCTCTATTTTTCTCGCCTTATCACCTTATCACTTCACTGTTTCTCGATTCTCTTCTCTCTGATTTCTCCTATGAATTCTTTTTCTCCCACTACTCTTGAAATTCTCAACAGAGTGGGTATAATGAGCCAGCTCTTACCTTTATCTCCTTTTTAACGGAATTTGGAGTGGAGTGTTGATTTGTACTGGGCACGGGTTTTTCTCTTTGGGACCGTTGGTCCTACTCCATTTAATCATTTACCGAGCCTCAAATGACCTCCTTTTCCTTGTTCACTCTCCCTTGACTGATTTTACTTGCCCATGTGGCATGTACACTTAACTTTTTCATCCAGTTTAACTTCACGAAGGTGGCCAAGTTAATTGGCCACATTTTTTCCTTCTAAGTATATAAACCTCGACATTAAGTCATTTTTATCATTATGAGTGCATAGCAAGAGGTGAAGGGCCATTCCTGAGCCTACCTAGTATTGGTTTGTTGCAGACATGATCTGGTGTAGGGAGCTGGAGTTTGGTAACATCCATGGATCTCTTTCTTTTGCTGTGTTTTTTTTTTTTCTTGAGTGAGAAACTTGTTTTCTGAGTGAGTTGCTTAACCCTTTTTTTTGTCTTTTCTTCTTCCATGTGTTGCATGTATGTCCTCAGGTGCCTTGGCTGGTTTATTTACTCTCTTGGAGTATGTTGGTGGTCCTTTGAAGCCATCTTCATCAACATATCTTCAGATTTTACCTTTTTGTGCCATACACATAATTTCTATAGGAAACTTCCCAGCTTCCTTTTGAAACCTTCTTTATACTTCTTGGGGCTCCAGATTGCTTAGGGATGAAGTGAAATGGTTTATGGAGGTCAGGTATGGAGTGATGGAGAAGTAAGGGGAGAGATCTCATGCCAAGGTATAAATGATTTAGCTACTAGTGGCGCAACATAGGGTTTAGAGAGTGAATCCTTGTGCATTGAGTGAAGCGAGGGTTAGGAGTGGTATGTATAGGAAAAAAATAAATTATCATGCTCTTTGAAGTTTATAAACCTTTGAGAGAGATTATTTCCTCATAAATATGTTTCCTGTAGCATTTACAGGGTTTCCTTTAGTGCTACAGGAATCCTGTAGCTGCTAGACTTTCCTGTAGCAATTACAATAAGGAGAAAATGAAATTTTATGCCTACCTGTGAGGTGAAATGAATGAATGGGTGCATGCTGGAGTGTTCCATGGAGATTGTAAGAAAAGGAGAGGGAGAAGTGAGGAAGAACTGCTCCTCTGGATCCAAAAACCATCTTTGATCAACAACCTGCAAAACAAAAAAACAAGTGATTGCATAGGTATCGTCTTTCTCCTTTTCTCTTTTTTTTGAAGGTAGGTGGGCTACCTCCATAGAGGCTTTAAACCTACAAGCCTACCTTGGGTGCCTCTAAGAATTTTTCACCCAAGGATATTTTGTTTTTTTGTTTTTTTTTTTTTTTTTCTCTAGGATTTCCGCATGGAGTTTTTCAACCCTGGAGTTGGCCTCGACTCCTCAGAGAGGTTTTCACCCATGCCTCTTTATTTTTTTAATTTTTTCTAGGATGGGGAGGCACTAGAAAATATGGAGTATCCAATGACATGCACCTCCTTGTTTATGGAATTTATAAATTCAACCCTAGACATGGGATTTTTGTAACCTTTGAGCTTGTAAACATTGACAAGCAGGGGAATCCCCTCCTCATCTATGGTCCTAATATGAGCTGTGCCATTATCATAATATTTTTCCACTTTTTAAGGTCCCAACCATCTTGTCATCAATTTTCCTTTGGAATCCTTTAACCTTGAGTCATACATCAAAGCCCAATATCCTTCTTGAAATGTTTTCTCCTTAATTTTCTTGTCATGCCAGACCTTCCTTTGTAGCTGAATCACTTCTGTGTGAAGGAGTGCTTGCATCCTGAACTCATCCAACCCATTTAATTGCAACAATATTCCTTGTTGGGCCTTTTTTATATCCAGGTCTAACTCATCTTCCATCCTTAAGGTGTTGAACTCAAACTCAATTGAAAGTATAGTTTTCTTTCTATAGACCTAGTCATAAGGAGTGAACCTTGTTGTTGTTTTCCAAGTAGTGTTTTAGGCCCAATTAGCTTCTACCAATATGTCTGCCCAATATTTTCTACTACTACTAACAACCTTGGTGAGGATATTCTCCATGGCTTTGTTGGTCACTTCCACTTGGCCATTTTCTTGAGGGTGGTAGTTAGTGGAAGTCTTATGATTTATCTTGTGCCTCCTCAGAAGATTCTCAATGAGATGAGATGTGAATTGTTCCCCCTGATTAGTGACTACCTCTCTGGGGTATCAAAATTTGTAGAACAAATTCTCTATCATAAATTCTACTACCTTCTCCTCAGTTGCTACCTTTACAGCCTTTGTTTCAGCCCACTTTGTTAGGTAGTCAATGCAAACTATGATATAATTTTTCTGCCAGGATGGTGGATCAATGGGTCCAATCAAGTCCATGCCCCACTTTTCAAATGACTTTAGAGCTACCTCAGGGTGCAAAGGCATCGCATCCCTCTATGTAGGTTTTCCCATACTTTGGCATTGGTCACACCTGCTAGTGTATCTTCTGGAATCTTGGTGAAGGGTAGGCCAATAGTAAGCTACCTACAAATCTTTGAAGGTTGTCCTTTTTGCAGCAAAGTGGCCTCCACAAGGGTTATCATGACATGTAGATAGGATGTCGAAAAATTATTCCTCACTCACACATCTCCTAAGAATTTGTTCAGGGCCCAACTTGAATATATTTCCCCCGATCCAGGTGAAAGGGGTGTTTTTTCTGATGATATTTCTATTCTCCTTGGATGAGAGGTTTGGAGGGAAATTTTCAGGAACCAAGTAGTTAGTTATGTCAACAAACCATGGAGAGAGTGCTAAGATAGCAAATAGGTGTTCATCCTGGAGCTGGTCATCCACCATTCCCTCTTCATCTGTAGGTAGAGCTACACTGGATAAAAAATTGGCAACAACATTCTCCTTTCTAGGTTTATCAACAATGGTTAGGTCAAAATGTCGTAATAATAACAACCATATAATTATTCTAGCATTAACATTAGGTTTTTTCATTAAATATTTGATGGTTGCATGGTCAATGTGTACAAGGTCTCATAACCAGTGATATAATGTCTAAATTTGTTTAAAGCATGGACAATGGCTAACATTTCCTTCTCTGAGATAGTATAATTGAGTTCAACCTTGGACACATTATTAGTAATGAAATATATTGCATAAGGTAATTTATCTTATAACTTCCCCAAGGCTGCCCCCCACAACTTTGTTAGATGCATCTGTGTGGATGTGGAAATGAAGAGCCCAATTTGGACCTTGAAGAATGGGGGCAGTAGTTAACTTTCCCTTAATGAGCTCAAAACCTTCTTGATAGATACTGAACCAGGTAAACTCAAAGTCTTTGGCCAAAAAACCAAATAGTGGTGAAGCCAACTTGCTGAAATCTTTAATAAACCTTCTATAGTAGCCAGCTAAAGTTAATAAACTCCTGACATCTCTCTTCTTTTGAGGAGTAGGTACCCTTTTAATGATGGTGATTTTTTCAGGTCCACCTGTATTCCTGCTTGGGAGATTGAGTGGCCCAATACTACTCCTACTCTTTTCAATAATTCACACTTTTCTGGGCTCAGGGAGAGATTCATCTCAAATGCACCTTCTCAACACTTTTCCCAAATTAGAGAGAGCTTCTTGGAATTCATCCCCACAGGGTGTGAAATAATCCATGTAGATTTCAACCGAGTCATGGACTAGCTTAGAGAAAATGGTCAAGACCGCTCTTTGGAAGGTATCTGGGCATTGCACAACCCAACGGGTAAGACTCTGTAAGAGAAGGTACCCCAGGGACATGTGAAAGTAGTATTGTCCTAGTCTTCAGGGCTAGTTTGGACCTGGTTATACCCACTGAACCCATCTAAGAAAGAAAATAAATTATTTCTTGCAAGGCCATCCAGGACTTGATCTATAAAGGGAAAAGGGAAATGGTCCTTCTTGGTGGCTTTGTTGAGTTCCCGATAATCAACACAAATTCGCCATTTTCCATTCTTCTTCAGGACTAGGACAAGAGGAGATACCCACTCACTCTCAGATATAGGATAAATGAAACCTGCATCCAACAATTTCTGCAATTCTTCCTTGACTATGTCCTTTAGAGTTGGGTTCATCCTTCTTTGGGGTTGGCACGTAGGCTTGAATCCTTATTTATTGTAATTATGATGTGTGCACATTGAGGGATGCACCCCTTTCATGTACTTGTAGTCCCAAGAAAATGAATATAGGTTTTCTTTCAAAAGCTAGCATAGCTTCTATTCTTCTCTATTTGATAGGTTTGAGTTAATTTTCAGAGATTTGGATGGGCCAAATTCCACAACCTTGGTTTTTTCAGAGGTTGAATCAAATGAGTGCAGTGCCATCCAAGGGTGGCTTTCAAATTCTTTTACTAGGTTTTTGAGAGGGCTGTCAATGGGGGACTGGTACTGAATGATTAGGTCAATGAATTCATCTTCATCAAGATGCCCCCCCTTTAAGAACAATATCTATGGTACAAATGGGGTAGGGTGTAGTGTTGTATACTTCATCTTCTTCTTATTCATCCTCCAGTCATAAAGGTAGGTCATGGTCAATGGAAGGCTGTGTTGCAGGATATAATACCAACTGTATAGACAAGGGAAAATTCTTAATAGTCATGTTTTCGGCCTGACATCTGATATAACCATTGACAATGGCTAACCAAGGTCTCCATAAAATGAGAGGATGCCCAGTAAACTTGGTTTTTGGTTGGAGAACTAGGAAATCTATAGGATACTCCCAAGAGTCAATTGAAACCATAAAATCCTCAACAATTCCATCCAGAGCTACTGTGGACTGATCTACATGCTACAAAACCATTGTGGTTTTCCTCAAAGTACCTTGGAGGTTGAGTTTAAGCATAGTTTCCCAGGTCATTACATTGATGGAAGCCCTAATATCAATCAAAGTATTGGGGAATATGACACCATATATGTGCACATATACAACTGGACTACCAGGGTCCAGGTACTTTGGGAAGATCACCCTTCCCAACATTAAGTCAGGCAACTCTCCTAATACATTGATGGTGGGGGTATATTTCTTATTTCTCCCAGGTTTCTTGAAGCACTTTTCCCTCCTGATAGCATATTGAGGGTTTCTATCACCTCCTCCTTGATCCCTTAGAGAATTACTAGTTTAAGTGATCCAGGATCAAGGGTGCAGTTGGCTCTTTTATAATTTAACTTGAACCTCTCTTCATAGTCCTCTGGGGATTCATCAGGCCCTAGAGTCATCCTAAATATTTCTTCTTTAGTTTCCTTGTACCTACAATAGTACCTGTACTTGTTTTTGAATGCCTCTTGCATCTGTGCCTAGGTAGTGATGTTGTTCCCAAGTAGATCCATGAACTAGCGCAATACTACATCCTTAAGGGTAAATGGGAATGACTTCAACTTTTGATCATCTGAGGCATAGTCATAGGTCCTACAGACAACAACAAATTCAAACATGAATGTGTCAAGGTTCTCAGAGGTAAGTCCATGGAAATGTGGAAGGGCTAAGGGGCTGATGTTCTTCATCTTAGTTTCCCCATCTATCTCTCTAATGGGAAAGACTCCTTGGGCTTCAGCCTCAACCACGGCTTGAATCGGTGAAGGAGATTCTTCTGGTGAAACAAGTTATTCTTCTTCTCCAATAGGTTCTTCAAAATTTTCAAAAGGCTCACCTATGGTGTGTTCAACCTCACTTTCACTAAAGAAGAGTGAAGGGTGACTATGTGGGGATGTGGGGGTTTTTGGTAAAAATCTTCCTTGAGTATCCCTACTCCTACGAGGCATGACAATCAAGTTTTTTTATTTTTTTCAATATTTTTGAAACAAAATATAAAATTAAAGCAAAAAATAATGCTAAAACAAAATCAAAGCATCTACTAGACACCTCCATGACAACAACGCCAAAAAGTGGAGAGCCCTAGTATTGCACCAAGAGTGCTGCAACACCCAAATTCTACTCTACTTTACTTTATCAACTTGGGGTTTGTACAAACTTGGAGGTTACATTTCTATATACACAACATATGCATTCTACTCATGTCATCCTCTTCTGAGTCCTACGAAAGGGTGTTATTTCTAGGGTTTCTAAGTGAAGTCTGTCACAATTCTGATTTAGAATTAGAACTACAAGTGACTTAGAACCATTACTCTCTGTTAACCATCAAATGAATATTATGAAGCAATAAAATACATCTAGATATTCTGCAAGGAAATAAATATGCATTTTAAACTATGGCAAGAAATAGAAGCAAACTAGGCATCTTCATGAAGTAGATGGCTGAATTGAAATTGCAAAAAGAAGGCTAATCTACTCACACATGCTGGGCCAAATGGATAAAAACACTCTTTCTAATTCATTCTTTAACTACCATGCTTTTAATCATGCATCTAATCATGACCTAATTATTCTTGTAAATGCATTATTTCACAACAAGGAGGAGAAAGCGCTAAGGTGGCTTAGGAAGGTTTTGAACTCATGGATGCAGGGTTGAAGGTATCTTAATGGTTTCGGCAGGTTTCCATAAGGATGATGATGGTTTCTGGGCTTAATGAGAGGCCCACTAGTGCTGCTACAAGTTTCCTATAGTGCTACAGGAAAGTCCTAAATTGCTACACGAAAGGTTTAGAGGAAAATCCAAGGCCAAAAATGATGAAGAAAAGTGTAGGGGAGGTGGAATGAAGGTGTACTTGGATGGATGGAAGGTGGAAAATCCATTGGCCAAGCTTAGAATCTCTTGAGAAGCTCATCTTTGACTTCTAGGGTTGCTCATGGGATGAAGGTGAAAATCTCAAAAACAGGGTTGAAGGCAATTTGATGGAAATAATGTTGATGATGGGTGAGAAATGAAGCTAAGGGTGCTGGTGAAGTCCTCCTTTGATGTGATACTTTAACTTGCAAGGAAACAACCTGTTCATGCAAAAAACATTGGAAAATATATGATGAAGGAAATGGAATTGGGTTATAAATACCCTCACCTGTGTGTCGGACTGAACGTTCCCATTCTCCACGATAGTTTACAATGTAACAAGAATCCAAGTGGATTCAATCAAGCCTGCACGAAGAAATTAAAGTAGTAAAATTCAACTATAATGAGTCACTATAATTGGAAGCTAATTACATTTGATTATCATTTTATTTTGAGGGGTTTTGAAAAAAATAGAAGGGTCTTAGAGATATCACTATTCCCCATACAAACCATCCAAAAGTGGTAACTAAGGAATAAAATGGTTCACCACATGCCCAGGACAAGTGATGACCGGGAATGCATCCAAGCAATGGCATGACCTTTACGAAGCCAAAAAAAAACATGAATGAAATAGGTACTTTTATACAGTTCATTTAATATCTAATCTAAGGCGAAGAATGAATTCACTCTAAATCTATGTCGACATCAAACCTTAGTTCCCCAATCCATTCTCCCATTTAAACATAATAATGAAATATGGAAAAGAAGAGAGGGAATAAAATTATGTTTGTCAAAAGAAGAGAGGGTTTTTTGGGCAAGCGTTCCATAAACACCTCCTCAAAGAAAGGGTCTTATAATATTCCTCATTGTTTCTCAGAACACTAGAAAAAAATAGAGAGAGACAACGAAACATGCTAATCAAGCTTACCTATGAAGTGGTGTTCAAAGACATCCCATATATAAATGGGAAGCTAGGAAAATTTATTAGGGCCTGGAATGATCGGAGGCAAGGAAACATTAATCCCTGATAGAATAAAACACACACATTCTATGATTCATGAGCATAAATAATCTACTAGAATATTAATATGTAAATAACCACAAATCAAGAATTTCTTAACTGGAGGAGTGGAATCAGAAATATTGGACTCTTAGAAGGCCTGGAAACATTTCTCTCTCACTCCGTAAGAATTCAAACATAAATCTAACTCAGTATTCCAGAAATGTTCATGACACTACATCAACCTAAATATTTGTTCCGAGAAAGCATAAACTAAAGAGAAAATTTTGGCCTGTGGTGAAAATCTTCTCACCTCAAGCTCGAATGAAAGAGATGAGAGAGGGAGGCTTGGCACAAGACTTTCTGAGTTTATAATCTGTTCTACCAACATTTATGCAAGCTTAACTACAACAAATACAAATGGAAGCAAACTAAAAACAAAGAATTGAAATGTAAGAAAGCTAGCTAAAAATCATAAAGAAAACTAGCTACAGTGACATAAAAATAAGCATGAATACACAAGAGACACTAAGGCCAATGGATTTGGCCCTAACCCATGCCTAGACCTTTGAAACTAAATCAGTGAAGGACAAACTGAATACTCATCTTATTGCATAAAATAGTTTCATTACATAATCATAAATGTCTCAAAAACCTATTACAAGACCTAAGAGTCTATTAGCTTCCTTCAAAGTTCAAATCCTAATGAGCTCTTTCTCAACCCTATTTAACATAGAGGGTAGCTACCAACAGCTCCCTAAAACTTAGGTGATGTCTCCTCTTTGACTGAAATAGAAGTGGAGCTTTGGTGCACTTGATATCCCACTTGCTTAGATGCCTTTGATTTCGAGCTGTTGGAGGGAATCTCGAGGATCCCTTGGCTACCTTTAGGAGTTAAGGAGGTGGAAAATCCTCCTATAATCTCTCCTTGTTGTCTACTCCAATATTTGATTGCAAAAGCTTCATAAAAAGTGCAATATCTTTGTGATTATCTTGCATTTAACCCATATTAGGAATTCGAAGCACGACAAGCCTTAATCACCTTCTACAGTAGCAACATAAGACCATAATATACTTAAATGTGAGAAAGAGAGACTTAATAAGGCTAAAAAGGTGACAATTAACCCCTCCAATTATAACTAATGATGGAGCTCATCAATACTCCTCATCCCTATCACCTTCACCTTGCTACTATAATATTTTCTTCAGCTTGTAACCTCCTCCTCCCACATTTACCCACTTTCACTGATTTACCTGGGGTAAACATGAGCTGAGGGTCACTATAATTAGACTCAACCTCATATATGACCTTAAGAAAATGGAGTCGACAACTTAAGACCTTACTAACTTCCCTCAGGTGCTAGAGGACATTGAGGAACAACCCAACCCCTCTAGGTGTCCAACCCCGAAGTTAAATTTCTTTTTAATTGACCTAGAGCCTGAGTCGCTCCCTTTCCAAGGCATGCAAGCAAAAATAGCCCTCCAGTCGCTCCCATAGGCTTTCCACTTGTCCACCCATTTCTATGCTAGTGACCGCGAATTATGAGCCACTTTTTCAGGGCTAAGACTCAGGACTCTATCGATAACTCAGTGAAACTTCCAAAAATGATGAATGGAATAGAGACAAGACTTATAAACCAAAACTTGAACCAAGACTTGACCTAACCTTTCCAAACCAAGACTGACATTCTATCAAACACTTGGTAAGGATACAACCTATAGGTGATGAATGCATATGTGAACACAAGGATCTTGAAATGTATCTGAGGTTTAATGAGAAGTACCAATTCCTTACAATAGTGGTCATAACAGCAATTATGTCTTGCATTCATTATTCATTCAGTTACAAGTAAAAACATGAAGAGAGACATGACTAAGATCTATCATAAAACCATGCTTATAACCAACATGTAACTAGATGAATAAAAATGATAGCACAACCACTAAAGCCACGAATAAACAAATACATTTATTCATTAGAAGAAAGAGAAACTTAGATCTTATTAAACATAGGAAAAAGCCAACCAGACCTGGGACTTCTACATACAACCCGACCATAAATTGAGCTGAACCAAATCTTTCTTTCATCCAATCACCCTCGTGCTATATTCCAAGAATGAATGTGGAATCTCATGGGATAAACAAATCCACAAACCACCAAGGGAATCCAAAGGTTAAAGCACCTCCACCCTCACCATACCGTGATCTCACCTAAACTGGTGTTGATATCACAAAACCAAAACGAGCTTGGATGCCTCATAATTCCTTCACCATCCTTTGAGGAATTTTTCTATTTCCACCCACCTGTTGATGAATCCTTGAATAAAACCATCTTCACCCACAACCCTTGGGATTTTCCTTACACCACCACACCTGGATCCAAAATATTTCATAAATCCAAAGCTCAACCATGAAAGAATCCCATCACACAATGGCTATCTAGAAATGGAAAGGAAAGGATAAAATCCACTATTAAACCTAGAAAAATCCATGCCACTGACATCAAAAGAACCAAATACCAATATGCACATACCATGCATGTCAAAAACAGCTAGGAAATCACACATGAAACCTATTACCTGCAATTATTCATGTTTAAGTTGCTTGATCCAATTATTCCTTGCTTGAGCCTTACTTCCCTTGTCCTTCCTTGTGCTTTATTTTCTTTCTTTCTTTCCTTCTCCTCTTTGAAACCAATTCCAATACTAAATTGACGAAAATGCCTTGAATTGATGCTTTGGTGTCTTTTTATTATTGATGCCTTTATTTTCGCCATTTTCCTTAATTTTCCTTCAATTTCCTCCTCACATGCAACATATGACCTTTCACCTTCCTATTCTCCTAAATTCCTTTATTTCATAAATAAAATGCCAAAAATAATTTTTTTCCTTTCCAAAGCCTTTTCCATTGACTTTGCCAATTTCTATTTAGCCATAAACACATCAAGCTATGCCCACTAGGATGATTTTCCCAACATTCAACTTGGAATATGTGTCCCTTGACCGTGGTCTTGGTTTCCTTTATTAAATTTATTACATGAAATTTTAACCCGTCGTTGTTACAGGGCTGCTAATACCTCTCATAATGCTTCACTAAATTTAAGATCCACTCCTGCAAATCTATCCCATAAGAGCTCACAACTGAAATATGATTTATCTGCACTCTCCTACCGGGAGTATATGCAACCCTATTCTCCTTACCCTTGATGTACCTAATCTCGAAGTAAAACTCACTGAGAGTATCCAACATAATGAAATCTTGTATATGTCCTCTTATTTAATGCACACCTAATGATATCCTTATATCAAATGATTATTTGAAAATACTATAGCTCCATTCAGTTGATGAAATAAATCATCAATTTGAAACAATGGATACCTATTCTTGGTATCCACCTCCTGTAATCAATGCACAATCTAAGAGTACCATCCTTCTTCCTTACAAACAACACTGGTTCACCATAAGGCGACACACAGCCTTATGTATACCTTATCAAGATTTACTTAAGCTACAACTTCAATTCCACCAATTTTGGAGTGCTCATCCTTTACAGTGCCTTAGATGTTGGTGCTACTCTCGACAACAAATCAATAGAAAATTCCACTTCCCTATTATGCGATATCTCTGGAGTCTCTCTAAGAAACACTTGCTGAAACTGCTGCAAGATAGGATACTTCCTCAAGAATTCATCATCATCATCCTATTTACCTTTTTCATTGGAAACATGCACTGCAAACAAAAAACATCCTTTTTTGTGACTGCACTTAGCTTACATAGTTGTAACCATTATTTAGGCATCTTATTTCCTTGCAAGATTCTCTTTTCTCCATCATCATATAAGAACACAATGGCCTTGTCATAATAGTCTACCTTGGTCCTGTGAATAAAAATCCAATCCATGTCTAAAAGCATGCTATTTGGTCCTAAAGAAAGCGCATTTATATGTGTTAATGTAGGCATACCATTAAGCCAAAATGCACAAGATATCAACCAACGGTGAACTCTTCTCTTGGTCCTATAGCCAACTGCACCAACCAAGATTATGCGCCACAATTGTTTATTCGACTGACACTCATAAACCAGGTCAGGACTAATATAGCTATAATTCAATCCAAGATCAATAAAAATAGAAACAAATTGATCACAAAGCTTACCTTCCATCTCAATAATGGATGCTTGATGATCTACCTGCCTATTATTCACTGTTGCATAAATCAGGTGAATACTCTAGCCTATATCTATAACTTTTTGTGCCTCCTGGGCACTGTAAATTTGAGGCCTCCCACCCTGATGTGATGGATAATCCCTCCTGCGATGGTCTCCACCACAGGTCCAAAACCTCAAAGGTTTTTTTTCATCACCTTTATTCTTTTGTTCCTTAGGTTGAGACCTATGTCCTCTCTCAACTGCATTGAAATTATTATGAGGTGCCACATTCTCCTTGTCACTTTCATCTTCAGATATTCCTCACTTCTTGATCCATTATCCTTTAGTATTATCATTTCATTTCCAATCACTGATCCAGGAGGATCTAGTTCAGTGCTGATCAACAGAGAGGTCTAGTCAGCTCCTGTTTGTCGGATGTCCGGCTTAGTCTTTAGTATCGTCAATCTCGCCAGTATTGTCCGAAGATGAAGTCCTCAAGTTGATCGTGGTTCAGTTTGGGTTCATGGTGTAATTTAGTGATGTCAGGGCATGTATTTATGTGGTGGTGTTATGTCATTGGTGACAAAATTTCTTTGTAAGGGTCAAATGGCTATGGTGAAAACCTATGTAAAGGACCTAACTCCTAATCCTAAAGTCTTAAACATCTAAACCCTAGCACTAAATCTATGTCAAAACCTAGCGCATTAAACAAAGGTGTTAAACTATGCTATAAAACATTTAAAAACCTATGTATTCAACCCTTTCGGGCCTAAACTATATAAAAAAACCCAAAATCAAAGTTAATAAACAATACACAACTAACCATAGCCTATAAATCGCATTGGAGATCCCTAACCATGTGAGCAGGTGAACCGTTACCAGTTGTCGTCGGGTTTTAAAACTGTGACCGCCATCATCAGAGTTATTCATGTGAACGAATAAGCCGTGACCGTGACCGTCGAATCTAACCACCAATGTAGCTGCCGGAAATATTGGTCACATGATGACAGTTGCAACCTCCGCGTGGTTAGGCTGACCGTCGGGGTTAAATTCCTATTCAAAGTTATTTTTGGGTTTTCTAATTAAATTGCGCTAAGGTTATATTTAATAAACCTTATCCCTAACACAATGTGTCACCTTGAGATAAGACTAAGAACCATAAAACTGATTTTACTCAACCAAATGCATGTTTTGGCTATCAATGGTTTGATTTTAACTTTATAAAGCCATGACATTTTCCTTGAGAGAGACATTGAGAGTTTGGAGTTCAGATTAAGAGGGTTAGAGGCAGTTTTTGGTTTCAGAATTGCTCGACCATCCAGAGGCGGAATTGAGTGCAGAGACAAGCGTTGGAAAGCTAAGAGCGATAGCTTCCTATTTTCAGAGACCAGAAGTGCCTACGAGCACATTATTTATAGTGTTTTTTTAGTGTAAATACTTCCTTAGATCAATCCTAATAAAGCGGATGCCCATCTTGAAAGAAGACCTGGAGACGTAGTCCACCAGGGACGAACTCCATAATCAATGTTTGTTGTTTCTTATCTCTATTATTTGTTGTGTTTTCATTCTTAATTTGCTTCTGGTTTAATTTGTGAATTATTTCCTTCAGTCTTCCACATTAAAGCATTCATCATTTAACGATCAATTCACTTAATGGAAAACTAATCAAACTATCTTAGCACATAATCAATCACATTCAGATCATATATTTTGGTATCAGAGCAGGTTGTGCATTGTAGTTTTTTTGCCAATGGACGTTAACCAGGTTTGGATTGCAACGTGGAGAAGGAAAACTTGAGGATTTCAATCTGGAGATTGGAAAGCGGAAATTCGTTCATCAATCGACGCTAACAGGGACTGAAAACATTGAAATTGGTGAAACTCCCGAAGTGAAGCACATGGACGAGAAACAAATTCAGCAAATGTTTCTAAACATGCAACATATGTTGGGAGAACTATACGAAGATAAGAAGGCGAGAGATGAAACTTCTTCATCAAAGGCATCAAAGAAGGACAAGGGTAAAGGAAAAGCAGATAAAACTCCTTAACTCCTTCTCCTACATCATCTCCATCTTCTTCTTCTTCTTCTTCTAGTTTGGAATATGAAAAAGAAAAGAAACCTCAGAAATCTCTTTTAAAACTTGATGAAAAGTTTGAGTTACCTGTTTATGATGGTGAAATGAACCCAGAGAAACTAGATAATTGGATAAAACAGTTAGAAGTGTATTGTCGGATTCAAAACATTTCTGATGATAAGACAAAGATCTAGTTAGCTACTCCTAGAATGGGGGGAACTGCTTTAATCTGGTGGGAGAGTAAAGCACAGATAGATTTAAAGCGTAAAGGTAGAATCATGTTCTCATGCTATAATATTTTGAAATATTTAAAGAAAAAATTCTATACGTTGGGTTACACACAACAAGTTATTATTGATTGGCAGCGTTTGCAGCAAGGTAAGGGACACAATGTTCAAGAGTTCACTCTGGAATTCAGGAAGAAAGCGTTGGCGCTTGGTATTCCTTTGGATACACGAGAAAATTTGTTAAAGTATATTGGCAGCTTACATTCATATTTACAGCATACATTATTGATGTTCAATCCTAATGAATTTGATGAAGTATGTGTTCAAGCCATACATGTCGAATCAGGTGGCAGACCATTCAATTTTTCACCAAAGACATCCAAACAGTTGGAGTCCAAAGACAGCAATAAGAAGGACAACTCAAAAGGAAAGAAGACAGCTACAGCTCAAAAGGAAGATGAAATACCTACCTGTACTCACTCTTGCATGAATTGGCCAAACTATGGAAGTTTTGGATGGGCAATACCTTTCAAGAGGAGGTTGACCTCCATTTACTTCAATCTTGTCTTAGGCAAGATAAACTGCAAGGAAGGTAGCAAAGGTGGGGTATGATATGATGTGGAAGGTGCTTCATTTCAAATCTCAACAACGTTGTCACTATTGAGGAGGATGGATCCATATTGGGAGTCCAAGTTATTGGTGGATTATTCCAAGAACCTCTTCACATGTAAGGTTCTTGATGTACAAGTGATAGATGGGAGATATAGAGTGGTTGATGGAGTCATTTATTTCCATGATCAGATCTACTTGACTAGAGACTCCAAGCTCAAGAAGGAGATTCTACATGCATCATATGAGGCACTCTCTTCAGGACATGTAGAATTCATTGAGTATTATCACACCATCATGGAAGGATTCTATTGGGAGGATCTCAAAGAAGACATGCTCCAACATATCAGGAGGTATGTAGTTTGTTTGATGAATGAGGAGGAGAGCAACCACCTTGCAAGTTTGTTACAATCACTTCCCCTTTTGATGAAGAGATGGGAAAGCTCATCTATGGACCTCTTCACCAACTTGTCTACAATATATGGTAAGGTTTGTGTCTTGATGATTATTGATCAGCTAACCATGTGTGATCATTCCTTTTCCATACATTTGCAACACATTGCTCCACAAGAGAGCAAGTATCTCTTTGGGCTTCATGGTCCTTTTGGGACTACATTTAGTGACGGGAATGACCAATTTATAGAGTAATTTGGGCAAGACATGTTTTTCTTGGCCCATATTCAGTCAACACCTAATGTCCTTCACTATTTTCAAGCTTTTGAGAAGCTTATAGCAGCAAGCAAGTGGTTGGATGGCCACTTATCATATGATGTTTTGAGACAGCTAGAGGCAGAACAGTGTTGGTTTCACTTGAGGGACTATTTTCACCATCAATTATGTCATTTGACACTTAGTCCATGTTTCCTTTGGATCCCATATGGTGATGACACTCTATTCACTATATTTGGGATGGATTGGGCAAAAGAGGTTCCCAGAACCAAAGAGTGGGATCATGAGAGTCCAAGTACTTTTTGTCTTCTTGATGACCACATTATTGTAGCCCAAGATATGAAATTCCATATTTATCATAAATGGAAAGAGAGACGGTGTGAGTTGAATAAATTGATCTCTCATTTTCATCCATACAACCCCTATACATTGCAGGAGCAGGGGATTGTTGATTGTTTCTATGAGCTACCAAGGATGGCTCACTTTGTTTGGATGATAGCATGGAGATTGGAGTTTCTCATTGGGATTGAGGCACCCAACATTTACCATCTCTCATGCCTTGAGGAGGCCAATGGACAGCATATAAATTTTTCCATATATCTCCCACTTCTTCATGATGAAAGTTATTTGGTTTATCTACCAAAGGCTAACTTGTATACTTGGGAGGAGAGATATCAATTGTAGGTTTTGCAGTATCCTTGCAGTTGCTTGAGGACAAGAAACATTTTGGAGGGGAGGACTGTAATATTCCTAAATTAGTTTGAAGCTAATTAGAATATTAAAGTTTTGTTTTGTCACTTAGATAGGTGAATAAGTGGGTAGGGAGACCCATAAATATCTTTATGAAAAATAAAGCCACTTCTCATGTGAAAGTGGATCATCATTTCATCTTAATAAATCACCCTAAGGTGTGACCATGGGCTAGAGCATGTGGACTAGGTCAATGTTGACCAAATCAACAACATTGTTATGGAGATCATGGAGGCTTAATGGAGGACATCACAATCATTTAGGAGGAGTGTATGCATGAGAGTAGCTCCTTTAATGAGTGGGACCCAGGGTGAGGAAGCTCACCAAGCATAAAAAAAATAGGATGGAAACATTGGAAGACATGGATTTGTATTATTTATTTTGATATTTTTAGATCTGGATTTGTCATGTGACATTTTTGTGCATGCTTTTGCTAAGTTAGCAGGGTTTGTTGTGTTGTTTAGAACAAGGGTGTTTCCGAGCGGAAATCCCACCCTCATCCTCGGGAGACTTAGAGTGCCTACTCAAGAGAGGTTATCTTGAGTTTAATTACCACTATCTGGCATTTTTCCAAGCTTCAGTCTCATGTACAACATAGTCTATTCCATATCTGTGTTGTTTTGCAGGGGTGTTGTAGTGGAGGAGAGAGATCTCCAATTTATGATCTAGTTTTTTCCATTGGAGGGATCATCCTTTCATCTGGAATTTTGTGAGGAATTTCTCAGGGCCTCATTTCATATTTTGGTACCAAGCCAAGTAGCTATTATCAGCTACTGCATAATTTCCCTCAAGGACTACGTTATTTTAGAGAGCGGCTGCAGCAGTGGGTATATTGCCCTAGTTGGAGGAGTTGTGTTTCCTTTGAGGGGATAAACCCTTAATTTAGGAGATCTATTGGAGGAGGATCATGCATTTCATATTTCAGATCAGCCACTTCCTATCAATTATTTAGTTGCAGAGGTTATTCAGCCCTAGGGCCAAATCTGCTATTTTTGTGTAGTGTGTATTTCCAGAAAACGTTTATGGGTTGTCCTGGAAATCTGTTTTGGAGCATGGATCTCTAGTCTTAGAATTTTTGGAGCATTACATCAGAAAAAATATATTTTTCTATCTTTCAGCTGCTATTCTCTCATAGACAATGCAATTTTTTGCATTCATGTATTTCATGTATTAACAACATTTCAGTTCTAGGTGTATGTTTTCATGGGAGGTTTTTTGGACCAACTTGAGTGATATTTTCCTCAAGTATATGTACCTATTTTTTAGTTATAATCATAATTAAATGGCTTTATGGTTGTGTCATGTATTGATCTATTGATATTTCTGCATATTTCCAGTTTTATGTCTTGTATTGCTACTCTCCCAATTTTGGGATATTACAGTGGTATCAAAGCATAATCTTGGCTCAGCCTGTGTACTTCAGCTACTGTGTCATCTAAAGAGGATTCTAATATAAAGGAGAATATTTGCAGAAGATATGGAGGAAATACTCCATTATCAGGAGGAAAGGAGTTCACAAAACGTCTTCTTCAAACTATGCAAAGAATTAACAGAGACATCAAAGAGATGAGGATGGAGAGATGTAGAGATTCTCCAAGAGGGCTTGTACATAGAGAAAGCTCCAGTTCTTCACATTATGGGTGTGAGCATTTAGCTACACCATTAGATCTACAACGTGGTACCATGCCTACATTCTTAGCATGAGAAGAAGAGGAGAGAGATACACCAAAGGAGGAGACTCTTGGTGACTATCTCCAAGAATATGAATCTCAGTCTAGAAGGTTCAAGGAGCATCTAAAATTCCAAGGATTTTGTCAAATAAAATAATAAGAAGACCCAGTAACCACAATAGAAGAAGAGGGTGCATGCATCACACTTTGGGTATATTCTTTCTACCTACTTTTGATGGGTCACACAAGTGCACAACTAAGACTTGGGTAAAGAAGCTAGACACATATTTTCAGCTGCATCAAGTTTCAGAAGAAGACGCCATTAGAGTAGCAACGCTGCATCTTGAAGGTAAGGCTTATGCATGGTGGTTTTATGAATCTTCTTCATTGAATAACTCAAATATATATACTTATGCAAAGTTCACTAGGAGGTTAGTGGAAATATTTGATCTAAAACATTCTGAAACTTCCTTGGGTGAGCTAGCCAAGCCCAAAAAATCAGAACCTTTGCATGAATTGGAAGGATCCATGAAACCAACTCCATTTCAGAATATTGTGGAGGGATTTATAGATTTGCAGGATGCTTTGACAAGGGAAAAATCCCCACTTCAGCAAGAAATTTCTTCTAAAGAAGAAGACAGGACGGTTCCTCCTTCAAGAGGGGATCAAGCCAAAGGGTCTCTTAATGATGAGGTATTATCCATTGATGGGGAGAAGCAAGAGGAGGAGCTGGAAAGAGCCTCCAGCGTTGTAACAGCAGGAGGAGATCCACCACTATTTGGAGACGGAGATGGAGCAATTTCTTCAACTAGAGGAGCTCTTGTAGCTTTACAAGAAGTTCCAAAGGATCTCACATATGAAGATCAAGAGAAACATGTATCAATGTTGATAGGCAATGAGAAAAAACAATGGAGGAAGTGTATTCCAACATTGACCACAGTTCTTGGGACATAGAATATGATAGATCACTTCTTTGTGATTAAGACTCTTGACACCAATATGAAATTGGGTGTGCATGTGTTGATTCCATTGGATAAGAACACCTTAGACTGTGAGATGTTGTAGAAGGTAGAAGAGGATGAGAAGGGTGGCCAACATCAAGTGATTGGGAACATACACACCCATCCTTTTCAGGAGGTTTATGCACAGAAGTAGGACGATGATTTGCGCAGTGAGGGCAGGGAAAAATCAGTCCACTCACATATACAACTTGCTCTAAGCCTTGATGTTTCATTGCATGGAGGCATTCCACCAGGGAGACCCCATGATCGGAAGATGATAAAAGAGTTCTCTCAACATGATACATCATTGATAGACTTGGCTAAGGAAGGAGCCTTGGGAGGAGCTAACACAGCGCCGAGAACCTTTGATGAGTTCAAAGGAGGGATGAGCAATTTTCTGATATGGAAATTTCCATCTCCCACTCAGCTTTTTGCGCTGGAAGATGATGATTCAGGAATCTGTGATGATACAAGCATGGTGTCAAAGGGCTACTCCATAGCCTTGGAGTAGCAAATGATACTTCCACACATAGAATATTTCTGAATATGACAAGAGGATATTATAACTCTTGCATGCATAGGCCAAACTATGGAAGTTTTGGATGGGCAATACCTTTCAAGAGGAGGTTGACCTCCATGTACTTCAATATTGTCTTGGGAAATATCAGTTGCAAGGGAGGAAGCAAAGGTGGGGTAGCAATACTCCAACATTTGGCTTTGGAATTGAGCATGAAAAAGAGGATAGATATGATGTGGAAGGTGCTTCATTTCAGATCTCAACAGTGTTGTCACTATTGAGGAGGATGGATCCATATTGGGAGTCATAAATATTGGTGGAGTATTCTAGGAACCTCTTCACATGTAAGGTTCTTGATGGAAAAGTGATATATGGGAGATATAGAGTGGTTGATGGATTCATTTATTTCCATGATCAGATCTACTTGACTAGAGACTTCACTCTCAAGAAGGAGATTCTACATGCAGCATTTGAGGCACTCTCTTCAGAACATGTAGACTTCATTGAGACTTATCACACCATCATTGAAGGATTATATTGGTAGGATCTCAAAGAAGATGTGCTCCAACATATCAGGAGGTATGTAGCTTGTTTGATGAATGAGGAGGAGAGAAACCACCTTGCAAGGTTGTTACAATCACTTCCCCTTTTGATGGAGAGATGGGAAAGCTCATTTATGGACCTTTTGACCAACTTGTCTACAATATATGGTAAGGATTGTGTCTTGATGCTTATTTATCAACTAACCATGTGTGATCATTCCTTTGCCATACATTTGCAGCCCATTTCTCCACAAGAGAGAAAGTATCTCTTTGGGCTTCATGGTCCTTTTGGGACTACATTCAGTGACAGGGATGACCACTTTATAGAGGAATTTGGGCAAGACATGTTTTTCTTGGCCCATATTCAGTCAAAACCTAATGTCCTTCACTATTTTCAAGCTTTTGAGAAGCTTATAGCAGTAAGCAAGTGGTTGGATGGCCACTTATCATATGATGTTTTGATACAGCTAGAGTCAGAACAGTGTTGGTTTCAGTTGAGGGACTATTTTCACCATCCAGTATGTCATTTGACACTTATTCCATGTTTCCTTTGGATCCCATATGGTATGACACTCTATTCACTATATTTGGGATGGATTGGGCAAAAGAGGTTCCTAGAACCAAAGAGTGGGATCATGAGAGTCCAAGTACTTTTTTTCTTCTTGATGACCACATTATTGTAGCCCAAGATCTGCAATTCCATATTTATCATAAATGGAAAGAGAGACGGTGTGAGTTGAATAAATTGATCTCTCATTTTCAGCCATAAAACCCCTATACATTTCAGGAGCAGGGGATTGGTGATTGTTTCTATGAGCTACCAAGGATGGCTCACTTTGTTTGGATGATAGCATGGAGATTGGAGTTTCTCATTGGGATTGAGGCACACAACATTTACCATCTCTCATGCCTTGAGGAGGCCAATGGACATCATATAAATTTTTCCATATATCTCCCACTTCTTCATGATGAAAGCTATTTGGTTTATCTTCCAAAGGCTAACTTGTATACTTGGGAGGAGACATATCAATTGGAGGTTTTGCAGTATCCTTGCAGTTTCTTGAGGACAAGAAAAATTTTGGACGAGAGGACTGTAATATTCCTAAATTAGCTTGAAGCTAATTAGAATATTAAAGTTTTGTTTTATCACTTAGATAGGTGAATAAGTGGTTAGGGAGACCCATAAATCTCTTTATGAAGAATAAAGCCACTTCTCATGTGAAAGTGGATCATAATTTCATCTTAATAAATCACCCTAAGGTGTGGGCATGGGCTAGAGGATGTGGACTAGGTCAATGTTGACCAGATCAACATTGCTCTTATGGATATCATGGAGTATTAATGGAGGAAAGTGCAGTCATTTAGGAGGAGTGTATGCATGAGAGTAGCTCCTTTAATGAGTGGGACCCAGGGTGAGGAAGCTCACCAAGCATAAAAGGAAGAGGATGGAAGCATTGGAAGACATGGATTTTTATTATTGATTTTGATCTTTTTAGATCTGGCTTTTTCATGTGACATTTTTGTGCATGCTTTTTTTGTTTAGAAGGGTTTTTTGTGTTGTTTAGCACAAGGGTGTTTCCAAGCGGAAATCCCACCCTCATCCTCAGGGTACTTAGAGTTCCTACTCAGGAGAGATTATATTGAGTTGCATTACCACTAGTTGGAATTTGGCCAAGATTTAGTCTCATGTACAATGCAGTCTATTCCAGATCTGTGTTGTGTTGTAGGGGTGTAGCAGTGGAGGAGAGAGATCTCCAAATTTTGAGCTAGTTTTCCATTGGAGGGATCATACTTTCATTCGGAAGCTTGTGAGGAAGTTCTCAGGGTCTCATTTCATATTTTGGTACAAGGCCAAGTAGCTATCATAAGCTACAACGCAGTTTCCCTCAAGGACTGTGTTATTTTAGAGAGCAACTGCAGTAGTGGGTATATTGCCTTAGTTGGAGGAGTTGTGTTTCATTTGAGGGGATCAACCCTTTATTTAAAAGATCTATTGGAGGAGGATCAGCCATTGCATATTTCAGATCAGCCACCTCCTATCAGTGATTCAGTTATAGAGGTTATTCAACCCTAGGGCCAAATCTGTTATTTTTGTATAGTGTGTATTTCCAAAATGTAGGTTTTAACCCTGTACAGAAATTATCTACAAACGAATCTTAAAAAATAAAAATAAACAATAGTGAGAGCATAAAACATCAAACAGATAAACACATAGATTTTCCCCTAGATCCCAAATTGGGATGACCAGCTTGATTTTTCATTATATTCCTTTTAGTGTTACAACATATATATATACATGCCGAAGCATACATAAACCCCAATCTATTAACCCTGGATTAGAACATAATCGTAGTTCCCTTGACTGGATCTAAAAACTACCAGGGGATGAAAACCATCATGCCCCAAAACCATGTGCAAACCCGTGCACAAAACCATGGGCAGGTCCGCCCACCGAATATAACACATACCCAACATACTCCCACTTGTTGTCTTCTTTCCGCAGGGGGCCATAAGAGAGCTTAGTCATTAGCCCAGATCTGCAACACCTATTGTTTTTCTACACCAAGATAACTTCTGAGTGCTCACAGACTTCGTCAATTCATCTACAACATTCTTCAAGGTGTCCACCTTTACCAGCAACACTCGTTTGCCTCAACCATATCTCTCACAAAGTGATATTGAACATCAATGTGCTTTGTCTTTGAATGATAAGCAAGGTTCTTAGCCAAGAAAATTGCACTTTAGCTATCACAGTCTATCCTTATAGGTTGTTGCACCAACCCCACACTTGAACTCAATCTATGTAACCAAACTTCTTCTTTGCTTGCATGAGTGGCTACTATGTATTCTTCCTTTGTAGTTGAAAGATCCACTACAGACTGTCTTTTACTCATCCAATTGACTGCACCTCCAAATAGGCTAAACAAATACCCACTTGTAGATCTTCTTTGTTTCATATCTCCAGCCCATTATGCATCAAGAAAACCACAAATGTCCAACACTCTTTCTGATCCTAGTCTTCTCTGGTAGCACAAGCCATAATCACTAGTGCCATGCAAATATATGAAAACCCGCTTCACTACTGTCCAATGATCCTTCCCTGGGTTTGACATAAACCTGCTCAATACTCCCACTGCATGTGCAATGTCTGGTCTATTAAATACCATTGCATACATCAGGCTACCCACTGCATTTGCATATGGAACAGAAGACATATCCTCCTCTTCTTCTTGTGCCTTGGGACACTGTTAAGAAGACACCTTTGTACCTACAGGAATTGGAACATTCACCGGTTTACTATGATGCATATTGAACCTCTACAATATAGTCCCGAAATACTTCCTCTAGTTTAACCAGAGTTTCCTCTTTGCCCGATCTCTCTTAATTTCCATGCCCAAATATAGTTTGCAGCACCAATATCCTTCATGTCGAATTTGGAGAACAGTTGGGTCTTTAAATCTTGGATAATTTCTTTGTCATTTCCAATCAACAACATATCATCCACATACAAGACCAAATAAATAACATGGTCAACAACTAATTTAAAATAAACACAATGATCCTCCTTGCTTCTGGTGAAGCAAAGTCCCCGTATATAGGTATCAAATTTTTGATACCATATCCTTGGTGACTGTTTTAACCCATACAAAGACTTCTTTAACCTGCATACCAGTTCTTTATTCCCCTTCACCATAAAGCCTTCATGTTTTTTCATGTAGATCTCCTCTTCCAGATCCCCATGAAGAAATGTTGTCTTCACATCCATCTGTTCTACCTCAAAATCAAATGCAGCAACAACAAATAAAAGTAATCTAATAGAGGTAACTTTGGCAACAGGAGAAAAAATATCACCAAAATCAATTCCCGGTACATGGGAATAACCTTTTTCTACCAACCTTGCTTTTTATTTCTCCACCTTGCCTTCTACATTCATCTTCTTCTTAAACACCCATTTTCTCCTGATGGGCTTCCTTCCAGCCGGCAACTCCACCAGATCCCATGCCTCATTTTTATGCAAGGATGCCATTTCATCAACCATGGCCTCCTTCTAGAGTTTTCAATCCTCTGAATCTACTTTCTCCCTGACGGTTATGGGATCATCATCAGTTATAGTTAAAGAAAAATTTGAATAGAAAGCAGATGGACTATACCTTTCTAGTTGTCTTCTTTCCCGAACTGATCTTCTCACAACTGGAGTTTGTGGCTCTTCCTCTTCTGAGTATTCTTCTATTGTAGAGTCTGATTCATCCTCCTTTAGCTCAAACTCTATCTTCTCAGGTTCCTTTGGTAGGACTTCATATTTAACAACATCTTTCACCTCTCTAAACACCACATCTCTATTGTACACAACCTTCCTTGTTTCCGGCTCCCAAAGCTTAAAACCCTTTAAACCATCCTTATACCCAATAAAGATGCACCTTTTAGATTTATTATCCAACTTGCTCCTTTTCTCCTTTGGAACATGTACATATGCATCACATCCAAATACCCTCAGATATGAAAGAGAGGGTTTCTTACCAGTCCATACCTCATGTGGAGTCTTATCCTCCAACACTGATGAAGGTGATCTATTAACCAAGTAACATGCAGTCCAGTCTCCACTGCCTCTGCCCAGAATTCTTGTCCTAACCCAGTACCACTAAGCATGCTTCTTGCCTTTTCCGTCAGTGTACTGTTCATTCTTTCTGCAATTCCGTTTTGTTGAGGTGTGTATGGAGTAACCTTCTGCTATGCTATACCACACTTCTTACATAACTCTTCAAATTCCTTCTTGCAGAACTCCCCACCATTATCTGTCCTTAGCACCTTTATCTTGTTCTCTGTTTGGTTTTCCACCAGAACCTTAATTCTTTAAATCTGTCAAAGACTTCAGATTTCTTCCACAAGAAATATTTCCATGTATTCCTTGAGAAGTCATCTATGAATGAAACATAGTACACAGACTTACTGTTAGGTCCCTATATTACTAGCATAGTCCCTTATTTTTGTTAGTGTAACCCCATTATTGTTATTATTATACCCTTGTAACCCCCATATTGTTATTATTGTGCCCTTAAATTATTATTGTTAGGTCGGCTAGGATTACATTGTGGCCCCACTAGGATTACATTGTGGCCCCATGGACTCCTATATATAGAAAGGAGGTTTTGTAATTTGAATCATCCAAGAATTGTTCATTCATGTAATGTATTGGAGGTTTCCCCCTCAAAGTGGCTTATTTCTAAGGCGTTGATATCTATTTTATTCTCTTTTTGGAGCTGGTTTCACAACATTTGGTAACAGAGCTTTGAGATTCTAGGGTTTCGCTGCTCCAAACAGGACATCATAGAATTTTCGCTATAAGTTGTTTTCTACGAAGGTTCAGAATCTGAAATTTTTAGAGTGCAAAGCCAAAATCCTGAGGAACATCATTGCAAAATTTCAGAGCTTGGTTCACAATATTTTCGGAGATATGATCTGTGCAAGTTAGGTCATTTTGCAGGTTCCTAAATTTAACCTAAACAGGTCATCGTGGTATTTTCGTAATAAAGTTTTTTATACGAAGGTTCAGAAGCTGAAATTTTTAGAGTATGAAGCCGTAATACTGAGGAACATCATCGCAAAATTTCAGATATTGGTTTGCAACATTTTTTGAGATATGATCTGTGGAATTTAGGGCTTTTTGAGGCTTCTGAATTTCATCTCAAAGAGGTGATCGTGGGAAAATATTCATAGCTCTCTCTCTGAACATCGGATTGGAATGATGTAAAAGGTGGTCACAATTACACAGACTGTATTTTTCATTCTATCAATTTCAAATCCAAAGGAGGAAACAATGACACATGGTAAGTCGTACAAGTTCGCTCTACTAAACCAGTCCAAAATTGGGTCATTGTGGGAGATTGGACATAAATTTTCCTTGAAGAATCCAAATCAGATTAGAACTATGGCATTTGAAAGAAGATTTAGAGGGCTACTACAGGGATGAATTTCAGATATTGAGGATCCGCAATTATAGAGATAATTCAATTTCAATATCGAGCTCCTCAAAAGCATGTAAAAGGTGTGTATTTGTTTTTTCTGAATTGCATAAGTCTTGTTTGAAGAATCAAGTTGAGTTGTTTACAAGGGCATATTGTAGAATAGATATCAATATTTGATTCTAAAATGGCCCCTAAAAATAATTCAACACCTATTAAGCCTTTAGAAAGCTCTACTATGACTCATGAAGATGAAGAATGGCAACATGACATATCAAAATTACAAGAGCAAGTCCAACAAATTTCGCTCTCGCAAAGACCAACAAAAAATGACATGGAAGTTTTGAAGAAATGTGTGGAAACTAAGATGGATGGTTTGAAGAAAGGCGTGGAATCTAAGATGGATGGTTTGAATAATGGCATGGATCTAAGATAGATGGCATCGAAGTTGGCATGGAATCTAAGATGGATGACATGGAAGCTAAGATCGATGAGAAAATGGAAAACATGAAGAATGATCTAAAAGAAGACATGGAAGGTTTGACAAAGTTGATACAAAAAATGTTTCGTAATGGTGAAAATATAGTAGAGGAACACTACTAAATTTGGCGGAAATTCCGACACTTGGTTCCAACGCTTTTGACCAAATGTCGGAAATTTCCCCAAATTTTTTCCATCCCGCCCGAAACCGTCGCTATACCGACGTTTATAGAAAAGTATCGCAATACCAACACTTAGAAAAGTGTCTCAATTGCGACGTTTGGAGGAAGAAGTCGCAATTGCAACACTATGGCCCAAAGCGTCGTTATTGCGACGACTGCCTCCAAACGTCGCAAGTGCGACACAATGTCTAAGTGTCGCAATTGCGACGTTTGGAGGCACCCGTCGCAATAGCGACGCTTTTTCCGCCGTTGGTATAACAACACTTATATGCGTGCTACATAAAAATACGAAACTTATATGCGCGCTACATAAAAATGATTTTATTGTTTTGTATCCGTCGCAATAGATACATTAACGTCTGATATCACGCGCGCATTTTCCCTCCGCTCTTGCAGAACAACATTTTCCCTCAGCATTCACCCTCAGCTCTTGCAGAACAGCATTTTCCCTCAGCATTCGCCCTCAGCGTTCACCCTCAGCTCTTTCAGAACAACATTCGCCCTCAGCTCTTGCAAAATGGTAAGTTCTTACTGCAGGCCCTTCCTCCTATAGTAGGGTTGACTCTATTTGGGTTTTTTTGGTCAATTCCATTGGATTGTGTTAGGCTTGTAGGGTTCTCTCCAGGATGTTAAGAATCGAATTCAATACCCTCTTATTATCTTCATCTCCAATACAAGATTTAAATTTTTCCCAAAGAAACGCTTATTAATTTGGCAGCCATTATTTCTCCCTGCTTTAAAAACCCTACATATAAATGAAAACAAGCATTGCATTTCAACTACAAAAATCTATTAGTGTTCAAATGTACATGTGTGCTACATTAACGTCTGATATCACGCACGCATTTGCCCTCCGCTCTTGCAGAACAGCATTCGCCCTCAGCTCTTGCAGAACAGCATTCGCCTTGAGCTCTTGCAGAACAACATTCGCCCTCAGCATTCGCCCTCAGCTCTTGCAGAACAGCATTCGCCTTGCATTCGCCCTCAGCTCTTGCAGAACAGCATTCACCCTACATTCGCCCTCAGCTCTTGCAGAACAGCATTGGCCATCATCTCTTGTAGAATAGCATTCGCCCTCAGCTCTTGCAAAATGGTAAGTTCTTACTGCATGCCCTTCCTCCTATAGTAGGGTTGACTCTATTTGGGTTTTTTTGGTCAATTCCATTGGATTGTGTTACGCTGTATGGTTCTCTCTAGATGTCAAGAATCAAGATTCAATACCCTCTATTATCTTCATCACCCAATACAAGATTTAAATTTTTCCCAAAGAAACGCTTATTAATTTGGCAGCCATTATTTCTCCCTGCTTTAAAAACCCTACATTTAAATGAAAACAAGCATTGTGTTTCAACTACAAAATGTACATGTGTGCATCACTTGTGTAGGGTATTCCTTTTCCACTTTCACATTATCCAATGTACATGTGTGCATCACTTGTGTAGGGTATTCCTTTTCCACTTTCACATTATCCAAGAATGTGTGCAGTATAGTTCATATTTTTTGTGATTTAGATTATCTTGAAAAACGAAAGGTAAATTATTTCCCATGGAAAAAGAAGGTTTTCCCTTTTTACTACTAGAATTGGTACAACAAAGTTCCATTTCTACTCGAAACTCCTATGAAACAGGAACCAAATAAAGGCCATGTCCTCAACGGACATCATTTGGCTTTGAAAATGGCCATTGCACCGTGTTGTTTCTTATATTACATCACGATAGTTTCTTAGGTCATTTCTTTTTTATTGAGATGAAAAACAACCAAAGAAATTGTGAAGATTCTTTCAAGAAATAAATGACCATTTCTCAATCATATCTCAACTATTTTTTATTTTATTCAATGGTTGCTTACTTTGAGAGAAATTTGACACTTTTATAAGGAATATAACATAAAAACACAAAATGGGAAGGAATTGATGAGGTAGATGACCTTTAGTTGTTGTCAATTAAGAATTGATAATACACGATGCATGTTCTGTGCTACAAACTAGATTCCTTCCTGGAGTTAGGACACAGAGTATTGAATCAAAGTTGTAGTTTCTAACTTCTTGTATTGGTTCATCAATCTTGAAATTCAGACATTGCATTTCTTCATTGCTTCATGTTTGAATAATTTGCATCATATCGTACAATAGGAAATTAGGAATTATGATTATTATTACTTTATGGATCTGTTAAGTTACTTTTAAGTTTGCATGGTTTAGTTTGAAATTATTCTAGTGTGCCCCTAGGCCCAGGTGAATGAATGCCAAGGACTGATAACCCTAGTTTTTAAATGGTATTATTTCTTATACCCAAAAACCCCTCAACATCACTTCTTATTAGTTCTTAAAAATAGTGTTGTAAACAATTTGAGAATTGATATAGCAAAATCTCACACTTCTCAAGATAAAGTCCTAAAGCTAAAGTGTGATACCATGTGTAATTCAATAGCCCCATTGTCACCTCACCAACCTATTTTCACTTCGGGCTAGCTCTCCTCCAACTCAAGGGGGTTCTCCCTAGTAGATGTTAGGGATCTAATGGCCCAACCAAACCAAGTCAAGAGCCCCCTAACTCTCTATGTTTACTACTATCAATCAAAATATTGAACAATAGGGTCAGAAATGCATCCTGAAGATAAAATTGCTAGGGTATTTTAGGGTAATTTCAAAGGGAAAGTCCCCAAAAACATATAATCAAGGAATTATAACGTGATTTCAAACATTAAATATCAACAAAATAGTTTAAAGGATATAGAAAGGAAAAAGGTGATGGAAGATAGAAAGTGCCTTACTTAAATGCTCTAAGGATTTTTCAATAGTTTCTCCAAAAGCTTCACTTCAAGGCCCTTCAAGATCGTCTCCAACAATGCTATACCATCAGCTTCAACAATGTTGCTCCAAAAATATCCTAAAGGTCTTCACAACAAGTTTACTAGAAGTTTCTCCAACAAAATATTCAATAAGGTCTTCATTATCAACTCGTCTCTTGTTTGGGTGCCTTAATGTGCAATGACATGTTTCCAGGACTGAATTCAATGCAAGGCATATTTGAAACTCTAACTCTATCTTCCGGTGTCTTATTAGAAATTATTCCAGTTTTCATTTTGTGTTTTCAAGTTAGATATTGTTTTCAAGTTTTTACATTTATAATTTTATTGCAATATGGCAGACTGATCAGAGTAGTGCAGGAACAACCCCGAGATGGGATGATCGCGGAAAGAGGCCTGCAGAAGAACATGTAAAGTGCCAGCATTGCTCTATCTTCAGGTATTTTAGTTATTTACATAATTGAAATAATATTAATTTTGTTCAAATATGCAGACACCTAGCCATGGTACGCTTGATGATTCCCTCTTTGAGGAAGAGCTTTCTTCATCCCTATCTCCAATGTTCTTGTTGCGAAAAAAGGCACGAGATGCAAGGTCGGAATTTAATACTTTGATAGATGCGCCTCAAACACCTGAAACAGAAGAGAGGATAAAACAACTTATGAGCCAGCTAGAAACATATCAAGTAATAATAAAAATTCAAAAGGATATTTTTTTTGTTCTGCATGAGATGAATTGTGATAGTTTGATTTTTAATTTTTACATTGACTAAACTAACAAAAATTTCTTTTGTATGTAGCGTTTTCTGGCACTTGCTGAACCCGGTGTTGGTGGTAGTGGGACACAAAGGCAAGAGATTTCCCAACAACCCTCTCGTACACCTTCTACTCCTTTAGGTGCCAGCCAAGAAACACACCCTGCCCAAGCAGACACCCAGCCAACCGTTGAATGTGTTGGCAATGATGAGGCTGATATGGCCAACTACATTATTGCGTTTCCTGGAGCTACACGTGTCAGCTCCACAGGGACCATTAATGGCACGTTGTTGGTGAACGATGAGGGTGTCCCTATAAAGCATGTACAACTCCCAGGTAATTTTTAATATTTTAACTATTTCATGTACTTTATCTAAAACATATTTATCATGATTTTTATTTTTAAATTAATGATAATATCTTCTTTTTCTTTTGGTTTTATTCTGTGTAGGAAACAATGAGTTCTACAGGATTCTGGAGAGCCGTGCGTTGGTAATTTTTGGCCCAACCATACGTACAGGGTGGAATTCCCAGAATTCCAACCTGAAAAAAGAACTTTTAGATTATCTAGAAGCCCTTTTTGGGGTCGGCACATTTGACAGAAAAGCGGTGGCTCAGGTAGCCGGCAAATATTTTAAATATACCAGGGACACCTATAGGACGCAATTGCAATTTAACCCTAGATATGAGCGTCCTCTCGCAGTTTCAGAGAGTGAGTGGAGAGAACTCATCCATGACAGAAAAGAGAAAAGGGCAAAGAAAGAAGGAAAAATGCCAACTGGACCCGCAAGGTAAATTACAACTTTAATTCAATAGCTTTAATTTTCTCTGTCTAAAATAAAAGTGTGCTACGTCATATCTGACTTCAATCTTTTGATGCTAGGTTGCTTGACACCTCAAAGGCAACCAAAGCTAGGATTGAAAAAAAGGGCCATCACAAGCTAGGCCAGGGCGGCTACTTGAAATTAGCTGCAAGAATTGTAATTAAGTAGCTAAACATATTATAATTAATTGTATCGCCTTCCAACGTTTTTGTAATCCTATCAAATATGATTAAAAATACACAATCATATGTAATGTAGGGTGATGACTTCAGAACAGAAACTACAGAGGAAGATAAAAATATCGCTTTCCATTTCGGCTATCAAGCTATAGTTGAACGTCGCAGAAGCTTGGGGCAGGTCCCAAGATCCGGAATGCCTGATAAGGTAAAACATTAACCTTTCAATATGTTTGGTTTCGTCCATAAATTTAATTTCTAACAACTTTTTTTAAATCAGGGGAGCAGCACTACCGACAAGGCAAATAACCAGTTTTAGAGCCAGATGTAGATGATCCTCACGTGCAACCTGATCATTGTAGTGGGTACTAGGCCGACAATGCTACTATCAGTGAGGGCCATGACAGTAATTAATTTCCACTTATAATTTTTTCTAATTATACGTTGATGGTTGTCCTTATAACGTTTTTTGTTTAAATGACAGAGAATGTTTCCCTTGAGGATCTTACCACCAGAGAGGAAGACAGGGCAACAGTCCCAACGGCGACAACTGGTGCACCAGGTAAATAATCTCATTGCAATTTTTTATATTAATATTACCGAACTAGTTCAATGATATTTAAAAACTGACAATTAAAATTTAATATTATCTGTTTTTGTAGGCGATGCCCCGTCACTGGATGAGACCAGACATCGTGACTACGCAACTAGGTCAGCGGCGACCACTGGTGCACCAGGTAAATAATCTCATTGCAATTTTTTTTATTAATATTACCAAAATAGTTCAATGATATTTAAAAACTGACAATTAAAATTTAATATTATTTGTTTTTGTAGGCGATGCCCCGTCACTGGATGAGACCAGACATCGTGACTACACAATTAGGTCAGCGGCGACAACTGGTGCACCAGGTAAATAATCTCATTGCAATTTTTTTTATTAATATTACCGAACTAGTTCAATGATATTTAAAAACTGACAATTAAAATTTAATATTATCTGTTTTTGTAGGCGATGCCCCTTCACTGGATGAGACTAGACATCGTGACTACGCAACTAGGTCAGCAATGCGAGTCGAAAGGCACGAAACAGAAGCAGAGCATGATGATATTGATGATGTAATTAGGAGCTTTAGAAATAGGAAGAAGAAAAAGAAAATTTGATAATGTAAAATATTGTATTATTATAAGACAAACATTACCATACTTGGAACGTTTTTTGCGTTATATAAAAAACTCATTTATCATACTATTTTTATGTCAAGCATTAATTGCAATGTTTCCTTGCATACTTTTTGTTGAATTGTTTTTTTTATTAGTTATTGAATATTTTTTTTTATGCTCATGAAAGTAAAAAATGAAATATAGATTGGGTATTGGGGAATTGAGAGTGATGTGAGGGGGGGGGGGAGGGGCCATAAGAGCTTCCACCTTCACGTGGTTGGCCTTGTTTAGTAGAGAATAATTTATTGGAGCGATTTAATCTTGGAGCAAACCTCCCTCGATCCAGCGTAGCAACAAAAAAGTCATTGTTGACTTAGTTGCTACTCTTTCAGATCGTGGGAGGCTTGTTCCAAGTTCATGTGACTCCAATAATTTTTTCTTGAAACGAAGAGGAGCTTATTCAGGTATGTTTTGACATTTTCAACTTATGTTCTAACATTATCATAAGAATGCATCTTAGAGTAAAAAATACTACATCAATTACTTGTATTTATTGTATAGATAATGATGGATTTTGATTGACTTGGCAGTGCAGGTACAAATCCTCTTGCATCATGAGCAATACAAATTGTCAACCAGGGTCATGTCTAGGATATTTTTGCTTGTGCGCTTGACCAGGTTCGTAATGTCACATTTTGTAAGTTCCTTTACAGTTCATAATTCAATATTAAGCTTGTTCATGATTATTATCTAGGTTTTTTTGTATGTGTTTTTTCATCTATTTGATTGTAAGCAACTCTGCATGTTTCCTGTTGTTCACTATGATTTCTCCCATTACCACTCCCAGGATGAATCTGAATTTATTGTTACATAGGTTACTTTATTGTTACTATGATTTCTCCATTTACAATTTCATAGGTTACATCATGTAAAGTTGTTCTTGCACATGTTGGAATATTGAAAAATTCTAGAACAATGAATGGAGAATAAATCTCCCTTCTTTTAACACAGAGAAAATAAAAATTTCTTTGACAGGAGACAGAGTTTCAATACTTTGAAAACAAACTTCTATTCCCTTCAATAACTCAAAAAAAAACTATTACACTACTTCCTCACTGAGAGGGATTACAAAATTATGACTGCTACAAAACGCATTGCATAAAACCAACTCACTGTCTGTTCAAAACAAACATACTCTGTCTCTAAAACACTCTGCTGTGTTTTTCACTTTCGCACTGCTGTGCATACACACTTAAAAAGTTACACTCAGTCTTTCACTTTTTACACACTGTTGTGTAATAAAAAATTTACGTACTATCTATAAAAAAAACTACCAAGCTTTTTTTTCCTTTTTATTTTTATATGCCGTAACATATAAAACATATTATAATAAACCCTCTTTTAAAAAAAATAAAATTAAAACTAAATTCTATGGCCCACCTTTCATTTCGCATATGATATATATATAACATATGTTTAAAACATATGTATATATTAAAGCATACATAAAATTAAACTATCAAAAGATTAAAGAACCCTTTCCGTCAGACTTCAAAAGTCTGAATAGATTGAAATTCAAACCAAATTCGCGTTCCAAAATGGAATGCTGACGTCTGCCTAATTTGTAATGCGAATTCTCAATCCAATGTGCCTTATAAAAAATTCGGGTCCGGTTTTCAGGTTTTCAGATTCCCTTCAATTTCATGCGATCCAATATTAATGCTCCACGTGTCCTCCTTTTGAATTTACAAAGCTGTCGGGTAAATTTCTGTTTGTTTAATTTCTGGTTGGTGAATTGCGTTAATGCTGGTTGTTGTGTTTAAATACAATCCTGTACAGAAATATGGCTGCGGCCGTCTACAAAAAAACTTGCAGGAATTTTAAATGCTGAATTAAATTTCTGGATTATGTGGAAAGTATGGTGAGAGCAAAATGGTGGGATTTACAATCAACCATATTCACTTTGAAAACAATGGGGAATTAAGAGACCATTATACCTAACAAGTCCTTATAAATATTGAAGCCAAGGCACAAATACATGACAACAACCTTTATACGAGAATTATTTTATTTGAGTAAGGGAATAGTAGTTGTAACTTAAGGTTGCAACAATGGTTCCATAAAACAATTACTTGTATCCGACTGCAGTAACTAGGGATTAAAGTTGCAACAACTGTGGCTTGAGGTTGCAGAAGTTGTGACTTGGGGATGCAACATTTGCGACTTAGAATAAAACACATTATATATATATATATATATATATATATATATATATCTATATATATATTAAGAGATTATTATACCTGAAAAATACTTGTCAATATTGAAGTTGAGGCATCGATACACGGTAACAATCTTTATACGGGAATTATTTTATTTGAATAAGGGAACAATAGTTGTAACTTAGGTTCCATAGAACATTTTCTTGTATCTATTTGCAGTAACTATGCGTTAAAGTTGCGCCAACTATGGCTTGAGGTTGTAGGAGTTGTGGCTTGGGGATACGATATCCGCGACTTAGAATAAAAAATATTACATATGAAAGAAATTATATATATTAAGAGATCATTATACGTAACAAGTCCTTGTAAATATTGAAGTTTACGCATAGAGACACGACAACAACCTTTATACGAGAATTATTTTATTTGAGTAATGGAACAACAACAGTAACTTAAGGTTGCAACAATGGTTACATAAAAATATTGCTTGTATCTAGTTGTAGTAATTGGGTGTTAAAGTTACAGTAGCTATGCCTATGACTTAGAATAAAACAAATTATATATAAAATAATATATATATCTATATATATATATATATATAGAGAGAGAGAGAGAGAGAGAGATTAGAAAATATATTACAACAATATTTATTTAACTAGTATGTTAGAAAAATAAAATTTACCCGGTTGCAGGTGTGGGGGCATCTGGAAAGGTATGGATACCAATCCATTTAGAATATACATGGCATCAACACCCAAATCCATGATTAGTTTTTGAATATGGAAGATGAAAAACAAGAGATACATGCCTAAACAAATTAAGAAATGCTACTATTTTGATCACTCACACATTTACATATGCTATTGTCTACGCACCTTCTATTGGTGGACGATGTTATCTTATTTCTTGCAGGATATAGTAGATAGGACTAGTATGTGAAGACTCATTAGAGCTCTAAAATCATTCTGGGTTTCATTTGGAATATAAGTAAACCTACTCAAGTCTACCATCACTTTCAATGATTTGGAAGATATGTTAGAAAAAATAATCAACCAAGTGCACCCAATTCAAATACTTGGGATTTATGTTAAGATTTAATGACTATAGGTATGGAGATTGGTTCTTTCCATATCAAAAAGTGGGAAAAATAATCACAATATGGTTATCCTTGGGTGGCACATTAACCTTAGTAGTGTCCATACCAGGATATTGGCATTCCCTAGCTTATATTCTTGTTGGTATCTTGGGAAATATTAGAAAAAAATGCGTTCATTTTATCTAGAAGGAAAGGAAAAGAAAAGGAGGCATCCCTATAGTAAAATGGAAATGGATTTCCAAGCCAAAAATCACATGATTCGTTGGATACTAAAGAATATTCATCATTTTTGGAAAGAATTATTTTCCAAGAGTCTTTGGAGAATCATAAAACATTTAGGCTTGTGGAAGGATGTAATAAAATCAAAGTAAATAGGCAAAATTTCATATAAGGATAAATTTTACAAAAGTTCTAACAGTTCTTCCCACCATTTATCTTCTGGTATTCTGGTCCGATGAAGTTTTCTCAATGTTTCATCAGCCTCAGTATATCTGAAAACGGTAGGCTGAATTGGAAACAAATGCTTTACTTCATGCTCAAGATAAAATAAATTTTCCAATCTGTCATGAAGATTTTTTCCTATTGGCAATGCTACTTTTGATGTACTAGTTGAAGAATTGGTCTGATTGTCAGCATACTTGTCCAATTTTTCAACATAGCTTTCAAGGTCCATTAGTTTATCCTTTGAAACTATAGGACTGATCAATCCTTTTTTCAACAAAATATCAAATCTTTCTCTGAAGGCAATGATTTCTTCTTGCATATCTGAGCACCTTCGTTCTAGATTCTGCATAAGGGTTCTCTTAGTAAAAACTCTTTTTATTTCCAAAATTGTTCCGGTCCTGTCCTGAATACCAAGTTCTGCAAATTGGTGTCTGGTTTGAGTGTTTAGAAACTGTATGAGTTGATTGGCTTCCTCAGGCCTATTTCCCAATTCTTCTCTTGTACTTTGAACTTCTTCTATAGCCAATTTGACTAAATCATTCTGTTCATACATAATCTGAATTGAAGACCAGACATCCTTTATTGATTGGATAATGTTGTCCCAAAGAATTTCATATATTTCCTTTAAAGGTTTCTCCAATGTGAGATCATTTTCCAATGCTTTAACCAATTTTTCTAATCTTTTGACCTCTCTTGTTTTATCAGCAACACTCATTTTTGAGAGATCATATCTTTGTTCTAAATTAATAAGTTGTAAATTTGTGTGTTGGAGTTCTGTTACTTGAAGTTTCAATTCATTCATTGACTTTATTAATTCTTCAGAACTCAAATTGGAAGTATTTACCTGTGATAGCTCTGTTGGCTGACCTGTTGTGGATATACCTGTACCTGTAATTGCCTCTATTGTTGATGATGGAATAGTAGACTACTTGTTCTTTAATGCCTATTCAAGCTCTTTTTCTATTTCATTTAGTTGCTCATTCAGTTTCAAAAGCAAGTCCATCATTTCTTCTTCAGAATTTTTCTTTATCATCTCTTCAGTTTGTGGATGTCTTGAAGCTGGAAATTTCAACTGCTTTCTCAAAGTTGCAATATCATCATCTTTTTTCTTGATTAGGGCCTCTATACCTTTGGAATCTTTAGGATTGTGACCCAATCCAATGATTATTTCCTCCAATGTCTTTATCCTGTTGTCTTTGGCCTGAGAAGAGGCTTTTTCAAGCTGCAATTGTGCATTAGTGTTCTCCAAAGAATCTTGCAACTTCTAAGTTGCCATTGCTTTATCGGTCAGAGTAGAATAGATCATTTCACCAGTCTGCTTATGTAACTCAATCTGATCTAAAGGATGAATATCCTTTGCTAAGACTTCAAAATTTGTTCTAATATAATCTGCAGCTGTTTGAGGCTGCTGCACTTTTGGTTTGAAGTGACTCATTATCATTTTTCCTTGTTGAATGTCATAAGCTAACATCAATATTTCTTGATTCTTAGGAGCCATCTTCAAATACTGATTGTAAACCTGGAGTCTTAGTGGATCATTCCTGGCTTTTATATTGATAAAGGTTTTCTTTATATCTCCTGCATCTTTAACTGGTGGTTTGAAAGAAGATATTTCAACACTCTGTTGCTTTTGCAGCTCTTTTCTTTGTAAAGTAGTGGATGCCCCATTGACTGTACCTGTTTTTTGACTATCCAAATCTTCTCTCTGGCTATCAGGAATTTCCTGAACAAAATCTACTTCTGGAAGAGGATTTAATTTTTGTCTTTTAGCATGAGGTTGTTCTGAAGATCCACCAACAGGGGTAGCAACTTCAACATCTCTATTCTTGCCTTTTTCTATATTGATAGGAGTTTTTAAAATTGAAATTTCTGGCTCATTGATCTGAATAGGAGGAATTTGTACTTGACCCTATTCTTTAGAAGTCTCAAGTTGCTCTGTCATTGTGAATTTTTCAAATACTTGTATGTCAGGCTCCTTTTATTTTTGTTTAGATTGTACGGTGGCCAATGCACTGATCTCCTGTAAATTTTGCTGAGAAGTCCCTGCAGAAGAAGGACCAATACCTGGTATCTGCACCTGTCCAAAAGAGTCTAGGTCAAGTATTTTCTCAAGGTCTTTCATTACATTTTCAACATTGACCTGCTCACTATCCTGTTCTACCAATGTTCCTTCCATCCATTCATCCATATTGGCATATTGTTCAATTTCTGGAATTTTGTGATGAATGTATGGTGATAGTTTATTTTCATTCTTCTATCAAAGATAAAGCTATTTGGGTCATAAGGCACCCAGTAAAAACTTTTTTGTAATCTAAGATATTCTTCTAAGATTCTTTCTGCTTCCTTTCCAGCATCTCTAGAGTTACAAACAAAGGGACCTAATTGACTTTTGATCCTGAGTTGAGCCTTTTTCTTTGCATTGCAGAAATGAACTATATCTGAGTTAATCATCTGCCTGAAATACTCTAGTGCAAAGAGTCTCATGGGGACATATTTGGGCAACTTGAATAGGCACAATTCACATCCATATATTCTGATCTCAATGTGATTTTGATACAAGTACCAGTCACCTACCCTATATTGTTTTGAGAGCTGTAGAATTTTCTTGATTTCATTATTGACTCTAGGAGGGGAAACTCCTATTAACAAAGTGGTTGCAGGGTGTACAAATAGGTCAATAAAATCATTATAGGAGTAAGGAGAATCAGAGGAATTGTGGGTGATGGCAGACCAAAATATCACAGACCTAGGATTTCCTTTGGCATCAAGTTTCTGAACATGGAAAGGGAAACTTTCTGATTGGTAATAAATCATGAGATGATATATAACAGAAGAATATTTGAACATTTTTTCATTCTCAAATCTCATGAACTGATCATGGATTTTATCAGCAATGTAGGATGCAAAATCATACTTGACAGCAGGGGACTATCCAGGGGTAAATATAGACAACAATACTAGGGTTAATTGATCAACATATTCACTAGTATTGAAACCCATGATAAAGGATATCATATTCAGAATAACCCTGCCAACATCAGTGAAAAAAGTATAACCATAGAGGGGAGGGCCTTTGGGCTGATGCTCTGGTAACATGAAGGTTTGACAAATGCGATTTAACTCTTCATGGGACAAATTGGCAGACTTTTCAAGTAATTCTCCCATGGACAGGGGAGTGAGGGCTTGACCAGGTTGAAATTGCAGCATTTCATTTATCGACTGAGTAGTGATTGGGAAAAGGATGTTCTGACTCAGGGACAAAACTGCTCTTTGATTGGGGTCATAGTTTACATGGCAGTAATGAATTAACTCAGGAAAAATATGGACTGAGGGGAGAAGATACATGGGGAGATTGGATTCCCATAATCCGATAATATTAGAACCGTTTATAAAGTTATCTCTGCAGCGGCAAAAGGTTCGAAGAGGATTATCACTAAGAATGAGGTCTTTAATTTGAAAATCTCTATCTGCTAGGGGAAGATAGGCTAAATCTCTGTGAGGGGCATTCAAAGGTGCGACGTTCAGAGCCACTGGAACCTCCATTTCTGGTTCTTGTGGATTCAGAAATTAATTTCAGGTTTTTGTGAAGAACAAACACAATTACAATTTTTGGGAATGCAATTTACAATTCTGGGGATTGAACAAGACCAAATTGAACTCTGTTTCTGTCTTTCGTGCGGAATTTAAAACAAAAGCTAGGATTTCACAAAGTTTTAACGGGAATTGGGGTAAATACCTGTTTTTTGGGAGATGAACAATGATTAAACAGGTACAGGCTATGGCATACGAACTTTGGATTACTGGTATGAAATTGTCTTCAGCAAAATACAGTTGATGGCGCTTGACAGTTTGTTTTTGAAATTCTCTGCATGAGACTTTGGTCGTTCACAGAATAATGAAAATGACGCGGGAAAAATTGTTTTATTCACAAAGTCCAAAGGGTGACGGGGTTTTTTTAATTTATTTAATGGGTGACGTCAGTAGGTACGGAGGATGAGTCACGGGAGGCAAGCGGTAAGCGGTTTCCATTGCACTGCTTTTGGGGAAAAGTGGTTTTGGGCGGAGGGCGAGCGATTCCATAGAATGATTGACGCGTGGCATGGCACTGTTTGAAAACCACTGGGCCATCGCGCGTTATTGTTCGGACGCGGATGTCTAGCGATATCATTAATAACCGTTGATCTCAGATGGGTTGATCGAACGGCGATGGGGACGTGGAAGTGACGGGGATTTAATATGGAGGACCCGACGCAATTAAACGTTAATTAATCTCATCGGGGGGGATTTGATTGGCGGAGTTAATTAATCGTGAGGATTGATTAATTTGTTTATAAAAATGCAGGAAAGTGATCGGGAAATGATTTAACCAAGGTTAGCGGTTAAGGAAGGTATTGGGGATTTTACAAAGCGTTTAAAGTTTTAACCTTGGGAAAGGGAGTCGGGGGATTAAAATACACAGGGGAAGAATTATTTTGTATTAAAACACGTAATAAAACATGTTTTAATTATTTTTTCAATATACTTTTATTATATGATAATTAAATCAGATTAATCTAATTACCATAGGGGGCAGAATTTAATATTACGATATATTTAGCCAAAGGGGGCATAAAGTGGGTTTTTTTATTTAAACATGTGGAAATAAATAACTTTGGCTAAAATTTATTAATGGGTTTTTAGGGATATTATATAAAAAGGAGTTATATATAATAGGAGAAGGTTATTTTTGTAAGGATTTAATACATAAAATCAATGTTAATATGACAAGGGGACAATGTAAACTCAAAATACATTAATATAACTAAGAAAGTGAAGATTTAAAAGAAAATTGCATTATAATCACTTCATCACTTAGACTTGGAATAAAATATGATTTTGAGGGTTTTTTATGAAATAATGCATAATTTTCCTAAGTAAAATGGGATTTTACTTAGGAAAAGATGTTTAGAAATGAGTGAATGTTATGAAGAATGACTTCAAGTACTTAGGCTTTTCCAATTATTGGGCCGAGGGTCCGGTCCCTCCAAAAGTAAAGGAAATGCCTTGAGCCCCTCTAATTTTCAAATACCTTAGTACTTAGGGGAAATTAGTGAAATATTTAGGGGAAGATGAGAAGGGAAGTTAATAACTTTGACTTTGCTTTGCTTTGAATTTCTTCCAGTATAGTGTCTACCTTTGCACTTTGTGATGAACGTAAATATTAACACATTTAGAGTCATTGTCCATCACATGCAATTCTGCAACATCATCTACCTACCCTACCTACTTTACTTTACCATTTTTTCTTCTTTAGTAGGGTGCACTTAGACTGGCAAACCCTTATCACACTTTCTTTTACTTTACATGTAGAAATCTATCTAAGTCTAACCTTATTACATCCAAGGGCTCAGATTAAGCTATTGAGCTCCTTTTCTTTACTCTACTTATCTACTTATCTGCCAAGATTAAATAGTCTGGTCAGATTTTATTCTCTATCTCTAAAACATGAAATTGAAAGATGAAATAGCCAAGCTTAAACTGTTTGACTATTCATAAATTGCGGCATAGGATACAAGTTGCACAAAATTTTATTTATTACATAAGAGCAAAAAGTAGTGGCATTTAGACTTGCACACTTTCCTTGGCCTTTCTTTTGGTGGGGTTGATTTTCTTTTACTTTTTTGGCCATTTTTGTTCTTTTACCCTTTGATTTTTCTTTTAGGGTATACCCTCTTTACATTTTTTAAATTTTTTTGATTTTTTGATAATATGGAAAACCTTTGCAACAAGAAAATGTATGAACATATTACATAGCCCATCAAGTCAATCATGAAATATGACACCTATTGGTATAGGAGTCTAACACTGGCTCCACTTGGGGATGGCTTTTCCTGGTGAAAAGTCAAGAACAGTAGGTCAGTTGTCCTCATCCATTGACCTTGGTGAACTTGTAAATGTCTTCTGTCTTCTGCAAACTGAAATCTGATCTGAAACTAAAACAACACACAAAAGTTTTCAAACCAACTTAATGAAAAACTAGCTGAAAATTGAAAACTAAAAAAAAATGCTCAAAATTATGAGCTTATTGGCACTCATCTACCTACTCAATCTACTAAAAATCTTATTGAATCGGGTAATACAAAAATGCCAATGAAGCCAATCAAGTAGCTGTAACAATAAATGGATAACTTGATTACTTGTGATCAAAATTGGAAGTATATTATTATCATGTGCCTTTATAATAAATGATATGATGTGTAAAAGCCACTTTTGATGTATTTGATCCTTATAGAGAAAACATGTTTGCAGATTTGGGCTAAAAATATTCTCCATATAATATGATATAGGATCAATAAAAGTATGATGTATGTTATTTACTTCTAGGCCTTCAATGACTGGTTGCTCAGTTGTATTCTGAATATTAAGCCTTGAAACTATTTCTTCTATCTTGTGTTTGAAAAAATAATCATCCTCAATATGCAAGTCAAAACATAGTACAATTTCCTCTTGCTTAGGAGGAGGAAGATTTTCAAAGAATTCTTTAGGATTTCGGAAATTGTATGACTGAATTTGAGAATGCAAAAGTTTAATTTCATTTTCATAATTTTCAGAAATTATCTCAAGAACACATATTTTCAGTTTGGGAGAATATTTTCTTGATTTCAAAAGAAGAAATAATGCTCTTAAAAAATCCTCATCAAGCTGAAGTTCTAATATCTCATCCCTCAAAAAAGCTAGTGATTGTTTTGTGAAATTATCATAATTATCATCATATTGATCATGTAAGTCTAAAAAATCTTCTAAGAACCTTGATTTTCTTAGGAATAGGTCATTTTGTAATAGCTTGCATCTTTTGAGGCTCCAACTTCACTCCTTCCTTTAAAACAATATGAACCAAATACTCGAATTCTTATTTCCAAAAAGCACATTTGGATATTTTTACATAAAAATGATTGTTCTCAATAATTTATATAACTTTTCCACATGTTTACTAGTGTGGTATTCCCATGATTTATTATAAATATGTGTATTATCAAAGAAAAACAACACAAATTTTATAAGATGGGATCAAACAAAATTGTTCTTAAGTCGAGCCCGCCGGACTTCAAATGGCGATAAACCATAATTCAAACCAAATTCGCGTTCCAAAATAGCTTGCTGACGTCGGCCAATTTTGTGACGCGAAAACCAAATGAATTCCGCCCTAATATTTTTCGGGTCCGAAGTTGGGCTGGCGTACGGAGGGAGAGTTGTGACGCGAATTTCTTATCAAATTCGCCCTAATCTTTTTCGGGTCCAGCTTTCCACTGCGCGAGCGGCCCAAACAAAGATCCGCTCCAATCAATTTCTGCCACGTGTCCTCAATCAGAACTTTCCCTGCTCCCAGCTGCGGGTGCATTTGATGGTGTTTAAGGCGATGGGACATGGATGTGGCGATTTCATATCAATCACATTAAGTTTTAACGCTGTTCAATTAAGTTCCAAGGTTTTCACATCTAATCGCATTAAGTTTTAACACTGTTCAAGATCGGACCTCCACTCCTGTTAGCGATTCCGCATGCTCCAATATGATCTGGCCTTCGGCTCTCATTAATGATCAGAGATTAATTATGACGGGTGTCCTTCGATTTCATTGTAGTCGGGTCGATAAAATGGCATTTCGCTATGGTTTTTCAGACGAGCCGGTTGCTGGGTTACACTGCCTGCTCACTATGACGAGAAGGATAAGTGGCCATCTGAACTGCTACGTAGACCTTGTTGCATATCTGCATTTCTCTCGGTTTGGTCCTTGTCTGTCTTCCTCTGTTTCTTGGAATTCTGCTTCTTCGTCTCCTCTTTTGCCCACTGCTAGTGAGACTGCACCCATGCCTCGCGTGCGTGAAAGGATGCGTTGCCGCAGGGGGAGCACTAGAGGTCAACTCCTGCACACTCCCTCCAGCCCCTCAATCGATTTGTCTTCCGGCCAGTCCAGTGATTATTACGCAGGTCGCTATCCAAATACTAGGAGTGGGTGGGGTCGGGTTGTAGGATCTAGCCACCGTATGGATTCCCCTGCTCCTCATTTCCTCACCACTAGTTTACCTTCTCCCACGACACGCACTGCACAATTTTCCTTTAATTTCTCTCTCAACCGCCCACGAATTACAACTTCAGTCACTGTGGTTTTCCACGAGGAGGTCCAAACGGAGGAAGAATGCACTCGTCCGGCGGGTCTGAGCTCGAAAAAAGCTGGCCAGCATTCAGGCCTTCAGGAGGAGAGCCGTGGCATGAATGTGGAGGTAGCACCTAGCGATCCTGGACCTTTCGAAGGTTGGTGCCAAATCGTCGAGGAGCCGGAGGAGTAGTTTGGTTAATTTGTTTTTCTTGCTTCGCGACCCACTTAATTGGGCTTCTTTTAGATTATTTTACTGTGCTGGACCTTTGTAATATTTTTGAATTCTGTAAATTAAACGTTCAAGACTGGTTTCCTCGTATGAGGGCAGTCTTCTTAATTTTTTGATTTTTTGATGACAAATTTGCCATGATTCTGGGCAATGATTTTGACTTCGGTGTAATTTTATTCCCACTGTTAATATATTAACTTTACTTAGAAAAAAAAATGTTGCCCTGTTTCTATTTTAAACCTGTTTTTTGAAATACAGAGCCATGTTTATATGGTCTACGTATTATACTCTTTCTCTGTATATCTAGTACAGGAACCTTTTTGCTATGAACATGGTGGATGCTGTAGCAGGCTACGAATGGAAACAAGCGAGCCTGAACCTTACATCTCATATGCAATAGATGGTTACAAATTTTGGAATCAAGTGAGCCTGATCTTACAAGCGAGCCTGGGTTTCTGTAGATGGTTATCACACTCCTCACATGATTAGCGTTTTTCTCTGTTCAAGGATTTTGGGTACTTTAATTTGTATTTGGAAAAATGGACGTCGGTACTCTATCTGTTGCTTTCCTATTCTTCATATTGCTATTTCACTTTCTTATAGATGCCTCGGGCATATTTGGATGCTTTCTCAGATTTTTCGATAATCTCCATGTGGACCGTTACTGGGTTTTATATCATGTCCTTGTATGTGACATGGGGTATTTTTCTATCATTTTCTGGGGTGGGACTTCCAATTTTTTGGATGGATATATGGGTTCCAATCTTCAGATGTGAAAATGTAATGACTTCATGGACTGTTTTACTTCATATAATATATTCAAAACAACATTTTTTCTCTTGTGAAAAAAAAATGATTAATGTTTATCACTCTTCCTTCAAAACTAGCGATGCTGGTCTATGTTGCTGGTTTATTGATATGGTCTGATGGTCTTTTTATATTTTGGACATATCACACTCCTCACATGATTAGCGTTTTTTTCTGTTCAAGGATTTTGGGTACTTTAATTTGTATTTGGAACAATGGACGTCTGTACTCTATCTGTTGTTTTACTATTCTACATACTGCTATTTCACTTTATTATAGATTCCTCAGGCATATTTGGATGCTTTCTCAGATTGTCGATAATCTCCATGTGTACTGTTATTGGGTTTTATATCATGTCCCTGTATGTGACATGGGGTATTTTTCTATCATTGTCTGGGGTGGGACTTCCACTTTTCTGGATGGATATTTGGGTTCCAATCTTAGGATGTGAAAATGTAATGACTTCATGGACTGTTTTACTTCATACAATATATTCAAAACATCATTTTTTCTCTTGTGAAAAAAAAAATGATTAATGTTTATCACTCTGCCTTCAAAACTAGCGATGCTGGTCTATGTTGCTGGTTTATTGATATGGTCCGATGGTCTTTTTATATTTTGGACATATCACACTCCTCACATGATTAGCGTTTTTCTCTGTTGCAGGATTTTGGGTACTTTAATTTGTATTTGGAACAATGAACGTCGGTACTCTATCTGTTGCTTTACTATTCTACATACTGCTATTTCACTTTCTTATAGATGCCTCGGGCATATTTGGATGCTTTCTCATATTGTCGATAATCTCCATGTGGACCGTTACTGGGTTTTATATCAAGTCCCTATATGTGACATGGGGTATTTTTCTATCACTGTCTGGGGGTGGACTTCCACTTTTCTAGATGGATATTTGGGTTCCAATCTTCAAATGTGAAAATTTAATGACTTCATGGACTGTTTTACTTCATATAATATATTCAAAACAACGTTTTTCCTCTTTTAAAGTTTCATTTATTTTTAAAAAAATTGAACCCGTCGTCGCTATACCGACGCCTTGTAAGCGTCGAAATTGCGACAGATTAAAAATGTCGGAAGAGCGACAATATAAAAACGTCGGACGAGCGACGTTCAAAACGTCGAACCACATTTCGTCGGAATTGTGACAGTTTACAAACGTCGGAAGAGCGACGTCCAAAACGTCGGACCACATTTCGTCGGAATTGTGATAGTTTACAACTGTCAAAAGAGCGACGTCCAAAACGTTGGACCACATTAGGTCGGAATTGCGATAGTTTACAAACGTCGGAAGAGCGACGTTCAAAACGTCGGACCACATTTCGTCGTAATTGTGACAATTTACAAACGTCGGATGAGCGATGTTAAAAACGTCGGACCACATTTTGTCGGAAGTGCGATAGTTTACAAAGGTCGGAAGTGCGACGGATTGGGAAACGTCGGAAGAGTGACGCTTGTTTGGAAGCGACGGAAAAAGTGTCGATAGTGCGACACTTTTTAAATGCGTCGAAACTGCGACGGTATGGAAAACCACGCTTTGCCCGCCCTCGAACTGTCGAAGGAACTATAAATTGCTATGGAAAATTCCATAATATCAAGCTAGCCATGGGGGAATATGTATTGAATAGTCCAATGCTTTCCATTCCTATGGGAGGTGTTGATGTTGTGCTAGGATTACAATGGTTACAATCTTTGGAGACGGTAGCTTTTAATTTTCAAGAACTTTTCTTGAAATTTTTTTCAGAAGGAAAGGAAGTTGAATTACGGGGTATTGCAGGGAAGCCGGGAAATATAATAAGCTCTAATGCCATGACAAAGATTTTAAAGAAAGAACAACGAGGCATAATTGCACAATTATGCTCACTAGAAGTTCCAACATCAAAATCATCTATTTCTGCATATCTCCAAAAAGTCTTGGACAATCATTCCAAGGCTTTTGAAACTCCAAAAGGACTCCCACCTATTCGTGATCATGATCTTGCTATTCATTTGATTCCAGGAAGTGTTCCTCCAAACATCAGGCCTTATAGATATCCTTATGTCCAAAAGAGCGAAATTGAACGTATGATTGCAGAAATGTTAGAGGCGGGTATAATTCAACCTAGTCAAAGTTATTTCTCTGCTCCTGTAGTATTGGTACACAAGAAGGATGGATCATGGCGCATGTGTCTGGATTACAAGGAGCTCAATAAGCTCACCATTAAATATAAATTTCCCATTCCCGTGATTGATGAATTATTGGATGAATTACATGGAGCAATTTATTTTACCAAATTGGATCTTCATTCAGGGTATCATCAAATTAGAATGAAGACTGAAGATATTCTGAAAACAGCATTTTGAACTCATGAGGGTCATTATGAATTTTTGGTCATGCCTTTTGGCCTTACCAATGCACCTTCTACATTTCAAGGGTTGATGAATTCCATTTTCAAACCCTTCCTTAGAAATTTTTTGCTAGTATTTTTTGATGATATACTAATCTACGGCAGGTCTTGGAAGGATCATGTTCAACATGTTGACAGGGTGCTCAAACTATTGCAAGAGAAACAATTATATGCAAAAACATCCAAATGTTTCTTTGGAGTACAAGAGGTGGAATATCTGGGTCATATTGTATCTCACGAGGGTGTTAAGGTATACCTTAACAAAATTAAAGCCATTAAGGAATGGAAAGTCCCCACAACCATAAAGCAGTTGCGAGGATTTCGTGGGTTAACAGGGTATTATCGAAAGTTTGTTAAGAATTATGGGAGAATAGCAGCACCTCTAACAACATTATTGAAGAAATATGCATTTTCATGGACTCTTGAAGCAACTAAGGCCTTTGAACATCTTAAAGAGGCAATTTCCAGAAGGCACCGGATCACGGATCTTAGCTACGCTAGACTGCCTTTCAGATCCTGTAGTACATCTGATACATTTAATTGGAAAAATGATTCCTTATGGTACAAAGATCGCTTATATATTTGCAAGAATTCCCAACTAAAACAAAATATTCTTTTGGAATTGCACACTTCTCCTTTAGGAGGACACTCGGGATTTTTAAAAACTTACCACAGGGTGAAGAAAGAATTTTTTTGGGATGGCCTTAAATATGATATTCAAAAGTTTTTGGCAGAATGTTTGGGTTTTTAGCAGAATAAAGTTTAGACAATTAAGACCCTGGGTCTTCTACAACATTTATCCATTCCAAGTCAACGTTGGGAGGATATTTCAATGGATTTTATCACAGGTTTACCTAAGTTCGAAGGAAAGAGTGTCATCATGGTGGTAGTTGATAGACTTACCAAGTATGCACAATTTTGTGCATTATCTCATCCATTTAAAGCAAGTACAATTGCTACTACATTTATGGACACAATTCAAAAACTACATGGAAACCAAAGGGTTATTATGAGTGACAGAGATCCCATTTTTACTGGAAATTTTTGGACGGAGTTATTTTCTTGTTTGGGTACTCAATTAGCTCATAGATCATCTTATCATCCTCAATCCGATGGTCAAATAGAGATAGTAAATAAATGTTTGGAAGGATATCTTCGTTGTTTTGTATCTGATAAACAAAAATAATGGGTCCAGTGGTTACCTCTAGTTGAATGGTGGTATAACACTTCCTTCCATACTGCAGCAAAAATGACCCCATTTATGGCACTTTATGGATATCATCCACCATCCATCACATCATCTTTAAGAGAAAATTCGAAGGTTCAAGAAGTGGAATATCATATCGAGCACCAACAAGAAGTTCTCCAACTCTTAAAGGACAACCTAAATTTGGTACAAAATCGAATGAAACAACTGGTAGATCAACATCACAGCGAGAGAATTTTTGATGTAGGAGACTGGGTATTTTTACAGCTACAACCATACAAACAAATGTCCCTTAAGCAAGCTAAGAAGGATAATAAATTATTGCCAAAGTACTATGGTCCTTACAAAGTGTTGCAAAAGATTGGTGCTATGGCATACAAATTGGAGCTTCCTGCTTCTTCACGAGTGCATCCAATTTTCCATGTTTCATGCTTAAAGAAGGTTATAGGTGAAAATATTCTTGTTCAAACAATATTGTCAGAACTTGATGAGGAAGGAAAAATAATATTGGAACCTGAAGCAGTCACGGAAACAAGAAATCGACAGCTGTGGAATCGATCAATGTCAGATTATCTCATCAAGTGGAAGAATTTACCCACTGAAGATTCTACATGGGAGGATGAGAATTTTATACAGAAGCACCCATAGCTACTGAAGCATTGAGGACAACACTTTTTTTAAGGAGAGGGGCATGTTAGGTCCCTATATTACTAGTATAGTTCCTTATTTTTGTTAGTGTAACCCCCTTATTGTTATTATTGTACCCTTGTAACCCCCATATTGTTATTATTGTGCCCTTAAATTATTATTGTTAGGTCAGCTAGGTTTACATTGTGGCCCCATGGACTCCTATATATAGAAAGGAGGTTTTTTAATTTGAATCATCCAAGAATTGTTCATTCATGTAATTTATTGGAGGTTGCCCCCTCGAAGTGGCTTATTTCTAAGGCGTTGATATCTCTTTTCTTCTCTTTTTGGAGTTGGTTTCACAACACTTACCCAGTGATGGAACTGACACAGGTCCAAACACATCGCTTTGCACAAGCTCTAATATCGTGTTCACCCTCTTAGCACCAGAAGGAAAACTCACCAGATTCTGCTTCCCATATACACAATTTTCACAGTAATCGAAATCCAGAGAGCTATTAGACATACCTTCTACCATACCATTTCCATGCAGTATCCGAAGGCCCTTCTCTCCAATATTTCCAAGCCTTTGATGCCATAGCATGGTATTTTCTCCAGAGACCACTAGGCTTTTTGCTCCACTTTTGGGAACCACAAAATTTTTGCACCCATCAATAACAATGCAGCCCTGAAGCTTGTACAGAGTTCCAATCCGAAATCCCCGCATTAATACCAGTGCTCCCTGAACCATCTTACATGTATCTTTCTCGAACACATTTTTTACACCTACATCATCCATCTTGCTTACAAAAATCAGATTTCTGGCCAATGCAGGAATATGCAGAACACCAGGAAGTGTTCTAATCCTCCCACCTTGCAGCTTCAGCTTAAATTTTCACGTCCGACGATTCTGGCCTTCCTATCATCACCTAAGATGACATCACCGCTGTCATATTTCTCATACTCGCAAAATGACTCCCTATGGGGAGTGAAGTGAAAGGATGCACCTGATTCAATCAACCATGACTCATGATCTACATGTGTATTTGAAGAAGAAGTCAAATACACATCCCCACCTTCATCTGAGGTGGTTTTTTCCTCTGCAGAAGGAGCATCATTAGATCCTTTTCCTTTCTCAAGAGCTTTAGGTCTGCAGTCCTTTTTGTATTACTCTTCCTTTCCGTATTTCCAACGCACCTTTACAAACTTTCCAGGAGATTTAGATCTCCCTCTAGATTTAAATCTCCCACTTGAAAACTTATTCTTATTTCTGTTCTGGGACCTTCCTCGTACAGATAAATCATTTCCATTCTGACCCTCCATATTTCTCCATCTCATTTCCTCCGACAGCAAGGCTGAGACAATGTCATCAAAATTCAAGGTAGTTATATTGCTACCTATTGCAATAACTAGACTGTCCCACGATTCTGGTAGAGAACACAACAAACTGATGCAATTATCTTCATTTGAGATTTTAATATCAACAGATGACAACTGACTTACCACAATATTGAAGGCGTTCAGATTCTCTGTCACCGAGTCTCCATCCTTCATCCTCAGGTTAAATATATTTTTCCGTAGGAACAATTTATTCACCAGAGACTTAGATTGGTACAAAGTCCCAAGTTTTTCCCACAAATTCTTTGTCGTAGCTTCCCCAGATACATTCAAAAATACCAAATCTGAGATACACAACCATATTGTGCTCTTCACCTTCTGATCCAACTTCTTCCAGTCTTCAACTGACATTACTGTTGGTTTAGTACTTAGATCTACCACGATCCACTGGTATTTATCCACCAGCAGATCGTCCATATTGAGCTTCCACAACTCAAAACTCTGACCATTAAATTTCTCAATCTCTATCTTTCCACTGCTCGCCATCTTCTTTCACTGCAAGAATTGATCCTGCAGATCTCCCACTGAACAGGGTCTACCACAAGCCCGAGAAAAAAACCCTCAGCAGTAAAGGCATCCCCTTGAAGCCGAAATAGCTCTGATTCCAAATGTAGGTTTTAACCCTATACATAAATTATCTACAAACAAATATTAAAAAACATAAAATAAACAATAGCGCGAGCATAAAACATTAAACAGATAAACACAGATATTTTCCCCTAGATCCCAAATCGGGACGACAAACTTGATTTTTCATTATATTCCTTTTAGTGTTACAACACATATATATACATGCCGAAGCATACATAAACCCTAATCCATTAACCCTGGATTAGAACATAACCGTAGTTCCCTTAACCAGATCTACAAAATACCAGGGGTTGAAAACCATCATGCCCCAAAACCATGTGCAAACCCATGCACAAAACCATGGGCGGGTCCGCCCACAGAAAAATAAGTTCCAATTTTTTTTTCCCAAGGCACTGCCACCCCCTTGCTATGCCCGGCGCAACGTACAGGAAGGAATATAACACATACCCAACATGGAAACCTTTTCTCGGTTGTCCTACAAATCTGTTTTGGAGCATGGATCTCTAATCTTAGCATTTTTGGAGCATTATATCAGGAGAAATATATTTAACTATCTTTCAGCTGCTATTCTCTCATAGACAACGCAATTTTCTGCATTCCTGTATTCCATGTATCGACAACATTTCAGATCTAGGTGTATGTTTTCATGGGAGGCTTGTTGGCCCAACTTGAGTGATGTTTTCCTCAAGTATATTTACCTATTTTGCTATTATAATCATAATGGAATGGCTCTATGGTTGTCTCATGTATTGATCTATTGATTTTTCTGCATATTTTTAGTTTTATGTCTAGTATTGCGGCTCTCCCAATTTTGGGATATTACACACCACGACAAGCATCGAGTCGATCATCATTTTCAGATCAGCGATCAAGTATGGTTGTATATTAGTAAAGACAGGTTGAAAGGAGAAGGTAAGAAACTTAAATCTATCAGGTATGGTCCTTTCAAGAATGTTGAGAAGGTTGGCAATAATGCATTCCGATTAGATTTATTGCCTTACATGCATATTTATTCAGTTGTGAATGTAGAAAATATGAAGTTGTATGAACCTCTGATGATCTTTGATCCTAAGGAAGTTACACAGATTACTACTATCGATGATTTAGCACTTGAGTATATGAATGGGTTACAGGAAGGTACCATCTTGGATAGGAGAGTTCATACTTCCAGACGAGGAGATGTGGAATATCTTCGAGTGGGACTCAAGGGCATGAATCCGAGTAAGGCGAGATGGATAGAGATCGAAAAAGTGAGGGAGATGTACCCTCATATGATGTCTGCTTAAAATCAAACTTTTGTGGTCCAAAAGCTTTAAAGTGGAGAGGATTGATCCAGGAGGATCTTTTTTAGTGCAGATCGACAGAGAGGTCTAGTCAACTCCAGTTTTTCCAATGTTTGGTTCAGTCTTCAGTATCATCATTCTTGCCAGTATTGTCCGAAGATGAAGTCCTCAAGTTGATCGTGGTTTACTTTGGGTTCATGGTGTACTTTAGTGATGTCAAGACATGCATTTATGTGGTGGTGTTTTGTCATTGGTGACAAAATTTCTTTGTAAGGGTCAAATGGCTATGGTGAAAACCTATGTAAAGGACCTAAGTCCTAATCCTAAAGTCCTAAACATCTAAACCCTAGCACTAAATCTATGTGAAAACCTAGTGCATTAAACAAAGGTGTTAAACTATGTTATAAAACATTAAAAAACCTATGTATTAAACTCTTTCGGGCCTAAACTATATAAAAAAACCCAAAATCAAATGTAATAAACAATACACAACTAATCGTGGCATATAAACTGCATCGGAGATCCCTAACCATGTGAGCAGATGAACCGTTAGCAGTTTTATTGGAACCGTCGGGTTTTAAAACCGTGACCGCCATCGTCGGAGTTATTCATGTGAATGGATAAGTCGTGGCTGTGACCGCCGGATCTAACCACCAATGTAGCCATCGGAAATATTGGTCACATGTCGACAGATGCAACCTCCACACGGTTAGGCTGACCGTCAGGGTTAAATGCCTATCCAAAGTTATTTCTGGGTCTTATAATTAAATTGCGCTAAGGTTATATTTAATACACCTTATCCCTAACATAATGTGTCACCTTGATATAAGACCGAGAACCATCAAACTCATTTTACTCAACCAAATGCCTTTTTTTGCTATCAATGGTTCGAGTTTAACTTTATAAAGCCATGACATTTTCCTTGAGAGATACATTGAGAGTTTGGAGTTCATATTCAGAGGGTTAGAGGCACTTTTTGTTTTCAACATTGCTCAATCGTCCGAAGGCAGAATTGAACGTAGAGACAGGAGTTGGAAAGCTAAGAGTGAGAGCTTCCTGTTTTCAGAGACTAGAAGTGCCTGCGAGCATAGTCATTTTGGTGTTTTTTTTTGTGTAAATAATTCCTTGGATCAATCCTAATAAAGCAGATGCCCATCTTGCAAACAGACCTAGAGACATAGTCGACCAGGGACGAACTCTGTAATCAATGTTTATTGTTTCTTCTCTCTATTATTTTTTGTGTTTTCATTCTTAATTTTCTACTGGTTTAATTCGTAAACGGTTTCCTTCAGTCTTCCACATTAAAGCATTCATAATTTAATGATCAATTCACTTAATGGCAAACTAATCAAACTATATCAGCACATAATCAATCACATTCAGATCAATCATGCTTTAATTCAGGCTTGTGCTTTGATTACTCATGACAATGCTTCATGTTTTTTATGGCTTTCTCTAATGACTGAGGCTCATCAAACTCAATTTGGTATTTTAATGATATTGGAAAACTGTTGATGAACTTTTGGAACTTCACTTTCTAGTCCTTGAGATAAGACACATATATAAAAAACTCTATAAATTTGGTTGTTTATTCTTAATATGTCATAGAACCCATCATGAGCTCATATAAGTCCTTGTCCTTTCGATCATAATATATCTTAGTCATGTAATTTATTCTGAAGAGTCTTTCAAACTCATATCAAATCAGTTCCTCTTATCTAATACCTCTTATGTGCTTAACATCTTCCCACCAAATATCTGCTTTTCCCTTGAGAATGAAGGTGGCTATCTTGGCTTTAATGTTCTTTGAGTAATCATGAAATATGAAGAATATTTTCATCCCAAGTAGCCATGCTTCTGCATCTCCTGATTTCTTCATTTCTCCATCAAAAGTAGGAGGCTTGGTTTTCTTGAAATCTTCTGGAAAATACCCCCTCGCACTCTGTTAATTTTGGTAGCTCAGGGGAAAATTCCCTTCTTTGGAAAAATCAATGAAATTTTCCAATCATGGGATAGATTCCTCTTTTTGACGGGACTAGTTTTGACTTTTGAAGCACTGTATTTGGACATGGGAAAGTGTATTTATGAAGTGAAGCCCACAATGTCATATTTGATCAGGTTGGCCCTAAAGAGAAATTGAACACCCCTGGATAACTATAAATACAAGTCAAGTGAACCTCATTTGGATATCACCATCATTCTTCTTTCTTTTTTTTGGCTCACACAGGTTTGAGGTTGGTTTACACATGTCCGAAATTGCAAGGTTCAAGGCTCACATGTGTGATTAGGGTTTTTAGTTCTTAACCACAGGGATGCTATAGATATTTTCGGTAGCAAGTGTAGGCACACAAGCGTATGAGAGTGGTTGGAGGGTTTCAATTTCAAACACATATCTCTCTCCATGCAGTTGGAAACTAGGGTTATATTTTGACACTTGGTCGTAGTTGACCACAAATTTTGAAAGTTGATGACAATTAACCATATGTTTTCTAAATTAGGGTTTTGATTATTATCATTGTTGAGTTTATCTCTTGGATGTTGTTTAGTTTATTTTGATGGATAGTTTTGTGGTTGAAGATATGGATCATTGTACTCTCTCTTTGCTGAAATATTCAATGACAATCTAATAATAAGAAGAATTTGAAAGGGTTTCCCCCCTTGTGGGGTTTTTCCCTCGTCTCCAACCAATCTTGGTGTCTCTACATGTGAATGCTTTTGTTTTACTCTGTTAGGTCCCTATATTACTAGTATAGTCCCTTATTGTTGTTAGTGTAACCCCCTTATTGTTATTATTGTACCCTTGTAACCCCCATATTGTTATTATTGTGTCCTTAAATTATTATTGTTAGGTCGGCTAGGATTACATTGTGGCCCCACTAGGATTACATTGTGGCCCCATGGACTCCTATATATAGAAAGGAGGTTTTGTAATTTGAATCATCTAAGAATTATTCATTCATGTAATTTATTGGAGGTCGCCCCCTCGAAGTGACTTATTTCTAAGGCGTTGATATCTCTTTTCTTCTCTTTTTGGAGCTGGTTTTACAACATTTGGTATCACAACTTTGAGATTCTAGGGTTTCGCTGCTCCAAACAGGTCATCATGGCATTTTCGAAATAAATTTTTTTCTACGAAGGTTCAGAATGTGAAATTTTTAGAGTGCGAAGCCAAAATCCTGAGGAACATCATCGCAAAATTTCAGAGCTTGGTTCGCAATATTTTTGGAAATATGATCTGTATAAGTTAGGTCATTTTGCAGGTTCCTGAATTTAACCTAAACAGGTCATCATGGTATTTTAGTAATAAATTTTTTTCTACGAAGGTTCAGAAGCTGAAATTTTAAAGAGTACGAAGCTACAATCCTGAGGAACACCATTCCAAAATTTCAGCTATTGGTTCACAATATTTTCGGAGATATGATATGTGGAAGTTAGGGCTTTTTGAGGCTTCTGAATTTTATCTCAAAGAGGTGATCGTGGGAAAATATTCATAGCTCTCTCTCTGAGCATCGAATTGGAATGCTGTAAAAAGTGGTTGCAAGTACACAGACTGTAGTTTTCGGTCTATCAATTTTAGAGCCAAAGGAGGAAACGGTGACACGTGGAAAGTCGTACAATTTCGCTCTATTGAACCAGTCCAAAATTGGGTAATTGTGGGAGATTGGATATAAATTTTCCTTGAAGAATCCAAATCAGATCAGACCTATGGCATTTGAAAGAAGCTTTAGAGGGCTACTACAGGGCTGAATTTCAGATATTGAGGAACCACAATTATATAGATAATTCAATTTCAATATCGAGCTCCTCAAAAGCATGTAAAAGGTGTGTATTTTTTTCCAAATTGGATAAGTCTTGTTTGAAGAATCAAGTTGAATTGATTCCAAGGGAATATTGTAAGATAGATATCAGTATTGGATTATAAAATGGCCCATAAAAATAATTCAACACCCATTAATCCTTTAGAAAGCTCTACTATGACTCATGAAGACGAAGAATGGAAACATGACATATCAAAATTACAAGAGCAAGTGCAACAAATTTCGCTCTCACAAAGAGCAACAAAAAATGACATGGAAGTTTTGACGAAAGGCATGGAAACTAAGATATATTGAATGTAAAATTATGGCGACAAGGAAGCCTACCACTCACATCTATAAAGATGGAAGTGTTGCTACTCCTAGAATTCCACAACCTACAAGGTTGACACCACAACAATTGGAAGAAAAAAGAGAAAAAGGGCTTTGCTAGAGTTGTGATAGAAAATACACTAAAGGTCATAAGTGTGCCGATAAGAGATTATTTTACATAGATTTTGAAGAGGAGGAAGAAAATGAACAAGAGGAGGATATACACTAGGAACCAATCGTAGAAGAGGAAGAAATGAGTCCGACCATATCATGTAATGCATTGGCAGGAATCACCATCCTCAAACTCTCAAGATAGAAGGACATATCAAGAAGAAAAAGTTAATAGTGTTGATTGATTCAGGTAGCACCCATAATTTTATTCATTGTAAGGTAGCCAAGGAATTGAATTGTTTCCTATACCCAACAACAGAATGTCAACTGATGGTTGCAAATGGAGGAGCTATAAATTGCTATGGAAAATGCCATAATATCAATCTAACCATGGGGGAATATGTATTGAATAGTCCAATGCTTTCCATTCCTACGGGAGGTGTTGATGTTGTACTAGGAGTACAATGGTTACAATCTTTGGGGAAGGTAGCTTTTAATTTTCAATAACTTTTCTTTAATTTTTTTTCAGTAAGGAAAGGAATTTGAATTATGGGGTATTACAGGGAAGCCAGGAAAGATAATAAGCTCTAATTTTATGACAAAGCTTATAAAGAAAGAACAACGAGGCATAATTGCACAATTATGCTGACTAGAAGTTCCAACATCAAAGTCATCTATTTCTGTAGATATCCAACAAGTCTTGCACAATAATTCCAAGGTTTTTGAAACTCCAAAAAGGACTCCACCTATTCATGATCATGATCATGCTGGTCATTGATTTAGGAAGTGTTTCATAAACATCAGGCCTTATAGATATCCTTATGTCCAAAGAGTGAAATTGAATGTATGATTGTAGAAATGTTAGAGGCTAGTATAATTCAACCTAGTCAAAGTTCTTTCTCTGCTCCAGTAGTATTGGTGCACAAGAAAGATGGATCATGGCGCATGTGTCTGGATTATAAAGAGCTCAATAAGCTCACTATTAAAGATAAATTTCTCATTACTGTGATTGATGAATTATTGGATGAATTACATGGAGCAATTTATTTTACCAATTTGGATGTTCATTCAAGATATCATCAAATTAGCATGAAGACTGAAGATATTCCGAAATTTTTTTTTTGAACTCATGAGGGTCATTATGAATTTTTCCCATGCCTTTTGGCCTTACCAATGCATCTTCTACATTTCAAGGGTTGATGAATTCCATTTTCAAACCCTTCCTTAGAAAATTTGTGCTAGTATTTTTTGATGATATACTAATCTGTAGTCGTTGAAGGATCATGTTCAACATGTTGACAGGGTGCTCAAACTATTGCAGGAGAAACAATTATATGCAAAAACATCCAAATGCTTCTTTGGAGTACAAAAGGTGGGATATTTGGGTCATATTATATCTCACGAGGGTTTTAAGGTAGACCCTAAAAAAAATAAAGCCATTAAGAAATGGAAAGTCCCCACAACCATAAAACAGTTGCGTGGATTTCTTGGGTTAACAGGGTATTATCGCAATTTTTTTAAGAGTTATGGGAGAATAGTAGCACCTCTAACAACATTATTAAATAAATAGGTATTTTCATGGACTCCTGAAGCAACTAAGGCCTTTGAACATCTTAAAGAGGAAATGTGCCTTAGCTACGCAGGGCTTACAAACCTTTATTGTGGAATGTGATGCCTCAAGAAATGGAATTGGTGTTGTTTTAGTGCAAGAAGGAAGACCCATTGCTTTTGAAAGTCATTCAATCAAAGGAAAGTATATAAAAAAGTCTATTTATGAGAAGGAAATGTTGGAAATACTACATGCACTAAAGAAATTGAGACCTTACCTAATGGGAAGACACTTCAAGGTAAAAAATGATCATGATAGTCTTAAACACTTTTTGTAACAAAGAATATCTTCAGAAGAGCAGCAAAAATGGGTCACAAAGATGTTGGGTTATGAATTTGAAATCATTTACAAAAAAGGGAAGTTAAATGTTGTTGTAGATGCACTCTCAAGAAAGGATGAAGAGGTGGAAGCATTGCTTTGTGCCATTTCAGTTATCCAACCAGATTGGATAACCGAGGCAAGGGATGAAGGGAAGAAGGACAAAGAAGTGTGGAAACTGATTCAAAAGTTGCGCCAAGATCCTAGTACATCGATACATTTAGTTGGAAAAATGATTCTATTATGGTACAAATATCGCTTATATCTTTATGAAATTCCCAACTAAAACAAAATATTCTTTTGGAATTGCACACTTCTCCTTTAGGAGGACACTCAGGATTTTTGAAAACTTACCATAGGGTGAAGAAAGAATTTTTTTGGGATGGCCTTAAATATGATATTCAAAATTTTGTGGTGCAATGTTTGGTTTGCTAGCAGAATAAATTTGAGACAATTAAGACCCCAGGTCTTCTACAACCTTTATCCATTCCAAGTCAACGTTGGGAGGAGATTTCAATGGATTTTATCACGGGTTTACCTAAGTCCGAAGGAAGGAGTGTCATCATGGTGGTAGTTGATAGACTTACCAAGTATGCACACTTTTGTGCATTATCTCATCCATTTAAAGCAAGTACAGTTGCTACGGAATTTATGCAAACAATTCAAAAGCTACATGGAAACCCGAAGATTATTGTAAGTGACAGAGATCCCATTTTCACAGGAAATTTTTGGACGGAATTATTTTCTTGTTTGGGTACTCAACTAGCTCATAGCTCATCTTATCATCCTCAATCCGATGGTCAAACTGAGATAGTGAATAAATGTTTGGAAGTATATCTTCGTTGTTTTGTATCTGATAAGAAATCACAATGGGTCAAGTGGTTACCTCTTGCTGAATGGTGGTATAACACTTCCTTCCATATTATAGCAAAAATGACCCCATTTATGGCACTTCATGGATATCATCCACCGTCCATCGCATCTTCTTTAAGGGAAAACTGTAGGGTTCAAGCAGTGGAAGATCACATCGAGCATCAATAAGAAGTTCTCCAACTCTTAAAGGACAACCTGAATTTGGCACAAAATCGAATGAAACAATAGGCAGATCAACATCGCAGCGAGAGAAGTTTTGATGTAGGAGACTGGGTATTTTTACGGCTACTACCATACAAAAAATGTCCCTCAAGCAAGCGAAGAAGGATAATACATTATTGCCAAATTACTATGGTCCTTACAAGGTGTTGCAAAAGATTGGTACTATGGCATACAAATTGGAGCTTCCTACTTCTTCGCGAGTGCATCCAGTTTTCCATGTTTCATGCTTAGAGAAGGTTATAGGTGAAAATATTCCAGTTCAAACAATATTTCCAGAACTTTATGAGGAAGGAAAAATCATATTGAAACCTGAAGCGGTCACGGAAACAAGAACTCGACAGCTACGGAATCGATCAATTTCAGAGTATCTCATCAAGTGGAAGAACTTACCCACTGAAGATTCTACATGGGAGGATGAGAATTTTATACAGAAGCACCCATAGCTACTCAAGCATTGAGGAAAACACTTTTTTGAAGGAGATGGGCATGTTAGGTCCCTATATTACTAGTATAGTCCCTTATTGTTGTTAGTGTAACCCCTTTATTGTTATTATTGTACCCCTGTAACCCCCATATTGTTATTAATGTGCCCTTAAATTATTATTGTTAGGTCGACTAGGATTACATTGTGGCCCCACTAGGATTACGTTGTGGCCCCATGGACTCCTATATATAGAAAGGAGGTTTTGTAATTTGAATCATCCAAGAATTTTTCATTCATGTAATGTATTGGAGGTTTCCCCCTCGAAGTGGCTTATTTCTAAGGTGTTGATATCTATTTTCTTCTCTTTTTGGAGCTGGTTTCACAACATACTTTGCATTGTTGATGGTATTTTTATTTGTACATAACTGCATTGATGAAATGCAATTATATAAAGAAAATAAGAATATATCCATAAGAAAAATTAACACACTCCTCCTATAAGGATGTTGATGGTGATGATGTTGATGTCTCTCAGAACTAGAGCTAGAATAAAATCCAAGAGTGCTAACCCTATTTTGAACTGTATATAAAGATATTCCTCCTCTTATTGTATCATTTTTTCTATTCAATACACCTTCTGATACCTGCTTCCATATGCACCATTATTATTTTCTTCCTATCCATGACTGATCCATAGTTGTCCCTACTTTTACAAATATGATAAGCTCCAAAGAATCACTACATTAATCTCAACTTGATTTTCTTCAGCTCTGTCAAGCCTTTCCTATACCTCAATCACTGCTCATGTTATGCCTTGCAACTCATGATTTATTCCTTCAAACTTCTCAATGTATTTTCCAAAGCATGATAATATGCCTCTCTCTGTTGCTCAACTAATCACTCCCATCCTACCAATGTCTCTTTAGGCCTGTACGGAAATGTACTTATCTATTTACCTTCTATTTCTTGCATTATGCCATTATTAGCTATGTAAAACGTAATCAAAAGCATACATCAAGTTATTTCAGGGGAGGCTACTGCATTTGCAAAAACAAATCCATTATCACGATAAAAAATCACAAGCATACCAACTTATGCATGGATATCATAACCATAACAATAAATAACAAACATGCATGCATGATAATTATATAAAAAACTGACATGAAAGCATATCAATTTGCATTTACCTCGAGGTGGAGTGTTGCAACCTTGCTTTAATACCACCATGTAACCACCATGTCCCACATTTACTCACTTTTACAAGCTATCTAGGGTAAACATGAGCTAAGAGTTACAATGAAATGACCCAACATACAAGTTACAGTGATGGAAGTGGGGTCTACTAACCGAAAACATATTGACACCTCCTAGGAGCATCACATCACCTAGATACCAGACAACATCCATTGATGAGCTTTCCCTGGACTATAACTTTATTTTTCCCATACCTTACACCCCATCCACACACATTCCAAGATGTGCATGCAGTTGGAAGGCTCAAACCGTACCCACAAGCCTTTCTCCATGTGGTTTCAATTGAAATATCCTAGTTAAGAGGGTGTGACTATTAAATCAAATCCATATTTTCAGGGATAGATACAAACCAACTACTCAAAACAACCCATAACTCTCCAAAACTCACTCTAATATGATAATAAGTCTGAATGATAAGTACTAAGGCTAGATCTTGCTCATAAATTTCCAAACACATGGAAAACATTTCATCAAACACATGGTAAACATAGTAACTACAAGTCACGAATGCATATCTATTAAATGTCTCCTTAACTTCAATAATGAATCATCAAGAAGGCTCAATTCCCTCTCAAACTAGCTATAACAACACTTTTTAGCCCATGCATTCACATAACCATCCAAGAACTTATCAAATCATGAACAAGATCCATAACAAGAGAACATCATTTAAATAGGCCTATAACCAACATTTAACCAGAATGAATCCATGAAAAACCAATCATAAAATAAACACAATAACCAATACATGTTCTCATTGATCATAATAAGAAAATAACCAATATTAACACATGCAAATGCAAACCAAGAAAGGAACTTCCACGTACCACCTGGCCATAGATTGGGATGAACCAAATCTCTCTTTTATATAATCACCTTCGTGCCATATTCCAAGCATGAATGTGTGATCTCATGGGATAAATTAAAAAAGAACCAACCAGGGCTTCCAGAGGCCAAACCACCTCAACCCTCAACCATAGTGATTTCACCTAAACCAGTCCATAAATCACTAACACCACACAAGCTTAGATGCCTCCAATTTTTTTCACCATAAATAGAGGATTTCCTGTCTCCAACTATCCATCAACAGTTCCAAGAGAAATCCCATATCCACCCTTGACCCTTGGGAATTTTCCTGATACCACCTCAACAGGATCCAAAGTCTACCGACCATTCAAAGCTTAGATAAAAATAAGGAACCCACAACACCATGGCTATATAGGAAATGGAAAGGAAAGAATGAAAACCATTTTCAATCTAGGAAAATCCCATGCCAATGATAACGAAGAAACCCAATAACCAAATTCATGTAGCATGCATCCAAATCTTAAAAATGAAATCAAACATGCAACCTGTTACCTGCAATGTCCTCCTACTATAACTATTCTTCCAACCTTTCATTGTGCTCCCTTACTTTCCTTCACTTGCTTGTGTCCAAGTGCTTCCTCTCTCTTCTCTTAGAGCTTAATTTATGAGACTGATCCAAAGCTAAACTAACAAAAGTTTTCAACTCTTTCTCTTACTCCTTCTTATCATTGATGTCTAGTCACTTCCTTTCATTTTTTCCTTTTTCTTTCATTCTCCTCTAAATTCTTTCTAATTTCCCTTGCATGCACAGTTGTGTCTCTTCATCTCCCTTTTCTCATATTTTCCTTTATTCTTTTAATTTATTTCCATTCATTACCTTTTTCCTTTTCCAATTCCTTTGCCAATTTCCATAGTCATTAATTAACCTCAAGTGATGCCCACTATAGTGTTTTTCCCTCCATTAAATTTGGAATACGTGTCCCATGACCTTGGTTTAATTTATTTACATATAAAATCAACCCGGGGTTTTTACATAGGATAATCACAACAAGGACAACTAGAAGGATGAGTTAGGAAGGGATGTATTGCCCTAACCACAAGAAACAAGAAGTGTGATATTTTGTAAGAGGGTCGAGTGGACTATAAAGCCATAACCAACTATGAGGGATGCCAAAGTATGTTTGAAAAGGAACCTGAGTTAGTTGGAAGGGCTGAGTAGAAAGATAATCTATATGTGGAGGGGAAAGGCCTAGATCTAAGGTTGAGGCTATATGTGGAAGAAGGCATGGTTAATGCTCGAAATAGGTCTTTCATGGTGTATTAGGGATGGACGCAAGGTTTATAATGTGTTGGAGAAGGTTGTAGGCCTAGCTAAGTAACCGTAAGCCCAATGGGAGGGGTTGATTTGTGTGTTAGGTCTATTGTAGCAACTTGTTTTTGTGAAAAGGCTAGTCGATTCAATTCCGAAGGGGACGAGGCCTATATAACAATTATTGTGGGCTGTTGTGAAGGGGATAAAGGCCTAGGAAATATGGGAGGCCTTTTTGGGGCTGAGAACAACCATAAAAGGAGTAGACGAAGGGAAGTCACAACCTATATCAGTAATAATAGAACTTCTTGAGGTTTTCCTGGCCTAGAGAAGGAGGGTTGAGGGTAAAAGAAGGGTTTGAAAATGGTTTTTTATATGGCTAAGGGTTGAACAATAAAAAAAATTGTTGGATGTAAAGGAGTAGATAATGCATAAAAGGAAGAGTATAGAAACAAAGGACAAAGGCTACAACAAGGACATCAAGAATACTGGTGTGTGTCGGCTAAAGGAAACAAACAAGTCGAGTTATGTATCTTATTATTGTGATTTAGTGGTGAAGGACAATGGATTGTACTTATATTTGGGTAGATGAGAACTTCATGGACTAGGCCTTAGCCCTAAGTTGTATTAGTTGAAGAAAAAACTTGTATAATTGTGTATATTAGCATTGTATCGGTGTTTGAAAAGGGACATGAACCCTCTTATGAGATCCCTAAGGTTTTCGTATTAATGGGTAAATAAGGAACATTATTTTGGGCCAAAAATACCATGTACTATTTTCGATATGTTTGTGTTATATTTTCCTGTGCTAATTTATTTAATTTGGGCATCTCTAATGTGTTTATGTGCTTTGCTAAGTCATAGACTAGACCTAGGGTGCATGGAATTTCAACATGGTATCAGAGTTACTTTGAAGGGTATATAGATCAGAGTGTGCACAAGTGTCGACTCTAAGACAAGGCTATGAGACTATTATATGGAGAAACAATGTTTCCACTTCACAATTAGCTAGACATGGAGTAGAAGGTTCAACTTGAGGTTCATCATAGAACATGGAGTTATGGTCTTGAATAGTTTGGTGACGAGATAGGGGGGGAGTTCTGGTGGATTGTTGGAGAACTCGGTGCATAGTAGTATGTTCTATGGTAGGTTTCTGACACCGTTGATAGTATTTCATTGTCTTGTCAAAGTATGTTGGGACAATTCAGGTCCTCGGTAGGGAGTTCTTTGGCATGGACAATGTAGCTTCATCATGTGGATGGTAGGTTGATCATGAGATATCTTCATTGGGTTTGTAGATTTTCACATATGGAAATATATCCATGTGCATATGAGGTGTTTGACCCAAGAGGATGAGGAAACTTGTAGAATTGAGTTGTAGTGGTTTAGAGTGGACTAGCCCCAATGTTCAACTGCAGCTTGGAATTGACCTTGAATGGAAAAAAAATTAGTTGCAACACTTTCCAGGAGGAAAAGTAGAGTGAGCCAATTGGAGGTTGTGTAGGCTCAAAGGGAGTTTGGCTTCATAAGGGGGACTACAAAGGAAAGTTGGCTTCCGAGTGGAAGTAGGCTAACCTTCAATATTCAAGCAAGAGAATGGAGTTTTAAGCCTATTCCAGGAATGCCATGAACCATACGAGGAAATTCGTGGTGTTGAAAGGAAAATCGCAGAACATGCGAGGAAATCCAAGGGTAATGTAAGGAAAAGTCCTTTCCATAAGTTCTCAAACTTACAATGTTTCATTTATCCTCATTTAGGGCATCCCACTGGAGAGCAACATATCCCAAGTTGAAATCATCATATTTAGCTTTCTTGTCATAAATTTTATTGATTTTCTCCTGGAGCTTGGAGGTGTTATTGAAAACTTCTTCCCTGGACTACTGTAAATGGATCATTTGATTGATTCTTCGTTGAATTTCATTTGGCACACTTTCAATCTCTTGTGGGATTTTCATCACTGAAACTACTAGGGAATTCGGAAAAACTATATCTACACCATAGACCAGCTGAAAAGGTGATGTGTTGATAGACTTCTTTATGCTAACTATGTCTTCCCATAAAGCATTAATTAACTTTTTGTGCCAATTTATTTTGTTATCTTGCAGCAGGTTTTTTATTATGTTCACCAATGAATTTTTTGATGATTCAACGAACCCATTGCCTTGAGGGTAATATGTTGTTGAAATCCTGACTCTTAAGTGCTATTTATCACAAAAATCTATCATCTTTTTGGATTTGAAAGTTGTTTCATTGTTAGAAATGATTTTCTATGGGAAGCCAAAATGAGAGAGAATATTACTCTCCAAAAACTGATTAATTAATGTGTGTGTAGTGTGTCTCGTGGGGATGGCCTCAATCCACTTTGTGAAGTAGTCGGTAGCAATGAGTATCCACTTATGTTGAGATGATGATGGAGGGTGAATCTCACCGATGAAATCAATGCCCCACTACTGGAAAGGTGCTTGAACAACAATTGGTTGCAAGGGAAGCGATAATAATTTTCTCTTTCCTTGAAAATTTTGGCACTCATGATAGCTCATGAATGTTTTATACACATCTGAAAACAAGCTCAGCCAATAGAAGCCAACCCTCAATATCTTTTTTGTTGTATTTTTTCAGTAAATATGACCACCAAAATCACCTTTATGAAAATAATTTATTAATTTTTCAACTTCACTTTCTACCAAACAATTTAATAAATATCCTCCTGGATCTTTCAAATATAAAGCATTATTAAGTATACAATACTTAAGATATTTCAATTTTAGATATCTTCCTTTAATGCTGGGAAAACCCGGTGGAGGATTCAAATGTTGCAGCACATGAACTATATTTGAATACCAAGGTGATGAAGTAAAAATTTGAGATACTTGAGGTAATGAATCAACTTCCCGCTCCTCGGAAAGTGTAGTAATAAAGTTAATGTCTAAGGAATGTAAGTTAGAGTATGCCATGAGATTAGCTAAGCTTTGTCCTTTAATCGGTTTTGTAGGTCTGATTTCTAAATCATATTCTAGCATAACATATATCCACTTACCACGCCTACCTTTAGGATAATTCTGTGTTAACACATATTTGACAACAACATTCGAAACATAGGCAAGAACATGAGAATTAAGGTTATAAACTCGAAAATATTTCAAATATATAACTAGAGTCAATGCATATTTCTCAATGATATTATATTTCAAAGTTGCGCCCCTTATGGTCCTACTAAAGAAAGCGATTGGATGCTTTTTTTATGATCTTTATTTTGCATGAGGACAACAACTAATGTATGTTCAGAAGCAAAGGAAAATATGATAAAATCAAGTGTATAATCCGGGCTGATAAGAATGGGAGCATGAGACAAAGAAAAATTCACTTAATTAAATGATTTTCTTGCTTCATCAGACCATTTTACCTCACTGTCTTTCTTCAACATATCAGTAATTTCTCTTAAGTATTCAACAAGGTTGGGAATAAACCTTCTCAAGAAATTGATCTGATTGAATTTCCTTCTTACTCATAGGATAATCCCAATTCTGAATTGCTTAAATCATTGAAGGATCTATTCAGATGACATATTTAGATATGATATGACCAAGAAATTTTCCCTCCTCCATAGTAAAAAAACTCTTCTTCAGATTCAACGATATGCCAAATTTTCTTCACCTTTGGAAAACTTTCATTAAGTGTTGCAACTGTTCTTCATCCATCTTGGAAAAAACTATTATGTCATGAAGTGATCCGTATTTATGCAGGAACACAACAAAATACACATATAACCATAAATACAAAGATGCAACGGAAATAACACTTCATTTCATTAATATCAAAGAACTGAAATTTGCTTACAGACAAAATTGAAATAAACTAGCTAGGGCGCTGGTAGCTTATCTCTGAGAAGAGATGTGGCGGCTACAGGCCTCTAAATTGTGTTCCAATGAGGTTCGAGGGACTATTTATTATATAAAAAAATGGAAAACCCTAAACATCCAAAAACCTAACCCTAGGAGATGAAGCGCCAAAACTATGGGCCCCGTTTCGGTAAATTGGTGTTTCAACTTCCCGGGGTCGTAACTTTGGCATACTAACTTTGTTTGACGCACATGATACATCATTAGAAATATCTATCTGAGGACTATAACTGCTAACCGCGAAGGTCAATTTCAAAATGAAATCATATTAGCTGAAGGCGCGATGCCCAAAAAACATCGTTTAGGGCCTCAAAACGGCTCCGGAAGTTCAAAACCTGAAAAACTGCTAAAACTAGTAAGTTGTTCCAAAATTGAAAAACTGAAAGAGACAATGGTGGGGCCCCAAGTGGAATAGGCGGGTGGCCACCAATATCCACTCGGATCATTCCTCCCCCCTTAGGAATCAATGGTCCCCATTGTGTTGAGTTCCTCCATGAGATGAGGAAACTTCTACTGAACGTGGTCCCTGGTGAACCACTTGCTTGGTGCAGGAGTTGGCCAGCTTTGACAACCTGATATATTTGGATCTTCTGTTGATGAGTGTTATTGATTTTCATGTCCATGATACAATCTATGGTGGTCTGTTCCATGCAGTCTAGGTTTAAGATTGTTGGTGTGAGTTATGCTGCAATGTCAAAGGTGTCTAGTAGAGGTGGGAAGTAGGGACGAAGGCGGTCCACATTGAATACTGGGTGCAGAACAAGGAATGGTGGAATACTGAGCTCGAAGGAATTGTTCCCTACAGCCTTGGTGATAGTGTACGACCCATATCAGAGCGGGCGAAGCTTGCAGTGGGGTCCAGCGAGGTGTTCCTTTTGCAAATGTAGCCACACTTTATCGCCCACCTGGAAGTTGTGTGGCACTTGATGTTGATCATGTCTTTGCTTGTACTTAGCATTTTCTCTTTCCAATATTTCATGGACCTGTTGGCAGATGTGCTCAATGCGCTCGATGAAGATGTTCTCTTTGTCAGCTTTAGACTGGACATGAGCCGAATTAGCCTTAGTAGCCACAAATGGCATGGCTACGTTAATGGGACATAGCAGCTGGAATCCCAAGCCCACCTAAAAGGGGTTGTGGTCGTTTGAGCTATGGAGAGCCCGGTTATAATTGTGCTGTACATAGGGGAGGCTCTCATCCCATGTGTGTGGATGCTTTGAATTTTACATGCGCAGAATGTGTACAATCATCCTATTGACGACCTTTGTCTGGCCATCAGTTTAGGGGTGGAAAGCGGTGGACTTGGTGAGGTTAGTGTCCATTATTGACTAGAGGTTGGACAAAATGTGTTGAGGAACTTGTTGTCCCAATCTAATATGATAGACTGTGGGATCCCAAAGTGCACCCACACGCGTTCAAAGAAGAGCTTAGCAGTGGCTTCTGCTGTGATATTCTTCTTGCAGGCCGACATAATGGCCATCTTCGAGAATCTATCGAAGACCAAGAAAACACAGTCGTTTCCATGCTCAGTGGAAGGAAGGCCTGACATTTAATCCATGGAGATGGATTCCCAAGGTTGACTAGGGGTAGGTAGTGGAGTATAGAGGCGTTGCTTCTCTATGGTCGGTTTGGAAATGGCGCAAGCAGTGCAGGATCTGATGTACTTCCCGACATCCTGTCGAAGGTTAGACTAGTAGAAATACTTCTGCAGTACTGCCACTATTTTGTCAACCCCGAAATGCCCAGCGACTCGACTGTAGTGTGCTTCCCATATCATCTTGGCACGCTCGCTTGAAGGAACACAAAGGTGTCCCAGGTAACATAACAATGCATCTTGGAGGTGAAAATTTGGAACTTGTGTACCCCGCAAGAGTGCCTTATATGTGTGGCCGAATTCTGGATCGCTCTTGTACAGAAGCGGCCAATCAGAAGTCTCGTGCCCACAAGAGTTGAGAACGGTGGTTAGAGCTACAATCGGTGGGCAACAGAGGCAGTGTGAAACATTATTCGTGCTACCCTTCTTGTACTTGATGTTCAAATGAAACTGTTGCAGTTATGTGGATCACTTCTGATGGCGATCGTTCTACAACTTCCCTTGTGTCTGTATGAACTGCAGGGGTCGGTGGTCTGTGTGGATGATTGTTTCCTTCCCAAAAATGTAATGCTTCCATTTTCAACAAGCCTGCACAATGGAATACATTTCTTTGTCATAAGTGGGATACTTGCGAACTATGTCTAAAAATGTCTCACTGTGTAATGCCACTGGATGCCCCTGTTGAGTAATAACTGCCCCAATATCATAGTCAGAGGCATCTATCTCGATCTCAAATGGTTGTTGCAAGTCTGGTAATGTGAGCACTGGGCAAGAACAGAGGCAATGTTTCAATTCTACGAACGCCTTCTGTTGAGATTCCGACCAAATAATTTTTCTTTCGCTCCTCCCTTGGTGACTTGACTCAAGAGCCAAGTGATATGAGAGAATCCCAACATAAACCTGCGGTAGAAATTAGCAAGACCCAGAAAGTTTTGAAGCTCTATTAGAATGGTTGGGGTTGGAAAATCCTAAATGACTTGGATCTTGGTTGGATCCACATTCATCCCCCTTCCATCAATAATGTATCCTAGATATTGAACCTGGGTCATGCCAAAATTTCACTTCTCCAAATTGGCACACAACTTGTGTTGCCGTAGTGTTTGGAGGACTTGTCGGAAGTGGTGGAGGTGCTCTTCCCAAGTCTGGCTAAGATCAGACTGTCATCCAAGTACACCACTATAAATGAGTTGGTGAACGGCTGCAAGATGTCGTCCAACAACCTCATGAAGGTTGCGGGAGCATTCGTCAACCCAAAAGGCATGATTAGCCATTCTAAAAGGCACTCCTTGGCTTTGAAGATAGTCTTCCACACATCAGAGGTTTCGATTGGTACCTGGTGATACCCAGGCTTCAAGTCAATCTTGCTGAAATATTTTTCCCCTTTGAGTTGGTCCAAAAGGTCATCAATCTGTGGGATCGGGTACCTATTCTGGACAGTGATCTTGTTCAACGCTCGATAGTCAATACAGATTCTCCAAGTCCCATCCTTCTTCTGTACCAACACACTCGAGCTCCCACAGAGCGATGAACTTGGCTGGATGTGACCTTTCTACAACAGCTCCTGAATCTGCCTCTTGATTTCATCATTCTCTAGAACAGAGCATCGATAGATCGGTCCATTGGGTAGCGACGCACCTGGGGTCAGATCAATGGGGTTCTTGACCTGACAGTGTAGAGGAACGCCTATGGGTGAGGTGAAGATGTCCTCGTACTCCTCCAAAACCTTGTCCATTTGTTGTTGTCGTGTAGAGGAGCCCTGTCTGGAGGTCGTGGCCACAGTCTTCTTCTTGCCCTGGGGGCGGATCATCAGAAAAAAAAAAATTCCTTGTTTGGGAAATGAGCTTACTGCATTGTTTTGCAGTAACCAAAGAGATAGCAGCAGGCAGTGGTAACTCTGGTATCGTGTACATCTTATTTCCCAAAGTAAAAATAACAACGCAAGGCCGGGACTCATACACAACATGTCGCTTCCACAAGTATGTTTGGCCTAATAATACATCAGAAACATCAATAGGAGCAATGTCACATAATACCTCATCCATGAAGGGCTTGATGATATAGGGAAGGCGACACTGCTGGTTGATGGGGAGATCTCGTCCTTGGTGAAGCCACCCGATGGTGTATGGATGTGGGTGTGTTGTGGTCAGCAAGCCCAACTGCTTCATTGTGTCTACTGAAATGAGGTTCTTTTGGCTCCCATTTTCGACAATGAACTGTATCGGGGAACCCTTTATCCACATATGGGAGTGGAAGAGACGCTCCTCCTCTGGATCTTCGCAGTGGTAACAGTGTCGTTGGGCTCTGCATCAATAATTTGTTTCTCTTTGTCATTCCCCTTGTCAGGTTCTGATTTAGAATCAGAGCATGCATTTGATTTAGAAGCCCTCATCTCGGCCACCAGCAACTGGTTGGCCCGACACTCACTTGTGTTGAGAGTGGAGCTCTTATGGAACTCACACCACTTTCACGTGTCCTTCTTTGGCTTCACGGTGTTGTTCTTTGCTTGTGGCTTTGGCAGGTTGTCTTGGGCCTCCATGCCTTGGATTTGTCCTTTTTTCTGTGGTTTGGGGGCACCTTTCCCTTGCTTTTTATTCGCATATCCAAAGTCTCGCTTCTTCTGTTTGAATTTATACTCAATCTTGGTAGCATACCGGTATGTCGTACCAAGCGAGGAGATTGTTGAGCTGCATCTTTGTCCAAATTTTTATGGTTTCTTATCAAATAAATACATGATTGTACCTAGTATTTCAATCCGTTTTATATTATTAAGTTGTTAATTAGAGGCATTTAGAGATAATAGTTATTAATTCATAAATTCTTCTTGTTAGTTGTTTTGTGTAATAAAAATAGGTTTTCATGATGGCAGGAGAATAAGTTGATCACCAATAGTGTTGGAATGCTTCTTAAAATACATGTGTACTACAACAAAGGGCAACTCCTGGTTTAAGGAAAGTTGCTGCGAAGAAACTCCCAGAACCGGCTGAAGACCCGGTGAAGGGAAACACAAAGCCATCTATGAATATTGATTCAAATCCATTTGGGAAGATTAGGCATGGATTCATGTCATTCAAGAAGCAACAATTATTGTAAGTGTGTAGCACAGTAATACAGAGCACATCACGCATTCACATTTTGTGTTTTCAGCCAGGGGAAGCATTTGTGGTTCGCAGTATTTCCAACTTGGTTCCCAAACATAAGGAGAATGACATTTCAGGAATGAGTGCTGCATTGGGATTTGTTGTTCTCTCTCTCAAGGTTGAGCATATCTTTCTTATTGGTCACAGTCATTGTGGAGGGATACTTTGAACAATGGACTATTGATTGCAAGGTAGGAAAGGTTGAAATTTTTAACCACAAAATAATCAATCATTGCCCGTGGTGCTAACTTTCATGTCAAAGGTTTCTACCATAACAATTTTCACTACTTTAATTTCATTAAACTAGGACAAATCCACATCAATAACAACAGGAAGATATGATCCAGATTTATGCACGAACGCAATAGAATACATAAATAAGCATGAACATAGAGATGCAACGGAAATAATGCTTCATTTCACTAATATCATATAACAGAAATATGCTTACAAACGTAATGGAAATAAAATAGCTAGGGTGCTGGAAGCGAATCTCTAAGAAGAGATGTGGTGGCTACATACCTCTGAACTGTGTTACAATGAGGCTCGAGGGCCTATTTATTATTGAGAAACAATGGAGAACTCTAAACGTCCAAAAACCTAACCCTAGGAGATGAAGTGCCAAAACTATGGGCCCTGTTTGGGTAAATTGGTGGTTCAACTTCCCGGGCACGTAACATTGGCATCCGATCTTCGTTTGATGTGCTCAATAGCTCGTTAGAAAGATTTGTCTGAGGAGTACAACTTTTGGTGTGAGCAACATGGGTTCATGTTGCTCCCGATTTTCCCAAAAAATGTCGTTTAGGGCCTCAAAACGGCTTTGGAAGTTCAGGACCCGAAAAACTGCTAAAAATAGTAAGTTTTGTTGCAACTTAAAAATTGAAAGAACTGATTGTGGGGGTTCAAATGGAATAGCTGGGTGGCCACCAATATCCACCTGGATCATTAAGGCCCCAAAACGGCTCAAGGAGTGGAGGAACCGAAAACCTGCTAAAAATAGTAAGTTGTGTTGAATGTGAAAAACTGCAAGAATTGATGGTGCTAGTCCAAATGGAAATAGGTGGGTGGCCATCGATATCCACCTAGATCATTCCTCCCTCCTTAGGAAGCAATGGTCCCCATTGCGTTGAGATCCTCCATGAGATAAGGCAAATTATGTTGAACTGGGTATTAGATTTGTTGAAGATGTCATGGACCTGCGGGTGGACATGCTGGATGCGTTTAGTAAATTTGGTTTCTTTATCAGCCTTAGACAGTACATGTTTGGATTTTGTATGTGTAGTTGCAGGATGTATGGCAACATCAGGTGATGGTGCGTTGGGAGTCAGATCAATGGAGTGCTTGTCCTGACAGTGTAGAGGAACCTCTGTGAGTGAGGAGAAAATGTCCTCGTATTCCTCCTTGACTTTGTCCATTTGTTGTAGCCATGCAAGGGAGCCCTGTTTCAAGGTTGTGGCCACAATATTATTCTTTCCCTGTGAGCGAGTTGTAAGGAAAATGAATTTCCTGGTTTTGAAACAATCTTACTGCGTTGTTTTGCAGTAGTAAAAGAGATGACAAGATGCGGTACTACCTCCGGTATCCTGTACAAGTTATTTCCCAAAGTAATAACAACAACACGAGTCCTAGACTCATATACAACATGTCACCTCTCCCTTGGCGGATGCAGAGATCTCTCCCTTGGTGGAGCCACCCGATGGTATACGGCTGAGAGTGTGCTATGGTCGGTAGGCCGAGCCGCTTCATGACCTCTGTTGAAATGAGGTTCTTTTGGCTTCCGCTATCGATGAGAAATTACAGCGGAGAACCCTTCACCCACATCTGCGAATGGAAGAGGCGCCCCCCTTCCTCTAGATCCTCTAGACCCTCCCTCTGGATCTTGGTGGTGGCAACAATGGCACTGGGATCCGCATCAATGATTTGCTTCCCTTTGTCATTGCCTTTGTCTGGTTCTCACTCAGGATCAGAAAATGCATCTAATTCGGGTGCCTTTAGTTCGGCCACCAATGACTGTTTGGCCCCACACTCGTTTTTGCTGTGAGTGGGGTTGTTATGAAATTCACACCACTTCCTTGTGTCCTTCTTTGGCATTGTGGTGTTGTTCTGAGTCGCACCACTTTGGCCTTGCCCCTTGTTCTTCGGTTCGGGGGCACATTTTGGATTTGCAGATCTAAAGTCTTGCTTCTTCTGCTTAAATTTCTGCTCGATCTTGGCGGCATAGCGATATGTTGTGCCAAGCAATGTAATGTCAAGGAACTCCATTTCCTCTTGAATGTGTTTGTGCAGAAAACCACGGTACTTGAGCACTAAATTTTTATCTGAATCTTTAATACCCAACTTTGTGCGTAGGGTATAGAACAAATTCGTCAGTTCGTGCACATCTTGATCCCTTTGTTGCCACAACGTGGTCCATTGGATGTATTTGTCCTCATAGCTCCACACGGGGTAATATTGTTCCTTGATGCTGTCTCGGAATGAATTCTAAGTGGGTGTGGCTGAGAATAGAGAGGGTTCCCCTTCGTCCTCTCACTCACAGTAGGTTTCCCACCAATCTTTGACATGGGGCGAAGCTTTGAGGAGTGCTAAAATAATCTTTTCTCGGTCAGAGAAATCATGGACCGAGAAATACCCTTCCAGTAAATTTAACCATCTATCTATGACATCTGCATCTATTTGGCCTTAAAATATAGGAATGTCAAAGTTTACCTATACCTTGAAGGGAGTGGCACCTCCAGAGTGGCTGTTGGATGCAGATGCGCCATAGGTGGGCAGTCGTTGAAGGATCTGAGAAAATTTATCCATCATCGCGTTCCTTTGTTTCTCGAGGGCCACCTCGAGCAATATTTTGATAGGATCTCCTACTCCCTCATCTTTCTTTTCTTCCGCCATGGGAGGTCGTTGGGGTTTGCGAGGTTGATCTTGCAAGGGTTCAACCAGATCGAGCCCTAAGTCCTTATACCTTGACCGCATTTGGGACATGCAAAGGAAAACAAAGAAAAAACAGACTGCTCTGATACCACTGATCCATATTTCTGTAGGAACGCAACAGAATACCTAAATAACCATGAACACAGAGATGCAACGGAAATAATGCTTTGTTTCATTAATATCATATAACATAAATATGATTACAAACATAATGGAAATAAAATAGCTAGGGTGCTGGTAGCGAATCTCTGAGAAGAGATGTGGTGGCTATAGACCTCTTAATTGTGTTACAATGAGGCTCGAGGGCCTATTTATTATTGAGAAACAATGGAGAACTCTAAACGTCCAAAAACCTAACCCTAGGAGATGAAGCACCAAAATTATGGGCCCCGTTCAGGTAAATTGGTGGTTCAACTTCTCGAGGACGTAACTTTGGCATCTGATCTCCGTTTGATGCGCTCAATAGCTCATTAGAAAGATCTATCTGAGGAGTTTTTTAGGGCCTCAAAATGGCTTCGGAAGTTCAGGACCCAAAAAACTGCTAAAAATAGTAAGTTTTGTTGCAACTTAAAAACTGAAAGAACTGATGGTGGGGGTTCAAATGGAATAGCTGGGTGGCCACCAATATCCACCTGGATCATTAAGGCCCAAAAACGACTCCGAGAGTGGAGGACACGAAAACCTGCTAAAAATAGTAAGTTGTGTTGAATGTGAAAAGCTGCAAGAATTGATGGTGCTAGTCCAAATGGAATAGGTGGGTGGCCACCGATATCCACCTGGATCAAGAGATTAATTCAAACCATTTTCCTAAGGAAAAATCATCCACGTTAGTATTCGATGCAAGGAATTAGGCCTGTAATTCATATACGCACTGTTGTGATTTTCCATTCACAAATGTTAATGAGGCTGAAATGATAATATGAGTAACAAAAATAATAATTGTCTTTCTTGCTGCTCCGCCTGAAGATGAGATTGTGCAGAAACAACAACCACGCAATATCATGTTTTCATGATGTTCTTGAATGTCTCTTTTAAAAGAATCCATCCAAAAGATTCTGCCTCCAGTTTTATACCGTAGGTGAGGCAAAGGGCTTGATATGAAGCACTTAAAGCAGATCATTAAATAAAATCCGTCCAAGAAGCTTCATGGATGAAAGGTTCGAGGATTGATTTCAATGAACCAGATTCCCAGGTAAGTAAAGTTTTTTGAATGAAGGGTATTGTCGAGCAGGAACTTAAGCCCAGTGTTGTGCCTCAATTCTCACCATTGTGACTTCCCCAGCCGCCCAAGGTTCTAATCAGGAGTAGATCGCTAGGTGGCGCAAAAATAATCCGAAGGAAGCATCCATTGCTGAGGGAAATAGTTGATGAAAGGACGACTTCTCCCTATTTTTTGAGGTTGTGTTCGAGCATTTAGTGTGGGTGTTGGAGAATGGCGAACCAAAGGTCATTCACAAAAACTCCAGTTTGAAGGAATTAGCCCAATACTGCACAAGATTGTCCTCGATCAAGACTATCATTCATGACTATGTCACTATGCATCTCTATTTACGATTGGCCATGTTAATGCTTGTGAAGCAGTGATGTTGGGTTTTTATTCAAATCATACTGCGTAGCTCTTGTCACACAAACATCTGAGCCAACAACGCACGTGAATACCAGGTTTTTTGGCGCCCTAGTCGGTCTCATTCGCTGGAATGTGTGGTGAAAATGAATGCGTAGTCTGCATATTTGTTGCAACAAAAATCGTAATCCCAGATTGAAGCTTGCTGGATGTGCATTGTCTCTGCCAAAATAACGAAGGTCAAATTTCCTCCCAAACCTAAGATTTCACCTTCCAGCAACAACAATGTCCCACAAAAAGAGGAGTAGTTTCCTAATTCGGCATTCTGTTTCAAAACTAATTCTTACTCCAGAAAATTGTTAAAACCAATTATCTTCTATATTTTAATTGGCTGATTGACGCCCCAATTTGTAAATCCAGTATATATACAAGTTGCCATGATCAAACGAAGAGTAAGTTAGTTCGTCAATTAGACAGAGGGAATTTCTCAGATGTAAAATTCGACTTTCTCAGATGTAAAGTTGAATTTCTCAGGTGTAGAACGGGCATCGAGTTTGCAGGAGCAATGTAATAGAGATAGGGACTGTTGTGTAACGAAGTGGAATTATCGTTTAGCCCATGATTTGTAGAAATCAATTTCCAGATGTTTTAAATATACAAGCCGTAAGCAGAAGCATTGTCGCCATGATCCATTTCGAATTATGTCTTTGATGTTTTGAATCTCTTTTTTTTTATTGCAGTAAGTAGGCTTACTCTAGGCATGGGAGGGCCCACCACCTCTGGAAATAAGCTTCATCAAATAGTGAAGTAGCTAGATTATATAATTTAAGGATTGCTCTCCTATGTTCAAGATCTCTGATTCATTTTATAACCTGGTTCACATTTTAACACAGAGCCGTGCTCTCTTATCGATTTGGATCGCATTTATTTATATTTACAATTGGAGAATCTAAGATATAGGAATATAATGATTTTGTTTGAGTTGGATCAGAATTAGAACATAATTTAATGCTTTGAGTTTGAGTTTGGTTTGCATTACATAATCTCCTTGAATGTTTGTAGGATTTAATGTGCATTTGATTTGTTTATGCATCCGGGGACTTTGCTTAGTAATTAGATTTCTTTTTAATTATTAGATTTATTTTTAATTAGAATCATTCTTGTTTTCGTAGTGTGATCATTTCCTTATAAGGGCAAGTTTGAGTGCAAATTTAATTGTGCAGGTAGAGTGATTTCGTTTTCATTATTGAGTTACATGGTTTTGAATAGTAAGCTTGTTTTTTTTGCGTGATTCATTTCATTTAGATCAAAGTCTTTGAATTAAAGGTTTCTTGTAGATTATTTGCAATGATATTTTTAATAGGATCTTTTAGATGTCATTTTTTCATAAAGTAAGGTAGTTTTCCTCTAGCAATAATTAGAACTTTCCTTTGTTAATTTGAATCTTGAATTTATTATGAAGAGTATTTCTAGTTAGTTTAATATGTGAGGTTATCAATAGAATAATGTGTGGCCTTTTTGCTTATCTTAAGATTAGTTTCAAGTGATAGTTTCAAGTTGACGAGATGAATAAATAGACTAGTTTTTTTAAGTTATCATAGGAGATTTAAAAATTAGAATGCGAGTGCGAGAATGTTACATGATTGAGGATTTATTTGTAGTTTAATTGCAGTATGGAGCTTGCTTGATAAGAATTAGTTCAGTAAGTTTAATTTTCAAGATTGTTTATTTGCGAGAAAATCTGTGTTTCATTCCAGTATCTAGTTTATCATTACAAAGGAATATATATATATATATATATATATATACTCTGACCATTAAGTTGAGCCAATACGCAGTAGAAATCGCGTTTACGAATCCCGGATTGATAATTAATATTTAGAGGTTTAATCCGACAATTAAACCACCCAACATTTTGGCGTTGTTGCCGGGGAGTTTTATTTTGGCTCAGGTAAAATTTTCTCACAGAGTTTCAAGGATATTGCAGGGCAGTCAAAGGGTGGAGAGTGTATAGTAAGACGTGAGTGAAGAGCCACACATCCACTATTGTGGGGTTGCTCCAAAGTCTGGCCATCTTTCTTATCTCTTGAACTTTTATTTCCTTTCCTATAGAAGCAGGCTTTAGAAATTTAATTTCCAAATTGCTTTGCTTTCAATAGATTAAATATTTCTTTGATTCAGCATTTTCCCCAATACATCGTTCCCTTCCTTTTATGCAAGTGTGGTGAGATTTTTTTTCAGCCAATAGATTTTAAATTCATTTATCTTCAGAATCCAATCTTCAACGTTATATCATTTTTGAGGTACTGTAAGAACCCTTGTGTACTAATCATGTGATGGTAGAATGTACCGGTTGGCTTGTTGAAAACAAGAAAATGGTATTTTGAGGAATCATTCAATGAGGAGTTTTCATGTTGATACAGAGACAGACAAGTCATCCGATGAAGCATTCACACGTGTGGAATTTAACACCTTGCTTGAACATAAATTCAATATAATTAAATCTTTGATTTCGAAATTGGAGGATTTGCAGGAACAAGAGAAGGATGAAGAACCACTTCTTATCCTATGTGCCAACTATCAAAAGAAACACTGCCTTGGAAAGTGTCCACTTATCGGTCTAATAGTTTGCGAAATTTGTGAGGATGGTCATGTGACCGAACACTTCCCATCACTACCATGATTATGAAAGGTACTCAGGGAATCAAGTAAGGAATCGAATCAAATGCCAAGTATAACTCAAAACCCAACACCATTTGATACTTGGAATAATGATTATTTTCCTGACCAAGTTCCTCAACATGTTTAAAATCATGCAGCTTCATGGCAAACTTTTAATCCTCCTCCAATTGAATATCCTACTTGATGGCCACAGTGGCCCTCGCCTTGGCCCTCATCCTCGAGCCAGATATCTCCATGGCCTCAAGAATTGTTTGGATCCTTCTCTCTAGGGAAATCTCCCATGCAAATTCAATCATATGAAAACCTACAACAACTGCAATTTATTTCCAACGCACCATTAAGTTTTCCTCCTCGATGGTCCCAGTAATATGTGAAACCATACCCTAACCGTAATCCATACCCTCATCCATACCCTAGTCCTAATTCAAACCCTAATCCATACCCTAACCCTAGTCCATACCCTAGACCTAAACCTAGCCCTGATTTAAAACTAGGGACTAACCCTAGTTCAAAGCCTAACCCTAATCCAAATTCAAATCGTAGTCCAAGCCTTAACCAAAACCCTACCCCAAACCACATCCTAAACCCTAATCTAAACCATCAGGTTGCACAATAGTTTGAACCACCTATTCTTCCCATTGATTCCCCTATTGATAATAATGCTACATCTTCCATGTTGGAAAAGGGAATGAATCTAGAAACTTCCCCCTTTACCACAGACCATTCACCCTGGGAAGATGTAATTCAAAGACCACCAAAGGAGAAATATTTCATTGGAACTTGTTCTGAAAATTTTGTTAAAACTCAAAACCCTAGAATCTCTCTCAACCATTCTTGTCAATTTGAAAAGCAGATATTTGAACCCGAACTTGAGGGATTTATCTTTTGTCTTTCAGTAGATTCTTTATGCCTCTAGGAGAGTGACTATCAAACTGTGGAAAATGTGCATCAGTTTGAAAATCACGAATATGTGGATTCCATTGAATCCTGGTTTCTAGCAGTCATCACGCCATCTTATTTCCTCAACATTCGGAAACTCTTGGTACCATATCAATTGAAGCAACTGGTTTCTCATGCTTTTGTATGTCTTGAAGTCCATTCTTTACAACTAAGTGTGAGTATAATCAACATTTTGTTACGCACATGGCTTCATTGGAAGTACTCCTATACTTACACGAGAGTCTTTCGCCTCTTAGGGTAAAATAGGGTAGGAGAATAAATGAATAAAGTTGTTATAATGCTATTAGGGTTTTAAATTTTAAATAATGTCTATTAAAACTACTTTTGATCCACATTAGTTGTTAACACACACATTTGTGACAAATCTTGTTGAGTACAATTCGCTCTAATGCCTCATGAGTTTGCAAAAAGTAACCATGATTAATCACTCTAATAAGTTGTCGTCACGAATATATATTTTCATTTTCCCTTAAAAGGTACTATTGGAAAACCCCCTATGGTGGACCACTCTTGTTAAGATCATAATGAGCTATTCAGGAGAACACTAGCATTCTTAACTTGAGGAATCTTTCAGTCATTGTCTGTGATATCTTTAATAATTCCTTATGGTAGAGGAATTAGCCAGCAATGATTAGTCATTAAAAACTTTTCACGCCATCTTGTAATCTTAAGGAGTAGATCTGTCTCCCCACTTATTAAGTAACCTTTAAGGTTAATCATAATCAGAGCTTACAAAGATTTAGGGAAGGATAGGAGGTCTCGTGATGAGCCAACCTACCACGATCATGAGACCTAGCATGCATGACATTACTGCTCCTGGTCACCAAGCCAGAGTAATGGCTTTCAGCCAAAAAGCTGGAAGACAGAAGGTCTCATCACGAGCTGACCCGTTCATCCATGTTACTTCTTGTGAGTGGCACTGCCATCAGCTGGTTACAAGCCAAGACAGTGGCGTTCATCTAAAGAGGCAAATGAGCTAACTCTGAATCTGTATTTAGTAAGTGGGATACTGACATTTTTCTAGGTTAAAATACATCCCTGTCGAGGTTATGGACACCTGCGGGTAGCAGGGCCATGTCTATGGTATTAAAGTTAACTGCATACTATGATTTTCTTGGTTATCCTTCTCTTTCCCTAAGACTCATCATTTTTCTTGGGCAATGGTTTTAAGACAATTTGAGCATGATGCTTTGAGTTCTATCTTTAAAAATTTGAAGAATCTTTAATGATGTGGCACCCTTAGGGAAGGTAATTCATTGTACTAGATTAAGAGGAAATTCAGTTTTGAATCCGGATAACAATGAAATTTAGAGTGTTCAATAAAGTGGTTGCTGATTGGTATCATAACTCACTTTAATTCTCATGGTATTCAAAGTGATGAATTACTCAATGATGACCACTCACAAGGTGTTGGTTGCCGACAATGTGTATGATTGTAGTTGCCTCTAAATATGTGATGCATGACCTAAGTACAAGATTGTTTTAATAGGTGCAGGAATCTTGTGTTTATATTTTTGAAACTGCACTTTTTCAACAAAATTTGATTCTTGTCATAAGACTTTGGACATAAACAAAACAAGGAATTCATTTGGGACAAGGTAACAGGTTTTTGCAACACTATTTTCTCCATAATTTCCACTTTCGATACCTGATCTTGTTTTATCATTTCACATGGTTTTAGCTAGTACTGTAATACTAATGTCATGGGTTAATGAATGCATTACAATATCAGGCATCTTCATCCTTACTTGCAAAAATCATTGCTGACATTTTCCCTACCTCATTTCATAGTCTTATATTTTTGGCTTGCACGAGGATGTGCAAGAAGTTCAGCATGGGGGGATGTTGGGCTGCATCTTTTTCCAAATTTGTATGGTTTCTTATCAAATAAATACATGATTTTACCTAGTATTTCAATCCGTTTTATATTATTAAGTTGTTAATTAGAGGCATTTAGAGATAATAGTTATTAATTCATAAATTCTTCTCGTTAATTGTTTTGTGTAATAATAATAGGTTTTCATGATGGCAGGAGAATAAGTAGATCACCAGCAGTGTTGGAATGCTTCTTGAAATACATGTGTACTACAACAAAGGGCAACTCCTAGTTTAAGGAAATTTTCTACAAAGAAACTCCAGGAACTGGCTGAAGACCCAGTGAAGGGAAACACAAAGCCATCTATGAATATTGATTCAGATCCAATTGGAAAGATTAGGAATGGATTCATGTCATTCAAGTAGCAAAAATTCTTGTAAGTGTGTAGCACAGTAATATAGAGCACATCACACATTCACATTTTGGGTTTTCATCTAGGGGAAGCATTTTTGGTTCGCAATATTGCCAACTTGGTTCCCAAACAGAAGGAGAATGACATTTCAGGAATGAGTGCTACATTGGGATTTGTTGTTCTCTCTCTCAAGGTTGAGCATATATTTTTTATTGGTCACAGTCATTGTGGAGGGATAATTTGAACGGTGGAATATTGATTGCAAAGCAGGAAAGGTTGAAAGTTTTAACCACAAAATAATCAATCATTGCCTATGGTGCTAACTTTCATGTCTAAGGTTTCTACCATAACAATTTTCACTGTAGTAATTTCATTAAACTAGGACAAATCGACATCAACAACAACAGGAAGAGATTAATTCAAATCATTTTCCTAAGGAAAAATCATCCCCGTAAGTATTCGATGCAAAGAATTAGGCTTGTAATTCATATACGCACTGTTATGATTTTCCATTCGCAAATGGTCATGAGGCTGCAATGATAATATGGGTAACAAAAATAATAATTTTCTTTCTTGCTGCTGCGCCTGAAGATGAGATTGTGCAGAAACAAAAACCACGCAATATCATGTTTTGATGATGTTCTTGAATGTCTCTTTTAAAATAAGCCATCCAAAAGATTCCGCCTCCAGTTTTATACTGTAGGTGAGGCAGAGGGCTTGATATGAAGCACTTGAAGCAGATCATTAAATAAAATCCATCCAAGAAGCTTCATGGATGCAAGGTTTGGGGATTGATTTCAATGAACCAGATTGTTGGGTACAGTAAAGTTTTTCGGATGAAGGGTATTGTCGAGCAGGAACTTAAGCCCAATGTTGTGTCTCAACGCTCACCATTGTGACTTCCCCGGCTTCCCAAGGTTCTAATCAGGAGTAGATCGCTAGGTAGTGCAAAAATAATCCAAAGGAAGCATCCATTGCTGATGGAAATCATTGATGAAAGGATGACTTCTCCCTATTTTGTGAGGTTGTGTTCGAGCATTTAGTGTGGGTGTTGGAGAATGGAAAACTAGAGGTTATTCACAAAAACTCCAGTTTGAAGGAATTAGCCCAATATTGCATAAGATTGTCCTCGATCAAGACTATCATTCACGACTATGTCACTATGCATCTCTATTTACGATTGGCCATATTAATGCTTGTGAAGAAGTGACATTGGGTTTTTATTCAAATCATACAACTGCGTAGCTCTTGTCACGCAAAAATTTGAGCCAAAAACGCACGTGAATGTCGGGTTTCTAGGCGCCCTAGCCGGTCTCATCTACTGGAATGTGTGGTGAAAATGAATGTGTAGTCTGCCTGTTTGTTGCAATAAAAATCGTAATCCCAGATTGAAGCTTGTTGGATGTGCGTTGTCTCTGCCAAAAGGAACGAAGGTCAAATTTCCTCCAGAACCCAAGATTGCACCTTCCAACAACAACAACATGCCACGAAAAGAGGAGCGATTTCCTAATTCAACATTATGTTTCAAAACTAATTCTTACTTTGGAAAATTGTTAAAATCAATTATCTTCTATATTTTAATTGGCTGATTGAAGCCCCAATTTGTAAATCCAGTATATATACAAGTTGCCATGATCAAACGAAGAGTAAGTTAGTCCGTCAATTATATAGAGGGAATTTCTCAGATGTAAAAGTCAACTTTATCAGATGTAAAGTCGAATTGCTCATGTGTAGAACGGGCATCAAGTTTGCAGGAGCAATGTAATAGAGATAGGGACTGCTGTGTAACGAAGTGGAATATCGTTAGCCTATGATTTGTAGAAATCGATTTCCAGATGTTTTAAATATACAAGCCGTAAGCAGAAGCGTTGTCGCCATGATCCATTTCAAATTTTGTCTTTGATGTTTTGAATTTATTTTTTTTATTGCAGTAAGTAGGCTTACTCTAGGCATGGGAGGGCCCACCACTTTTAGAAATAAGCTTCATCAAATAGTGAGGTAGCTAGATTATATAATTTAAGGATTTCTCTCCTATGTTCAAGATCTTTGATTCGTTTTATAACCTGGTTCACATGTTAACACGGAGCCATGCTCTCTTATCGATTTGGATCGCATTTATTTATATTTACAATTGGAGAATCTAAGATATAGGAATATAATGATTTTTTTTAGTTGGATCAGAATTAGAACATAATTTAACGCTTTGAGTTTGAGTTTGGTTTGCATTACATAATCTCTTTAAATGTTTGTAGGATTTAATGCGCATTTGATTTGTTTATGCATCTTGGGACTTTTCTTAATAATTAGATATATTTTTAATTATTAGATTTATTTTTAATTAAAAACATTCTTGTTTTCGTAGTGTGATCATTTCCTTATAAGAGAAGGCTTGAGTGCAGATTTAATTGTGCAGGTAGAGTGATTTCGTTTTCATTATTGAGTTACATGGTTTTGAATATTAAGCTTGCTTTTTTTGCGTGATTCATTTCATTTAGGTTAAAGTCTTTGAATTAAAGGTTTCTTATAGATTATTTGCAATGATATTTTTAATAGGATATTTTAGATGTTATTTTTTCATAAAGTAAGGTAGTTTTCTTCCGGCAATAATTAGAACTTTCCTTTGTTAATTTGAATCTTGAATTTATTATGAAGAGTATTTCTAGTTAGTTTAATATGTGAGGTTATCATTATAATAATGTGTGACCTTTTTGCTTATCTTAATATTAGTTTCAAGTGATAGTTTTAAGTTGACGAGATGAATAAATAGATTAGTTTTTTTAAGTTATCATAGGAGATTTAAAAAGTGGAATGCGAGTGCGAGAATGTTACATGATTGAGGATCGCTTTGTAGTTTAATTGCAATATGGAGTTTTCTTGATAAGAATTAGTTCAGTAAGTTTCATTTTCAAGATTGTTTATTTGCGAGAAAATGTGTGTTTAATTCCAGTATCTAGTTTATCATTACAAAGGAATATATATATATATATATATATATATATATATATATATATATATATATACTCTGATCATTAAGTTGAGCCAATACGCAGTACAACTCGCGTTTATGACTCCCGAATTGATAAATAATAATGAGAGGTTTAATCCGACAATTAAACCGCCCAACAGAGATGTCGAGGATCTCCATTTCCTCCTGAATGTATCTGTGTAGACAACTGTGATACTTTAGCACCAAATGTTTCTCTGAATCTTTGATACCCAACTTTGTGTGCAGGGTATGGAATAGATTCGTCATCTCATGCACATCTTGATCCCTTTGTTGCCGCAGCATGGTCCATTGTATGTACTTGTCCTCATAGCTCCCCACGGGATAGTATTGTTCCTTGATGGCTTCTCAAAAATAATTTCAAGTGGTTACGACTGAGAACATAGAGGGTTCTATCTCATCCTTTTTCTCACAGTAGGTTTCCCACCAGTCCTTGACATGGGGCATAGCTTCGAGGAGTGAAAAAATAATCTTCTCCCAGTCAGAAAAGTCATGAACCAAGAAATATCCTTCTAATAGATTCAACCATCTATCTACGACATCTGCGTCTATTTGACCCTCAAATATGGGAATGTCAAAGTTTACCTGTACCTTAAAGGGAGTCGTGCCTCCAGAGTGGTTGTTGGATGCAGATGCGTCGTCGGTGGGCAGTCATTGAAGGATTTGGGCAAAGTTATCCATCATCATGTTCCTTTTTTTTTCGAGGGCCTCCTCGAGCAATATTTTGATAGGATCTCCTGCTCCCTAATATTTCTTTTCATCCCCCATGGGCAGTTGTCGGGGTTTTCGAGGTTGATCTTGCAAAGGTTCAACCAAATCGAGCCCTAACTCCTTATATACCGACCTCGTTGGGGAGATGAAAAGAAGGATCGAGAAAAAGCAGATCGCTCTGATACCACTGATCCAAATTTATGCAGGAACACAACAGAATACACATATTACCATAAATACAAAGATGCAGCAAAAATAACACTTCATTTCATTAATATCAAAGTATTGAAATTTTCTTACAGACAGAATGGAAATAAACTAACTAGGGTGCTTTTAGCTTATCTCTGAGAAGAGATGTGGCGGCTACAGGCCTCTGAAATGTGTTCCAATGAGGCTTGAGGGCATATTTATTATAGAAAAACAATGGAAAACCCTACACATCCAAAAACCTAACCCTAGGAGATGAAGTACCAAAACTGTGGGCCCCGTTTGGGTGAATTGGTGTTTCAACTTCCCGAGGTCGTAACTTTGGCATACTATCTCTGTTTGACGCACATGATACATCATTAGAATTATCTATCCGAGGACTACAACTAATGATCATGAATATTAATTCTAAAACAAAATCATAATTTCTGGAGGCGCGATGCCCAAAAAACGTCGTTTAGGGCCTCAAAACGGCTCCAGAAGTTCAGGACCCGAAAAACTACTACAAATAGTAAGTTGTGCCGAAATTGAAAAAATGAAAGAGACAATGGTGGGGCCCCAAGTGCAATAGGTAGGTGGCCACCAATATCCACCTGGATCATGAAGATAAATGACCAAAAAGACATCCTTCTCATTGGAAAATGTGATATCCATCGCTTGTTGAAATTTTTCTCCTTCGTTCTTCAAACCAAAGGGCATCTTAGCATACATAAAAGTACTCCAAAGTGTCGTGAAGGTTGTCTTCTCTTGGTCGTTTGGATGAAACAAGATCTGATTGTACCTGGAATATCCATCTAACAATGAAATCCTGGAAGAACAAACCACCATTTGAAGGATATGATCCATCATTGGTGTGGATAGTTGTCCTTCAATGAAACTTTATTCAATTACGGAAATCAATACACAAGCGGATCTCACATGTCTTCTTTCTTACTGGTACTAAATTTGACATCCAATTTGAGAAATGGAGAGGGAAAATAATACCAGCAGTATACAATCTGTTCATTTCTTTTTCAATGGAGGGCAGCAACTTTGAATTCATCCTTCTGATTTTCTGACGGAAAGGCTTCTGATCAGGCTTTAGAGGAATGGTATGTTGAATTATTCTCTTATCATACACCTTTAGATTAGTATATTCCCATGTAAAAACATCATCAAATTCATTCATGAGTGTTGCATATTTACCTTTTATCTATGGACTCAAATACTTTGATATCTTGACGATTTGGGCTTCTCAAGGGTGTGAAGATTGAGGTCTTCCACTCCTACCTTAGTTGGCAACATTGTTGGTTTCCATGCAAGATTATCATGATAAAAAAGCTCCTCCAAGGGTACTATACCTCTTAGAATTGAATTATCTTTCAATTGTAGTACCTTCATTTATGTTGCATGCATTTCTTGAACATCTTCATAAAACTGATCATCAATTTGTGAACTCACAAATTCTTCTTTCGTTTGCAAGAAGTTGTGAATTTGTTTATCATCCTAAAAAAATTTCCAATACCGAACATTTTTCGGAACAACGGGGTGATGTTTGACATTAATCTCATGCTTCTTGTTGGGATAAACTGTAATTTTGAACATACTGGCTGAAGTGGCAATGGAATCAACACTAACATTACTATTCCTTGGAATCAATGACAAAGTGTATTCATTGAAGGTCTTAAGAATGTCTAATACTGCATTACGGTATACTCGCATTCTAGGATGCTTGGCATAGTATTCCACTTTGAATTTCTTTATTAACAACTCGAAGTCTCCATATACATAAATCTTCTTAGCACCTAGTTTCTTGAGTATTTTAAGACCAGCTATCAAAGCCTCATATTCTTCCTCATTGTTTGAACAATCAAATGCTAATTTGTAAGAAGAAATTCAAACATTAGGAGGAATATGAGATGACTGATTCATGGGACTATGAATCCAAATTCCAATTCCAGCTCCTTCCTTACCTAAGGCTCCATAAAAATCCATGGTCCATGGGCCATTTTCTTCATCGGGAAGCTCAATTTTGGATGGCTGATCTTGATTAACTATTTGAGAATGGTCTGTTGTCCCAATAGGCTTTGTATCTTTCACTATTTCAACTATTTTTTTGACTGATGAACTTGGCTCTAAGTTGCTTGGCATATTTTCTTGTTTTTCTGAGCTTGGAATTTCTGGAACACAATCTAAAATTTTGAAAATTTCTTCATTTTATTCTATCAAATCTTCTAAATATGATGAAAAATTATCATTGCACAAAATAAAGGACTCTAAATCTATATGAACAACATGAATTGGGTTATTATTTGGTTTTTCCTTGCTACTAATCATGTACTTCATCTTGTTCTCCCTGTATAATTTTCTGAGTTGTACAAAAACTGGTATAGTAGCATAGGAAAAGTTTAACTGCAAAGTGCCTCTAAGTTTGGTTCCCCGTGATCGGGAGAGAAGCATTTTCTATCTTGGAGGAATGTCAAATACAAAAACATCCATAAGAACATTCTTTGCTGAAATTTGATCAATGGACACCACTAAATATTTGATGAGACCAAGACACTTAACCCTTCCTGAGTCAAAAGAGTAAAGTTCATAGTATGGCCTAGTAATATCCAATCCTAGTTTGTCCATGATGGCTTTAGGCATAAGTTTATGGGACACCCTAGAGTCTAGCATAGCGTTGTGGAGGATAAAATAATGAATTTTGAGACTGAGGTAAAAATGTGGAACCTCACTTTTTTCTAAGTCACCATCTACAACAGGCCCAAACAAAAGCTCAGGGTGGTCATCATTAACATTCACCATATCATACATTTGGTAAACCTTAATAAATTTGAATACCTGGAACTTATATTGTTCATTCTTGGTTATTTCAATCAATGGAATTAAGACTTTAAGCTTTGAAATTTCATTCTCAAGACTAAATAAAGTATAATGTTTTCCTACCACTTTAGATGCCATGACCTTATTTTTGAGCTGATCACTGATTTGAATCTCATTTCTTTGTCCCCTAGCTTGAATTTCTTCATATTTCTTCATATTTCTAGTAGAAACTTCATTAATTTTTCCCTGATTGATAACAACAGGTCCTTTATCATTATTCTGATTTGTAGAAGTCATCTCTTTGTTATGAACATCTTCTTGAGAATTTTTCTTTTTCTAATTTGAAGTTATGGGCACATTTCTGTTTCTTAGACCATATTGCCTTTGCACTTGGGTAAGGAAATTTTGATAGCCTCTTTGATAATCTTTTGTCTGTACTGACAACATATCATCATTAGAAAGAACATACTGTTGATCATCAGGTGCATAAAGTTCTTCACAAAATTCATCCTCCTCAGTTAATAAAACAGGTTGTTGATTTTCCTCAAAAAGATGATTTTCACCTGAAATCAGGGCCCTCTGTATAATTTTTCTGAAAAGGAGTATGAAGTTGTTGCTGACCTTTTTTATCTTCACCCCTTTACTCCATTTTCTTAATCCTGAATTGATTTTTTTATTGTTGACCTCTGAAATTGGGATTTATGATTTTTTGTTCTCCATGTCATCTTTTCCCTCATCTTCTCCATTGTCTTGATCAAAGAATCAAGTTTTCCTCCGATGAAGTGGATGGATCCTCCTTTATGGTAACCCTCTTTTTTGATGTGATTTTTGAATTTTTGATAAGTAGATTTTCCTCAACACTTACTACATTCCTTTGCATGTCTTCAAGGGTAGTAGGAATCTCAATTGGTAAGCCATGTTTGGATCAAAAGCATTTGGATAATGAAGAAGCACCAAGCCAGGAGGAGGCTTATTTTTTTCTAGAATAGAATCATATATCCTATTAAATCTGGCTGTGAATTCTTGCACAGATTCATTAGGATTTCTTTTCAAAGCATTGTACTCGGCCATAATTTGGAGAGGATTATTTTTCTCTTCCCACTTTTCTAGGAATAGGTCTAATAACTATTATTAATTGGCTTCAGAAGCAATTGTTAATGAACATAACCATTTCTTAACTTCCCTTGAAAAAAGTTGTGCTATTATGCACATCTTGGCATCATCATTATCAATTTCTTCAAGATGAGATCAATCACTTTAATTATATGTTGTTGAGCAGTGACCTTTTTTGTCCCATCAAACAAAGGAAATATTTGACCATAATTCTGAGGAAAAGCAGTAAGTTGTGGTGGTAAAATCAAGGGAGCTTGCCATGATTGTTGGAGAAGGTTTAATGTAAATCACAACAGAAGGTGTTGAAAGAGGAAAATACTACAGAGGAGGTGATGGATTGACAGTAGAGGATGATGGAGAAACTGTATGAGAAGGTGTAATAGTAGGTATAGCAGCAAACATAGTCTCTTGCTGGTACTGAATATAGGCATTCTCAAAGGTTATTTGAAACTGATCAACTAAGCTGTGAAGTTTGTAAAAATCTAACCAAACCTTAATTTCACCCTCAAAGGATGAACACTTAGAAAATGGAAAATACATTTAAAATTTAATGGGATCACAAACTGCTTTTGAAACGAATGATTCCGGCTTAGAATTGAAAAAAGATGGCTCAAATTTGAGGTCAAATGATAAATCTTCAGGAACAACCGACTTGGTAGGCAAAGAGGTGGATCTTACAAGTGGAGTTGTACCTTGTTAAAAATTTTGGGACTGTGATTTATAGTTCCTCAAAAGCCTCTCAAGTTCATGAACTATTGGTGAAGTATTAGGATCAGGATTGGACATCATATTCCTTTTGGGGGCCAGTGTTCTTCTGATTTCACACTTTAGCTCGAAATGACTAAATCATTCTTCTCTGAGTGTTAGCACCTGTCACCCACAAGTCTAGCCTTCAACGAACTGTAATAAATATCCCCAGGGAATATTTGACAAAAATTCCCCGGCACCAACGCCAAAATTTTAACTCCACTCTAGTTTCCCAAGGCCGAGAAAGGAAGCTAAAGGGGTAACCACATAACAACTTCCAATTTGGTAGCTAGCCCTACCAAATCAGAGAGGTCTCTCTCTATATCAAGCTCACAGTCAATGAAGTGACTGGAGAGAAAAATAGATCTTAGGCTAGATATTCAGCTCATTAGGGTTTCATTTAGGGTTTTTTGGATCAAGATCATAGATCTAGGAACTAGGTCATGGTTTCAAATGATTAATTGCAGGGATGAAAATGGGGAAAATTAGGTATGTTTAGTGACATATTTGGGTTTTCATTGTGGTATAATATTGAAAAATGAAGGATCAAGATGAGCATATGACTATGAATTTATTCATCAAAAGAAATGAAACACAAACATGAAGATCCCATCAAAACAAAGCATAAAACTTATGTATTCTACTTAAAAAAATAATGAGATGATCACAAGAGAGCACACATATGGTTCTAAGGAGAAATAAACATTCAAATTGATGATAAAAATGAGATGAAACATTTTCAATAAGCATACCATAATAATCTCAAGATAATTATGCAATTGTCATTGATATCACTATAAAAAGGCGTACACAAGCTCCACACTATGATTATCAAGCATTCAATCCTCACAATGAGTTAAATTTGAGTACATATAGGAAAATGGACATCATGCCACATATATGGGTGGAAAAATGATCCAAAACAACTCATTAATGCAACTAATGACTCATAACCTAATTTCTAGGGGAGTTAGAAATAAATTCCCCTTTTTTAGCTAACAAGTTTGTGTATTTGTCTCAAGCCATTAAATACAATATTATATAACAAATATGACCTTGAATGTGCTCATTAACCATCAAATAGCTCATGAGACAGTTTTTACATAGAACAATTTCAAGTTTGACCTCCACATGTCCATAAATGTCCTCAAAACCAGAAGTGCAGCGTGCTCTCTCATAAACGTAGTGAATTTTAGGAGAAGCGTAGAGAAATTTGGGGGGTGATTTGGATGACTTTGAGGGATATTTAAGCTTAAATGAAGACTATTATGGTAGCTGGGGATGTCCTATATACCACTGAATCTTGAAACCAGCAAAAACACTTCTTCAAAACCACTTAAAACTCAACTCTCCACAACTACTCCAGAAGCGCAACGTGTGCCTCCAAACAGTGGTAGAAGTGTGAAAAATTAATGGTTTTTGACCCTTATATGCAAATTTATGAGCTGAAAAGAAACAAAAAGTGGATTCTTAAGATGTAAAAGTCAAGAGACACCTGCAAATTCTTACCATTTGTCATTTGAGGCCCCTGAGAAAAATTGCAGTGCGGCCACACTATGTTTTTGTGCATCTATTTTTCCAAAATGATCAAAATTTTCCCAAAATTCTCTGCTTTTTCATTTCTCAATCATGGCTTCAAGAAACTAAGGATGCATCAACCAAGATTTTAATGTTATCCTTCTTCTTGAGCTTACTTATGGTCTTCTTGATATTTTTTTTCATGTTCTTAACACTAATCTTACAAATCATATTTCTTGTGTAATAGTGCCTTTCCATGTCCCTCTACATGGCAGTGTTTCTATTTTCCTTCTCTAGTGTCTTTTCCAAATACACATTCACTTTTTCAAGAAAATATTCTCTACCTTTCTCATCCTCGACACTCATGGGGTCAAATATAGTACCTTGAGATTTAGCAGCAATTATGGTTTCATGAGCTTGAGGAGGAGATGACTCCTTTTCTTTCTCTTTATTATTTTCCAATGCTCTTGTGGTAGGCCTCCTTGGTTGCCTATGAATATCTCTGTCTTTCATCTGCTCTACATCTATCACTTCCTTACCTTTGTATTTAAATCCTTTTCTGGATGATGGAGGCTATTGTGAGGTACTATGTTGCATCAAGCTCACTTTCAAGTGCCTATTCTCCTTTTTCAATAAGGCCACCATAAAATTTTCCTTAGAAATGTCATCTTGTAACTCTTTGATTTGTGCTTGTTTCTCTTTGATGATGCCTGTTGCAATCTTTTCTCTATGATCGAGCATTTCTTCTTCATGAGGCATTTTTTCATCATTATGCTGGAGGGGTGAATCATTTCCATGTGTAGGTGATTGCTCCATAGCTTCTCCATGAACTTCTTAAACTGTAGCTTCCTTAGGTAGTCTTCTAGCTTGTGACATAGCCAGATTTTTAGGTGCAGGCATGTCTTTAGATATCTCAGGGGAAAAAACCAATATTTTCCCCTTCTTGTAGGTTTGAGAAACCTCTGCCCTAGGCTATCTTTTCGTCACTGAAGGTATGTTAGATGACTTAGCTTTTTATGGCCCAGATGATGTAGGAGTGTTGATGCTTTTGGACCGAGGAGACATCGGCAAAAGAGTTTTTGCCTCCAAAAATTCCTCCCAAGACATATTAATCAGTGTGAACTGATGATGAAATATGAATTTGATCAAACCATGATGAAACAAAATTTCCTAATGATCTCTCCCTTTTATTTTCACTTTCTCAGTCATCTTAACTAGGCTCATGAATAAGTAATCGGGTAGGTTTAGTGCTTTAATGGTAGTGAAATGCATTAGCAACCTTCTGTGATACAGATACAACCTAGAAAACATCACTTCACAAGTGAAATACTTCATAATCAGCTTCATCAAAGGATCATATATATCTAACAATTGCCTGAAAGGAAATATATGAGTGGGATCCTCCTTGTAGTGTGGTTTGAGGAAGAGTTTGTAATTTTCAATATCAAAATCCATCCCCTTAAACAGATTTATCCTCGGTTAGGGATAAACGTGGCTGAAGTTGCGACCTATGCTAATATTGTGAACCGATCCTTGCTATGTTGGTCTTTGTCCCTCTTGAAATTGGTGCCAAAAATACTGGTCAACTTACCATAGTAGCCCACTTCTTGTATCATTTCACAAAAACTAGGCAACCTACCTTTTCAAATGACTCTTTGATGAATGGTGAAGCATTGATTTCCTAAATTCTAGTTGGTTCATATCTGGAGACATGTCCTCATTTTTTTTACTTCTTCTTTTCACTGGCCATAGTGTTGGTCTGCTTAATAAAAACCCTGGTTTGATAGGAGGGAAGGGTAGGGTAGGATTAGGAAAACAGGGGAAAAAGAGCAGTCAGTTTAGGGAGGGAAATGGAGGGGATAAGGGATTGAGAAAAATCTGAAAAAAATAGGGGGGAATATGGATAGGTGTTAGGGACACTTAAGAAGTGGAATTTTTTGAAATGGGTGAAGGAAAGAGGGGGAAAAACTAGAAACATAGTCCAAACCCATAAATGCAGAAAAAGTGTAGTGTGGGTTATGGTTTTTGGGGAAAAATTATGAAAAGAAAGAGATGAGTGTGGGAAATTATTGGGGGAGGTTTTTCAAGTGTGTATAATGGTATTAGGGTAGGAAAAATATGGATTTTAACATTGAACTGAAGCAAAAACCAAGAAAATCATAAGCGCAATGAAAAACCCCCAGGAGATGGATTTCATCTATTTCTCAAGGAAATCATTGTATGAAAGTTGATGAGAGGTTGTAGTTACTTGCTAAAGAGTCCCTGAAGCTTGTATAATGACAAATGATTTTTTTTTTGCTCTTCTTTGGCCTCCAAACCCAAAAACACAGCGTTCTCCCATAAGCATAGCGAGCTAGGGTAGAAACACAATGTGCTTGATGGCAAGGGTGTGGTGATGGAAAATTGCACGCTCTAATGGCTGAGATGAATCAAAATGGTGGAGAAGTGTTTTTAAAGGATGGAATGAAACTTTTGAATTCTTGTATGGTCCTTTTATAGCTTGAAACTCGATTTTGGTGGAGCGACATCATATTTCCTTTTTAGAAGTGACTTGATGAAGTAGTGTATTGCAGCTTGACTTCGTTGTTTGGCAAGGTTGCATCTCCATGTGGGCTGAATATACCTTTGATACCTTTTTTGAAATGTTAGGTCCCTATATTACTAGTATAGTCCCTTATTGTTGTTAGTGTAACCCCCTTATTGTTATTATTGTACCCTTGTAACCCCCATATTGTTATTATTGTGCCCTTAAATTATTATTGTTAGGTCGGCTAGGATTACATTGTGGCCCCATGGACTCCTATATATAGAAAGGAGGTTTTGTAATTTGAATACATCCAAGAATTTTTCATTCATGTAATGTATTGGAGGTTTCCCCCTCAAAGTGGCTTATTTCTAAGGTGTTGATATCTCTTTTCTTCTCTTTTTTGGAGCTGGTTTCGCAACATGAAAACTTTTCCCTAATTACTAACTCCCATGATGGTTACTATCATGATGACATGACTCCCTACATGAATTTTGATGACATGAGCTAATGATGACACCAAATGTATATCTTAAACCATGATTTGGACCTTTGAACCCTTAAAGTATGCATGTTATGATTTGATGACCAAGACACTAATTTTATGACCTATCACAAGGAATGGTGACATGACCATGATGACATTTTATGACCTTGAAAATGGAGGGAGTAGTAGTGACCCCTAGGACATGACTAAGAAATCATTTGACAAATAAAAGACATGTCAAATTTATTTTAAATTTAAAAATTTTGACCAAAGACATCCAACAATACTGAAAGAGAAAAGCTTATCACTAGTGACTCATAGACACTAACATAGTATAAGACCAAAGAAAGCAAGAGAGCATGTGAAAGATCGATATTTTTTGGGTTGGGGTGGGTTGCGAGCCAAACAAAAAATATTTGTAAGTATACAGTTTTTTTGCTGAATATTGTACATTGTGTTATGTATTTTTATTTTTATGAATATCCAACTAATTGTGCATTGAAAAATATTTGTAGTTTGAAGGAACTAATAGAGAACCAATGGTGAGTGAAATATCTCATTATATGGTAGACTTAGAAAATTCCAAACATAATTATATGTCAAAAAATCTAATAGAATGTTCTTTTCCATCTATTGAAGTTGACAGCAGACAAAGAGGAGCTTTATCTACTTTTGAAAACCATAGTGAGGATTATAATCATGCAATGCAATGTATAATTGGTTTGGAAAAGACAATGTCAGTCATAGCCTCCTACATTGAACCTCTTGTTTCTGCATGGAAAAAAAAGGAATTTAACATTGATTTAGATGAGGTAAGCTAATTATTATTCCCTTGCAACCATTGTTGCAATTGAATTTGTAATATGTTAATGTGTTGGTTCTATTTCCCTTCACTCATGAAGCCTTCTTTTATTGGCAATGTCTACCAATCATAGGAGGAAAATGTAAATTTGGGTGGTGCAAGAATGCTAAATGACTCAAAAAAGGGTCATGAACATGTGAAGGTATGTATTAATTCAATAGCATTTTTTGTAGATATCTCCAAGACCTATATGATTTTATTTTTGTGTTATTCAAATTTTAATGTTTTAATATTATATTTATTGTTTTCTACTATGTTATTGTGTTTTAATGTAATATTTGATTTGTGCATAATGAAATCACATACAGGATGTTAAAGGAAAAATGGTTACCTAGAGATTTCTAAAATATGACAAAATTGATGCACCTAAACATTCCCAATCGGTGCCAAATCCTTCTGGTATTTCAGATATTAACTCGGTGAGTGTATATTATTGTGTTAATTCAATATCTATGTATGTTTTTGCAATTTAATTGTAATTATTTTTTTCCTAATATCTATGTATACTTTTTTATTTTTGACAGTGCTTATTAACTCCGGTATGGCATGACCTACTCCAGGTAGGTGACAGAGTGAACATATTAGATCCATATGACAGTGCTATTGTTGGAATTGGATGAATTCAGTCTCTTTCTGTCATCCATGGAGTGCTACTTCGTCCTGAAGACGCAAATATAAATTTCATTAATGTCACAAGTAACATCCCCCTTCCATATGAAGATAAAATAGATTGATGTGTTCGCTTGATATATATTGACTTGATGTACTTTTCCTTTATAGCATAAAGAGTCATTAATATTTTATTTGTTCTTTTAGTTAAAAAATCATTGAAAATGAACATGATTGAGCTACCTACAATTGTATTTTTCCTTTACAAGAATTGTTATTCCTTATATTTTATCATTTATTTAAAAAACATGTTCAAAATGGATGTTAATACATTACCTTTTCCATCCTCACATGTCCTTTTGATGATGGACATATCCATAGTTTTATTTTGAAGTGTGAATAGATTATCCAGTACCTGGTTTAAAATACAATAATTTTTCTTTGCAATGAAACAAAATACTTAGAATATTTTGTTTCCCAGACCATCACAGACTATGTTTCTTCAAGACAAACTAGTTTTAAAGTACTCAAGTAAATAAGTTATTTGTTTGATTTTACAATTTAATGAGATATAAGAGACTATGAGAAATGTGGTTGTTATGGGTATCATGGAAATAGAGCTTATCTAAGGACTGGAGGATGCATCCTTTATAGTGTGCCACGCAAACTAATATTAAATAGTTGCCACCCTGTAAAAATCCTAGAATCCCTGTAAAAGTTATGAAAAATTTTGGGGCTTGGGCACAACACATGAATAATTCAAAGTATGGTGTAGGTGGTGCATTGCACTTATCAAATGTTCATTGGCTAAAATTTAAAGCAAGGAGGGGATCAATTTAAAACAACCTTGTAGAGTTAAGGTACTCAAACTGGTACTTAGATTAGCATGGGAAGATGGTGCAAGAAAAGTGCAGGTTTTCAGGGATTCCCAAGTTATAAAATGGATGAGAGATGAATATTTATGAAAAAATATTTTATATGAAGACAATTTCTAATGATATCAACATTCAAAAAAATGTTTTCCTTTTCATCTCTTTTCAACATATATAGAGGGAGTGCAATATGCCAGAAAATGAACTTTAAAAATAGGACCTAGCATTGACTCCAAGATATTTGCAATGTGGGAAGAGCATGGGGGCATCATATATAACTTCTGAAAACCAACCACTCTTTTATGATAACTCGTATACAGAAAAGAAATTTTTTTTTCCTTAATTTTTGGAATAAGTTTTGAAACTCCTCAGTTGGATTTTATTGCAAATAAAATGTTGACTAAATGATCAAATATATTGTATGGAAGGACTTGGGCACCGTGGATGTCAACTATAAATTTTCCATAGGTTGTTGATTGTATTGGTTTACAATTTGATAATTTGGATGATACAATGGAAAACATGGGAATATTGGCTTGTTGTCACTAATGAAGGATTACTGGTAAGTTATTTGTATGTAAATATGCTATCAGGTATTTTTGAATGTATGTTTTCATTTATGAGATATTTTTTTAAATGTTCATTTCATTTTTCTGTTAAACAGTTAAGGCTTCAGAAATGTTGTTGCTTCCTATGGAAAAATATGGAACAAAATCTCTTGGTTCCATGGGGAACGATACACCTTTAGATATTATGTGAAATAGACTAAAAATAATATTTTAGTACTTAAAGCAGATGTTTCCTCAAGTGAAAAAACCTCCTATTGATCCAATTCATAAAGAATTTATCACCTTAATGGAATGCATGATTGGTCCAGAAGGGGATCTTACAAAAACTAGTGAGAAGCAGTGCCATCGAATTTCTCTTAAAGCTCCTATCCTTTCCATTGAGGAAACATAACCAATTAAAAAAATTAATTATTGAGGTTGGTAGAAAAAAGTGATTGATATGACATTTCCAAAATAATGTGGCTCTAAAGGATTGGAAGAGACCTTGGATAGGATATGCTTGGAGGATCATCCTGTAATTCATGAAGGTTACAAATTACTAGTACTATTAGAAAGAGGTGGGTAATATAAATGAATTTACTTCCCCAACTAGTCTATAGCAGTCATTCTAATAGCCAAAGTAGGCTTTGATCATTATTAATTCAAGGAGTCTACAAAAGGTAATAAATTAATGATATTGGTGGCATTTGGGGAGAGTACATCGTCTGAGCTAGCATCATGATTTTCACTTATTTCCAAGACATGTTGTTAGGCTTATTATGTTTTTTGCATGGTAACTTGTAGGCATGCATGTGAAGGATCCTTCCTACATTAGATTGGATATTTGTTATTATCATTTATTTTAAATGTTCCTCTACAGGGTGCAAATATTTTCTTGTGTGGTCGAGTTCTTGTCCATAAATTCATTGGTGATATTGTTGTTACAAGAGTTCAACAATCAGTGTGGGGTTTATCATCCCTCCTCCACATCATGGTATCTATTCCATTAAAGATATTACACAACTTATTTATGATATTAAGGTAATTATATTGTAATGACTTTAAGGAATAATTTTTGTTTTACTTCTTAAAGAATATGTACACATTGTTTTGTTATGTGCTATTTTATTTTTATTCAATTCTTATAGTGGTCAAAGAATGTGACATGCCTTGGGATATCCTAGTAAGGAGATGGACCGGGCATTAAATTTGAAGGTTAAAAAGGCTTTATTCCTGAAATTTATATGTATTTCTATCAACTAATATGTGCAAAATATGTTTCATAATTTATGCTTAGATACTAGTAGGGCCATTTTTTTTGTGACAAGAAATGCATAGGAACAATTTTCATCTAAACTGTAGACTATAATTTGTTGTGCCTTTTCTGGATGGTCTAGACTCTAGACTCTAGAGACTTCATTGAGTATTATATTTCTTCCCAATCTCTCTTTTCTTGAACTGCACATGATTTCCAATGTTTATTTGCTGAAATGAACATCTCCTAAAAGGATTGTCAACCAAAGTTGGTCAAAACCATCTACCTTCCTCTAAACCAAATGTTGGGGGGCTTTGCATGTAGTAAGGTTTCATGTTGAATATATGATATTTTCAGTGCTAGAAGATAATAAAGACATATTTGACTATTTTGATGGATTTTGTTGTAGAATTCTAATACAAGAGCTAGAATCAGCGTAAAATTGGTCTCTAAAGCTGGAGTTGGAGTGATAGAAAGTGGTGCAGTAAAGGGCCATGCAGATCATGTATTGATTTTTTGAAATGATGCTGGTACTCGAGCATCTTGTTGGACAAGAATAAAGAATGTTGGGTTTCCTTGGAAACTTGGGCTAGCAGAGACTCATCATTCATTGGTGGCTAATGACTTTTGTGGTCAGAAAATTCTATAAACATATGGTCAATTGAAAATATGAAGATATGTTGTCATAGTTTCTCTCCTTGGTTTAGAAGAGTTTGGTTTCATTACAATAACCCTTATCATATGGGTTGCATCATGATGTGTAAATGTCATAAAAACACATGTGTACTTCAATCATATGGCAGCAGAGAGGTTTTGTGTGGGGAATTTAGGTGCAAAAGCAGTGGTTGAAGGAGAAGGAGATTATGAATGTGAATACATGACTCGTGGAATTGTGGTCATCTTTGGAAAAAATGTGAGGAATTTTATAGCTGGACTGAGTGTAGGCATTGCCTATGTTATTAATGTCGATGGAAATTTTGATTCAAGGTGAAATCTTGAATTAGTAGACTTTGAAAATGTTGAATCGGAAGATGATTTCATGACACTAAATATTATGGTACAACAACGCCAACATCACTCTAGCAATCAACTAGAAAGAGAAGTCCTTGTTGATTTGGAAGTTTTCCTTCCAAATTTTGTGAAAGTATTCCCATGAGACTATAAAAGAGTGTTGTGAGAAATCAAGGCTAGAAATACTATGAAGGAAGCAAAGGAGGTTGACTTGATGAATAAATATGCATTTGAGGATCTGAAGAGGATGGAAAAATTTTCTTCAAATCAAAACAAAAAAAGTGACGGGGTTTACAAGGTATATTTTCATGTAGTTCAACTCATGTTTTCTTTATTTTTAATTTCAATTGTATAACATGTATATCATCATCAAATATTAACTCCACTATATAAAATACTTGATACTTTGAAATGATTTGACAACATCATCAAATATTAAGTTGCATAAACATTGATTATGATGGCTTGGTAATGGGGCTAAAATTTGCATCTAATATGCAGTAAAGTGAACCGAAAGTGGTGGCATGGAGACCTACAAAAATAAATAATGTAGTTAATCATTGTGGTTTTCTGATGTATGTATGTGAAATACTTTCATATAATGTTTTTTCAGCACAGATAAATGATTGGAAATAAGCATATGAGGAAAGCAAGTCACGACCACTATTGAAGACACAATCATCTAGGTGAATGGATTGTGGAACTCCCTTTTGTCATCAAGTTATAGTCCAAACATCATTTATTTATTTACCCCTACTTATTTGTTAAAATAGAAAATGAAACATGATGTAGTTATACAGTTAAAAATTCATATGTTATATTCACTGTCTGAGTGTTTTCTTTTTTGTATAATGCAAAGCTTCTTAATCACATTCCTTTTCCCTGTATATTTTTAGTTTTGCTAGATTGTACACTTATTTGTATTCTGAACATGTGAAACTTTTTCCTCCATGCAGGATAATGGTGGATGTCCTCTTGTGAACAAAATACCTGAGTGGAATGAATTAGTGCACCAAGGGCATTGGCAAGGAAGGGAAGAAGGTGTTGGTCACCTGATCTACATTGACGTTTTATAAAAAAAAATCAACAACTTGGTGGCTCACAAGTTGAATTTTTTCTTATAGTGGTATTTTGTTTACTCTGTTTATTTATATTTTCTTTTCATTTTTATTGTCAATGTGTAATTCATTTGTCATTGTTAGACCACACACCCTTGATTTTCTCCAAAAATATTTATAACTAACAAGAAAATATGTAAAAAAATTCATGTTTTTCATTTCTTCCATAGTGGTGAGACATGTGTAGTATTCACTGAAACCGAGCTTGTAATGACAGCTTCAAAAAAATAACCTGGAGCTACCAAACTAATGGAAGTTTTATCCTACTTTATTTCCCTACAGACATGTACGTAAGTTTTGGATGTATGGAGCCTTGATTGTATAATTTATTTGCTACCTTATACTATCTTTCTGTTCAGTATTCTCCAATTATAGAGTAAATTTGAACTGTTTGGCTATGTTATTTTTCATTGTATAGTCTATATATGTTTTATTGTCTTAATCTATGTACGTATTCTCCTATGATAAAGCCAATTTCAAATGATAAGGATTATTTCCCTTCAGATTATTCAAGCAGAAAGGGAATGCTTGATTGAAAGGAAACATATACAATAAATGGAAGATAAATTATTGACATCACAAGATACAGTGAAAACATTGAAGCATGAGTTGAAAAGAAAAGGAGAAGTACCATAGAAGATGAAAAAAGTGATGTTCCCGTTGGATGATAATTGTCTTGATCTAATGTTTTATTCCTCAAAATATTCAAATAAGAGAAATGTCCTAGGGTTAAAGCTTTAGACTATTTTTCTAGGCATTTGTTATTAGAAGAATAGATTTCTATTATTATTACGTTTAATAATGCTACTAATTCACAAAATAACATTGTATGGGGTATTTTTTGCTATTTTTTTTCCCATTCTATTCCACCCAGCAATGCAAGTAACATCGTCAACAAAGAAATCACCTGAGTGCATGATTACTAGAAAATCTAGTTTTCCATCTATAATTATGCAGTGCAAAGAACGACATATACCTGAAAATGGAGATAACTGGGGAAGATATAGAGAAACTACTAATGAATCAACTGCAAATGTGTTTCCTTTATCAGAATGAAATGAGCACAAATAATGCATGTCTACTGAGAATTATTTAAGGCCGCGGTGAGTTGAGGAAAGACAGATGGCAATCACTGTTTGTTTTAAAGGCCAAAAATATACACCTGTAACTACTGCTGCAAGTTTAACATAGGATTACTATACGCATGCAAGGGGACAACATGTTTCTATTGTAATGGCATATCCTTGTGCCAAGCTCTAAAATACCAATGTAAATGTTGATTTCAAAGGCATGAATTTTGTGAAAAAAGAAAATGTTGGATGTTTTCTTTCTCAAAGCACAATATGTGTAACCTCTATAGGGAAAATTTGTAAACTTGATAAAGTTTCCATCCATTTGGATAGAAAATCATCTCCAACTTTAGATTATGATGCCTCCCTAGGTGTTGAGAGAAAAGTAGCTACGACTGATACAGGTGTTATTACAGCTAGAAATGTAGAAAAGAAAAATATTGTGTATTGTCTAGATGCATATAGTGTATCATTTCTTCCACAAGATAGAGAAGCAAGTCCACAGGAATTTGAATCTTCTCATACTTATGGTTGAGATGAGAAAGTTGCATCTTCTACTAGGGAGAGTCTAGAAATGAAAGTTGAAAACAAATATGCAAATATTTATGGACTGGATACCCATAAGCATGTTGAAGAGAAGGGAAATCCATAAGTTGATTTCAGTACCTATAGCAAGCTTCTTGTTAATTATGGAGTAAGTGTACAATATACACTATATAACTCAATCATGGATTCCTCTCAAGAAAATATAGGCGTAAAATTAGAGACTATAGATAATAGGAATGATGGTGGAGGTGCAACTCTGATAGGGATAGTTCAAAGTGATGGAAATAAAGCAAGGTTATCAGGTAGATTGGATCTTACTAGACAAGAATGTGAGGGAGAAATTTTAGCTAGCACGTCTTCTATGATAAAGAATTAAAAAAAAAAATCATTGTGAGATGATAGATATCAATGTGGGCCATGGTCTAGAAACTAATGTGAAGTCTCCTAAGCAATAGACACACAACAAACTTACTAGGTTTACATTTCAAAGGAAGCGTAGAAGAGAAGGTCCATTTCAAAAAAATGGAAACTTGGTTCAGGAAGAAAATAACCCTAAAAAGGGGGAAACTAAACATCATGAACATTTTCCTAGTAGTCCATCTAGTAAATAACCACAGAAGCACATAATGATTTTGTTGGCATCACAAAAGTATAGATTGATATATATTAGATACAAAAATAATTCAAACTTGACGAGCTCCTTGCATCAATAGCACGTTATTTCGAGAAGACTCAACATACATCTCAAGCTCAAACACAGAGGAAGGGTAGAAGGTGTTGGTCACCTAATCTACATCAACATTTTATAAATATTGTTCAGCATCTTGGTGGCTCACAAGGTGAGGCTTTTATTATAGTGGTATTTTGTTTACTCTATTTATTTATATTTTCTTTTCATTGTGTAATTCCTTTTCCATTGTTAGACCACATGTAGAAATTATACAACATGCATGTATATCTTAGATTCACCCGATCTAACAATTTACTAAAGTTAAATACTGAATCGCTTCTACAAATATTTTGCGGAATAAAAAAAAAACACAATTTCCAATCACATGAAGCAAAGAAGAATATATCAAAACCACAACACCAGATATTCTTGGGGAAATATTACTGCTCAAAACCCCTCTATCACATATTTTATATTCCACAAGGAATCATGAAACAATTACATACAATTCTTCTCACAAGAATCCTCCTGTATTTAGCTAATTGTCTCACACTGTCTCAGATAAAATTGGGCCAATACTCAGCCAATTTTCTGCCTCCAGATGGCCTGCCTTGCTCACACAGTTCCTAATAAATGCACTCCTTAATCACAAAGAATTTAAGACTTCCTCAACTGCATTGAGTATCATGGGCATCCTGTGGTGTTTTAACTACACCTGGTAGTTAGCTAATATCACAACTGATAGTTACACATCCCTTTCACCTAGATCTCAACTGGGTCTCCATTGGAACTGACATGCATGCAATTAATAATAGTAAAAACATCAGTTTCATGTGATATCACTGCATGTGAATTAATTAATATTTAATTCACTTGATCTATCACTAGTGTATCTGCAGTTACAACTAGCACAACTGACTTTAACTCACTTAACTGAGTTAAACTGATTTAAAACTTGCATTAACTCATGCACCACTACACTTCCAACTCTGTTACAACTAGAATCACTCAGTTACAACTCAAGTCACTCTACATGTCCCACCAACCAACCTCTTAACTTGAAATTCACTTAGCTAATTGATTTTCCACTTTAGTTAACTATTTTCAAGATATCATTGAGAATATATTATAGTTTAATGTCCATCTAATATTAAGGGATAATGAAAATATACATGCATATATAAATAGACATGCACATACATCTATAAATATACATACACCTAAAAATAGCTTGTGTGGGCCCCACCCTAGTGTAGGTGCTTAATTTTCACTAGGATCATGGATGTTGTTTCTGGATGCCAATTTCACTGTTTCTTGTTGCAAACTTCAACACTCCCTCTCAACAAGAAAGGAATGTCCTTGAATGTGACATGCAACTCTTTCTCCAAAAACATTTATAAGGAACAAGGAAATATGTATAAGTTTTCTTGTTGTTCATGTCTGCCATAGTGGTGAGACATATGTAGTATTCACTTAAACTGGGCTAGTAATGAAAGATCCACAAAAACAACTTGGAGTTTCCAAACCAATGGACATTTTATCCTACTTTATTTCCCCACAAACATGTACATAATTTTTGGATCTATGGAACATTGATTGTATAATTTATTTTCTACCTTATACTAGCTTGCCACTTAGTATTATCCAATTATAGAGTAAAGATCAACTATTTGGATTTCTTATTTTTCATTGTATAATCTATATATGTTTTACTGTATTGATCTATATACATATTCTCCTATGTTAAATCCAATTTCAAATGATAAGGATTATTCCCCTTCATATTATTCAAGAAGAAAGGCCATGCGTGATTGAAAGGAAACATATAGAAGAAATGGAAGCTTAATTACTGACATCACAAGATACAGTGAAAATCATTGAAGGCTAAGTTTAAAATAAAAGGAGAAGTACTGGAGAATATGAAAGAAGTTATGTGCCCATTGGATGATAATTGTCTTGATATAATTCGTTCTTCCTCATAATATTCAAGTAAGAGAAATATTCTAGGGTTAAAGTATCATATAGTTTTCTAGGCATTTTTTATTAGAAGCATAGCTTACTATTTTTATTACCATTAATAATTCTAATAATTCACAAACTAACATTGTTTGGGGTCTTCTGTGCTCTTTTTCCCCCCATTCTATTCCACCTAGAAATGCAAGTAACATCGTCAACAAATAAATCACTTGAGTGCATGCTTACTAGAAAACCTAGTTTTCCACCTATAATTATGAACTGCAAAGAACAAGATATACCTGCAAATGGAGATAACAAGGGAATATATGGAGAAACTGCAAATGAATCAATTGCAATTTTTTTTCATTTATCGGAATTAAATGAGAACAAAGAACACATGTCTACTGAGAATGATTTGAGGTCACAGTCAGTTGAGGAAAGATAGATGGAAAGAACTATATATTTTAAAGGCCAAACATATATACATGTAACTCAGAATTATTGTACACATGTAAGGGGACAACATATTTCTATTGAAATGGAATATACTTATGCCAATTTTGAAAACACCAATGTAAATGTTGATTTTGAATACATGAATTCTGTGAAAAAATAAAATGCTAGGTGTTTTCTTTCTCAAAGCACAATATTTGTAACCTCTACAATAAAAAGTTGTACACTTGACGGAGGTTCAGTCCATTTGGATAGAAAATCATCTCCAACTTCAGAGTTTGATGTCTCCCTAGGTGTTGAGAGAAAATTAGCTATGACTGATACATATGATATTGTATTTAGAAATACAAAAAAGAAAAAATATTGTGTGACTTGTCCAGATGTATATAGTGCAGCATTTCTTCCACAAGATATAGAAGCAAGTGTGTGGGAAGATGAATATTCTCAGACTTCTGGTGGAGATGAGAAAGCTACATCTTCTACTAGGGTAATTCTAGGCATTAAAGTTGAAAACAAATATGCAAATATTTTTGGATAGGATACCAATAAGCATGTTGAAGAGAAGGGAAATCCATAAGTTGATTTTAGTACCTCTAGCAAGCTTCTTGTTAAGGATGGAGTAAGTGTACAATCTACACTATATATCTCAACCATGAATTTATCTCAAGAAAATATAGGCTTAACCTTGGAGAATATAGATAATAGGAATGATGGTGGAGGTGCATCCCTAAAAAGGATAGTTCAAAGTGATGGAGATAAAGAAATATTATCAGTTGGATTGGATCTTACTGGACAAGAATGTGAGCAAGAAATTTTAGCTAGCATGCCTTCTGTGACAAAGGGCTCAGAAAAAATTCATGGTGAGATGACAGATATCAATGTGGGTTAGAGTCCATAAACCAATGTGAAGGCTCTTGAGAAACAGACACATAACATACTTACTAGGTTTACATTTCAAAGGAAGTGTAGAAGAGAAGGTCCATTTCAGCAAAATAGTAACTTAGTTCAGGAAGAAAAGGACTCTAAAAAGGGGGAAACTAAAGAGAATGAATATTTTCCTAGTAGTATGTCTAGTAAATCACCATAGAAACACAGAATGATTTTGTTGGCATCGCAAACTTCTATCTTGAGATAGATTAGATACAAAAAAATTCAAACCTGACAAGCACCTTGCATCAATCTCCTATTGTCTTGAGAAGACTCAGCATACATCTCAAGCTCAAACACAGAGGAAGGGTAGAAGGTGTTGGTCCACTGATCTACGTCGAAATTTTATAAATGTTGTTCAACAACTTGGTGGCTCACAAGGTGAGGATTTTCTTATAGTGGTATTTTGTTTACCCTATTTATTTATATTTTCTTGCCATTGTGTAATTCTTTTGTCATTGTTAGACCACACACCCTTGGGTTTATTTATAAGGAATAAGAAAATATGTAAATGTTTTTGTGGTGTTCATGTATGACATAGTGGCGAGACCTTTGTAGTATTCACTTAAACTGAGGTAGTAATGATAGCTCCACAAAAACAGCTTGGAGCTGCCAAACCAATGGAAATTTTATCCTACTTTATTTCCCTACAAACATGTACATAATTTTTAGATGTATGGAGCCTTGATTGTATAGTTTATTTGCTACCTTATACTATCTTTCCGATCAGTATTCTCCAATTATAGAGTAAAGCTGAACTGTTTGGATTTCTTATTTTTCGTTGTATAATATATATATATATATATATATATATATATATATTATTTTCTTGATCTATCTACACATTCTCCTGTGATAAATCCAATTTGAAATGATATGTATTATTTCCCTTCGGGTTGTTCAAGCATAAATGGCATGCGTTATTGAAAGGAAACAGAAACAAGAAATGGAAGCTAAATTATTGACATCAGAAGATATAGTGAAAAAATTGAAGGATGAGTTGAAAATAAAAGTTGAAGTATCGGAGAAGACGAAAAAAGTGATGTGCCCATTGGATGATAACTATCTTGATCTAATGTGTTCTTCCTCATAATATTCAAGTAAGAGAAATACGCTAGCGTTAAAGCTTCATATTTTTTTCTAGGCATTTGTTATTAGAAGCATAACTTGCTATTCTTATTACTGTTAATAATGTTACTAATTCACAAACTAACATTGCCTGGGGTCTTATGTGTGCTTTGTTTTCCCATTCTATTCCACCCAGCAATGCAAGTAACATCATCAACAAAGAAATCCCCTGAGTGCATGCTTACTGGAAAAACTAGTTTTCCATATGTAATTATGAAGTGCAAAGAACGACATGTACCTGCAAATGGAGATAACCAGGGAATATATAGATATACTACTAATGAATCAACTTCATATGTGTTGCCTTTATCATAATGAAATGAGAACAAATAATTTATGTCTACTGAGAATGATTTAAGGTCGTGGTCAGTTGAGGAAAGATAGATGACGAGCATTGTCTGTTTTAAAGGCCAAAACAATATAATTGTAACTACTGCTACAATTTTAACACAAGATTGCTATACACATGCAAGGGGACAACATGTTTATATTGAAATAGCATATCCTTTTGCCGAGTTTGAAAGTTCCAATGTAAATTTAATTTTTGAAGACACGAATTATGTGCAAAAATAAAATGTTGGGTCTTTTCTCTCTCAAAGCACAATATTTGTAACCTCTACAAGGAAAAATTGTATACTTGATGGAGGTTTAGTCCTTTTGGATAGAAAATCATCTCTAACTTCAGAGTCTGATGTCTCCCTGGGTGTTGAGAGAAAATTAGCTATGACTGATACAAGTGCTATTGCATTTAGAAATACAGAAAAATAAAAAATATTGTGTGTCTTTTCCATATGTATATAGTGTAACATTTCTTCCACGAGATATAGAAGAAATTTCATGTGAAGTTGAATCTTCTCATACTTCTGGTAGAGATGAGAAAGTTTCATCTTCTACAAGGGGGAGTCTAGGCATGAAATTTGAAAACAAATATGTAAATATGTGTGGACTGGATACCAATAAGCATGTTGAAGAGAAGGGAAATCCAGAATTTTATTTTAGTACCTCTAGCAAGATTCTTGTTAAGGATGGAGTAAGTGTACAGTCTACACTATATATCTCAACCATGAATTCATCTCAAGAAAATATAGGCGTAACCTTGGAGAATACAAATAATAGGAATGATGGTGGATGTGCAACTCTAACAGGGATAGTTCAAAGTGATGGAAATAAAGCAAGGTTATCAGTTGGATTGGATCTTACTGGACAAGAATGTGAGCGAGAAATTTTAGCCAACATACCTTCTACGACAGATGGCTCAAAAAAAATTAATGGTGAGATGATAGATATCAATGTGGGCCAAGGTCAAAAAACCAAGGTGAAGTCTCCCGAGCAACAGGCATAGAGCAGACGCACTAGGTTTACATTTCAAAGGAAGCATAGAAGAGAAGGTCCATTTCAACAAAATGGTAACTTGGTTTAGGAAGAAAATGACCCTAAAAAGTAGGAAACTAAATAGCATGAACATTTTCCTTGTAGTTTGTCTGGTAAATCACCACAGAAACAAATAATGATTTTGTTGGTATCACAAAAGTCTAGATTGGTTGTTGAGTCTTCTCAAGACAATACACAATTGATGTAATGTGCTCATCAAGTTTGTAAAATAATCTATATATTTTCTCTTTTACTTGCACTAGCATCATTAATATAAATTTCAAAGAACTAGTGGATCATTTGTAAAGTTTATGAAATTAATTTCCCACCTATATGAATCAGTGTGAAAATTTTCACATACACATATCTTGACTCTACTAATTGAAATCACAGATTTAAACTCTGTGCAAAAGATAATTTTCTTATGTGTTTACATGTTTTCCTCTTGCATGGGTTTGATCTTCTTTAGCATGAACCATTTTACTTATTCTATTTCCTACTTTGAAAAGAAAAAAATTTGAGATACCTAAGGGAAATACATGTAACACCAAGGATTTATTTGATCAATTAGAGTGCTGAATTTTGACAATCTTTCAATAAATTTAATGTGATGTAAGAGTTAATATCATATTTTTCTTACTGCACTTTGAAACATTTCCTTGATGCAGCTTATCTCATTTTCAGAGAATAAATCATGTTGATGATATGATGAGACAGTGCCTCGAATAAAAATGGGAGATGAAAGGACAAGAATTTGTGATTGCCAAAATTCATCTTAGTTCTATTGGCACTACAATAATTTTGTCAATTTGGGAAGCTAGGCAGGGTGAGCATGGATCAAACTAATGCATTATTTTCCATGTTTTATGACTACAACCTACTACATGTACTCATTATATTTCCATCTTAAAGAGTTGTGCATCAGATCATGAATATTCACAGTGAGTTAATGACAATCAAATCCATTTTTCATTGTGATTAAGATTCGAATATTTCCTTATGTTGAATTTTATTCTATTAGGAACCTAGATGTTCATTTAAATCAATTGATAAATATTTCTATTAGGAATTTAAGTGTCAGGTCCAAGGTTTGAAGGAAATCTAACACGGTATCAGAGAAAAAAATCTAAATAAAGTTGATCTCAGAATCTCAGAAGCTAGGTCTTGTACATGACCACCGGGCTAGGTTTGACTCTGATCGTGCAAAAGCAATTTTCTTAGGACCGAAGTAAATCAGTCGTATAGTGCCCTGAACCAATTTTTAATTTTTTTTAAGGTTTGAAAATGGGTCATATAGATCAGTCTGTGTGTTCTATAAGGGTTAAATAAATTATCCACAAGTGACAAGGTTGTGTAAGTCACGGAAAAAAACAAAGTGGTTGAAATAAGGGTCAAGCCCTACTGCCAATAGGAAAATAAAACTACGCGAATAAGGGGTGGTTGACATTCTGGTTGGTAGAAAAGGATCTACCAGCATCTCCTCGAAGAATCACGTAGTGTCAAGTGTATTTTTCCAGGAGATGTGGGAAGGTATGGTCGACAGTCGTTGGTGGAAGAATTGTGGCATGCAAGAAATACCGCACTAGAAAAAAACAAAACCACAAGAAGCATAAGGTGGTAACTCACTAAGAAGGAAGCAACACAGGTTAGACTAGTCGACACCCCTCATTCGTTGAGAAATCACAAGGGAGAAGGGATAGAAATGACCAATAGAAGGCCAATTGTCAGCATAGTTAGTATGTGGATGGAGGAGTGTTATTAGAGCCAACTAGACTTGTGTTAGTGAAGTTTTAGTAGCCACCACGCATGTGATCAAGTAGCCTAGTTGAAGCCACAGTGACAGGCTGTCAAGTACAATCCGACTGAGAATTGGAGCAACTGCAGTTGACAAGCGGGGAATCGCATAGATCATAGTCATAGGTAAGAAGGTGGGTTTTCAGGTCAGGTGCAGGAGCTTGCATCAAACTTCCTACACCTACATCCAAAATACTCTTGCCTTCAAAATGGTGCACGTTCTCAAATATAGTTTTTTAATAAGCATACATCCTCATGTGTCACATTTGGGAAAAGAGTTGTAGGGAATCTCCACAATTCCCTCGTTGCCCATTTATTTCCTTGTACCAAATCACTAACATTTGTGCATAACTTTTACTAATAGCAGACATTTTCTCTCCTCAACACCTCATAATTATGAAAATTTTCCTAAATATGTTGTTTATCAACGAACTTTTCCTCATGAGAAGGTGTCTCATCTCGAGGAGAAATTTTCTCATCAACAGACCATTTTGAGGGAATTTATAAAGAGGATTATAGAATAAATTTAAGAGATATAGTTAAATATGACTTCATATTTCCCCCTCTTTGTAGGTGAGGTGGGTAATGAGGCACTGATGGATCAAGTATCAAAGGAATAATTACAAACAATTATGCAAATGATAAGAACCCTTAGCAACTTAGCAGGATAATAGAATTCTTCCAGGGGTTCTATGACTTCCTTTAAACATACCAACTAAGAATTTCTAACAAATTAAAATACACAGGCAAGATTTGAGAGCTTTGAATTCAACATTTCAGGCTTTAATCCCAAAAATTAGACAAGAATGAGATGATTTCAAACCCATATCTCTATGTAATTTCATCTACAAAATCATTGAAAAATTATTGCATTTAGGGTCAAAATCCACTAAGCTGATTCGATGTCATTAGAAAAAAAAATCATTCTTCCTGGAAACAAAACCATTATGGAATAGGACTAGCCCAAGAAGGAATTTGTAACATCAAACCAAAAAATTACAATAAATGTTAGTGAGTTTGTCTTTCCAAGGCATATGATAGAGAAAAGTGGCTTTATTTAGGGTTACTCATCCATATAGGGTTCAATGTGAAATTGGTTAACTAGATAATGCATTGTCTTTCCTCAATATCTTTGCAATTCTAATTAATGGCTCAGCCTATTCTTCTATCATGCCTACAAGAGACCATGGGTAGGTATGAATAATGGCCCCTCTGCTATTTTTTACTGTAGAGTAGGTGGTCTCAACAGAGTTATAACAGAGTAAAAATAATTATAAGCTTGAAACTATAAAAATAGGAATTTCCCTAAACTTGACATATTTACTCTTTGTTGATTATGTTTTGCTTTTGGGTGATAGGACCAATGCAGATGCAATTAAGATGAAGGATCCCACCCTTGAAGAACCAAAATTCCTACCTTAAAAACTACCAACAACTGAGGATCTATAAGAATCAATACCATCTTTATTTGAACCTAAATAGTCTTATTATCTCCAAGTATTTCCTTAATCACAATGACTAGTAGATTCTCCTCATGGATTATTTCTCTCATTCTATATATTAGTAAAATCCACAAAATGTATCCCTAGATTTAGAGCCCAAGAATATAATTGTTATCATTTAAATTATCCATATCTCTTAGATCCCAAAAATCCATTTTCTTTGGATAAGCTTTATCTATAACCTCAAAATCAACCCTATTATAAGCTAAAGGACCTTTATGTCCTCTTGAGTCTTGACAAAGTATGATGGAATGAAATTGGTTGAAGACCAGATCTAGGTTTACCATGTCAGAACTTCGGTTCATTGAGATGGCGACCTTGGTTTGAAGATATCCACCATACAAACTAGGGCCACCCATCCTTATCGCTTTCATCTCTCTTTCATCATCAAGACTAACATACTGAGGACCTATAACCCGTGGAGGCCCATGGTAGTCATTGCAAATAATTTATTAGAATACATGCCATGTCCACAAGCTTTTTTATTTAATATTTGCATCCAATGTGGCAATTTCTTATTATGAGATTTACCACATTCGAAAATGTCATCATTCACATCGTTTTGAAGAAGTCTACAAATTAGGTCAACATAATTTTTTTCACATTTACAACTTCCCTCACATTTTTTGGTTCCTTAAGCTCGAGAAATTTCATAACAAAAATAGGTAAAGTCAAACAACAAAAATGGTACACTCTCTTTTCATTTGCTAATATTAGATTGAAGTTTTATTAAAGACATTGTTTGTTTGTTTGTTTTTGTTAGAAAGGGGTTTTCTCTTGGGTTTATCTCACTTTAAATTTATCATATGTAGCATGTTGAGAAATGGGAAAGAATAATGTGTGACATTTATCCTGTAGAAATTGATGTTGAATAAAAGGATACATAGTTTAACAAAGCTACAGTTCACTTTGGTAAAGGCAGAGGAACATCTTAAAAAGTTGTTTAAGAATACACCATATACAAATTTTGAACATAAGTAATATATGCATTTTTATTTTGCAGATATGTTCTTTTTTCTACCCAAGATATCACAACAAGAAAAATATTCATATTGTAGAAATTGTTTGAGGACCTCATTGAGGTTGATTTTTCTGATGCCCTACTTGATTGGCACTTTCTCATATGTTAGGAAGGCTTTAAATATGAATTAATATTGTTGATAACTTATAGAAGCCTGTGTAATATGCTTGAAGAGCCCGACGTTTCGGGTGAAAACTTCACCCATCTTCAGGAGAAAGAAGTTTAGCATAAGATCATATTACATAGATTTCTAGAAGTTCTCAACAACATTATGTATCTGACTGTGGAAACGTTCACACCTTAAATGAATTAATATGTTCATGAAACAAATAAGATTCAAATTTTATAAATATAAAAGATTAAAAAAAATGCAAATGCCTTTGTTTGATTTGTTACTTGACTCCGTTATGGGTAGGTTATAGGAAATGTGATTGGAAAAAGGATGGGGAGAAAATGCATGGCACACCTTGGATATGATTCATTTGATGTTAGAGATCCTTTAGGCACCTGAGCCATCGACTTTGGAAATGTTTCTAGTAGGAATTCCTATGGTTTTTAATGTTGTGATTATTTCACCTCATGGTTATTTTGGGCAAGAAAATGTTTAGGAATTCCATACATGGCATCGATGGACAGGTAAACAATTTTTTTATAATTGAAATTTCCATTCAATGATATCATCTCTTTATTGTTTGATTGTATTTTAGACGTTTCTTTTGATTTTGTTTTTTCTTTTAACTATGAAATTAAAAATACTTGGTATCATGTAAATTTAAACAACAACCAAATCTTGAAGATGAAATTGGTATTACACTATATTGATTGGAATCCCTATAAATATTTTGTCCTAAAATATTTTCATGACTATCTGAAAATTTTACTTTCATGTTTTTATTTGAGCACGTGTTGTTTAAATACTTGACAAAGTTCATGCGTTAGAAAATAAAATGTTGTTGTGAATAAAACAACAAGGATTAAACATCACACCTCAGATTATTTGTTTTCACAAGTTATCTACAACTTGATCTTTTTAGCATATAACTTAGTTGACATGATTGTTCCTAAGATTTCCCTGAAGGTTGAATACTAAGTTACTAAGGTGTTATTTTCTATATATGGTGAAATTTTATTTGATTTTTTTATACAGGTCATTTGGCCACATTATAGTGGCCACTATTTCCCCACTGAAGAAAATATGTTCGAGTTTCTAACTTGTATTGGGGAAAATGGCTTTGACATTGTTGATGTTGAGGTATATGTTGTATAAAAAATTTATAGTCTAATTTAGTTTATATTCTAGTGTTCATTTTCTTTCATTTCTTACACTCTGCATTGCATCTTCTTTTGTTTCCAAAAAATGAACTTAGTATTGATGGTAAGAAGCAAGAATTGAAGAAAGAGGAGAGAAATAACATTGTAGCGACAAATGAAAGAAGAGAGAGAAGAGAACTGGTCTGGTGATACCCTTAGAGCCAATATCCCCCATAAGACACACATTTAGAGACTGATGGTCAAGTCTTCAGAGTTGGTGAATTCATCTACAATGCCTTGGCAACACAATGATAATGTTTTGAAGTGATGAAACATTATTTCATATGTAAATTATAGTCCAACCAATATTAAGTTGGAAACTCATATTGTAATACTTTAACATTTCATATAATATAATTTATGTGGTTGAAACTATTTATAGTTGCACTTGATATTATTTAGTATTGTAATTAACATATGAAATTTTGTGTTTTCATATTAGATGAACATGCACATTGTATGACATTTTTTAAATCATACAAATTAATTTATGTTGATTAATAATGAATACAAAATAAATTTAAAGCTACTAAATTGGTAATTTATATTGATTAATGATCAACACAAATAAAATGAATATATGACTAAATTAGTCATTTATAATGATTATTTATGAAAGTAAATGAAATTAATATAAACTATTAAATTAGTCATTTATATAATGAATATGAATCTACCAAAAAAAGCTAAATGACTACTGCAAATGATAAATTTGTGATTACAAATGACGACTAAATTTTGCATATATATAACTATTAGTAGATAATTTACAATATCTTATAACACAGCTAAAATCCAGTCATATTTCTTTTTTCATTAATTGGTTTCAAAACGATGACTAAAATTTGCTTATATATAACTTTTAGTAGCTAGTTTATAGTATCTTATAACACGACCAACATTTTAATCATATTTCTTTGGTCATTAATTGATTTTCTTGGGTGATCACATTGTAATATATTTTGTTGTATATTTGATCATTAATTGTGACAATTAATGACCAAATCAATGACTAAATTAATGACCAAATTAGTGACTAAATTAATGACCAAATATACTACTAGACAACACAATTGAGATAACCAATTAATGACTAAGCTAAAAATGACTAAAAGTTAGTCACACTATAAGATATTGTAAATCACTACTATCAATCATTGACCAAAAAATGCTTGTTTATATGCAAATTTTAGTCATTTTTTATTTATTAACTAATTAGCCATTTTGTACTAGTGTTAGGATTGAGTTTCAAGGAAAGCTTCCATGTTTGAATCCACAAAATTTTTCCATGACACAAGATTTTTTATATGCTCCATAGCATCCATGACAATGAGTCTTATGAGACCATGATGATATATGTATTAATGTTTTCCCTTTATTACCCTTTGGCTCATTTATATTATGGACTGAAGAATATTAAGCGATGAATGTTTAATCTTCTCAGAATAGGGAGTTCCATCTGGAACCTCAGCTCATAAAGTAGTCTAAATTGATATGCATATAAAACATTGAGCCTCCCCTCACAGGATATGTATTTCATAATGTAATAGGTCACCTCATCCCATGGGTAGGGTAGACTCTCTCTTCTATCCTGATTTTTATCTTCAATCAATTTCCACTCAGGGAGGAAGAAGTTTTTTTGGTTTTGATAGCCTATGTTCTCTCCTCCTTCCTCCACCTTACTCCTAGGGGAAATGTGGTCACCTTGCTAATGATTTTTTTGTTTAAATGGATAATACCTCTCACAATGTGGTAGCACTATCTTCCCTAGTGAGGTTGGAGGCCTACTGCAAGCTTATAAGTAATTTTATCATCAAACCCTTTGAATTTCTCAAATAATTCCAACCATTGGTGGTTTGCAAATATATTTTTAACAGGAGGGTGTTGGTGGATCCTTGATGATTCTCTGGGCTCTCTTATATTAAATCCACCCACCATGACCCCTATTTTATTATTTCCAAAGTTTTAGAATGGAATTATGCTACCAATTATAAGTTTTTAGAGAAATTTATGGTTTCATAGTAGAGATAGAAGGAGTAGTTATGCTTGTTATTTAGGGGAAGAAAAGATGAAGATTATGATTATTTCATAAGAAAAATCCACACTTTTAATTTCCTTTTATTTTCAAAAGCTTTCTACATGATGTTCTTATGGACAAAATATGAACAATTCCACACAATTTTTGTGCATAGGAGGTGAGAATAATTATTTACTTACCCTTCCCTTGGAGGCTTCTTCATAATTCTAGGTTTTTGTGGGAAAAATTGTGCAAGACCAAGACCTTTTTCACCTCTTGGGACAATCTTGTAGCACATAGTTTGTATCTTGTAGCACATAGTTTCTATCTTGTAGAACACAGTTTGTATCCTATGACATGTTGGGTGTGTGTTATATTCTTTCCACAAATAGTCGCACGTGGACCTACCTATGGTTTTGTGCATGGATTTTTCACATGGTTTTGGGCATGATGGTTTTCTATCCATGGTATTTTGTAGATCCGGTCAAGGTAACTATGGTTATGTTTTAATACAGGGTTAATGGATTGGGGTTTATGAATGCTTCAGCATGTATATATATGCATTGTAACATTGAAAAGAATATAATGAAAAATCAATCTGGTAGTCCCGGTTGTTGGATCCAGGGGAAAATATATGTGTATATTTGTTTTATGTTCTCGCTATTTTTTATTTTCCTATTTTAAGAATTTGTTTGAAGGTAATTTTTGCACATGGTTAGAACATTCATTTAGTATCAAAGCAATTTCTGCTTCATGGGGATGCCTTGCTACTAAGTGGTTTTTCTCGGGCCTATGGTAGACCATGTTCAATGGTTGATCTATGCGATCAATTCTTGCGATGAAAGAATATGGAGAGAAGTGGAAATATAGAGATCGATAAATTTAATGGTTATATTTTTGAGTTGTGGAATCTCAAGATGGAGGATCTGCTGGTGGATAAAGAGTTGTGGATCGTAGTAGATCTGGGTACTAAACCAACGATAATGTCAAATGAATATTGGGCGAAGTTGGATCAGAAAGAAAAGAGAACAATACGGTTGTATATCTCCAATTTAGTATTGTTTAATGTATAAGGGGAAGCTACAACGAAGGCTTTGTGGGACACGTTAGGGACTTTGTACCAATCGAAGTCTCTGGCAAACAAACTTTTTCTACGGAAAAAAAATGTATAACCTCAGAATGAGCATCTGAATGCCTTCAATATTGTGGTAATCTAGTTTTTATTTGTTTATATTAAAATATTAGATGAATATAAATGCATCAGTCTGTTGTGTTCTCTACCAGATTCGTGGGATAGTTTGGTTTTTACAAAATGTAGTAATACAACTACCTTGAACTTTGATGAAATAGTCTCATCCTTGTTGTCAGAGGAGATGAGACAGAAAAATATGGAGAGCCATAATGGAAATGCCTTGTCTATACAAGGACGGTCCCATAACATAAATAAAAATGATTCCTCGAGTGGGAGATCTAAAATTGGATGTTATATTGGACTATTTGCTAATGCAGATATAATCATTCTCCCTAGATTTCCAACAAAGCCTAGTAACAAGCATACAATCAAGTTAATATTTCCCTAAGTCTATAATTACCTTAATCATAAATTAGAAAGATGAGAAATTAAATGCCTACCTTTCATGACATGATTTATGAAGGTCCCTGCTATGTTTTGATGCAGCTCCTAAATGCTTGAAACCAAACCTGCAAACATAGAAACATTCAAAGGATCAAAGGCGTATGCAGCATAAATGATTCAATAACTAGAGCTAGTGATCAATGAGACTAGTAAATAACATCATTTTAATGGACAAATAGAAGTAGCGTAAATCATTCACAGATTCCATTAAACAGTGCAGTGGGATGAAGAACTCATTTGTATTAATATCATAAATATAGAGAAGTTACACAACCTTTTCCTTGATGAAGTGACACTCATCCCAATGATCTACAATCCTCTCCTTGGATGATAAGCTTTTCAAACTTATTTAAACAAAAAAATTCTACCTTCAATAATCTCCCCCAAACCCTCTATCTTGTGCTTTATTTATAGGCTAAGAGGAAGAGGTTTCAGATCCTTATCCTAAGGATGAGATCCACTAAATGTGGGATTAAGGTTCCTTGAAGAATGAGAATTAGCTCCATGATCAGAGGGGTTAGGCTCGAATAAGCACCACCTCAAATTTTTCAATAGGGATATTCGCCCAACAAAGCTTCTAGATTTCACTTTTTGTTTTTAATTTCGTTGAGTCATGTGCATAGTCTATAATGGAAGACAGAGTGCAATTATGCACAGGCATCAATGGTAAGAATTGTGAATGCTCAGGAACTGCCTAAGAAAGTGTTTAGGTAACTCAAAGTAGGTTTTTAGACATTGTTACCCAAAATCTTCATTTTCTTCAAGATGTTTAAGTTGTTGTCTTGCAAGGGAATTCTTTGGAACACATTGAAAGATCTAGTTTAACGGTCAGTTTTCATGGTGACAAAGTGATGTGTAACAAATTTCCCCCTGAAGTGTAAATTCATAAAGTATATTTGAGGAATGAAGTGCTTTATCATGCCAAATATTGGATCAGAGACCATGGTTGGAGACCTGCAACAATCAATCAAGGGTTACAATTTAATATATAAGTATCACTGAGGTAGGCATTCCCATAATCAAAGTAAACATAGCTCGATGAAACAGTAGGGAAATACACAACAATCATGTCAAAAGTAGAAAAAATATAGACAACCATCAAATATCAAATTGTCTGTATAATCATGAATACATAGCTCATCACATCCTCTATGGATGAAACTAGATCCAAGGTCTTCATCTCAATCTCTATCGATCCATAGTACGAATATAGCCATGTGAGTAAATTTCTTGAAGTCGAACATGATAGAAACCACTTGATTACTGGTCAATGATGTGAACTGTTAACAAGTGCGATAGAAACCTCCATTATTGAAAATGGACCTCAAGGTACTCCTAGTAAAATCTATGGAGTGTGAAAAGATATCCAAAAGTAGACTCATAGAATTGTTCGATCGAAGGTCAATGATGAGAACCTATCATTGAAGGCAAGAAACCTGCCATTAAGGCATACAGGCTTCAAGGTACTCAAGAGGGTTTCTAGATCAACTTCCTAGATAAGGAGCAAAAGTTGATAGGAAGGGATCGATCGCAGGAGGGTCTATGAAATGAAACTCATGTCAAGTTTTGAAGAGCAATTTTCAAGGACTGACTCATGGATGGTCAACGCGATTCAAGGCTAAAAATTTCAAGGTAAGTTGAACTGAGGTTGGACTTCTCTTGAACATATTGGTGACATGACAATTTGACTTGGTAGCATTTGACTCAATGATAATATAAAAAACAAAATGACGACTTTAAAATGAGGTTTGATTAGTTATGAGACAAATGGATTTCCCAACCCAAACACATATGTGACGGAGTGTCATGTTCAAGAGCGACATACTGCCTCTAATGAAATACAAGAAATGATCCCAATTTTTCCTCATCGTTACAGGTAAGTACCCCTTTATTTTTATTTAAGCTTCAGGAGGATAGCATTTTCTTGTCATGTAAGCTCATCCTTCAATTGAGTCCTCCGAAGTAATTTTAATGAACCCTAGGAAGGAGTGGTTCGATCTAGTCATGATTGATGAGTCCTGCACTATTTAGAATATATGATCCAATGAAGGGATAACTCGATGTCGTTTTCATGTTTAAAGAGTCTGAAAATACATGGAAAGAAAACTCATTAATCTCTTTCAATATAAATTTTAATGAGCCTAGAGAAAGTGAAGCTCGGTGTTTTTCATTTTTAGGGAGTCACGATAAAAACATAAGTAAACACCACAATGTTCTTTTTTGCAAATTTAGTCTCTCAATCCCGAAAAAGGATAAATTAATGCAGGAGAGAACTCTATTAACCATGATTAGTCAACGTATACCTTTTTCATAAATAGTCTAGTTCATTCCATAAAAGGGGAAAATTTATATTGAATAGATGATTGTTCATTTACTTTTTCGAGTTCGAATAGTCAAGTACTCAACATTATTTTCATGTTTAGAGAGTCTGAAAAGCGCTTAAAAGAGAACTCTAAGGTTTCGCTTTTTTGTAATTTTTAAGAGACCTAAAAAGTTATAAAAGTTTGATCAACATCAAAATGATTCATTTTTATGTTATAACATGTGTTTTGCACATTAAACTCAAAAAATTATCGTAACTACTCAAAAATTATGTCAAAGACATAAAAAATTTGAATTTTTAAAGGTCAAAGGCATAAAACTAATATTTTAATGGCCTAAAATGCCTATAAAAGTTCAAAAAGTATAATAATTTTTATCGTTTGAGTTTTTAACTAATTGAGAGAAAAATAGATTTTTTTACCACAAACTTCATAGGTGAATTATGAGCAACCCAGTGAGCGAAATCGTGAAACGTATTCTCCAGGTAAGAGAAATATTCATTATATTCATTTTCATTGGATTTATTTTACATTTAACCATTCATTTTGTTTTTTGGGGAGTATTTCTTATTTTAAAATTCGCCCTCAGGGGTGTGTGGTTACCCTTCCTCGGGACCGCACACCCTGACACTTTTTGACACACAGAAAGCCGTGATTTGTGTTTTTTTTCTCCTAATAAACCACGGAAATGTGCTCTATTTACCAAAAGTGGTCACGCAAGCGCCAAGGGTTTTTGAAAAAATAAGAAATACACCCAAATTTTTTTCAAAACCTCTCATATTGTTTTTCAAACCTCCTTTATTGTTGTTTTCAATATTTTTGACTAGTTAAAATGGAGTGGAGGGAGAGAGAACATGAGGACCAAGATGTTTAATCTCTTAATGATACAGCAACATTGCAGGCCTTAAGAGATTATGGCTTATACAAATTTTGGATAATCCCAGGGATGAAAGCGCATCTAGATATTTTTAATTGGATGGTGAGGGAAATGATGTCCAAGATCAGTGTTCTGTGATATGAGAGAAATGCCTCACTATAAATGTAGATGACATCTATTTTTAGTTTATATGGACACATGCTAAGTGGAGAAACCACTGTCACTTATCTGAGGCAACATTTTTTCCCAGGTGCTCAACTCAAGGATGGAAGAATTGACATAAAAACCATTTATAGGCTTCCCTTGAGATCCATTGCCTTTACAGTTTCCCGATTGTGTGGAAGTGCAGCGCTTCACTCGGCCACTAAGGCTCAGATGTAGATCGCCATGGAGTGTTCACAACCCACTATATTCAATTGGTGTGAAGGGGTAGTTTCCAACATGAAAGGGAAACTAACTAGAGTGAAAACTGGAAAAATCAAGAACTTTGGGTATGGTGCCATTCTAATCTCATTCGCTCTGGAGAGGATTCCCCTTCTTGACCCACAGCAAGTTATAGCAGATGCAAGAGGACCTCAGGATCCTCATATGCTTTTGGGGGTTTTGTTGATGGCACACCATGGAAGTGATGGCCTGATAGTGAAATATACTCCTAATTTCTTTGGGTGGCTAGAAAGTCAGATCATCATGATCAAAGACTTTCCATATGCCTGCATTGTTTATAGAGGTGACCCATATATCCCACTTCCAACAAGGATGCAATGGGGTGACCTAGGTAAAAAATTCACAATTCTATTTTTTTGTGTTTTCAAATTTTTGTTTATTTTTTGACATCCAAAGCTAATTATATGAAATTATCATGCAGATTTGGGCCTAGTTAGACCAGCCTGACTATGACGTTTTCATAGGTAGGGAGATCTTCCAATATCTATCATGGTGCCTAACCCTGATGCAATATAGGCATTGACTGAGCTAGAGCACAACCTAGAGAGATTGAATCTAGACATTACAAAGACTAGGATTGATGATTTTCCTCTTTGGTACAAGAGGCATGTAGTAGGAGTTCCAGGACCGATCATTCGCTTGCTACGATGAGTAGAAAGTGCTATCATGATCACCATTATGCTTAGTTTCTAGTATTTAGGGCTAGATTTTTATTTTTTTGTATCGACGTGTTCAAACAATAAAGGACACGGGGCCTCATGTCTTTGGATTACATATTTTGTAATACACTTTTTACAGACATTTTACCTAATGGAAACTACTAATTATTATCTTAGTTTATCTTGTTCAATATGTGGATGAATATTGTTTTTATTTATAGATGTTGTAAATGTCTATTTAACTCAAAGTTTTCCAATGCATCAATTAATGTGTTAAATTTCTTAGAATGTGTTGATATTCAATGTAATCAAACTTTATATCGAAGATACGGACCCGTAAAAACATTCTTAACATTATTGAACTTCTTACTGTATAGACACCTTTTAATTGTAATACTATGAGGTATGAATCTATCCTAATGATAAAATGACGAATGCCAGATTAAATGGCATCAGATAATAGATCAAATATTGAACTATACTCTGCTATGTTATCCATTGTTTGACCAAGGCATATCCCATGAATAGAAACTAACTCATCAGTGGGTGATTAAGTAGCCCAAGTCATAGAATAATGATTCTAAGTACTACGATTGATCAGAATTTGGATCAGGGCCTAAAATTAGCTAAAAAATGAAAGTGATCAAAATTGCTTCAAACTTGAACAACCAGATAGATTTCCTCGCCAGGATTCTGCCACAACTCGTTTCATCAAAATCCGAGTTCGTATGACTGAGTTATCATCTGTCGTTTGTTTTCCAAAACAGGGAAAAAAGGAGCAGAACAAGTACAGTGATGATGTGGCAGGTATAGTCAGCATTGTAGGGAATATTCTCCAGATTACAGCTAGTGGCATTGTGATAAGTTTCGTTTTCAGATTCGTCAGATGGGTTTGTGAAGAGAGAATTTTTCCAATGACCTCCAATAATCTTCCTAAGTTGGAATTTGAAATTTTTTTAGGAGTTGGAGTACAACCCAACCAGAGGGCGCCATGTGTACTCTTTGGTGGGCCATATCCTAACCTTGGGGTCGAATGTCAAATTATATTAATTTTGGACATTGGGTTATGGTGGTATTATATATATATATATATATATATATATATATATTACAAACCCACTATGGCGGAGTTCAACTAGATATGGCGGAGCTACTAACCAGAGTTGGTGAAGGTTAAATTTATAGGAATTACCAAATTTGGAAGAGAACTTCTATTGTAACTTTGTGTAAAATTATTGTGGCGGAGTGTGGGTCAAACCCACAACCTTCCACCCCCCAACCAACCTCCTTACCGTCTCTCCTACTGGGTGTTTCTTACCCTCTATGTCTGTCGATTTTATTTGAAGTTTACAAGACCGACCATTGGGGGTTGGAGGGGGCCAACCCCCTCCCCATGAGGCCACTACTCGAAAACCAGGTGCTTAATCAGTTGAACCGGCGAGATTTCTTAATTGCGTTTTAATTAACGATTAAACGTGTTTTAACCACGATAAGCCGAGATTTGCACTAAACGCGCTTATCCACCCACTAAACTTAGATTAACGCTAAGCTAAATGTAGATTAAATTGGCAGGATTTTAGGAGGGCGCACCATTTTTGGCGTTTTTCTAAATTTGGAATGTTAACTGGCATTTCCTCCAATTTTAGAGGAGAAATTAGGGCAAAAAAAATTTTGGTCATAACTCACTCAATTTTCACCCAAAAAGAGATCAGAAAGAGGCATTCTAGGCTAATTGGCATGCTGGGAACTCAATGAAGCAGGTTGCAGGGGAATAAAAGGTCATCTACAAGTGTTTTAGTTCATTTGAATATTTTTGAAGGTCAAGGCCACCAGCTGTTGGGGTCATTTCCAGAGCATCCAGAGTATAAATTTAACAAAAAAATAGTCATTTTTGGGAGATTATGATGCTTTAAACTCATTGGAATAGGTTCCAAGATATTCTGAAGCTTGTAACAACAATTTGGGCACACTTGAAGCTAATACAAAGCCCCACACGATGAAGCTAGACTAAGGAGATGTAGCCCAGGAGGGGTGAACTCCTTTATCAAAATTATGTGTATTAAGCTCTGTTATGTGTGTTTGTTGTGTTTTGTATTGCTTCTGTTCTATCATTTAAAATTATTCTTTCTAATATTATGACAAAATCATAATTTCACTAAGTACATTGTTTGACAATCACATGCTCATAAACAAACCTATGATGGATAAGTAATACAAAGCAAAGAAAATTTTATATCTGAAATGAAACTAGCACAACAATAACTAGCATTCATTTTCAGATCAAGTTGGTATCAAATCACAAGTTTGCTTGCTTATTTTACTTGAAGGGTTTTAATAGTTGAAAATTTATTGTTGCTTACAAGGTTGAGATTGCAAAGAGGAGAAGGGAAGATGCTAATAGCTAGTCCTGAAGTTAGGACAAGAAGGAAGAAGGTTGAGAAGGCATCATCCTCACCCAAAGGACCACTCAAGGAAACACTTGAAGCACCTCAAATTCCATCTCCAGCAGTTGAGATAGAAGAAGAATTAATTTCATAAGAGGCTGAAGTGATTGAAGAGATACAAGCTGTAGAGATTGAGCTTGAATCTACAGCCAAAATGTCAGGCCATGAAGGAACTCATGAACATTCTGAAGAAGAGGATGTCAAGAGGGAATTCAAAGAAATGCAAAGGATGGTGAAATTTATGTATGAAGCTTTGTGAATTGTTTTGAAGCTCTTTAATTCATTACATTTTGATGGAAATTTCATTAAGTGGTGATTCTAAACCATCGTCCTTTGCAAGACTCTTTGATAAAGAGATGAAGCAGGACTTATACATCATGAAATATATGGTGCAACAGCTGTATGAAGATGTAATTGAGAGCACTAAACTTCAAGAGAAGTTGGTTTCTATGAAGAAAGAGAAGCAAGAACTACTTCAAAAGATGCATGAGATGGAGACTTAGCTCCATGATGCCAAAGAAGCCTTAGCTAAGCATGTGCTTGAAGAAGAGGTAAATAATTCAAGTTTGTCTTCAATTTCCTCTCAAGATAAATGTGTAGGTTCTTTTGAAAAACACACTAGAGGAATAGGGTCCAAATTGATTATGAAAATGGGATATGAAGGTAAAGGATTAGGAAAACATGCACAAGGCATAGTTGAGCCAATTATGGTTGAGGAAAGGCCTAAGTATTTGTGTCTTGGCTATGGAAAATTTTACGGAGAAAGTTCTAAAGCCATGAAGGCACTTGAAACAGTTTCAAGAAGGAATTTTGTTGTAGGTTAAAATCCTCAAACATGTAAAGTTTGTAATCAAGATCACTGAAATTTTTTGAAACCCATGTTGCAGCAAGATGCTTTTAGACGTGCAGCTTATGGCAAACATGAGAATTGTGATAGCTGTAAGGACATGAACATTGTTTTTGGTCTTCAAAAGAGAGCTGGAACCTCTTCAAGTTTATCTCCTCAAGAAGGTGATAAATATGAACATTCAAAGAATCATTCAAGGTATAATTATTCCCATAATCATGTTTTTTGTGATTATGTTAAGCATGAAAAATCTACATACATGAATGGGAGAAAAATTTGTTGTTCATATTGTGTTTTGTATAACCATCAAGTTTCAATATGCTGGAAGAGAATGACAGCATACGAGAAACAGTCAAAGCAAAGGCGACTTGAACATAAGATGCAAAATATTTTCACTTATTGTCAGAGGAAGGGACATCCCATTGCCCAATGTTGGACACTACATCCAACCACTCATCCCAAGGATTTGAAGCGAGTGGATAAAAATACTGGCGAGAATGGAACAGGAGATTCCATCATCGATGTGAGTCAAGACGATTCAAAAAAAGAGGATGTTAAGCAGGAAAAATCACCATTGAAGTGGTTTGGTAAGAAATGGATCGATTTCTTGACCAAGTAAGGCATGAATTTCCTTTGTACATAGATGAAAATTTCAGCCTTATGTATGCATGAATTTCTGTTGAAAATATGACAAGTTGCAGTAGATTATTACAACTTGTATGATGCAAGATTGCATGTGAATGTTGTTTGATTGAAGGCATTTATATTTGTTGCAAAATTTCACCAAGATGGTGTAAAAGATCGATATGTCACTCATTTATGTTGTAGCAATTTATCATTCAATTCAGCTCTTATGATCATCCATATGTTTTGGGTTTATGTACTTATTTTTACTTGAAAGAGAGAGTTGAAGAGTGTACATATGCATGAGATTTTGTATATGTAAATAGAGAACTCGTGATAGGTTCATTGTAAATAGATGCATGCATGAGTGATGTCAAATGTATCATTTCATATCGATTTGTGTCGATTGTGCTGTATATATGTTTATCAACTTGTGTCAATTATGTCGCACACATTTCATATTGGTTTGTTTCGATTGTACTATACATATGTTTATCGACTTGTGTCGATTGTGTCGCACACATTTCATATCGATTTATGTCGATTGTGTCGCACACATTTCATGTAGAAATTTGAATAATTGATATATTATTCACCGATATTCTCCTGATCACACACTATTTTAGCTTCATGCATAATACAAAATCTCTTCTACCATTGATCATTACATGCGGAAAGAAAATCAATTGCATGCGCACATTAAAACCATAAAAATTCACACATATGAACACAGTATTTCATGGGAAAGCTTAAAGCTGAAAACCCAAACTATCTCAGATATTATATATGTCATAGAGACTATGTAACAATCATCATACAAAGCCCTCACAAGCCTCGCACAATCTCCAATTGCTACACACTAATCAAGCTAGATCTAGCAAACCACATGCTCCAATTCCGCCAATTCGATAGCCGCCTACCGCGCAATCCCCGCCAAGAATGGCTCTTGATGAGTTCAAATTACCCTAGCCTTGCTCACGCAGTCTTTAAAGGCATCTCTACTGAGTGTTGGATGCAAACCATGCATCACTATAGTCACAACTGATAGTCACACTGCTCTTTCACCTATCTCTTCACTGGTCTCCACTGAAACTGTCCATGCACTGTAGTTAACCGATGTATTCTTTAGTTGATTAATGAGTTTATAATTAGTGAATTAATTAATAATTAATTCACGCCACTCTTCACTAGTGTATTAATCAGTTAGACTAAATACAACTAGCTCAACTATGTTTAGATTAGTTAAACTGAACACAACTCCATTAACTTCCTCAATCAACTCCACCAAACTCGTCACATGAGTTCTAACTGAAGTCATCATGCAATAGCTTCACTTAAACCCTAGGAAAAGCGTATTTCCTTCTGTCAGCTGCATGTGCCACATCCAGGCATCAAACTCAAGTGCTCCAAGAGAATAATATAATGTTTAGAGTCCAAATATTATTAAGAGCTAATAATATTTGACTGTTCTATTTTTAGACAGGCAGTCTAAAAATAGACTTCGACCTGTATGTCTAAAAATAGATGTCCATCTATTTTTACCAACTTTACCAACCATCCATAAATAGCATCTCGCAACTTATAGATCATGATCCATATGTCTAAAAATAGACATAGTCTAAAAATAGACTTTGCGACAAAATCACCTGTGTGGCCCCCACCTAGTTTAGGTGATCACTTTCCAACTAGGATCAGGAATGATGTTTCAGGATGCCTCCTTCACTGTTTCTTGTTGCAATCTTCAACACTCCCTCTCAAAAAGAAAGGATTTTCTTTGCATGTGACATGCAACTCCATGCATTCGCCCCGCAACCTTCACAAGCGCTTATGCAACTCCATGCATCTGCTCTGCAACTCCTCTGAAACTGAATAGGCTCCAAACAACTCAATCAGTCTGATGCATCTATCATCAAAGTCTTCGACTTCTGCTGGGCCCAATTGCACATGTCATCAGGAACCACTGCGTTGTTGAACTCTTGCACCCATGCACTCTGCACTTGTTGTCAACTCTGATCCGCGCTCCAGTATCCGACACTGTCACTTTGATCTGCCTGCATCAATCCAACTGATCATGCTACTGCTGCGCTGTGGGCACCTCGTATCCAGGTTCAATTCATGAGATCCACACCATCTCCATGAATCCTGCCTAGAAATCTCCTCTTGGGATTACTCATGCATGTCGCCCCACCTCTCACCTGGTGGTATAGCTGCATGCACTCCCTCTTCCCATCTGGAATGAAATTTCTCTGCATGAGTGGTTTCTCCCACTCCATGATCCTCATCTTGTGGCTGCTCCACATCCTGAGGTTCACTCTTAACTGCATGCAAAACTTGCTACCTCTCAAGCATCAATTGCATGTCTTTCTTGCACTTCCCAACAGTAGGAAGCTCCGTAGACATCCCATCTACTTCAAGTCTGTAGAGATTCTTTGCTCGAATCCCAACCTTCTTGACTTGTCCTTCCTCATCCACTCTAACTCATACACTCCGAAGCTCATCCCTGTAGTGGACAAACTTTTTCAAGTATACCGGAATAGTGTCATTCTTCTCCATTTTTATTTTCCTGAGTTTATCCTAAAACTCAACCGCTTCAATGCTTTGCAATTTCTCCAATGATCAATATCGCTCCGATACCATGTAGAAATTTGAATAACTGATATGTTATCCACCGAGATTCTCCTGATCACACACTATTTTAGCTTCATGCATAATACAGAATCTCTTCTACCATTGATCATCACATGCGGAAATAAAATCAATTGCATGCACACATTAAAGCCATAAAAATTCACACATATGAACACATTATTTCATGGGAAAGCTTAAAGCTGAAAACCCCCAACTATCTGTATATTATACATGTCATGGAGATCATGTAACAATCATTGTACAAAGCTCCTCACAAGCTCTCAGTACAATATCCAATTGCTACACACTAATCAAGCTAGATCTAGCAAAACACATGCTCCAATCTCTGCCACCTGATAGCCTGCCTCTACTGCGAATCCCTGCTGAAGAATAGCTCTTGATGAGTTCGAATTACCCCAGCCTTGCTCACATAGTATTTAAAGGCATCTCTACTGAGTGTTGGATGCAAACCATGCATCACTTATAGTCACAACTGATAGTCACACTGCTCTTTCACCTATCTCTCCACTGGTCTCCACTGAAACTGTTCATGCACTGTAGTTAACTGATGTATTCTTCAGTTGATTAATGAGTTAATATTTAGTGAATTAATTATTAATTAATTCACACCACTCTCACTAGTGTATCAATCAGTTAGACTAGATACAACTAGCTCAACTGTGTCTAACTGAGTTAAACTGAACACAACTCCACCAACTACTTCTACAACTCCACCAAACTCCGTCACATGAGTTCTAACTGAAGTCCTCCATGCAATAGCTCCACTTAACCCTTAGGAATAGCGTAATTCCTTCTTTCATCTCTTGTGCCACATCTGTGCACTTAACTGAAGTGCTCCAAGAGAATAAGATAATGTTTAGAGTCCAAATATTATTAAGAGCTAATAATATTCGACATATCTATTTTTAGACTAGCAATCTAAAAATAGATTCTGCCCAATATGTCTAAAAATAGAAATCTATCTATTTTTCCAACTTGACCAACCATCCACAAATAGCATCTCGCAACTCATAGAATATGCTCCATATGTCTAAAAATAGACTTTGCGACAAAAATCACATGTGTGGCCCCCACCTAGTTTTGGTGATCACTTTCCAACTAGGACCAAGAAAGATGTTTCAGGATGCCTCCTTCACTGTTTCTTGTTGTAATATTCAACATTTCATATCGATTTATGTCGATTTTCTTGCATATTTCATGTCGACGTGTGTTGTTGATGTCACATGTTTTTTTTGTCAACTATGTTTTTCGATCATGTTGATGGACTTATGTTTTATTCAATGGTGTTTGTCAATTGTGAGTCGATATTGGATAAACCAATGTGCAAGAATATCTCCATGTACTTGATGTTACAATAGGTGACATTCATTGCTTTGAAGGAGAAAAAAAGTGGTCGTCATTTCAATTCCTGCATAATGTTTTCTTTTCAAGATTGATTGTGTGTTCTTGTGACAAGATGTTGCAGGAATTTTGAGGTCCATTCAGTGAGAAGTGGACGAGATGTAAATTTTTTTGCAGCCATTGCAGAACAAGATGGTTTCTTGTGTTTACACCAAGAGTTCACTCATATTGAAAGCTTAATTTGGATAAGACGATTTCCAAGAAGAAGCTTGTATGCATTTGTTGCAAGAGGGACTTGATTCTCAGTGGGAAGGCTAACAGTTTTCCAAGCACATATATATCGATGTGGTACAGTTGGATATGTATCAGTGAACAATAGTCAACAATGCTGAAGTGGTTCAACAACATCCAGGGAGCAGTGGTTGAGAGACATGGACAGTTGTGATGCAAGGCATGTCAATATGATTGTCAAAAAAACTTGTCAAGTCAAATTAGTTGATATAAATTGAAAGTAGAAGAGTGTTGAAGCTCAAGAAGATAATTATTAGCTTTTGTGGGTCCAAAAGCCATCAGTGGGAAGGTGTGATCAGAATTTGGATCAGGGCCTAAAATTAGCTAAAAATTGAAAGTGCTCAAAAATGCATCGAACCTAAATGACCAGATAGATTTTGTCGCCAGAATTCCGACACAAATCATTTCATCAAAATTTGAGTTCGTATGACTGAGTTATCGTCTGTTGTTAATTTTCCAAAACATGCAAAAAAGGAGAAGAACAAGTACAGTGATTATGTGGCAGGTACAATCAGCATTTCAGGGAATACAGATTGTAGTCAATGGCACTGTGACAAGTGTTATCTTCAAATTCGTCAGATAGTTTTGTGAAGAGATAAATTGTCCAATGACCTCCAATAATATTCCTAAGTTGGAATTTGAAATTTTTTTAGGAGTTGGAGTACAACCCAACCAAAGGGCGCCACATGTCCTCTCTGGTGGGCCATCTCCTAACCTTGGGGTCAAATGTCAAATTATATTAATGTTGGACATTGGGTTAAGGTGGTATTGTTTTAATATATATATATATATATATATATATATATATATATATATATATTTCAATATATGTATATTGTATGGTGGAGTTCAACTAGATATGGCGGAGCCACTAACCAGAGTTGGCGGAGGTTAAAGTTGGAGGTATTACCAAAGTTGGTGGAGAAGTTCTATTGTAACTCTGTGTAAAATTATTGTGACGAAGTGGGGGTCGAATCCACGACCTTCCGCCCGCCAACCAACCTCCTTACCGTCTCTCCTACTGGGTGTTTCTTACCCTCTATATCCGCTGATTTTATTTGAAGTTTACAAGACCGACCGTTGCAGGTTGGAGGGGGCCAGCACCCTCCCCATGTGGCCACAGCTCAAAAACCAGGCACTTAATCAGTTGAATCGGTGGGATTCCTTAATTGCGGTTTAATTAACGATTAAACATGGTTTAACCGCGATAAGCCGAGATTTGCACTAATCGTGCTTATCCTATTAAACTGCACTTATCCACCCACTAAAATCATATTAATGCTAAGAGAAATGCGGATTATGTTGGCGGGATTTAGGAGGGCGCGCCATTTTTGGTTGTTTTCTAAATTTGGAATGTTAATTGGCAGTTCCTCTAGTTTTAGAGGAGAAATTGGGGCAAAAACAGTTTTGGTCAAACTCACTCAATTTTCGCCGAAACAGATCTCAAAAAGAGGCATTCTAGGCTAATTTGCATGTTGGGAACTCATTAAGTAGGTTGCAGAGGCATAAAAGGTCATCTATAGGTGTTTTAGTGCATTTGAATATTTTTTAAGGTTAGGGCCACTAGGTGTTGGGGTCATTTCCAGAGCATCCAGAGTCCAAATTTAGCAAACAAATAGTCATTTTTGGGAGATTATGATGTTTTAAACTCATTGGAATAGGTTCCAAGAGGTTTTGAAGCTTGTAACAGCAATTTGAGCACACTTGAAGCCAATACAAAGGCCCACACTATGAAGCTGTACCAAGGAGATGTAGCCCAGGAGGGGTGAACTCCTTTATCAAAATTATGGGTGTTAAGCTCCATTATGTGTGTTTGTTGTGTTTTATATTGCTCCTATTCTGTCATTTAAAATTTTTCTTTCTAGGCTTATGAAAAACTCATAATTTCACTAAGTACATCGTTTGACAATCACATGATCATAAACAAACCTATGATGGATAAGTAAAACAAAGCAGACAAAGGTTTATATTTGAAATGAAACTAACACAACAATAACAAGCATTCATTTTCAGATCAACGATTAGCACCATCAGGAAAGCCAATGTAAGTTTGAGGGAGCGTCGAAATCTGCAAATCAAGTGTAACACAAGATAAGCAAGAGAAGTAGCAGAAAAACGTAAAAATATGCTAAAATTGAAGACACTAAAAAATATTATACAAGTAATGTAAAAAACTTCACGAAATGAATCATGCATAATATTTATTTAGGTAAATTCCATTTCTGTCTTTCCCAAAGGAATATTGTCATAATCAACTAGCTCATAATCCCCTTTGGCTAGTACATGTTTCACAATGTAAGGACCATGCCACATGGGCTTGAATTTACCAGTGCCTAGTTTATTATGTTCATGTTCATAGACCAAGACTAGGTCACCTTCTGAGTATGAATGAGGATTCACATTTTGATAGAAATTTTCCTTAATGCGTTTCTTATGAGCCTCACTAGCTAATGCAGCATCTTGACAAGTCTCTTCTAGTCGTGCTAAGTATAAAAAATGTTCCTTCTCAGTATAAGTGGCTGGTAATAATTTAATTTCCAGTTTCAAAGACAAAATTTCACATTCAATAGGAAAAATTGTCTCCAGACCATAAACCAACTGGGAGTGATGTTTTCGCTGAGGTACGGTATTCCCACAAGGTTGGAAAAAGAATTAGATACCAATTTCGTTTATGAATGCCAACTATTTTTTTAATTATGGTTGTCAAAAATTTGTTAACAAGTTCCACTTGGACATTCGCTTGCAGGTAATATGGAATAGAATTTTCATGGCATAAGCCTAGTTGTGCAGAAAGTTCAGTCATCATAAAGTTTTGAAAGTGGCTACCATGGTCTATGACAATGGCTTGTGGAACACCAAACTAATAAATCACATGATTGACTATGAAAATTGCTTCAATTTCGCCATCGTCCTTATATGTAGGCATCACCTCTACCCATTTTCTAAAATGATCTACCACTAGGATAATATACCCATGCACCTCGATTGAGTGAGGGTTACATGTAATGAAACAGATGCCCCATTTGGAAAAAGGACCGACAACTATGATTGGGTGAAGAGGAGTTGGAGGCGCACACATTTCGCAATGGTAAACTTAGAAATTATTCATTTCTTGACCGTAGTTATACAATATTTGAACATCGAAGGCCAGAAATAGCCAGCGCGCAATATCTTTTGGGCAGTGGAAAACCCTAACACATGACTTCCAAAATCTCATAATGCCATTCATTTAATTCATTCTCGGCTTCCTCGTAAGTCAAAAAGTGTCTAAAGATAGAATCAACACCACAATGATAAAGTGTATCACCAACAATTATGTATTGTTTGGATTGGTACCGAATACGACAATGATCAGTTTGAGACAATTTTGGCCGAATATTTTGAGTTTTAAGATACACGATAATATCTCCATACCAGGGATATAAAGTATTGATAAGAAATAGTGATTCATCTGGAAGAGAATCCTCTGCCACAGTTTCTATCTTAGTATAGGGAAAGTCACATAACAACTCATCAAACACCAATGATTTCTTAGACTTGGATTTTTCAAATTATAAATCAAATTCTTGTAGGATAACTATCCATTTAGAATATTCCCCCCCCTAGCAACTATCTAGTAAATATTTACATCATTGTTGTTTTACGTAAGACTATATAGTGACAAAAACGTTGGACATCTTGAACGACTACCAAGGCCAATTTCTCCACATGTTCGTATTTGATCTCAATTTTTATGAGATTCCTACTCAAATAATAAATCACATGTTCATCGTTGGATTCATCTTCCTGAACTAGAACCATCCCAATGGTGGCATCGTATGCAGCTAAATACAAAAGTAGTCTTGTTGATAATCAGGCAGATGCAACAATGGTGTATGGGTTAAGATGTTTTTAAGTGCATCAAAATATTTTTGAGCAAGATCATCCCAGATAAATGGGATTCCCTTTTTCAAAAATCAAGTAAAATGTTTAGTTAGTTCAGCATAGTTGGGTATGAATCTACGTAAAAAAAAATCTTTCCCTTGCAAACTTTGGATTTGGCGAATATTGGAAGGAGGAGGAAAATTGACAATAGCCTCTACCTTGAGTGGATTGACACGAATGCCTTCCTTTGAGATGAAAAATCCCATAAATAAACTAGATTGTACACAAAAAGCACACTTGTGAGGATTCATGTGGATATTTTAATGCCTACATTTGATGAAAATTTTGCTCAAATGCATCGGATGGTCTTGTTGTCTCAGTGAGTGAATTGGTAAGTCATCCAAGGAGGGTTTTACAATATGATTGATATCATGAAAGCATAAGACATTTCCCCTTGAAAGGTTGTGTCAACGTTATTTAATCCAAATGGGTTTTTCCAATAAGAAAAGGTTCCCCGTGGAAAAATGAATGAATTTTTATGATGATCAACGAGTATGTTTATTTGATTGTATCCAAAAAATCTATCCATGAAAGAGAAAATCTTGTTTCCAACTGAATCATCAATGATTTTATCGATATAAGGGGTAGGATAGTTTTCCTTAGGAAAATCTTTGTTAATATCCCTATAATCGACACATAATCTAATGGTCCCTTACTTCTTGTTGAATAGAATAATATTGGACACCCAATTAGTCAAGCGAATAGGATAAATGAAACCTACTCTAAGTAGTTTTTCAAACTCAGTTTTTATAGCAGTAGATTTTTGTGGATGTAGTGGACGTAATCTCTGTCTAACAGGTTCAACATTCAGATAAGTATTGATTTCATGAATTACAATGCTAGGGTCAATTCTTGGCATTTCCTCATACGACTAGGAAAAATGTCTTGGAATTCCTGAAATATGTCTTTATACGTTTGAATTTCTTTAAGGGAGCACGAAGCACCTATGTGAATTTTCTTGATAATTCCATATTTTACTGAGATGTTGATTGGTACAGTTTTAGACATGTTCCCTGAATTCTTTTTAGATTCACAATGAAGGATTGACATAGAACATTCAAGACTATTCACAATTTGAGAAAAAAAAAATATAGATGAAAAATCATTATCAATTTTATCAAGGCTAGGTAGAAAAGATGAATGATGGTGATAATCGTCGCATGGAATTTCGTCCAAATTCATTAACTCCATGATAATTTCGTCAGTTGGAAACTCGTTATCAAAGGGATCAAGAAATTATATTGGTGATAACCCTAATAATTGAAAATAATCATTAGCAGTCGCATTCACTCGATCAATTTCAAAGGGTGGTGGGTTGGAAAATGTTTTGACTGCCTGGTAAACCAATTTAAATGGGCTTAAAGGAATCTCACTATCATATGAGGTCAATTCAACCTATTCTAGAGGCACAATCCAGGGATCAGAAGATTCCATCATGCTTGATGTGATTATATTAACTTGGGAAATGTTATGTGGAAAATTTGGTGGAGGGAGTGAAAATTTTCCCATGAGTGACGAATATTTAGGCAAACTAACACCAACATATTCATACGGAGTAACCAATTTTCCAACAATAGGTACGCTACCTATATAATTAGGGTCTGAAGTGTAGTCAAACAATTGGTCTACTTTCACAATTTTACCTTGATGAGGAAACATTTTCATGTGAAAAAATTACAAGACCGCTACCGACATAACATAGGTCCAACTTTGACCCAGTAAAATTTTATAATCAAGCTGAGTGTCAACGAATTCAACTTCAGTTGCAACTGTCGTACCTTCTAACTCTATGGGTAGATCATTTAAAATTCCATATGGTCAAAATCCTCTTCCATCAAAGGCTTTCAAATTTGTGGGAGATTTATTGATGGTTGGAAAACCGAAGGCTTTCCAACAATAAATAGACATGATACACATAGATTATCCTTCGTCAATTATCGTATGAAAGACTCATTTAGTTTTGATGAAAATTGGTATTTGAAATTTCAGTTGATGTGGGATTCTAGGTACATGACTCTCAAGATCAAAGAAAATAAGATTAGAATCATGGGAATCAATTCTTCCAATTTCTGACAATAGCAATTTCCTTTGTGCTAGGCAAGTTTTCAACACTTCAAGAGAAAACATTTTTGAAGGAGACATCACAAGATCTTCAACAATGTTGTAGTTCTGAGCAGTTCTAGCATGAGGATTAAAATTTTATTTTCAAACAACACCTTTAGGAGGCAGTCGAATTACCATGTTAGAATTTTATTTTTCAATTTGTAATGGTTCAGAAGGAGGTGGAATTGATGTGGAATATTGACTAGGTGAACTAGCATAATTTCAATTTATTACATGGCCCTTAGATCCATAATCTTAAGATATTGTGGCTACCATAACTTATGAGGACATCATCATGATATCCATCGATGTGGAAGAACAAGCTGAAGTTATGTGAAATCATCTTACTATCTTAAGGAGGAAATGGATCCTTAAAAACATCAGGAGCTGGAGAACCTTAACAAATTTAGTAACATCGACTCGATGAGGGCATTCCTTTATGTAATGATATTCATCACAAATTAGGAAAGGATAATGAGGCAATTTATTTTTTTAAGATGTTTCACTTTTGTTTGATTTCTCTTTCGAAGAAGCATTTTGTTTCACTTTACCTTTTCCTTTAATTTTACCTCCAGAAGGTTTACTCTTTCTGGTAGATGATTCTATAGCATTAATCTCATAAGTAACTTTTGGAGAAGGATTTTTGCTAGGTGAATCTTGTAAAGACAAAATCTGGGTGTTTTTAGAATTCTTCTTTTTACTCTTATATTGATGGCTAACAGAACCATCAGCGCTGCTAGATCATGTAGGGGTTGAGGTTGTCTGACTTGGGTGAGGAAGATCTAGGATTTTATCATACAAAGTGCTAGATTGTGTATAAATAAGTTCTAGATACTGGGTACGAGAAATTACCTTATCTTTAGTTACAACACCTGCTTTGGCTAAACCTTCAGTAATGAATTGAAGCAATGATTTAGTGAGCCATTCAGCCAAAATTTGATCTGGAATAAAAACTTTAACTAGACGATGTCTACGTCTATGTTCATGAATATGATCAAAAATGTAAGTAGACGAGGATTGTTTCAAAGAATTCAAAATTTTAGTACCAATATCATATTGAATCAGCTGTTGAAAATGTGTCAAAAATGCAGTTTCTAAGGTGTTGAAGTTATGAAAAGAGGCTCGAGATAACTTGATATATCATTTTTTTGTTGAACTAGTTAAATTTAGTTGGAAAAGTCGTAATCTATTGGAATCATCTATCAATGAATTCAACTCACACCAAAGATGATATGTCATAACATGGTTTGATCGGTCCTCTCCTTGTTTACCTTCAAACTTCAGAATGTCACTGGGGAACTTAGTTGGAATTGTCGGCCAAAACAGATAATAGTAGATAGGATCATTCGTTATTTGAGACAAATCTGATAAATTTAAAGCTTCGATAAATGGTAACTCTTGGTTGGGATCTTGTTGTGAATATTTATAACCCTAAGAGTTAAGTCTAGTACCTGGAGGAGGATATCCAGGGTATCCTGGAATAGCCTGTGCAGTTGGGATTTTCATTCCTCTAGGGTAACTAGGGTGAGCCATACCAAACCACGGTTGAGACAGAATTTGATAAGTATGACCAGGGTATGGTTGACTCTAGAAAGGTGGACTTTGACACATTTGACCCAAGTAATATCTCCTGTAAAAGGGTTGACTTTGTAAAGGTTAACGTTGAATAAATTGACTTTGAAAATGTTGGCCTTGTAAAGTTTGACCTTGAAATAATTGACTCTAAAAAGGTGGGCCTTGAAAAAAAAATTATTGATACGATGTCTGCATGAATCCTATATTATGTTGTCCCATGATAATTTTAGGTATAGACTCGGTCGTAGGACCAGTTTGATAAGTAGATGCTTGAGGGATAACCTGAGTAGTTTGTTGCACCGATATTTGAGGGGTGACTGGAAAAGTTGTTTTTGATACTCTTAGGATGGGGGTTTGAGGTGAACTTGGAACCGATTGTTGAACAGACGTTTGAACAATATATTGGACATGAGTTTTTGGACTACTCTGAATAGGTTGTTGAGTTGGATATTGACAAGGTGTTTTTGGACTCCCTTGGACAGGTTGTTGGACAGGTGTTTGCAAATTCCCCTGGACAAGTTGCTGGACTTGTATTGGAATACCTTGAATGGGTATTTTTGGAATAAATTGTCCAAGAGCCTGTACAAGTTGATAAATTGGCACTTGTGGAGAAACTTGCATAGTTTTTTGAACAAATGGATGGTTCCAAATGGTATTCATCCCTCGATAAGGAGCACCAACTAAGGGTTGAGACACAACGGGTTGACCTGGACCTACTTGAGGTATCTGACCATAGTTTGGATAATTTTTTGCAAAAGGATGTCCACCAACCATAGGATATGCTCCAATAAAATATTTTTCCCCAGGTGAAGGATAAGGTGGTTTCCCCTCAAGCAGATAATAACCACCTGTTGGGTTAACTTTAGGATTTCCTACATTACCGAAAACCATATTAATATATTGGTCTGATGCGAAGCCTTGGATTGTAGAGGTCGATACACCAGCTGAAAAAATAGAATTTTGAGATGAAGGAGAATCTCCTGCAAAAGTCCCAGAAAGTGACTGGTATCCAGGAGGAATTGACGGACCACCATATAATAATGACTCTAGAGAGCTTGAAAACATAGAGGTATCAGTAGGCAGACTTCCAGAAAGAATTCCTAACATATTTAATCCTGGTACATAGTAATAAGGAGTGTGATAACATGGAAAACCTTGACCTAAAAAGTTCAAAGGTGTGAAATACCAAGGATCTGGTCGAAAATGAGGAAAAGGAAGTTCTGGAAAACCATTTTTTCACCAATAGAAACTGGAGTACGTGGTGATTCTTCCTCCTATTCTTAAGTAATGTCTTAAATACTCATGAGAGCAGGAGGTAGACTATTTGTAATAATAAGTTTCACTCGCGGTGAAGGTGGAACAAGAGTAGGGGTTATAGCAGCTAAAGGCGACTTAGGTTCATAAATGTTGGACTCAGGTTCATCAACTTCTGGTTCAATTACTTGTGCATTCGAAATTTCTCCAGTGTCATATTTTGTTTGAACAACTTCGGTAACTGCTGGTTTAGATTGAACTAGGTCTGTTTCTAGTCTTTGAGGTTGATTTACTTCAATTTTTGTTGTCTCAGATTCTACAATGGTAGATGTTTCAAGTTGATCTGAATTCCTAGATCCTATTGATTTTGACTTCTCAGCTTTAATTTTTTCCAATTGACTCGCTATATATTTAGGGGGTTTACCCTGCATTCTACACGAATTTCTTGGTAAGTCAGCCATGATGAATTTTAATTAATAATTCAAATAATATCACAATTCACACCTAAGGCCTCTAAAAATTAAAAACAAACAAATAAGACACGCTAGAAAATTTAAAGAGTGAAACCATGCAAACAACCTTTTCACTGCGAAATCACTAGTTGGTGAGGAAATCCAACGCTACAGAGATGAAGGTGAAAAGTACACACACACACACACATAGCGTGTGAAACCAGTTACTTTGAAAACCTTCTTAATGAACATAATATGTTGCAAGTAACTCCACTTATGCCATCTTGAGTGAATATTTCCCTCCAAAAAGGTCCAGGTGAGTCTAGCCAACGTCTATTATAGGTACAACACAGTCTTCCTCTTCGTCATCACCTTGGGTAATAGCCCTCATATTATGGTCTCTAAGGTCACCACTTACAACAATGAACCTGGGGGATCTGTCACAGATCCGACGTACACACAAGGGCAAAGTAACAAAGCTCAATCCCCTTGAAAATTCCTCAACATGGTTAATCTCAGGTTTACTTTCAAGTGACTCCCAAGTACCTTTCCGAATCGTTTGTAATGCATGAAAATCACTCTATTGTAACCAATGAAGTGGTTTTGATCACTCCAGTGGGTCCGATGCGATCTCGTTCTTGACTCCCTTGTTAGAGGAGCTTCCTAGAGAAAAATTGTAATAAATGGATTTACTCCCTGCCACAAGATTCTAATGTTTTTTTGCAGCTTTGGAACATTACCTCACTTCCCAATTCTAAATCCCTACAACCTGAGTAAATTTACTCATCAAACGATAACTATTACCTCAAAACGAGAACTCTAACAAGAAAAACATTAAAAAAAAACATGAAAAAACAACCCGAAAACAAAAAATGTTCTTTTAGAATAACCTTCTTTTCAATGTAAATTTTCAACATTTTTTTAAAAAGGAAGTAAAATCCAATTTTTTTTGTGCAAAAAACATCCTGAAAACGAAAAGTGTTGATGTTGGAATAACGTCGCCAATTTTTTGTGTGCAAAAAACACACTAAAAACGAAAAGTGTTGATGTTGAAATAATGTTTCCAATTTGTTTTGTGCCAAAAACACCTTGAAAACAAAAAATGTTGATGCTTGAATAACTTCGTCAATTTTTTATGTGCAAAAAACACCCTGAAAACGAAAAGTGTTGATGTTGGAATAACGTTTTTTTTTTTTTTGGGGTGTTGGCGGGGGGGTGTAAATTGTCAACATCTTTTAATAATGACGTTAAAGATAAAATATTACGACTCTGATAAACCTTAAAATTTCAACGATAGACATGACATTAAAGATAAAATAACAAAAGTCTTAAAATACCAACGATTTTTAGCCATCTTATTAAAGATAAAATATCATGTCTCTGAAAAGCCTTAAAATTCCAAGGATGACATTAAGGATAAAATATCACCTCTATGAAAATACTTAAAATTCCAATGATTTTTAGCCATGGTGTTAGTATTATTTTAAAAAATTATTACCATTTAATTTATTTTAATTTATTTTTAATTTAAGTTTATCATATTAATAACAATTTATTAAATATAATTATATATTGATATATATATATATATATATATATATATATATATATATATATATATATAATGTATTGAAATCACTAGATAGGAAACAATTCAGTTATGATGAATGAACAACTTTACAAAACAAATGAAATATTATGTGATTTTAGAGTTTTATATACTCTATGCATTAAAATAATTTTAAGATTTTGAAATTTACAAAATGTTTTTTAAAAACTATATTTCATTATTGAGAAATGTGTGTGTGTGTGAATTTTATATTCCTATATGTAATAATAATAATAATAATTTAATATTAAAATTATATTTCTTTTGAATTTAATAAATCGAAACTAATAAGCATATTAAAGATTATGCCCCAAAAAAATTGTCATTTCCAGAATCCTATCGACCACTAAAGAGGTAAGCCATCAACAAAAAAATTGTTCTCCTAAACATACTACTTATATATATATATATATATATATATATATATATATATATATATATATATATATATATATATATATATATATATATATATATCAATCAAATATATTTAGAATATAGATACATTGAAAAAATAAATATAAAAAACATAACAAATTTAAAAATAATAATAACAAGTAAATAAAAATACATGTTACAACATAAAAAATAAACTAAAAAATATGACAAAAAAAAAACAAATCAAACATAAAATTAAGATTAAAAAAAAACAAACAAACAAACAAAAAGACATAATAAAAAAATAATAATAATAATAAGAAAATACTTTAAAAAAAAAACATAAATTAAGAAAATAATTTGAAAAGATAAAAAAACACAACAAATAAATTAAGAATATTAATGAGATAAATTTAAAAATAAAAACATTAAAATAAAATAAACAAATATTAAAAAAAACACAATAAAAACCATTAAAAAAATAAAATAAAATAAAAACTTCAAAAGAAATAAATAAGAAAAAATATATATATTAAAAAAAAAACTAAATTTATAAAAAACATTAAAAAAAAAATTGAAAAAAAAAAAAACAAAATAAAAATAAAGAAATGAAAAAACAAATAAAAAATTTATTAAAAACACATTAAAAAATTAAAAACAATATTTTGAAAAAACACACACGTATAGAAACTTTAAAAAAAAAAAGACATTTTAAAAATATTTTAAAAATTTAATTAAAAAAAAAAAATCGAAATGGCGGGGAACTTAAAACGACAGGTTAATTAGAAGTTTTTTTATGAAAATTTAAAAAAAAAAAATTATAAAAAAATTATGAATTTATATTCAAAGAGGGTGACATTTTATGTTTTTTTTTTCCAAAATAATGATTTAAATAAAAATAATCAAATAAATGTTAAAAAATAGAATATATATAATAAAAATATTAAAAGCTAAAAAATTTTAAAAATACGATTAAAAAAATTAAAAACGTTGAAAAAAAAATTAAACAATTAAAAAAAAACAAAGAAATAAAAAACATATAGGAAAAAAATAAAAACTATTAAAAAAATTAAAAATAATAAATAAATAAATAATACTAATTAAAAAATACAAAAAATTTTAAAAAAATACAAACATTAAAAAATAAAAATAAAAACATTTAAAAAATAAAAATAAATTTAAAAAAAACACACAATAATAAAAAATTTATTTAATAAAATAACATTTAATAAAATAAAAAAAAATACAAAAATATATATTAAAAAAAAAAAATTTAAGTTGGGTCGCCCAGGTGACAGTGGGGGTCAGTTCCTGGGTGGGCAGAGAGTTGTCAGTAGAAATTTTCATACAATTATGTATTGTCGAATTCTCTTGATTTAACGATTATATGCCACTGTTAAATACATAATCCTTCTACTTAAATCTTTGCGGAAATTTAATTGCTAATTGCAAACACATGAAGAAAGATCAATCACACATAACACATATGTTTTTACCGGGAAAGAATAAAGCTAAAAACTCCACTATCATATATTATGTATATATCATGGATCATGAAACAATCTCATACAAAATTCTACTCCAAGAGCTCTCAGTACAATATACAATCGTCTCACGCGGCATAAACATGCACCAATTTACTGCCTCCTAACAGCCTGTCTCCACTGCACAATTCCTATTGATCACAATCCCTAAATGAATTTGTTCTTGCCTTGCCTTGACTACGCAATCCTCATTGGCATCTCCAATGTGTGTTTGGTTGCACTTGTGCACCCACTACAGTCACAACTGATAGTCAAATTGTCTCTTTCACCTATCTCTCAAATGGGTCTCCATTGGATCTGACATGCATGAAGTTAATAGTAGTAAATATTCAGTTGCATGTGAGATCACTCCATGTGAATTAATTTAATATTTAATTCACTGATCTCTCACTAGTGTATCTTCAGTTACAACTAGTTACAACTAGCACAACCGAGTTTAACTCACTTAATTGAGTTAAACTACTTTACAACTCACATAACTACACATCCAACTCTGTTACAACTTTGTATCACTAGTTACAATGAAGTCCACTAGCATGTCCCACCAACCAACCTTTGAACTCGAAATTCCTTAAGTTAATTGGTTTGCCACATCAGTTAACTGAAATCAAGTGCTTCAAGAGAATAGATTATTATTTATTGTCTAATTATTGTTAAGGACTAACAATAATCAACATGCATTCTATTTTTATACATGCAATCCACGAAACAACTTTTCACATGCATTCCAAAAATAGATGCCCATCCATCCATATAATTTTCTCAACCATCTATAAATAGATTACTGCTAAAAATAGACTTTGATCCAAATTCTAAAAATAGACATATCACCTAAAAATAGCCTACAGGCCCCACCTAGTGTAGGTGCTTAATTTTCACTAGGATCATCATCTTGTTGAATCTCAACAAGAAAGGTATTATCCTTCACCCCGATCCTGCCTCTATGGTATTCGAATTTTCTCCTAGTGAGCACCTTCATTAGAATATCTGCATCCTAATCTTCCGTAGAAATGTACTGAAGCAACATGATCTTTCGCTACACACAAGCTTTGATATGATGATACCGGATATCTATATGCTTAGATATATCATGAAACACAAGATTAATCGAGAGTTTAATGCAACTCTGATTATCACAATGAATCACTGTAGGATCTAAATGAGAACTGAACAAACCGACCAGGATCTTCCTCATCCAAATAGCCTCACATGCAGCTTGAATTGCTGCCATGTATTCCGCTTCTGTTGAACTGAGTGCCACGGATCTCTATTTCCTGCTGTACCAAGAAACAACTGTAGATCAGATATTGAAAACCCCTCCTGATGTGCTCTTTATATCTGTTGGGCTGCCCACCCAATCTACATCCGTGAATCCATGCAACTTCACCTCATCCATCTATCTATACCATAAGCCATACTCAGATGTGCCCCTGAGATATCTCAGGACATGCTTGCCCGCCTTCCAAAAAAGCTTGATAGGCCTAACCATCACTTGACTAAGTTGTTTCACCACATAGCATATGTCCAGTCTTGTATTAACTAAATACATGAGCGAACCCACGAACTGTCGATAGACAATAGCATCCACTACCTCTCCAGATGTAGTGTCCTCTTTCCTCCAGTTTCTTGGAAGAGGAGTATCCATGGGTTTTCATCCCTCCATGTGAAACTTATTGAGTATCTCCCTTGCATACTTTCCTTGAGACACAAATACTTCACCTTCTCGTTGCCATATTTCCAATCCAAGGAAATAGTGAAGGAGGCTCATATCCTTCATCTCGAACTCCTTTGCAAGGTCCTCCTTGCATGAGTGGATCAGCTGCTAATCACCAGTCAGTATTAAATCATCAACATAAAAAACAATGATTAAAATCTTACCCTCCACCACAATCTGGTATAGGTTTGCATCCGCCTCGCTCTTGTTGAAGCCAAGTTCAATGAAATAGTTGTTGATCTGAGTGTACCAAGCACAAGGTGTTTTCTTTAGCCCATACAACGCTCTTTTGAGTCTGCACACATGCGACTCACTGCTGAAGATCTCAAATCCTTTAGGCTACTCAATGTACACTTCTTCCTCAATGATGCCATTAAGGAACGTAGTCTTCACATCCATCTGATGAATGTGCCAACCCATCTGCACTAAGAGAGCAAGGATGGTCCTTATGGAAGAATACCATGCGACAGGTGCAAAGGTTTCTTCATAATCAATCCCCTCGATCTGTGAGAAGACCCGGGCCACAAATCTTGCCTTATACTTCTCAACACTCCCATCAGTAGATTTTTTTACCTTGTAGATCCATCTTGAACCTACCACTGATTTATCAACTGGCCTTGGAAAAATTTCCCAAGCACTGTTTCTGACAATGGAGTCATACTCCTCCACCATTGCATCTACCCATGTGGGCTCCTGCACTACTTCCTGAAAGGAAGATGGCTCTGTCACAATACATTTTCTCATGAGAGCCATGTATCCAGTGAATCGGTCAGGAGACTATCTCTGTCTGCGCTGTGAAGTAGGGACTCCTAAATTTTGTGTCGCATCAAGCTTCAGCCTCTCAGCTTCTATGGTATGCCTTCTTCCAGTTCTGATTTTTGGCTCTGCGTGAGTGGACTCCTCCACTCCATGAACCTCCTCCCGTGGATGATCCACATCTAGAGACTCATCTTTGGGAACAAGCATTTCCTCCTCTACATGCAAGTCTAGCTCCCTCTCAAGCGATAACTTCATGGCTTTCTCCTCATTGAATTTTATATCCCGTCACACCACAACCATTCAACTGTTTGGCAAATACACATGATAATTAGGGGGTGTTTCTGTGTACCCCACAAATATCCCAACTTCAGTAGTCAGCTCCAGCTTCTTCCTGGCATTCTTGGTCACATGCACATAAACAGATGAGCCAAAAATCTTAAAGTGAGAAACATCTGGTTTCTTACCAGTAAAAGGTTCTTCAGGTGTACTCATGCCAAGTACTCCATGATGACAATGGTTTTGCACATAAACCGCAGTGTTGCATGCTTCCACGCACAAGTGCATTGGTAGGCCCTGATCATGCAGCACCCATGATCGTTTTGTTCTTCCTCTTCACAGCCCCATTTTGCTGTGGGTTATGAGGCGCTATGAGTTCTCTTCAAATTCCTTCTTTGCTACAAAATTCTTTGAATTCGTTTGAGATATATTCACCACCATTATCGCTCCACAGAGCCTTCACTTGCTTCCCCGACTCTTTCTCCACCAATGCTTTAAACTCATAGAACTTTGAGAATGTTTGATCTTTCTTCTGCATGAAGAAGATCCAACATCTACGAGAATAGTCATCAAAAAAAAAAAAAAATACATTTGTTTTGTTGTTGAAGCAACTGAGAATGGCCCACACACATCTGTGTGAACTCTCTCCAGGATCACCGAAGCACGGTTTTCCTTTTCATGAAAGGTGGTCTTCACAAACTTACCCATAGTACATCCCTTGCACTGATCTAACTGCACAAGTGTACCCTTGGGAAGTCCAGTAGAAATCTGCTGCAAAATATTCAAGGCGCCATGGTGAAGATGGCCCAATCTCCTGTGCCATAATTTTCCCTCATCCCAGCTCACCACTTCTTCTTCTTTGCCCACCATTGCAGCACAACCATCTACCTCTAGCTTGTAGAGATTCTTAACTCGAATCCCTCTCCTCTTGGTTTGACCCGTTGTTTCATGTCGCAGGAAAGCTTTTCCATCGTTGAAAACAACGTCATAACCTCTGTCCTCCAACATCGCAACTAAGACCAAGTTCTTCTTTAGACCTGGAACATGCATAACATCTTTCAATATAATTGGTTTACCTGACTCCCTGTCGAAGGTAATGGTACCAATTCCAATCGCACTGTATCGTCCATCTTCGCCCATCTCTATATGCATCTGGAGATCTTTCTCCTCCAAGTCATTGAAAAGCTCCTTATCTCCCGTCATGTGGAAGGAAGCACCACTATCAAGATACCGCGCCGATCCCATTGCGCTTGAAACCACGCATGCGATCAAAGAGAAATCATGTTCAAATTGCAAGGCAAGGGCCTCATAAGCTGCAGCTCCAGCAGCCTTCTTGTTCTTCTTTTTCTGTGGGAAGTTAGTGGCAAGATGCTCATGTTCGTGATAGTGAAAAAAATTCACCTTGGACAAATCCAACTTCTTGCCTTTAGCCTCGGATTTTGAATGGAATTTCTTCCCCTTCCCTTTCCTTGCCTTGGCAGCCAAAGCAAAATCCTCTTCATCATCATTCTTTGATGAAGAGCCATCTCTAGTGTTCCACCTGAACTCCTCCTGCACTAGATCCGACCACAGATGCTCCCAATCCGACAGTTTTTCCCGTCCGTTGACAGAGTCTTGATAACTGTGCCAACTCTTAAGAAGTCCCAAGAGATCCAAACTCACCAAATCATCATCAACAACCATTATTCCCACACTCCCCAGTTCATCCTGACATTGGAAAAACTTTGTGAGATACTTAGGAATATTGTCGCCCTTTTCCATTTTAATCTTTCTGAGTTTATCCTTCAGCGCCAATTTCCTATGGTCGTTGCTGCTTTGGAAAAGATCTGTCAAATACTTCCACATCACAAATGGAGTGGCTTTCCCATGAAGGCTTGAGACAATATGGTCTCGCACACCTTCCAACAGAATCCTTCTCACCTTCGCTACTTTCTTTTGCTAAACGTCAAGTAATGTAGCATCCGTTGAAGTGGGCTCAGTAACATCATTGTTGATGAATTCCTTCAAGCCATTATCTTCAAGCACCACCTCCATCCTATCCTTCCATGCAATGTGGTTCGAGTTGCCCTCAAGTGCATACTCTAACCGCAAACCATTGAAAGACATTTCGATGTTTACTAAACTGTCGCACCAAGAAATTCTTGCAGCAAATTCGAATTGTTTCCACCAACAAACTCAGCTACTGCTTCAATATTGCAATCTTCTTTGCTCTTATACCATGTAGAAATTTTAACACAATTATGTATTTCCAGATTCTTCTGATCTAACAATTATATGCCACTGTTAAATATAAAATCCTTCTACTTAAATATTTGCGGAAATTTAATCGCCAATTGCAAACACATGAAGAAAGATCAATCACACATAACACGGATGTTTTTACTGGGAAAGCATAAAGCTAAAAAGCCCACTATCATATATTATGTATATATCGTGGATCATGAAACAATCTCATACAAAAATATACTCCAAGAGCTCTCAGTACAATATACAATTGTATCACGCTATCATACAAAAATTGGCATAAACATGCACCAATTTACTGCTTCCTAACAGCCTGCCTCCACTGCGCAATCCCTGTTGGTCACAATCCCTGAATGAATTCGATCTTGCCTTTCCTTGACTGTGCAATCCTCATTGGCATCTCCAATGTGTGTTTGGTTGCACTTGTGCACCCACTATAGTCACAACTAATAGTCAAACTGTCACTTCCACCTATCTCTCAACTGGGTCTCCACTAGATCTGGCATGCATGTAGTTAACAGTATTAAATCTTTAGTTGTGTGTGAGATCACTCCATGTGAATTAATTTAATATTTAATTCACTAATCTCTCACTAGTGTATCTTTAGTTACAACTAGTTACAACTAGCACAACTGAGTTAAACTACTTTACAACTCACATAGCTACACATCCAACTCTATTACAACTTTGTATCACTTAGTTACAACAAAGTCCACTAGCACGTCCCACCAACCAACATTTGAACTCGAAATTCCTTCAATTAACTGGTTTGCCACATCAGTTAACTGAAATTAAGTGCTTCAAGAGAATATATTATTATTTATTGTCTAATTATTGTTAAGGGCTAAAAATAATCGACATGCATTCTACTTGTAGACATGCATTCCACGAAACAACTTCGCACATGCATTCTAAAAATAGATGCCCATCCATCCATATAATTTTCTCAACCATCTATAAATAAATTACTGCTAAAAATAGACTTTGATCCAAATTTTACAAATAGACATATCACCTAAAAATAACATGTGGGCCCCACCTAGTGTAGGTGCTTAATTTTCACTAGGATCATCATCTTGTTGAATCTCAACATTGTCGCCCATCCATGAGTCAGTCCCGCGACCACTTGGTTTGGAGGCCAGTTATCAGAATCGGCCTCCTACCCAGGTGGTCGAGGTGCACTGTAGCTCTCCACCCACCCATGGGTCGACCCCCACAGCCACAAGGGTGGGAGGTTTATTCCAAGAATTGGTCACAAGGGCAGGAGGTCAATTTTGAGAATCGGCCTCCCGCCCAGGTGGTCGTGGGGGTCAACCCCTCGATGGGCGGAGAGTTTTCATGCAACTCTACGCCTGTCCGAGGCCCGACCCCTCTAAATCGGCTTCCCGCCCTTGTGGTCGCGGGGGTCATCCCTTGGACGAGCGGAGAGTTGTCGTGCAGCTCTCCGCCTGTCTAAGGGCCAATCCCTGCAACCACCAGGGCGGGAGGTTGATGAATCGACCTCCCACCCAGGTGGCAGAAGAGGCCAACCCTTGGGTGGGCGGGGAGCTCCACCCGTCGTTGCCAGCGCGGCCCAACTTCTTATTTTTTAATTATTTTTATTTTTATTTTTTAATATTTTAAATATATTTTAAATATTTTTATCTTTTTTTTTTAATATTTTTTTATTACAAAACTTTTTATTTTAATGGCTATTTTATGATTTTTTTTAAATGTTTGTATTTTTTTTTGTATTCTTTAATTATTATTTTTTATTTATTCATTTTTTTAATTTTTTTTTAATTTTTTTTAAGGTTTTTATATTTTTAATTATTTTTTTGAAACTTTTTTTATTTAATTTTTTTTTTAATGTTTTTTTATTAATTGCAATTTTTTTTTTTATATATGCCTATTAGTAGTTTATAATTTTATTTTATTTTCTAATGTTTTTTTTAATATTTTTTTAAAAGTTTTTAATTTTATTTTTTTTTCTAATATTTTTTTTAATATTTTTCTAAAAGTTTATAATTTGTTTTTTTTAATATGTTCTATTTTTTAATTATTAGTTTTTATTTTTATTTTTATTTTGTTTCCTTGGGTTTTTGTTTTTTTTTTGTTTTTATTTAGTTTAATTTTATTTTTTTTCACTTTTATGTTTCTAATTTTTTTTTAGATTTTTTTTTTTTTTTTAATGTAATTTATCCATTTTTTCAAATTATATGTTATATTTTTTTAACATTTTTTTTTGTTATCTTTACTTTAAATCTTATTTGAATCATATGTTTTTGGAAAAAATATTTAAAATATCATCATCTTTGAATATAAAATTCATAAAATGCTCTATTTTTTAAACTTTTTTTTTCAATTTTTTCATAAAAACCTTTTATTTAACATGTCTTATTGTAGCGAAAATGTCCTAAAATACTTATTTTTTTAATTATATTTATATGCAAAATGTGTATTTTTCTTTGAATGTTTAAAATTATTATATTTTCGTGACAAATATTTTATTTGTATTAAAGTATTAATTAATGATAAAAATAAATAAATAAATAACAAAATATATATATATATATATATATATATATATATATATATATATATATATATATATATATATATATATATATATATATATGTATGTATGTATATTCATAACCTCAAAATATTTAATGTTACTATTTTTTTCAAATTTTGCAAGACAAATTAAAATTTTCATTATAAAAGACATTCCAATGAAAAAAACACAAATGTTTGGAAAACCCTTAAGAAATAATCTTAAGACGAAAATATGAAGATGAATAAGACAAAAATGGTAAAATAATCAACATTTAAAAAAATTTATTCATACTTAATACATTTGAAAATTTAAAATCTCGAAAATATGCTAAAAAAAAATTTAAATAACCACATTTCAAAGTCAGCATGAAAAATTTATGTTATAAAAAATATGCCCCAAAAAACTTGATACCTAAAAAAAATTAAAGTGCCAAAAATATGCTATATATATATATTGAATAACCACTTTTCAAAATTGGCATGAAAATCACTAACAATTAAAAAAACTTGATACATAAAAAAATTCAAAATGCAAAAAATATGCTAAAAAAAATGGTGATTTTGCATCACCACTTTTCAAAATCAGGTGTTTTTTTTGCTACCTCAAAAAAATGGGTAATCGGTAATTTTCTCATTTGATCGGTAACTTTGTTCCTGATCTAATGTAGGTGGAAAGAGCCCTAAAAAATGTAAAAATTATAATTTATTTTATTAGTGTTGTGTTATTAAGATGCTATTTACTCAATAGGCATTAATGGATGTGAAACTGATAATATTATGACTTGACCCAAAAACTCTAATGCAATTGAACATGAAACTGTGATCCTTTCATTCAATGAATTCCTAATTACAGGAAAGAAAGAATAATTTCAATTTTTTTTAGATAAAATGCAAAAAAACAAAATTCCACTGTATTATTTTCTATAAAATGCAAATTTTCACTTTGAGATGACCCAAATGCAGAAATTAATCTAAAATTTCATTTCGCTCAAAAACTCAAACAACCATGAAATTGTCCTTTTACAATCAATCACTCAAAATTTTCAAAATGCATCGAGAAATCAATCAAAACTTTAAAAATGAATTTGTTCTAATGAATGCTACGAAATCAATGGCGTCTAAAGTGTAACTATGAAAAACTTCAGCAGTAAAAGATAAATGACTTTCACTTTGAATTTAGTAAAGGAAGCAAATCTCACAAAAACACTTATCCTTGAGAAACCATAATTCCACTAAACCAAAAGGATTTTCACAAATGAGAAAGATAATCACTAAACCTGGTATGTTTGAGAGAAAAAAGACAAGAAGACAGTAAACCAACAACAACAAATCTCTTTTTTGATAGATCCACAAGCAACCAGACGAAACCCTACCCTCATTCGAGAAAATGAGAAATTCTCAAGAAAACTTCTTCATAACATTCAAACAAACTCACTGAGACTATCTGAAGGTACAAACAAATATAATGAATCTTTTAAAACCAAAATTCCAAACTTTGATGAAAGGAAAACTCATTTTTTCAAAAATTACAGGCATGTGCGCGGGAGAATAGTATAGTTTAGTGCGAATACACATTGTTTCTAAAGAAAATTAGCGAAGTTTTGCACTCTATTGTTGAAGATAAACCATGCAGGTCGAGAAGGTTTAAGAAAAAATAAAAATTCAAGCAAACAAATCACAAAATCTAAAATATCATTATCTTGTAGGCACTCAGAAAAGGCTATCAAAAAGGTTTGAAAATAAAAAACAAGGAGATAAAAGAGAATGATATGTTCCCAAGTATGGTCGCCAATTTGTTATATCGGACTAATAGCTAATGCAAATAGAGGCAATCTCCCTAGATTTCCAACAAAACCTAGTAACAAGCAGACAATCAAGCTAACATTTCCCTAAGTCTATCTTTGCTTGAATCATAAACTAGAAAGGTGATAGATGAAATCCATACCTTTCATGACATGCTTGATGAAGATCCCTGCTATGCATTGATGCAGCTCCTCAATGCTTCACACCAGACTTGGAAACGTAGAAACATTCAAAGGATCAAAGCCATATGTAACTTGAATGATTCAATAACTCAAATTAGTGATCAAGGAGAGTATTAACTAACATCATTTCAATGGAAAAATAGAAGTAACATAAACCATTCACCAATTATATTAAAAAATGCAGTGGGAAGAATAACTCATTTGAATTAATCTCATAAATTTAGAGTAGTTACATATCTTTTGCCTTAATTAAGCAAGGCTCCTCCCAATGATCTACAATCCTCCCCTTGGATGATAAGCTTTCCAACCTTATTTGACCAGCATAAGTCTACCTTCAGTAATCTCCCCCAAACCCTCCTATGCTTGATTTATAGGCCAAGAGGAAGAGGTTTTAGATCCTTATCCCAAGGATGAATCCACTAAAGGTTTGATTAGGGTTCCTTGAATAATGGGAATTAACTCCATGATCATAGGGGTTAGGCTCGAATAAGCACTACCTTGAAGCTTGTAGTTGGGATATATTCACCCAACAATGATTATAGATTTCACTTTTTATTTTTTATTTTTTTTCTAGTCATGTGCATAGTCTATAGCAGAAGACAGAGTGCAATTATATGTAGGCATCAACGGCAAGAATTGTGAATGCACGAGAACTTGCTAGGAAAGCACGCAAGTGACTCAAAGTAAAGTTTTGGATGTTTTTACCCATAATTTTCATTTTCTTCAAGATGTTTAAGTTGTTTACTTACAAGGGAATGCCTTGGAACACATTGAAAGATCCAGTTTAATGGCCAGTTATCATGGTGAAAAAATGGCGTGTAACACTAGAGGGAGATCTAAATCTCTAGGGAAACTTGTAGAGGTGTGGTGGAAATGTAGAAAGGAAGTGCACTTCAAAAAGGATTATAAATCTAAATCTCCTCAAAAATGAAAGGGATTTGATGATGATCCTTCTATAGAGACAAAAACCACCTCATATGAAGGTGGGTATGTGCACTTAGATTCTTCTTCAGGTACACATGTAGATCATGAGGCATGGTTGATTGACTCAGGTGCATCCTTTCACTTCACTCCCCATAGGGAGTGGTTTTGCGAGTGTGAGAAATATTATGGTGGTGATATCTTCTTAGGGGGTGATAGGAAGTCTAGAATCGTTGGACATGGAAAATTGAAGTTGATGTTGCAAGGTGGAAGGATTAGAACACTTCTCGGTGTTTTGCGTATTCCTGCATTGGCCAAAAGTCTGATTTTTGTAAACAAGATGGATGATGCATGTGTAAAAATTAGTGTTCGAGAAGGATACCTGCAATATGGTTCGGAGAGCACTTCTAACGATGCGTGGAGTTCATATTGGAACTTTGTGCAACCTTTTAGGTAGCATTGTTACTGATGGGTGCAACAATTTTGTGGTTCCTGAAAGTGGAGCAAAAAACTTAGTGGTCTCTAGAGAAAATACCAAGTTATAGCATCAAAGGCTTAGTCATATTGGAGAGAAGGGACTTCGAATACTGCATGGAAATGGTATGGTAGAAGGGATGTCTAATTCCGCTCTGGATTTCAATATATGTGAACATTGTGTATATGGGAAGCAGAATCGAGTGAGTTTCCCCTCTAGTGCTAAGAGTGAAAAAGGGATATTAGATCTTGTGCACAGTGATTTTTTTGGACCTATGAAGGTTCCATCACTTGGTAAGTTTGAGTACTATGTCTCCTTTATAGATTATTTCTCAAGGAATACATGGATATATTTTCTTATGAAGAAATATGAATTCTTTGACAAGTTTAAAGAAGCGAAGTCTCTAGTGGAAAACCAGACAGAGAAGAAGATAAGGGTGTTGAGGAGAGATAATTGTGGAAAGTTTTGCACAAATAATTTGAAGAGTTATGTAAGAAGTGTGGTATAGTACAGAAAAATACTACTCCATACACACCTCAACAAAATGGAGTTGCAGAAAGAATAAACGGGACACTGATGGAAAATGCAAGAAGCATGCTCAATGGTGTCAGGTTAGGACAAGAATTCTGGGCAGAGGCAGTGGAGACTGCATGTTACCAAGTTAATAGATCACCTTCATCAGCGTTGGAGGATAAGACTCCACATGAGGTATGGACTAGTAAGAAACCCTTTCTTTCACATCTAAGGGTATTTGGATGTGATGCATATGTACATGTTCCAAAGGAGAAAAGAACTAAGTTAGATAGTAAATTAGAAAGGTGCACCTTTATTGGGTATAAGGATGGTTTAAAATGTTATAAGCTATGGAACCTATAAATAAGGAAGGTTTTATACAACCAATATGTGGTGTTTAGATAGGTGAAAGATGTTATTAAACATGAATTCCTACCAAAGGAACCTAAGAATATAGAGTTTGAGCTAAAGGAGGAAGAATCATACGCTATAACAACACAGGAATCAGAAGAGGAAGAGACACAAATTCTGTCTTTGAGAAGATCGGTTCGAGAGAGAAGGCAACCAAAAAGGTATAGTCCATATTCCTTCTGTTCCAATTTTGTTTTATCCATTACTGATGATGATCCCAGAACTATCAGGGAGGAAGTGGATTCAGAGGATGGAAAACTCTGGAAGGAGGCCATGGTTGATGAAATTCCATCTTTGCAAAAAAATGAGGCTTGGGATCCGGTGGAGTTGTCCGCTAGAAGGAAACCCATCATCAGCAAATGTGTGTTTAAGAAGAAGATGAATGAAAAAGGAAAGGTGGAGAAATACAAAGCTAACTTGGTAGAAAAAGGTTATTCCTAGGTTTCGGGAATTGATTTTTTTGATATTGTTTCTCTTGTTGCCAAGGTAGCTTCTATTATATTATTTTTATCTTTTGTTGCTGCTTTTGATTTTGAGGTAGAAATATGGATGTTAATACAATATTTCTTCACAGGGATATGGAAGAAGAGATCTACATGAAGCAATCAGAAGGCTTTGTGGTGAAGGGTAAGAAATAACTCGTTTGCAAGTTAAAAAATTATTTGTATGGGTTAAAATAGTCACTAAGGATTTGGTATCAGGAATTTGATGCATATATATGGGGACTTGGCTTCACCAAAAGCAAAGAGGATCAATGTGTGTATTTTAAATTAATTGGTGAGCGTGTTATTTATTCGGTATTGTGTGGATGATATGTTGCTAATTGGAAATGACAAAGAAATTATCTAGAATTTCAAGACCTAGTTGTCCTCCAAATTCAACATGAAGGATATTGGTGCTACAAACTATATTTTGGGCATGGAAATTAAATGAGATCAAGAAAAGAGGAAGCTCTGGTCAAACTAGAGGAAGTATGTCGAGACAATATAGTAGAGGTTTAATATGCAGGATAGTAAACTAGTGAAGGTTCCTATTCTTGTAGGTCTAAAGTTATTTGTTGAACAGTGTCCCAAGACACAAGAGGAGGAAGAGGACATGTCTTGTGTTACATATGCAAATGCAGGTGGTAGCATAATGAATGCAATGGTATGTACTATATCAGACATTGCACATGCATTGGGAGTATTGAGAAGGTTTATGCAAAAGCTAGGGAAGGAGCATTGGACAACAATGAAGCGGGTTTTCGGGTATTTTCGTGGCACTAGTGATTATGGTCTATGCTACCAAGGGAGACCAGGATTGGACATATTTTTGGACATATGTGGCTTTGTTGATGCAGACTGGGCTGGAGATCTAGATCAGAGAAGATCTACAAGTGGGTGTGTGTTTAATTTATTTGGAGTAGTCAGTTGGATGAGAAAAATACATTTTGTAGTGGCTCTTTGAACTATAGAGGTTGAATACATGGTTGTCACCCATACAAGTAAGGAAGAAATTTGGTTGCAAAGATTGTGTTCAAGTATGGGTTTGGTACAATGAGCTATAAGGATAGACTCTGACAGCCAAAGTGAAATTTTCTTGGCAAAGAACCTTTCTTATCATTCAAAGACAAAGCACATTTATGTTCAGTATCACTTTGTGATGGATATGGTTGAGGACAAAAGGGCGTTAGTGGTAAAGGTGGACACTTTGAAGAATGGTGTAGATGCATTGTTGAAGCCTATGAGCACTAAGAAGTTTTCTTGATGTAGAGAAACAATGGGATTTGCAGAGTTGTACCAATGACTAATATATCATGTGACCCCTTGTGCGGAAAATAAAACAATAAGTGGGAGAATGTTGGGAGTGTTATATTCTTTCCACGACTAGTCGCACGCATACCTACCTATAATAGGTGGGTGGACCTACCTATGGTTTTGTGCATGGGATTTTGGCATGATGTTTTATGTCCATTGTATTTTGTAGATCTGATCAAGGGAACTATGATTATGTTCTAATCCAAGGTTAATGGATTGGGGTTTATGAATGCTTTGGCATATATATATATATATTGTAACATTGAAAGGAATATAATGAAAAATCAATCCAGTAGTCCCATTTTTTGGATCCAGGGGAAAATATCTATGTATATTTGTTCTATGTTATCGCCATTATTTATTTTTTAGTTTTAATAATTCTTTTGCAGGTAATTTTTGTACAGGGTTCAAACCTTCATAACATTTTTTTGTCGACCCTGTAGCCTCTTTGTAGCAGTCTATGGAACTCTTGGTGTAGGTAGCTCGACTTCCGACGATAGTAGTGGACCTCCTATATTTTTTTAGAGTGAAAATTTTATGCCAAGCAAGGCTCGGTCCTGCTTTTATGCCAAAAAATTTTGGGTGGTGGGCTCAGCATGATGTATGAGTGGGCCCCCACCTACCATTTTCACAACTTCTCCATAGGACCATTGGCCCACTCCTTGTAATCATCACCTTTTTTTTTTCCATTGTATCCATGTGTGATGAGATAAAAAGATAACCCCACCTTAACTATTTGAGGGTGGTCGCTACTACTAAACCATCTTCGGCCTACAAAAATTTGTCTCTCATGTATTTGCAACAATTTTTTAGACTATGATGTGATCAAAGGAAGAAGTCGGGAATTTTTCAGACCTGTACCTACTTGGTGATCCTTGTTGATGTGTTGATCATTTGATGTTGGCATGGAATTTCTAAATAGGGATGAGGTTATTTTTTGTTTCTTCTAAGATTTCATCTTCTTGTTTCCTTTGCTCCATGTATTTGTTTGCTTTCAATTTTTTTTTTGAAATATTCCTTGTTGATTGAATCTTGACAATGCAGGTTCTTCAGGATGTGGGTCAGATGTTGTTGCTTATAGGTGAAAAGGGATCTTGTAGTAGCTAGCACAGGGTACTATAGCTACTTAATATCATAGTGGTAGTCCTCCAATGCCTTTATGATGATTATCTTCTCGATCTAATGCTCGAGCTATGGTCTTGTGGGTTTGTACATACTGCTACAAGATTGTGTGTCTTCTTGTAGCAGTCACATAGACCCTTCTAGGATCATAATTTCCTCCAAGTGATGCCTTTAAAAACATTGATAATTCATGAGTATCTTGTTAACAATGGTCAAAGACATTTTTTGTGGTGGAAGAGGTGGAAGAAGGGGTGAAAATGAATGTTTCTTATGGAAAAAGGTAGGAATGAGGGTGGAGAAGAGGTCAAATGGTGTGGAAAATGAATGATGAAGCTATGGTGTACCCCTTCCCTTGTTCTTGAGTGGAAAACAGAAGATCTATCCCTTCTTTATGTATCAATCACAATCATTACAGAACTTTTGAGGTCTAAAATGGGCCTCCTAAGAAAAATGTGCAACCAAAATAAAATTTATAAGAAGCAATAGGATTCAAAATGATGATTTCAGCCATGGGGGATGATTCACCATTTTTGGGATAAAAAAGTAAAAGGATTAAAAAATAATAAAACAATAAAATTGTTTTTTCAACTTGTATTTTCAACTTATCTCCCTAAGGTTTTACTCAAATTTAGAGCGGGAGTACTCGTTGGATGCAAAATTAAATTCCTCATCCAAGGAGTACACATGTTGCATACTTTCGATGGCCCCTGCTACACGAATTATGAGAAATACATGAAAAAACATGATTGCAATAAAGTTTTTCAAGTATTTCCCATTTTTTGTGTAGCAGGGCCCATCGAAAGTATGCAACATGGGTACTCCTTGGATGATTAGTTTTTTCTTTTTTCCCCCTAAAATTTGATGATGTAATCTAATCTTATCTTACTATTTCCACTATGATTTTATAATTTCCTTAGGAGGCCCATTTTAGACCTCAAAATTCCCCTAATGCATGTAGAAAATATGGAACAAACTTGTAGAAATATAGGAAAATCATGTAGAAATACACAAAAATCATGTAGCACTTCAAGACTGAGGAAAAATTGAGCGAGTAAGGTCATCTGATGATGGAGAAACTTGGGAAATCAACGGAGGGATGGAATGCATTCAAAGAGCCAACTTGGAGGGTGTGGAGTTGATTTTTTTGAAGATACTTCACTATTTATTTACCTCCATTGAATGCCATTAGAACCCTGTAGAAATGTTAGAAAAGAATGATGTAAGTGTCCCCTTTTCTCTTTTTTGTTTTTTCTACTTTTTTTTTCTTTTTTTACACCTGTAAGATACCTCAAAGGAGGTTTTCAACTCACACATCTGTCCTAGGTGCCTCAAGATATTTTTTCTCCTAGGGATATTTTATTTTTTATCATTTGTTTATTTTTTGAGACTCGTGGACTGCCTCATGGAGGTTATCCAAGAGCTTGCCTCGGGTGCCTCATAGAGGTTTTCACCCACGGTTTTTATTCCTTTTTATTTTCTCTATTGATCAGAGGCAGGATGTATTGGGATCTTTGAGGCTCCCAATCACATTCATATATTTTCTCAATGAATTGGTAAAATCCTATTTTGAAATAAGTCACTTGTAAAGCTTCAGTCGTTAACCATTGACTAATAGTGGAAATTTTACCTCATCAATTGTTCTGATTTGGATAGAGCCATTTTTATAAAATTATCCCACCAAGTAGGGACCTAATCGTCTTGTCATCGGCTTTCCCTTGAAGTTATTGAATTTGGAGTCATGAAAAAGGGTCGAATCACCCTATTAGAAGGTCCTTTTCATGATGTTCTTTTCATGCAAAATCTTCCTCTGCAATTGGACCACCTTAGTATGCATGAGAGCATGCAATCTACGTTAATCAAGAGCATTGAGTTGTTGCATCCTCTTCTGCTAAGATTTGGTGATGTCTAGGTCCAATTTTGCTATTATTCTCATGGTATTGTACTCAACCTCAATTGAAAACAATGTCTTTTTTCCATAAATCAACTCAAAGGGAATGAACCTAGTGGTGGTTTCCCATGCAGAATTATAGGCTTGATTTTCTTCCAAAAGCTTGGTTGCCAAATATTTTTTGCTATTGCTGACAACTTTGGTTAAGATTCTCTCTAAAACTTTGTTTGTCACCTCCACCTACCTATTTTTTGGAGGATGATAGAGGGTGGATTTTATGTGTCTGATGTAATGTTGCTCCATGATTTCCTCAATCATATTAAATTGAGCTCCTTTATTAGTGACTATTTCCCTCAGGAAATAAAACTTGTAAAAGATGTTCTCCCTCAAGAACTCTACCACATTTTTCTCTTTTGTTTCCTTAAATTCCTTCACTTCGTCCCACTTTGTCAAATAATCAGTGCATACAATGATGTATCTCTTTTGTCTGGATGGGGGGTCAATTAGTCTAATTAAATCCATGACCCACTTCTCAAATGGCTCAAGAGTCACTTGGGGATTTAATGGGATTTCATCCTTTGGTTTATGCTTACCCATCCTTTGGCATTCATCACATATAGCATTGTACCTCCTGGCATCTTGGTGTAGGGTAGGCCAATAATATCTTGCCTAGAGAATTTTTAAAGTTGTCCTCTTAGCAGCAAAATGGCCCCCACGGGGTCCATCATGGCATGAATTTTGGTAAGAAAATTTGTATTCAGTTTCACCCAAGGTTTGACTGAGGGTGCCAACAAAGAGCCCGCATAGTCTAGCAATTCAACAGAATTTTCACTCCTCTGAAGTCAAGGGAGAGACTCCCATGAGGCGAGCCAGAATGATAAATGATTACAGGGAATTTAGATATGTACACTCGTGAGTTGTGCAACCATTAATATTCTCGTTCTCTACTAACAAACTTATAACGATTATTCATAAACTAGATGCATTTATAAAGTTTTAAAAGGGTGCACAAATTCTCAGATTATTGCTAGAATTCCCATTTCATGTTACTGATAAAAATGAGTCTGTTACATCCAACATAACATCATATATCACAACATTCATAGACTTATGCGTGGCTTCAGAAAAAAAAAAAAAAAACAACATAATCACACTTTAGTTTCTCTTCATAAAATACAGACTCAAAGTATTACACCAACAACAACATCTCCAAAGGCTTGTGACAACTTTAGCCAAGAAAAGTAACAACAACCACGAACTCGTTATCTCCTTTTCCTTTTATACCACACTCGCTTGATCCTAGTTTTAATACCTCAAATCAATACCTTGGTTATTCCTTGACGGTATCAAACTTGATTCCTGATTTCTCGGCACACTCCCTTGTTTTATGCTACTTGAATTCCGAAATGAAACTAATACCATTTTTACTTTTCTAACACTCTGATTCTGGAAGATTGAACCAAAACATCTCAGTAGAAAAATGGCCCCCACAGTGTCCATCATTGTTGGCAAGAAAAATTGGATTCAATTTGACCCAAGGTTCGATCGAAGGTGCCAACAAAGAGCATGTGTGGTCTCGTGATTTGCCGGAATTTTCACTCTTAAATCAAAGGATAGCCTCACCCGAGGTGAGCTAGAACCATAAATGATTACAGGGAATTTAGATATGCACACTCATGAGTTGTGCAACCATTAATATTCTCATTCTCTACTAAAAAACTTAAAACAATTATTCATAAACTAGATGCATTCATAAAGTTTTAAAGGGATGCACAAATTCTTATATTATTGCCAGAATTCCCATTTCAGGTTACTAATCAAAATGAGTCTACAACATAAAATCATAGCTCACAGTATTCACAGAATTATGGACGGCTTCACTGAAACAAAACAACATAATCACAGTTTACTTTCTCTTTAGAAAATATTGACTCGGAGTATTACATTAACAACTAAAACATCTCCAAAGGCTCATGACGACTTCAGCCAAGAACAGTAACAACAACCATGAACTCATTGTCTCCTTTTCCTTTTTTCCTTGCGCTCGCTTGATCCAATATTGCGCTCTCTTGATCCCGGTTTTTAATACCTCATGTCAATACCTTGGTTCTTCTTTGACGGTATCAAACTCAATTCCTAATTTCTCGATACACTTCCTTGTTTTCTATTGCACGAGTTACCGAATGAAGCTACTGTCATTTTTACTTTTCTGGCACTCTGATTCTAGAAGCTTCAACCAAATCATCCTTCTCGATTGTTTTTCTTCCAAAAAATAAGGACCCAACATGCCCTGACCACATCGTATTGACTTGCTCTTGAGTCAATGTGTTGCTACTAGCTCTGTATCTGTCACGGGGTGACTTCCACTTACTTCATTCGTGGTTCCTTCAAATGAAGGACTCAACTCTGAAACAATGTGCAGAGTGGTGTCCTTAAAGTTGGAAAATGCAAACATAGATAAAGTCCAAGAATATAACAGGAATGAGACCTTGGCGGAAAATTTTTTTAAAGTATGCTTGGTGTGGTCACTTGGCTGAGCATTGAAAATCTCATGGATTTTCTTATCCGCAACAGTGGACAAGGTATTGAGATTCATGAAGTGCTTCTAAGCCTCCGACCGAAGGTCACAGAGAACTTGCTTGGTAGTCTGAGTAGCGTCTTCTAGCTGAGTAATTTCTGCTTCTAGTACACCTTCCTTATCTATGATTTATTGCTTAACATTGAGATTAGAAGAAACCATGGCTTGCTAGTAAATATTTTGGGAATTAGGAGCGGAATTTTTCTTTTCAACCACATGACTAGCATCAGAAATTCGGCGAAATACCTGTCGATATTCCTGCATGATCTATGGCAAAGTAGCATGGAAAGTGGAATCATTCCATAATTTCTCTTGAATCTAATATTTTTAGATGGAAGATGGGTCTATGTGGACTGGTTCAAAGTCTGAATAGTACTCTGAAGCTTTGTGTTCTTGGAGACTAGTCACTGAAAAGCCACTTCAATGGAATTACAAAATTCAATAAGGGAACAGTTGGCAATATCTTCAGGCTGGTTGGTAGCATAGGGGGTAATAGTATGACACAATGTTTGTAGTTGAGTATGGACCTCACTAATCTTGGTCTCCAATCCTTTCTTCTCATTGTGTAGCTGAGCTTGGATGGTGGCTACAGTATGAAATTGATCTTGTTTCTCTTCATAAGAAACCTGGAGGTCACTGCATTTATTATTGGTATGGACTAAATGATGCTCCAATTGGGACACAAAGGCATGAATAAATTGAATTTGGTGGGTGGATGACCAATTTCAAAGATTGTTGGTGGAAATAGCATCAGCTGGGGGAATAAGCGATTATAGCGGTTTCCCACTAGCAACCGACCTCTCGAATTGCTCCAATAGAGAGGGTTCACATTGAATTGCAGCTCTTTGGTTCTGAATAATTCAATGGAGAACAGGGCTAGGGATGAAAGTGATGAGGTCATTCTTCTGTGCAGCAATGGAAATAACTTGACGTCATTGGTCAGGGTCTTTCATTAACTCAACAACCTGTTTGGAAGAGATAGGTGAGGGGACAGGGGAGTTCGGATGTGAAACAATGGGAATAGCAGATGGACCAGTAAACGGTGGAAAAAAAAAATCGATGACCATAGGAACATATTGTGTGACTATAGAGTTAACTTCCATTTCAGCGGGATTTTGAGGTGAAAAAGGTTAACTATGATGGTCAGATAGGGTAGAAACGAATGAGCGAGGCATAGCGTTAGATGATGCACACGGAGATGGGTGTGTTTCTTCGTGAATAGGGACAATAATATCATTATTCGGGACATCGGCATCGAAATCGATGAAGGTTGAAGACAACAGGGTATGGTGAATATGTCGAGGCGACAGAGAGCTAAAACCTATAACAGGAACTTATAGAAGAAATAACAGGTGGTGCGGCAGACATGGGGGTAAGATGGTGTACCTGAAGGGTTTGTCGAACATATGAGCCAACATTAGACCAGGTGGCACGGGCAGAACTCAAACAGTCATTAGCATTCTTCAATAGGAGTTGGAGCTACTTCGGAACACCTTCAGTGTGCTTGTGGGAAGTAGATGGACCCTCCTCGACCGGCTTCATGCGATAAAAATAATAATATAATTTCCCTTCTTGTTTCCATGTGACAACTCTAGGCCACAAATTAACTTCTGAATGAAAATCATGCTCACTAATATAAAATGGTAATGGGTGCATGGAGAAAGTAGCCTCAAGGATATGCATCGTTCGAATGTAGCAATTTTCATGAGTAATACCAAACCAAACTAAATGAGAATATTTTTCCAGAATAGGAAGTGGCACCCTAGAAACAACATGTGTCACCATAACCATCTTAGCATACCATTTCCTGAAAGAAAGGTCGTTGAATTCTTTTCTCACGGTGTCCTTGGTGTCCTCGGTGTTGCGTCAGGGAACATACATGAAGGAAAGTAGGTCATCTTGTGAAATGGAAGCAAGGTCATGACCCTCTGGAGGGCACCACATCCACATATCCAGAGGGATAAGTAAGTAACCATAAATGAAGTTAGTGGAGCAATTGTAGACATCATTAGCATCTTCAAACAATTCACTGAGGAGGTAGTTAGACCAATTAAGGGATTCACCGTGAATACATACCTCAGTGACATAGATGGAATCTAAAGTACATTCTCCCCGAGTATGATGGTGCATAAGCTTGGTTGAAATGAGAGTAGTAGAAACATCAATTTCCATATCATTGATCATATCCAAAATAGCTACTTTGCCCTTTTTTGTGGTGCCATATTTCTTATACAGATTGTTCTCGTCGGTTTTCTTCACCCGTTTTCTAAATATCTGATAGGTTGAATTGACATCGGCACCATATGCAGCTAGTCTTGTAATACGGTTAATTTCAATATATTTTATGGGGTATTCCTGGTCCAGCAAGAGATAACCCCCATGGATCCGACTCACTAGAAATTTTGTGCAGCGAAGAATTTCATTGGTGGTCCCAAACACAAGAAAATCCCGTAGAAGAAGAAGGGTATATTGTTTTATCGGATGGAATGTAGAGCGAATTTTCATAAAAGAGCGGGAATTGGGGCGGTTTTTTGGCTCCATGAATACATCAATGCGAAGTGTAGTGAAAAAAACTGGTCGTACAAATCACTATCAACCAATTGGGTTTTATAATACTTATCGAGAAAACCATCCTGGAAATGAATTATGGAATCAATGGGATAGATAGTGATAGCGGGCTTAGCTGGACGAACCATGGTGACAGGAAAATGGGTATACACAAAGAAGATGGGAGGACGAGAAGACATGGACAAAGTAGAGGCAGGTGATCGGGGATCCAGATTGAAAACTATGAAAGCACAAAGAACGAAAGTGAAAAATGAGGATAATTGGACGGGAAAATGTAGAATAAGGAAATGGATTTAGTCTTTAAGCGCGGGAACAATGTTTTAACATTTGAATTAATGACAAGCGATCCTAACACATACCGATGATAAGGTGACATAAAGAAAATAATATAACAACAGAATGAAATCTTCTCGAGACTTGAAATACAGATGGAGTAACTAGCATTTCCATGATTGGGAAAACTAACAGACTAGACAGGTAATGATGATTCTAACACGACGAAATACGACAAATCTCCCCGAACACAATGGGTTGTGGCAGATCACCAAAAAAATTGAAGGACACTTGCGGAAAACTAGAAGGATATAACAACCTAAATAAACCATGGACACGTATTGACATGACTAACCTATCTCCTACTAACTACTCCCTCTTCTAAGAGAGATAGACTCAATCAACAGTAGAATTAGAAAAATAGGGCTCAGACGAGCACCATTCGCCCATCCAAACAAAAGAGTACCATCAAGTTGAGTTAGCCGAACAGCTCCAAAATATTTAATATCTGCAACACAGAAAGGACCAAGCCAATGAATTTGTAGCTTATCAGGGTGCTTGTAGTATTTTCTATCATAAAGTAGTACTCAGTCTCTGATTGAAAAGGACTTCTTCTTGATGTGTCTATCGTGCCAGTACTTCTGCTGCTCCTTTTCAACTGTCTGATGAAAGTAGGCAAGGAACTGAGACTCCTCTAGTTTCATTAATTCATCAACTCTTTCGGGAATGGATTGATCCTCGGTCATCTGAGTGGCATGCACAATGAAAAGATTAGGGACAATGAACTCTGCAGGAGAAAAAACCTCCTTTCCATAAACCAACTTGAACGGGGTATACTTATTCAATCATTTGACATTTTTTCTAATCCTACAAAGTAGAAGGAACCCATTCATCCCAGTCATCCTTATTTGTAGAGAAAATCTTCGTAAGCCCTCGTTCCAAAATTTTGTTAAACACCTCGACAGTCCCATTATCTTGTGGATGGTAAGGAATTCTCTTATTATGTTGGAGCATAAAATTGTTTCATTAATAAAGTGGAACCCTTATCACTTGTCCGACTACGAGGTCAACCGAACCTAGTAATAATATTCTCAAAAATAAATCTAGTTTTTGTGTCTGAAGTGCAATTCTTGACTGGAAGCGCTTATGCCCAACGGGTAAGATGATCTGTGGCAATGATAATATAATGAGCATGTGAGTGGCGAGAAGGTGGGCTGATGGACCCAATAAATTCAATATCCCATTTTTCAAATGCCACGAGTGTGCGTACTAGGTGGAGAGGCATCTCATCCCTCCACGAGGGTCAACCAACCCGTTGGAAAATATCGTAAGCCTTCGCATCATTATAAATATTTGGCCACCACAAGCCAGCTTGTAAGACCTTCTTGGCAGTATATTTACCTCCAACATGCCCTCATGTGACTCCAGCATGGCACTCCCATAATATGCATTCACGCTCATGATCAAGGAGACATCACCGCAACACTTGATCGAGCCCCATCTTATATAACTGGCATGCAATCAATTGATAGTTGGCTGCGTGAACAACTAGATGCTTCCTCTGCGTTGTAGGATAATCGGACAAGCACTACCATGTTACAAGAAAGGCAGCAATTTCCTCTAAGTATTCTGGGACAACTTCAATAAGGAACAAGTGGGCATCAGGTAATGCATCATCAATGGATACTCCTGACTCTCCTGATTCCAACCTAGATATGTGGTCAGACCCAACATTTGACCTCCCTGGCTTAACAATGAATTAAGTAAATTCTTCAAATAGAAACAACCAACGACAAATTCTGCCCTCCAACACTGGCTTGTTGACCAAATACTTTAGTGTTGAATGATCATTGAAAAATTTAAATTGTTTTTCCAACAAATAGTGTCGAAAATTCTGGAGAGAATAAATCATTGCTAAATCTTCTCATTCCATGGTAGTATAGTTCTTTTTTTCATTAGACATTTTTCTGCTTGCGAAATGGATGGGGTGATCTAGGTTACTCTCCCCCGATTGTGTCAATATAGCACCCAAGGAAATCCCTAATGCGTCCACATGAATATGGAACTGCTTGTTCCAATCATGGTAGACTAGGATTGTCGCGCTTGCGATATTTTCTTTCAAGGTATCGAATGCAGTAGTACATTCATCAGACCACACAAACTGTTCATAATTATTGAGAAGCTTCTCCAGTGGAGCCATAATAGAAGCATAATTGTGAATGAATCTATGATAATACCCTATATGGCCCAATGTAGAACTTAATTGTTGAATAGAGGTGGGAGGTGGCATATTTATAATTATCGCAACCTTAACTGGATCCACACATACTCCCTCCTTACAAACAATATGGTCTGGTAAATTTCCAAATGGCACGGCGAAAATTCATTTCTTTAGATTCAATGATATTTGGAATTGCCAACAGCAATAAAACATAACCCTCAACAAGCTAGGGTGATTCTTAAGCAGGCTATAAACATTCCATACATCCATATACACTTCCAAAAACTTGTGGATGTACTCGTGGAAAGCAACAATAACAATATGAGAGAAAACAACTGGAGAATTCTTTAAACAAAAGGGCATCACATTATATGAATGACCCCCACTCTGTAGTGAATGTGGTAGTTTTCTTATCTTCTTTTGCAATGCGTACCTGATGGTAGCCTAAAAATCCATCCATAAAGGAATATTCCTCATTACCTCCAACATTTTCCAGGGCTTCATCACTGAAGGGGGTTGGGAATGGATCATGGATGCATGCATTATTGAGACTGTGATAATCAACACAAACTCGTATGTCATCAGAATCCTTCTTGTCTTGAATGACGATAGGGATTATCCATTCATCTTCATCAACAGGGAATATTAAACCAACAGCCAACATTTTATCAATCTCTTTCTTGAATGTCTCCTTAACACAAGGGTTCAATCTATAAGGTTGATGCTTCATAGGCTTCACATCGGGTTTTATTGTGATTTTAATTTCTCCCAAACCACATTTAATTCCTTTAAGATCTGATACAGAACAGGGAAACAAATATTCATATTCTTTGAGCAATTCAAATAATTCCCGCGTGGTTTGATCATCCCAGTAGTCCCCAATAGAGGCAAGATTTGGTTTCTCCTCAGTCCCAATATTAATCTTCTTCCATTTAAGAGGCTTTAGATGTGGAGCATCACAAATATGATATTCTTTGATTTGTTGTTCTCCTTCATATTCCTTGAACGAAAGGTTCCTTAACTCCTCCAAATCAGCATATTGATCCTTGTTAAACTTGCTGCAGACAAGGGATTCATGAAACCCTAAATCATAATGGTGTGCAAATTCTGCATATCTGCTACATTTTGCGAGCGCATCTTCTCCTGGAAACAAAAATCTTTTGATATCTTTAAGAGCATGAATTATCTTCTCATCAGCATCTGGAAAAGAAAAATCATTGCAAAAATGATTTGTCAGCACATTCCAATCTGTAGATTGGCGCTTTAGCTCCTCTTGCAGGTACCAAGCTTGCATAATACTATCCAAAGAATGAATAAACAAATGCAGACACATTGTGACTGCCACACTTTCATCTTTCCATACATAAGAGAAATGGGCCACATGATCTTGCAGAGATGTATGACCAATATAACTAGGAATATTTCTTAAGAGCTAGGTCAGTGGGGAAAATTGGTGTAACAAGGTAGTTTTAATATAATTCCACTCATGCAACTGATCACGATGTGTTTCCCACCATCGTGTCAAGGTGGCTTGTAGATAAACACTCATTATAGGGAATTTTTTAGGTTAATCTACACAAGAATCAATTCTTTAACCAAATCAAGAACATATTTCATACCATTAACAATAGGATACTTGTGTACCTCAATATCAGTCCATCGAACACATTAAATAGATGCAAAATGGCGAGAATGTAGTTCATGAGGACCTTGTTTCCAGTCCTCCATTGTAGCTTCGGAACCGATTTATGTGCTTTGGATACTCCTCCATCTAATCGAGACAACTATGATGGGGTTGATATAATCATCTTGATTTCCAGCATTCAAGTGATATAGCTGGTCCACTAGATGAGGGGACTCAACATCATCTACAAGTTCAGTAAATCGCAGGCCCTGGTACAGATCAAGGGGTTGTATAAACCGTATCTCGTCCACCTCAAAATTCATAGTCTCTTTCTTAAGGTAGATTACTACATAGTTCTAAAAATCTCAATCAATCCCCAACAAAGTCAAGTATGGATATTTGTCCCCCATGATATCAATAAATTCAAAATCGGGGTAGGTATTGACTCCTGCTATATTGACTTCCACATCTTCCAACCTGCCAACTGGAAGAATACAATACTAGTTTTCCATCTGCAATTGAATCAGAGAGTACACTAACTTAGGTTTCCCAAGAGCTTCCCAATTTTTTCGAGGAATAATATTAACATCCGATCTTAAGTCCAACATAGATTCTTTAATCTGGAACCCTGCAATATTAGCATCCACCTGAAACTCCCTTCCAATCCTCTTCTTATTCCTCCACACCCTTCTGGAATGCCTCTCAGGTAGAATCGCAAATATTGGTTCCTTAGAAAATACATCATCTTTAACAATAGTCTTCAGCCTTCTCCACAACTTAATAGTAAGTTGTTCATCGTCCACAATACGTAAAAACAACTTGAACCACTCCATTATAGGTTGAGGGAGCTTTATACTAAAATTTCCTTGATCTCTCCTTGTCTTCCCTTGCACCTCACCGCGAGGTCCTTGAGATTACATTATCTAATGGAAGAGTTCAGTTTCATCCTTGTAATACTCATTTTGTCAATTAGGTTCGTACGATCTTCTTGGAGAGGCATGCTTTATAACAGTGGGTTGCTCAGTGATTCCAACATCGACTCCTGTTATTTTCCCCCGTCTTGTAGAAAAGTTGATATTATATTGTATTTAAGACTCAGGGTCTCTGGGTTCCACACAAACCAAATTGGCTCCCTTGGCAAGAATTTGCTCCTCCCAATGGGAATTAAGCTCAGGACAGTCCTCGGTTGCATGTGTATTTACATGGAAATACAAACACCAAGGTCATCTTGGATGAGGACATTCTCTCACAACATGACCCTCTTGATCACAATTATAACATCTAATTGGACCTCTTCCCCCTATCCTTCCACCCCTTAGAGCCCTGCCTCCTCAGCCTCGAGGAGTTTCCTTTACCCAAAAAGAATTCAAATCCAATCGATCTACTAGTGCATCCAAGGATAAGAATTGATCTATATGGTGATTTTGGGATCCATTGAATTCACAAAAAAAGTTATTCGAAACATTTAAATACTTCTGTAAAATAGGACAAGGCCGAGGTTGGTGCCCAAAGTTGCAGCATATTTCACAATAATCTGTTGCATTCATAATCGGTGGATTGGGGAACGACTGGAACTGAGTGTGACCTTAATAAGGTAAGGCAGAAGATACCTATGCAACTCCTACATGAAGTTGTGGTGAAGGACCCATGGGTGTATTACATGCTCCTGGGCCTGTAAATTGTGGGAATTTCATGACATGGTGTCCTTCGACCTGAAAATGGGCACACCATAACTGAGGTCTTGTCGGTCGAATTGGTGCTAAATCATTCAATATTTTTGTTAAAGTAACAATTTGAGCTTGGAGCCCCATAACGGCAGGATCTTATGATGACGCCCCCGCCCACCCCCTCTCCCCCCACTCTATACTCTTGTGGATATCCTACCATGGATTCGATTTGCATAGCCTACTCCAGAGCATCTTGGATCATACTAATCTTCGGTTGCGAAAGAGAGATCCTGGTCATGGGTAGTGTTGAGCTCCAAGAATGTTCTTTCTTTCACCACATTCCACTCCATTTCTTTTGTTCATTGTTAATATCAGGCTTAAATGATCAATAGAATTAGTCAAAATTGCTTTAAGAATGAATATCATGATTAACTTGCTATGTTTTTATGATTTTGTCATTATAGTACTTTTTGAACTAAATCTAGCAACAGAATGCAGACATTCTGTAGCTAGTTGCCAATTCTGCAGTCGGCTTCATGTCTACGCAGGTTCCAGGTGTCATCTTGGAGAAAAACACATATGGGTGTATTCCACATCATGCCCTCATCATTCGTTGCTCTCCACGAAGTTTGAATGGAATCATGTAGGTGGTTAAGCATGTGGGAACTCAAACTAGGAGGTAGACTCCTAACAGGATAAGGACAGTCCAGATGTCCTTAATTCTGTTACGTGACCATCATCAGAGTCCTAGTTTGGTTTTTATTAGGAAAGACAATTATTCCTATGTTATCTCAGATACGGTTATGTAATTTTGTTATAAATATGCTCGGGAAACCGAGGGACAAGGTTAGATTTTGATGGTTGATTGCTAGATTTCAGAAGTCCGAAAACACTCTGTTTTGAAGTAATTTCTCTTTAATGAAAGAAGCAGCATTTCCTTGAAAGTGTTGAATCAATCTTGAAGTAGATTTCGTTCTACTCTGGTGGTAGAGGGCCCCTGCCTCCTGAGCAGCCTTGTTTATACGGTAGATAAGTATTTTAGTCTTGTTTTTATTTCTAGTTTAGGCAAGTTTCTGAAGTTTATGTTCATACTTGTTTACATTAATTATCACAGCTAGAATTACTCTAATAAGCTCTTCCAAAATATCATTACGATGAATAAGGCATAGCTGTGGTATTGTAGGTTGTAGTTGCATTTCCTTTCGTTAATTATCACAGTTGGACTTACTCTAATAAGCTCTTCCAAAATATCATTACGATGAATAAGGCATCGCTGTGGTATTGTAGGTTTTAGTTGCATTTCCTTTCGTTAATTATCACAGTTGGACTTACTCTAATAAGCTCTTCCAAAATATCATCATGATGAATAAGACATAAACTGTGGTATTGTAGGTTTTAGTTGCTTGTTTACACTAAGTGTCACATCCGGTCTTACTCTTACAAACTCTTCCAAAATATCATTAACAACAAATAAGAAATAGTTGTGGTGTCTTAGATTCTAGTTGTATTTGCTTTCAGTCTTATGTTTATGTTTAACTGTATTGAATAATACAGCCATACTTGTTTTCACAAACTCTTCCAAAATATCATTCATACTGAACGAGATGGGCTGTAGAATTCCTTAGGTTAGTTGCATGTTAATTTAGTTATAGCACTCCGGAGGTAGAATGCATTTAGTTCAGCTCTGTCACTACAATTCAAGTTTGATAATGGCATTGTAATTTAACATTGTTCACTGTACTTCAAGTAGACTCGTAGCACTCTAGTTTAGTCTTAGCTCACTGTATTAGCACTCCAGTTTAGTTGTTATCCATTGCATTTTTAAATTGTATTAGTTGTTAAATTTAAATACCACGGTCTTCATTATTTACAAAACTTCTTTTGTTCCAACCTAATATTAATATATAATCATTTGGACATAAGTTAGTATCAGTCTAAGACCTGGAGTATTTTGCAACCTTTTTACCATTTCACAAAAAATCCTTTTCTCAAAGACTATTCTAAAAAGGAAATATATAACTTCTGAGTGAGGCCTAGTGGTGTTAAATTGAGTTGCAGAACAGAATTAGAAGCTAGTTTAGAGTAGAAATCTTATTATGCTACAAATGCTCTTTTCCAGATATATTCCAATAAACCTTTAATCATGGATGAGATGTTGTAACATTGTAAATTGATTGTTTGATTGTTTAGTTAGGAGAACTTCATTTACACTTAACTTGTCCATTTCCCAAGCTCTTCCAACACATCTTTAATGAATGAATTGGATAAGTTTAAGCTCATGTTGTGATTTATTTCCTTGAAGTCATTATCAAGATTTGTATTTGTTGTTTGCTAGCCATAGTTTAGGCTTTGTTCTGTTTTAGTATTTGCATTTTTTATTTGCCATCCATAGTTTAGGCCAATAGCTTCTTTTCACCAGCATTTAGTTCCTTCCATTTTCAAACATAAAACCATAAAACCAAAAACATCATAAAACACTAGACACAACGTAGTGAGAAACAAATACCTAGGCACATATAGTGCACCACACTTTAGCAGTTTACCAACCCTGGTTGACAATTAATGAACTCAATTTAGGAACACTAGGTTGAGCACAAACAGGTAGCAAAGCTTTGATAAAACAGTCCCTCTAATGATGAGTATCAATAGGATACAATAATTTTCTCATGGCATCCTTGAATTGTTGCATACACTTCCAAGCTTATTCCCCTTCCCTTTGGCGGATGTCCAATAATTCTACTAGTCCTTGTTGATTTGACTGTGTCAATTTAAACTCCTGAATAAAATTTGTTTTCACCAAATCCATACTAGAGTTCAGATTGGAATCGATCTACTTTATAAACAATCTCAATGCCCTGTCCCTCAGTGTGGTCTAAAACTCATTGAGTTTGTTAGCATCAGACGTCTGGCGAGCTCACCAAAAAGCCTCACACAATAATTAGAGGAAATTTCAGCCTAAAGGTGGCCTCCTAAGAAAAAATACTAAAATAATAGTTAAAATAATAAAATAATATTTATTTATTTTGGAGGGAAAAGAAGAAAACTACTTTTTTAAATTGTATTTTTAACTGATCTCCTTATAGGTTTACTCAAATTTCAGGTGTAGACACTCGTTGGATGCGGAATTAAATTTCATGTCCAATGAGTACCCATTATGCATACTTTCGATAAAACCCAAATTGATAAAAATTGCAGATACATTAAAAAAGGTGTTTAAACACGTTTTTAATGTATCTGCATTTTTTGTCAATGTGGGTCTTCTCTAAAGTATGCATAATGGGTACTCATTGGATGTAAAATTTAATTTTGCATCCAACGAGTGTCAACACATGAAATTTGAGTAAACTTGTAAGGATATAAGCCAAAAAAAAAAAAGTAGTTTTTCTTCTTTTCCCTCAAAAATATTTACATGTGCCTCTTTTTAAATTTAAAGGATTTTGATTGGTTTACATATTATGACATGGAAATTACATGAAAAACTCATGGGCACTTTTCGGATGAAATTTCCTGTAATTAGTACCAATGTTGTTCAACATCTTCACCCCTCCTACCTGCAAACTCGTGGTACCTTGTAAGAGACCCAGTTGTAACTCTGGCCATGGTTGATTGTGGTGTGGAAACAAGTACAAATCCTATTGAACTAGGTTGTAATAAACCAACTGAACTCGGTTGACTAACACTAGCAGAACTACTTGCACCTTGAAGTAATGATTGAACCTTAAGAAATTTGTGTACCTTTGAGAAGAGAAAATTCAGGATTTGATAGAGTACCATGGGAAGGTTATAGGGGGAGGAGTGGGTATGATTCCATGTTACGGGTGTTATTTTATGGTATTGCATCATCTTCAAATAAAAGTCGCCTCATCACGAAATGCAGGTCATCGTCCACTAGCATATATTCATCTGCTCTATTAACTACCCAACTATCTGTCCCAAGCATCTGAATCCTTCTTCCACTTCATGCATTAGAGTAATCGCTTCCAAACCCTCCGTCTCAGTTCCACTTTGACTTCCACTAGCACTCCCTATTGTACCAGGTAAAGAACTTCCTCCTTCACTTCCTCTTTGAAACTCTGGGGTATCCATTCCATGTTTCCTCTCTGTTGATCTCCTAACAGTGTCACATATGCATTGTAAATCTCTTCTTATTGCCCTAATTTCTTGCAACTTCTTCTCACACCACTCTTCAACTATCCTTGCTCTCTGCAATGCTCGGAAATGTCTTGCTTGAAGCAACTTTTCTTGATTCATTATAAGGTTTCATACATCCACCCACATCAATGCAGCATTCCTCCCCCCATTAGGGGAATTTTGAGGTCTAAAATGGGCCTCCTAAGGAAATTATAAAATAATAGTGGAAATAGTAAATTAAGATTTGATTACATCATCAAATTTTAAAGGGAAAAAAAGAAAAAACTACTTTTTCAACTTATCTCCCAATTTTTTTACTCAAATTTTGAGTGGGAGTACTCGGATGCAAAATTTAATTCCTCATCCAGGGAGTACCCATGGTGTATACTTTCGATGGATCCTTCTACATGAAAAATTGGAAATACATGAAAAATGTGATTGCAATCCTTTTTCATGTATTTCTCATTTTTCATGTACCAGGGTCCATCAAAAGTATGCAACATGGGTACTCCTTGGATGAGGAATTAAATTTTTCATCCAACGAGTACTCTTGCTCGAAATTTGAGTAAAAAATTTGGGAGATAAGTTGAAAATACGAGTTCAAAATGTAGTTTTATTATTTTATTATTTTTAATATTTTTACCATTTTACTTAAAAAATGGTGAATCATCCCCCATGGTTGACATCATCATCTTGAATCCTATTGGTTCTTATAAAGTTTATTTTGGTTGTACATTTTTCTTAGGAGGCTCATTTTCGACCTCAAAATTCCCCTAATGCTAATACATTCCCCCAACACAAGTGGTTTACGCTACCATTTGATCTGGTTAAAACTCCAACAGGTGTTATTCTAATAGCAATACCTTAATCCAGAGCAGAATTTCCTTCAATAACCATCCTCTCATGCCAAATTTAAATATTGCTTCTGCACAAGAAAACAACTGGTGTTTTTCAGCTGCAAATTCGATAATGTAGGCTTCAAGAGTCGCATTAACCCAGAAATAAACATCTCTTGACAACTTTGTATCTAATTGATGGAAATCAGCTAGATATTTCATAGTCTAATTCTTTTGCAACATCGGTTGTTGTGAACCTACTTTATCACTGAACCGAGTAAGCCAATTCTACAGATTCTCAAGAAACTCACACCAAAATATCTCATACTAGTCACAAGCGGGTTCTACATATAGTATTTCTTCTCTTATCAAGTCTAAATTATTTTCCCTGAGTTGTACATGTTGTAAGACAAAGTGATCTGCCTCATTATGCCACCAATTTTGTATATTGTGACAGTTATACCGCGATCGCATGATCTAAAACCCCCTGTAGTAAAACTTGAGGTCCCAAAAACATAACCATTTGTTGGCAAGAAAATTTGGATTAAGTTTGACCCAAGATTTTACCAAGGGTGCCAACAAATATCCCGTGTAGTCTAGTGATTTTTCGGCATTTTCACTCCTCTGAAATCGAAGGAGAGTCTCACTAGAGGTGAGCTAGAATCATAAATGATTACAGGGAATTTAGATATGCACACTCATGAGTTGCGCAACCATTAATATTCTCATTCTATACCAACAAACTTAGAACAATTATTCATAAATTATATCCATTCATATATTTTTAAAGGGGTGCACAAATTCTCATATTATTGCCAGAATTCCCATTTCATGTTACTGATCAAAATGAGGCTATTACATCCAACGTAACATCATATCTCGTAGCACTCACAAACTTATGCACAAATTCAGAAACAAAAAAACATAATCACAATTTACTTTCTCTTTAGAAAATACAGAATCATAGTATTACATCAATAACTACAACATCTCCAAAGGCTCATGATGACTTTAGCCAAGAACAGTGACAACAACCATGAACTTGTTGTCTCCTTTTCCTTTTATCCTTGTGCTCGCTTAACCTGATATCGCGCTCACTTGATCCTGGTTTTTATACATCATATCAATACCTTGGTTCTTCCTTGATGTTATCAAAATCAATTCTTGATTTCTCAGCACACTCCCTTGTTTTCTGTTGCGCGAGTTCCAAAATGAAACTGTTGTCGTTTTGAATTTTTTGGCGCTCTGATTCCGGAAGCTTCAACCAAAACATCCTTCGCGACTTTTTTTCTTCCAAAAAATGAAGGATCCAACAATTCCGAGAGGATGTGAAAAATCTCATGTTCCCTTACACACCTCCTTAAAATCTGATTTGGTCACAATCTGAAAAGATTGCCCCCATCCAAGTGTAAGGGGAACTTTCTCTGACAATTATGTTATTTTCCTTGGAGGAGAGGTTAGGAGGAAATCTCTCAGAAACCAAGAAGTTCACTATGTCAGAAAAGTAGGTAGATAACAATGAAATGGGGAAGAGGTTCTCATCAAGGAGTTGATCATATATTATCTCTTCATTTTCTGCAGGCAATTTTAGTTTAGTCAAAAAATCTGCAACCATGTTTTATTTTCCCTAGCTTGTCAATAATTGTTAGATCAAACTGTCGTAACAATGGAAACCCTCTAATTATCCTAGCATTGACATCAGGTTTGTTCATGAAATATTTAATGGATGCATGATCAATATGTATAAAAACTTAGTACCATGTTATGTAATTTCTAAACATGTTCAAGGAGTGTATAATAGGTAAGAGCTTTGTTTCATTAATAGTGTAGTTGAGTTCAACCTTTGATAGATTCTTACTGATAAAATATATGGCATAGGGAAACTTACCTTCCACTTGTCCCAAGGTTTCTCCTACAACCTCATCGGATGCGTCTATGTGGATGTAAAATTGAAAGGTCCAATTTGGACCCCTAAGAATTGGTTCAGCGGTAAACTTTTCCTTCAACTCCTCAACTGCTTCTTGACACTTATCTATCCAACAAAAATATGAATCCTTAGTTAAAAATCCAAACAAAGGTGAAGCCATCTTACTAAAATCATTGATAAATCTCCTATAATATTCAACTAGTCCTAGGAAACTCCTAACATCCATTTGTTTCTGAGGGACAAGGAACCTTTTGATAATGGAAATATTTTTAGGGTTAACTTGGATCCCTTCCTTAGAGAGGAAGTGACCTAGAAAAATCCCCGCATTCATAAAAAAATTCACACATTTTTTGACTTACTAAGATATTCATTTCAATGGGTTTCTTTAAAAATTTACATATCTTGGCCCAGAGCTTCCTGGAAATCATTCTCATAAGGAGTGAAGTCATCCATATAAATTTCAACTCTATCATGAACAATATCAGCAAAAATAATTTTCACTTCCCTTTGAAAGGTAGTAGGGGCATTGCACAAGAGAAAGGGAAGGAGCCTATAGGCAAAGGTTCCCCATGGACATGTCGGAAGGTGGTATTATCTTGATCCTTGGGGTTGATATGGATTATACCCGCTAAAACCATCCAAGAATGAAAATAACTTCTCCCCCACAAGACCATCCAAAACTTTATCAACGAAAGGTAAGGCAAAATGATATTTCTCTGTAGCCTTGTTAAGTTCCTTGTAGTCAACATAGATTCTCCGCTTCCCATTCTTCTTGGGTACTATAACAAGAGGAGACACCCACTCACTATCTAAAATAGGATAAATGAATCATGCATCCAATAACTTCTATAGTTCTTATTTCACAATCTATTTAAGGCGGGTTTCATTCTCCTATGAGGTTGGCGTGTAGGTTTACATCCCTCTTTAATGTAAATTTGATGCGTACAAACTGAGGAATGCACCCCTTTCATCTCTTTATAATCCTAAGAAAAAAAATCAAGATGCTTCCTTAACCCAGTGAGAAGTTTCTCTTATTTCTATGTTGAGAGGGAAGGATTGATTTTTAGGGGTTTAAATGGATTTACTTCCACAATCTTAACATGATTTTTCTCAAAACAACTAGTGAATAGTTTTTCCCATGGGTTGTTCTCAGGTTTCCCTAAGGACTCCTCTATTATCTCATCAATTGGCATGGTAGTAGTAGGTTGGTTTTGCATAAAGTTATCAATAAGGTCATCCTCATATAGTTGCATGCTTCCTACAGTGTTTTCGAATGTGCATATTGGGTAGGGGGATTAGTGATGCAAATATTCCTCTTCTTCTTCCTCTACTCACATAGGTAAATCATGGTTAACAAGGGATTGAGAAGGGGCATATAATACAAGTTGCTTTGTGAGCTACCTATTTTTAATTGTTATGTTTCCAGCCCTGCAACTAATGTAAGCATCAATGGTAGTTGTTCAAGGTCTCCCTAAAATGATAGGATACCCATTAAACTTGGTCTTGAGTTGGAGTACAAGGAAATTTGTGGGGTACTCCCAGGAATCAATGGAGACCATCACATCCTCAATAATGCCCTCGAGGGCTATTGTGAATATGTCTACAAGCTGCAGCATTATGGTGGTTTTCCTCAAGGCTCCTCGGAGGTTGAGTTTCAACATAGTTTCCTTAGCCATGACATTGATTGTATCCCTAAGGTCAATCAAGGTGTTTGGGACTACAATATTGTTAATGTGTACATCCCCTACTGGGCTACCAAGATCCAAATACTTTGGGGAGATGACCTTCCCATGCATTAGATCAGACAGCTATTGAACAACATTGATAATGGGGGTATCTCTTTTTCTTCTTCCAGATCTCTTGAAAAAATCCTCCGTGATAACATTTTTATATATGGGGACATCTTTGATGGTCTAGATTAGGGGTATTTTAACACATAGGTTCTTCAATTCTCCCAGAAGTTTAGAATATTCTGGGGTGTGTTTCCTGGGTTGGACAAACCTTTTAGGATAGGGAGGTAGATTGGCTTGAGGGGTATTGTCTTCCTTCTCTTATTCAATATCTTCAGATGGAGAAGGTGGTTGAGAATCTAGAAGTACCTTCCCAGAGCTAAGGTTCATTTCCCAGATCTCCATAGAAAAATCAAGATATGATTTTTCCCCACTATAGACCTGTTGGGCTTGTTTCTTGGTCGGGTTTGAACTGGTTTGATCACTCATCTGAGCTTGCTTGGTTGGATTATTATGGGGTAGTTGTGGTTGAGGAGGAGTAGGAGCCATTAAGGTAGATGATTGGGCTTCCTGAGGCATCCCTCCTTACGAAGGGTTGCCCCATTGACGAGCTTGAGACTGATATGGCTGGATGGGTGGATTAGTAAGCTAGGGAGGATATTGAGGGGGATAATGTCAAATGGTAGGTATGGACCATGGTGAGTTGGTTGGATCACACCAAGGTTGAAAAGTTTCACTCTAATTTGGATTGCACGGAGAGTAGTGCACACATTGCATGCCTTGTGGGTATGGTCAAGGGCCTTGTGGCCTTCTCCGATTGACAAAAAAAAATTGCTCCAAACCACCCTCTACCCCTTGATATATAGTGGTCAGATTTGGAAGGGAGGGGAATTTTTCAATTGCATGGTTCTCCTCACAAATAGAGCAAACTTATATTACATTCAGTGGGAAAGCATTTCTAGGGTGCCTCTTGCTGCATCTAGGGAAAAAGATAGCTAGTGCCATTTCTTCCTCCTCTTGATTTTTCTTAATCTTCATGGTATCCATTTGTAAGAAAAAAATATGCAACATTTCACTCCTAAAATATTCTAGCATGTTCCCTATTTCATGTTTAATAGTTGAGGTAGAGGGAGAAGAATTTACCAAACCTTGATTAGACCTACCTCACTTCCTTGAAGCCTAGAATGATTCTTAACTACTATCTTTGTGTCCTAATAAGTCAGCTATTAAATCTCTCCACTATACAACATATTAATTGTCTCCATCAAATCCTCTCTAATCCCCGAGAGAAGTACAAGCTTCGGTGATTCTAGATCAATGGTCTAGTTAGCTCTTCTATAGTTGAGTTGAAACATTTATTTCATAATCCTCTAAGAATTCATTTGGTCCTAGAATCATCCTGAAGATCTCTTTTGTGTCCCTTGATCTACAATAGTCCTTGTATTTATGATTGAAATCTTGTTGCATTTGAGCCCAAGTGGTTATGTTGCCTCCTTTTAAGCTCATGAACGAGTGCAAGGTTGCATCCTTGAGAGTAGAAGGAAACAAATTTAGCTTCTATTCATCATCATTGTAATCATAGATTCTACAAACCACACCAAACTCAAACATGAATGTATCAGTGCCCTCAGAAGCTAGGCCATGGAATTGTGGAAGAGTAGTGGGGCTTGTTTTCTTAATTTTGGATTCCCCATTGGTTTCTCTGCTAGGAAAGAGCTCATGTTGCCTAGTTTCAACCATCTTTTGGGTAGGTGATGTAGGTTCTTCCGCCCCTATGGGTTCTTCAAAGATCTATGGTTGCTCACCTAAAGGGTTCTCCAATTCCTCTATGGTCAAAGTAGGAGGTTCATAGTCACCAAAGAATATTGATGGTTGACTGCTTGTAGGAGTGGGTGTTTTTAGCAAAAAATTCCCTAGGTTATACATAACCCTATAAGGCATGAAAAAAAATCTTTTTTTTGGTGTTTTCCTTCTCTCTTTTTTTGTATCTTTCTTGACAAACAAAAACTAATGCAATTTTTTTTTTCTCGGGAAATAAAAATGAAAAGAGAAATCAACTTAAAGAAAAATCAACACCTACTTTGACACCTCCCCAGCAACGACGCCAAAAAGTGATGAGCCCTGTTATTGCAACAATAATATTGCAGATCCCAAGGCTACCAACTTTAATTTATCAATTCGGGATTCGTACAAACTTAAGAGGTGATAGTGTTGTATGCACAATAAGTTGAATTCTATTGAACCTACTGTGAGATAGTGAATCAAAATAAGGCGTATAGAGATTGTTTTGCAAATTAAATCTAGGTTCTACAAGAAAGGGAATTCTAATCTATTTGCAAGAAATATAAATGTAGCATAAAAGGAAATTTTAATCTACTTGCAGGAAATGTAAATGTCGCATATATATGAACTAAATTCTAATCTAATTGCAAGAAATGAAAATCCTTGAAATGAAAACCCTACCCTATTGCAGAAAATAAACCTAATTTAGATCGCATAAATTAAATAGCATGAAATCAATCCTAAAATATTGTATTCAAAGGAGATTATATATTAATGACAAAATACAATAACTGCTTCAAGAATTGACAAAGTAAACTATCTATATGCTATTAAATTCATGAACTCAATCACTAACCCTAATTGTCAAGATGAGAAGAAAGGTCCTAAGTGATCTTTGATCCTCCTCAAGCTTGGCTCGAGGCCTAGGAAACACTATGAAGGGCTAAGAGGCAAAAATAAATCTTAAAGAGAAATTCTTGTCAATTTTTAGGGCTTCTATGTGGTGCTATAGGATGTTACAAGATTGCTCTATTTGCTATAGGATTGAATTCGAGAGAATTCTAAGGGATAAAAAGGTGATCTGTAGGTGAGTAAGGGTAATGAAAGGTGGGAGAAGGTTATGGAAGTCCTTTCCAAGCTTAGTACTCCTCACAAGCCCATATTGCACAAGGAATGCCGCTAGTGACCTCCAACAAATATATCTTGAACTTTCTTTATGCCAACCACTTAAAGAAGTTGATGAGGATGAGAAGAGGGTGTTGATGGTACGGTTGAAAGTAAGAATGGAAATTCTCTTCCTTGCAAACCAATAAGATTTCCTACACACCACAGAGATTACTTGATCTTTTGAAACATTTAAAACATACTCACAAAAGTAAATGCAGAAAATTAAACTAGAAAGGAAAGAATGAGTTGAATTTTATTCAAGATCTTACTACTGCATTGAAAGGAAACCTGTATTTTTTTGTTTTCCAATACAGGGCCTACAACCATACTTTCCAAGAGAGATGATTGAAAAATATGCAAAGTCAATTTTTCATGTAAACAAAACTTGCAATAAAGGAAATATTGCTAACCTAAGTATAGAAAAGAAAGATGCATAATAAAAATGTACAAAGGAAAGAGACTAGAGTGCTTGGGTTGGGCCCTAACCCAAGGGTACTCGTCCCTCTAGAACAAACTCATATTAAAGGCAACACAACACTTCTCACTGATCTCAAAAAGTTCTTGAGTACATGATATGGAAATGAAAATGACAAGTACAAGATCCTAGCTTTAGCAGTCACTATGCTCCTCTAAAAAGTTGAATCCTACTGAGCTCTTGTGCTCTTCTATTTATACAAATGAGTGAGAGGGAAGCCTCCTTGGAAGGAAGGTTTATTTCCTAAAAAATACCTATAAATGTGGATCTGGCCTCCTAAGAACCTCATAGCTATTGAATGAAGGAACTTCTCCAATAGGAAGCCAAGTTGATTGGTGAGTTAATGCAGGGAACAAGCCTCCTACATTTCCTCTAGCTGACAACAACGAATTTCTACACAATAAATGTACCATTTTCCTGCACATTAATCATGTTAGGCCACAAGAGATAATAAACATCCCTTAATCTCATTAATAAACACATTATAGTAAAAAAAGGTGTTATCAAATACAAGGAGAGAGGTAAATGTTTGTTGAAGGATGGATAGATGGTCCTTGATGTATACCTATTAATGAGACCCATCATTACCCCCCTATTAAAGGTGTTTCTCACCCTTTGAGCAACTCATCCACTTAATTTCATTTCATTCATATCCTTGGTGGTAGCGTTGACATTTCAAGCCTATCTCTATGGGAGTTCCCTCCTGAGGGCGGAACCCTACATTCTTCTTTATCTTTGTCCATTCTTGTTGCTCTTATGCTTGTTCTTTTCTTTCTTGTAGCCCCAATAGCAAAGGAGGGTTGAACTTAAGCCCAATCTAGTGGAAATTGAACCTTTGAACTATTCTTTTATAGAAAGGTGTATTTTCCAATCCTATTCCTCAGTGTCTCTGGAGAGTGATACTCTCTGATTTTTAAGCTATGTGGTAGGAGTGTCACCTCCTCTGACAAGCTTGCAAACTCTCGGTTCCTAGAAACTTGAAAATATATTCAATGTGTAGGATAGTTTATTCTCGTTTTCCATGTAAATTGGTGCCAATTTAGGGTTTTCAAAAATTAGTCTATGGTTGTTGATGACAAGGTGAAGGGCTCTCAATTCTGTTATAATCCATTGGGGTTCATCAATTTCCCTAGACATGACTCTTTTTGTCTCTTTAGCGCTTGCTTCCTCATGAGTCATCCAAGAGGCAAATGCCAGTGATTGTACATATCCCATTCTAGAATCAGGATCCCAAAAGTTCATATCAGTCAATATGAGATTGTGCATATAGAAATTTTCCATTCTAGCTCTATCCTCCATACTAGATCTATGATCGAATTCAATAAAAAATTTATAGTCCTGGAAAGGGAGTGAACCATATTATGCTAGGTTCTTTATGTGAAATTGAACCCACTACTCTTTGAGGAACATGGCATATGCTTTTGAGGGGTGATTGCATTGGATGGCCTCCATAGCCAAGGTTGCCATAGTGGTAAGCTACCTCTCTTTCTCCTGTAGTTTCTCTTTAAATCTCTTGTTTTATATCTGCAATTGTTCTCTCTTACTTTCCTTTCTGAGTCTCAAATAAGTCATCTCCTCTCCCATATTCTTCATATTCTCCTCCATCAAACCCTTTTCCTCCACCCTTTTGGATTTTGCAATCTGCATCCATCGGTGGCTTCTACTTATTTCTCTATCTAGCTCAAGGAGGATTGGGACTGCAAATTTGGTGGGAATTATTTTTCCTTCCTCAATAATTTTATAATAAGACCCAAAGTCTAGTTTGGGATCAAGTTCATGCAGCTCTTATGGTACTTAACATCCTTCCTGACGTTGTGCAATGCTTTCTTATAGCAATTCCCTGTCTTCTTGTAGCACTGCCTTGCTTTCTTGTAGCATGGCAAATTCCTCTTACAGCTATCCCAACTTGGCTCCCCTGGTGTTTGACTTCCTTTGTGAGGCTTGGGGTTATTTTCCTTTGCCTTTGACGGAGGTTACTTCTCCAATTTGTTTCTTATCCTTCTCTAATTATCCCTCCTGGTGGCTAGCCGACCCTTCAAAGGTGATGGGGGTTGTTGAGGGAGGATGAGGTTGCCCCTGTTTGAGTCTATTGCTTCTCTTCTTCTTGAAATAGAGAGGTCTTTGCTTTGGCTACCTCCCATTGGCCTTAACTGTTGTGCTTAACGTTGCCAAGGAGAAAACCACTTCTTGCTCAGTATTTCCTTCTAAAATGCTTGTTTTTTGTTCTTCTCTCCTTTTCTTCTAAGGTTTGGAAGGTTCCTTAAGGGTTTTTATCTCCTTCTCTGGTTTTTCCTCTTAATTTTCCTCTTCAATCTCTATTATTTCTTCCTCCTCCTCCTCTTCAACCCCTTATTCTGTAGAACAATGCTTTGTTGTCTCTCCATGCTCTAGTAAAGGTTGGGCATGAGTTTAAGGAAAACTTCCCTATCCATATCCACAAAATCTCTCCATGACACGGGGTTTTTATATGCTCTAGAGCATCCATGATAATGAGCCTTATGAGCCCATGATGAGCTATGTATTGATGTTTTCCCTTTCTTACCCTTTTTCTCATTTCTATTATGGACTCAAGAAGAAAGTGGGCAATGTTTAATATGCTTGGAATAGGAAATTCCATCTGGAACCTCAGCTCATAAAGTAGCCTAAACTTATAAGCAAAGACAACAATGAGCCTCCCCCCATAGGATATGTATTTCAAAATGTGATAAGCCACCTCATCCCATGGGTAAAGTATTATCTCCCTTTTAACCCCATTTTTATCTTCAATTAATTTCTCCTCCGGGAGGAAGAAGTTAGTTTTGGTTGTGATAGCCTATGTTCTCTCCTCCTTGCTCCACCTTACTCCTAGGGGAAATGTGGTCACCCTGCTAATGATTTCTACACTTAAATGGATAGCAAGCCCTCTCACAATGGTGGTAGCACTATCTTCCCCTTGAGGCAATCTTCCCCTTGAGGTTGGAGGACTACTGCAAACTCAAATCAATAATTTCATCATCAAACCCTTCGAATTTATTAAAGAATTCCAACCACTGGTGGTTTGCAAATATATCTCTAATAGGAGGGTCTTAGTAGATCCTTGATGAGTTTGTGGGCTCTCTTCTTTTAAAACCACCCCCCATGACCCCTATTATAGTCTTTCCAAAGTTTTAGAAGGAAATTTTTGCTACCAATTATCCTTTTTTAGAGCAGTTTATGGTTTTAGATCAGAGATAAGACTAGTTCTCTCTGTTAGTTAGGGGAAGGAAAGATTACATGCCCAACTCAAAACTTAAAATCATTCCCCTACTATTATGCTTATTTCACAAGAAAAATTCACATTTTCAATTTCCTTTCACTTTCAGGAGCTTGCTACAGGATGTTCTTATGGACAAAATATAAACAATTCCACAGTACTTTTTATGCATAGGAGGTGATAAAATTGTTTACTTACCCTTCCCTTGGAGGCTTCTTCATAATTCTAGGGTTTTGTGGGAAAAATTAAGCAAGACCATGCCCTTTTTCACCTCTCGGGACAATCCTGTAGCACCTGAGATCAATCTTGTAGCACACATTATGTATCCTGTAGCACATAATCTGTATCATGTAGGAGTTGTTTTTCGACCATGTAGCCTCTTTATAGCAGTGTATGGAACTCCTGACATAGATAACTCGACTTCTGATAATGGTAGTGGGACTCGCTTTTTTAAGAATGAAAATTTTATACCAAACGAGGCTTGGACCTGCTTTTATGCCAAAATTGGTTGGGTGGTGGGCTTAGCACGTTTTTATGAGTTGCCCCCTGCCTGCCATTTTCACAACTTACCCATTGGACCACTCATAATCATCACCTTTTTTCTCGTTGTTTTCTCCACATGTGATTGGCAAGATCAACATTAAGTAGTCTCACGGAATCAAGAAGATCATCATGATCAAAATATTCAATACCAAGTGCACCATTTCATCATAGGAAACATAAATCCAAATCACTTTCATATACATGCATGAGCCATTTTCGAAGGAGACATTCTCAACATACCATAGGGCTTACCTAGTCATTCAATGTTATAGCTGAAACATAACATTAAAACAATATACCATGCATACCTTGTAGTATTCAAATACATGTGCACCTTCACATAGGAAACTTGTAGTGCTTGTCACCTTTTCATCAAATGCCTTTTTACCTTTTCCAAGTCTAGCTTTTCTTTCCTGCATCTCAAATAATCCTCGAGAAGGATCTACTTATCACATCTCATCTAGGAGGTTAGGTACATCAATATACTCAAATATACATTTAGGAAGTATAAGCAATGATCAAAACGTTAATTATAATAATCAGATCCATAAGTCTAAACAAGTGTAAGGAAACAAAGAAACATCACAAGTCAAGGAGTACTTATCTTCAATGAGAGGTGGTCCTCTCCCTCTTGAACCAGTCTTCAGGAGCCATCACTATCCATTGTCCACATAAAATTGTTGCCTTCAATCAACTTTATCAACAACCAAGTCATCTAGGGCTTCATCAAATCAATCCCAAGTGCTTAAGCATCTTCACATAGACCATGTTAGAGTTTCATACATCGAATCTCAAGTCTTTTCAATAAACCAAGGTTTCTCTCAAACCCTAACCATCAAATCATTATGCACTAACTACCTAGGGTTTTCTTCATACCCTAAAATTCTTTTAGGTATCCGCCATCATCTTCTTGCTTCCATCAAAAGTGTCTCCATGGGGGTGAATTCTGTGGCTTTTCTTCAACCTAGCTCTAATTCCATGTTAATTTTTTCATAGGGCTATATTGTTCTTTGTTTTGATAATTTCATTCTTTCATTAACACATTAAGTTCACCCCATAGCATCATAACATTATTTAGATTTACATCATTATTCATCAACATATGCAACTATGTAAAGAGAACAATAACATCATCATCAATGTTGCGGAACATAAAGGAACATAGGAAGAAAATCATGCACACATAGAGACACGAGGATTAGTCGGAGACCAGGGGAAAACCCTTGCAAATTCTTCTTCTAGTAGATTGTCATCAAATAATTTAGCAAAAGAGAGTACAATGATCCATATCTTCACAACAACTAGAATATCCATGAAACGCATCTAAACATCAAAACTCTAATTCTAATGACTATAATATATTGTCACAACCTATAGCATAGTGTTGAACACTGTTGTCACTGAGCGGAAACTTCGAAGTACTGTAATTTCATCTTTGAGTCTTGGACGCATGGAGGAGGAGTTGTGTCAGCGTCTATGACAAACTTGGATGCTACCATAGGCCTTTGTGCCTGCGTCTATGGGTTCTTGGACGCTACCATAGACCTTTGTGCCTGCAGCTATGGGTTCTAAATGCCCGATCTGCCTTCTAAGGCTCTGGATGCTACCATAGGCCTTTGTGCCTGCAGCTATGGGTCCTCAGACGCCACCATAGGCCTTTGTGCCTGCAGCTATGGGTCCTCGGACGTTACCATGTCGATATCATGCCTGTGGTTAGGGACGAAATGTCCCTATTCTGCGCATGCGTCCGAAAATCCAGAAACCCTAGTTTTGTGCGAGTTGTGACCCTGTAGCTTCGGACCCTTGTGCGAGCTTCTTCCGTCAAACATGTGCGAGCCAAAACAAAATAGAAGAGAAGAAGAGAGCTTTATCAATGTGTCCAAATGAGCTTGAGGTCTCTTTTATTTATAGGCTTCCATGAGGGTCCACTTGATGTTGAAACCGGCTTGAACATTGGTATATGTACATAGGACCGACCTAATCCAATATACATGAGTGGGTACATAAATTCAAAAACCAACTTCTACTTATCCAAACGAGGTGATCTTTTGGTCGATTTTGGTCCTCTCAAAAAAAGGAATTCAATGCAATCATCATCTTTGTCATCTGAGCTGTCCAAGGTGGAATTTGACCGCATTTGCTTAATTTTAACAAGTTTTCCAAGATGAATGAGACTTGTATATTGATTACAATTCTTTTTTTTTCCACACAAACCCACTCAAACCTACATTAATTACTTGCTAGTCTATGTGTATTGAAAAGCAGTCTCTCCTTCAAATCAACAAGCAATAAAATATAAAATTAAGCTTTAGTGACTAGAACATTTAATTCAGATTTTGTGGGGTGGAGAAAATAAAAAGAAAAATCAACAACATGGAAACTTCATATAAAGAGAAAACTTCAATTCAAAGTTAAGACAAGGGAAGAGCAATTAAATGATTGAATTTTTGTAGTGAAATCTATGGAATTAAATTGTGTTGAAGTTTAGAAACATCCAATGTTTTGAGTAGAGTGAGCACCCCATACATCATCAAAGATTCAACTAAAGCTTTGATACATGGAAAAGAGTGAGCTTGTAGACAAAATAAATAGGTGACAAATGAATTAGCCATTAAAGAAACATAATAAAATATAATTATAATGTTGAATCAATGGGAATCGAATTTTTACACAAATGAAAACTATAATTTCCCACCAAAGAACTTTTATCTTTGTTGCATTGAATAAATATGGTTATACAATGTTAAATCAATGGCAATAAGCGACCAAATTGACATTGATAAACTTGAAAAAGGCTATAAACACAATTCCAAATAATAGATCGGACCATTATTAAAGAATGTGACCATAAAACAATGGTAGATTTGAGTAAATACAAGTGATCATTTGTGTCCAAATTTTGAAAGAATGGAAGAAGCTGGAAACAAGTCAAAAAACCAAGAAAGCAAGAATGGATGAATGTGAACTTTGTAATTGGCATCAATGATTGACTGATTCTCTTCACTGCCAATATCACTCAAAGGCCAAGACTCTGAAATCAATTCCACATGCAAAATTTGATGGTTATAAGAAATATAGATTAAGCATTTTAACAAACTTTGATGACTACTATGCAAAAGTTTTGACCATATTTGACAGCTAAATTTCCTCGTGATAGGCAATTGATTATCAAATTCCATCCTTGTAACATGGCTTCTCCAAAACGGCAAGTGCATTTTAACAATGCAACGGTTTTCACCCTATTTTGACATCTAAATTGCTTCATGATACGCAATTGATGATCAAATTCCATCCTTGGAACATGGCCTCTCCAAAGCGGCAAGTTCATAAACTCACCAATATCAGCATAAAGCTCCTCAATATCAACACTTTGAACTTGTAATAACGACATTCAAATCATGAAAACAAGGCATAATCTCTGCTAAAAATGAAAAATGCATAATACCATATTGATGACTTTACCAATTGTCATAAAAACATTCCTTTAATATATCATATACGCAACATAGCAACATCGACTTATAAATTATCATCATAAATACAAGAACATGGTTGACACTCTAGTGCTAACATACCTTTCCTCAAAGTTGCAAACCTTTTCTGAAATATTTCGAGGGAATATCTGTGTAATATTCACGTTAATCATGAAATGAATAACACATCATCCCTCTCAATTGTTTTCAGCCACTCCCCCTTTCAGAGTCTTCTTTAGTTCCCATGTCAAGCACAAAAATATGCACCCGCATACAAATAACGCCCTTCTTGTCTTATCCAGAGACAGCACTACTGCTCAGTCAATTCAGAGCATCAAATAAAAGCGTAACAAATTCGTCCAGATCTGATCTGCATGCGAACTTCCAGAAGCAATGGCACATCACTCTCTTTATGAGTAAGCTTCTATTATTTTTGATATGTCTCGTCTTAAACAGAAGCCCTTTGCTTAAATAAAATAAGAACTCTCTATCAACACCCTATCATCTTTCAATAAAATGCTGCTGCATGAAAGGATTCTATTTTGAAATGGATCTGTTCTTGTGGGTTCATGTGAATTCCATATTAACGCTGCTTTTGATAAGTTTAGTCTGTTGGAAGCGCATAAATTGGACACTTTAAACATTACTGAAATGGTTACCTTAGATACAACATTGTCTTTGATCTAATTTTACAGCAATAATTTATCTTTGAAGCTCAGGCTTCTCTCATTCTGAGTTGTCTACATCATAGAACACCATGGCCTGATGACTAAGCTGATAAAGCACTTTTGCTGGTGGAAGAAGACTGATTTAATGAATATGCTGTAGATGCATAAGAAAGTGCTGATTTGACTTCAAAGTGAATCATGATGGTAGAAACCAACAGACCCCCTGGGACTGACATTAAAATATGAACCTATATATAGTGCTGGTTGAGCAAGCAACCTCAGATAAGAGCTCAGAATAATCAAACTCCCTGCAAAATTCTTGCAACATCAAATCATCTCTCCTTGACTCTTTACATCCTTGGACTGATTTGACCAAAATGCCATGATCTAGTGCATTGATACCTGAAATTTTGGGCGTTAACGGTGAGTAATACTTGCAAATAAAAGTGTAAATATAGCTTTGCAAGGAGAAAATCTCCAGCTTAAGGTCATTTTCCACTTGTGGATAAAGCAAATTATGTTCGGTTGGTTCTTGATCCAAAAATCCGCAACTCAAACTGTAATCTGCTAACATCAAAATAAATAAATCTGACAAAAATGAACTGGATTCAAATTTCAGTAAATCATAATAAGTTCAGTTGCTTTTTGACCTGAAAATTAGCACCTCGACTGCACTTTACTAACACTGGCATGGAGCCATCTTAACCGTGGATCTGTTTAATTAAAAAACCTCAAGGTGCAAACCTCAACATTTTTTTATCCCTCTTGAAATAAGTACCAGGGAAAAATGCAACTATGATAGTTTTATAGTAGTCATTTTAAATACCGTAACAAAGATAAATATTTGTTGGCTCTTTCATATCTTTTATGTTATAGCGATTAACAGAAAAGCCATGATGTAGATCCACCCAGCTGTAAACCACCTTGACCTAGCTATTCTCTGTCCAATTAAATTGAAGCAAACCAGCTGGAATTTGCTCCTTCGCAAGAAACCTTCGAGCATAATTAAGAAAAACTACAGGAATGGACTTCAGTCTTCAATTTATCCTGGCAATTAGGCACCGAAAGGTCAAACCATTTCACTCAAAGTATACCAGCTAGTATGAAGGATCTAAGCAAAAATATTCAGATGATAATCTTTCACAAAACAAGCATATAAATACTTTATTGGGAATGCCCATAGATTTCCTTGTTATAAATTATAATATAAATAAGAATTACAAAAATTTGATAGATGGATGTTATTAACTATTTCTGAAATATGAATAGATTAACAAATGTACATGGAACTGCGGGGGGAATCTGCCAACGGTAGTTATGCAGCTTCTGGCCATTCCATATGATATTTTCACTACATTTATAATTAATCACCCAGTTGCATCAAAGGCGATTTTGCATTGGAACCAAAGAGACTTATTTGCAATCATTGCTTCTTTCATACTTCTCTCCAGAACCTTGGAAGATGAATCTGAATTTTTGAAGGATAAGAAATCTGCCTATTGCGAGAGAAAATTTGTTAAAACTTGAAACTCTAGTCAGACTTTACAAAGTCATATATGCCGTCTGCTTTTGTACAAAAGACTCAGTCCTTATTCCCGTCATAATCTTCTGTATTTAACCCTAATGAATAGTAACTGACTATAAATGAAAAGATGCAACAGTAACTAAGCTTTCATAACCTGCCTTTCTGTGAACATTTTAGAATATGGAGAAGCCTTCCACATTTTTCTCAAAGCCTAGGTTAATTAAGCAAGCAAAGAAAACACCTTTGGGTGTGTTCAAGTTAGAGAGATGATAATCCTATTCCCAACTAACTAAAATATTTTTTTGATCTGTTGGGAATTATCCCTAACATTCTCAAGCCATGAAACAACTTCCTGAATGGTAGGCCTTTTCAGAGGATTATGATTTGTGCATATGCATCCAACATCGAGTACCCGTGACATCTGCTCCTCATAACCTTTGCCCTTAAGTAAGGGATCAAAGATTTCCTCCTCTTTACCTTCAGATCTCATTTGTTGCACCCATGACACCAAGTCCCTGCATCCCTTTGGTTTGCAGATATCAATAGGCCTCTTTCCAGTGAGCAGCTCCAGAATTACAACCCCAAAGCTGTACACATCCCCTCTGAGAGTGGCTATCCAGGCCTAACCATACTCAGGGGGTATATATCCCAGTGTTCCCACAAGTTCTGTGGACACGTGTGTGTTATAAGGCAAAATCAATCTCGATAGGCCAAAGTCTGCTAAATAGGCTTCGAATTTATCATTTAAGAGAATGTTACTTGACTTGATATCCCGATGGACAATGTGAGGTTCACATACTCTATGTAAATATGCCAATCCCCCGCCTGCTCCTTGAACTATCTTTAACCTGGTTTCCCAGTCCAGCATTGCACCTCCATCAGGCCTTTCATGTAACCAATAATCCAAGCTTCCATTTTCCATGTATGAATAAATTAACAATCTGTCATTCCCATGTATACAATATCCTTGCAAGGACACAAGATTTTTGTGCTGGGCTCTTAACAAAGCTTCCACTTCGGCCTTGAATTCCCGGTCCATCTGGAGACAGTCTCCTGTCAATTTTTTAATTGCAACTTTTGTACCATCTGCCATGGTGGCTTTATATACCAACCTAAAGCCACCACATCTTATGATGTTGGCCTGATCAAAATTGTTTGTAGCTTTAATGAGATCGGCAATGGTAAGGTCCTTGTTATGCCGGTTCTGGAACAGAACTACCATAGTAAATCCCACGTGTTCAGATAACCTTGAGGACCTCCTAAATTCATCCTCGTTCTCAAAATCCTGGATCTCAATTTGTCTCCCTGACAAGCTCCATAATATTGTAGCCAGAAGTAAAGCAATCCCCACTCCAATACTTACAGTAATCCCCAGAATAGTGTTTCTGCCCAGCTTGTTTTGGGAACCAATTCCAGGGGTTAACAGTACAGGTATACTGCTATTGCAGACAGGAAGCGGCGAACCACAAAGCCCCGAGTTTCCTTCAAAACTACTTATAGGGAAGCTGAAGAATTGACCTCCAGTAGGAATTGGTCCTTCCAAGTGATTGCTAGCGACATTGAACTTTGCCAAAAATGTGAGGTTCCTCAAAGATGCAGGTATCCTTCCGCTGAGATTATTGCCAGACAGATCTAGGTTCTCCAAATTTGCCATGTTAGAAAGCGTATCGGGGATGGTTCCCATTAGATTATTTCTTCTCAAATCTAAGATGTGAAGCAATTTCATTTGCCCAAACCCTGGCCATATTCTGCCTTTCAGTCTGTTGTTACTCAGGTACAATGCAGGAGGAAAATTGGCCACCTGATTGTATTGCAATCCGCTCGCATTTTTATTGTGCTTCACATATAGAGGTAATTCCAGAGAAGTTCTGTCTGTTGCTGTGAGGTTCTGTATTGATGTGAGACTCTGCAACTGGGTAAGCTTTAGGGGAATTTCTCCTGAGAGGGAATTGTTTGACATGTCCAAATAAAACATAAATTTGAAATTGCCAACCCAAGGAGGAATGCTTCCTGTAAAATTATTCCACGAGAGATCAAGAACCTGTAATTCTTTACAATTCTGCAGCCATTTGGGAACCTGGCCTGAGAGGCCGCAGTTTCCAAGAGCTAAAATCTTAAGCCGCCGAAAACCTGTAATATCTGTAGGAATATGCCCCTCATGAAAATTAATTGAGAGAATCAAGGTTGTGAGGTTCTTGCACTCTTGCAAGACAGTTAGTGCACTGGTAGCATTAATCAGGCTGTTATTTGAAATGGAAACAAATGCAAGAGCTGGAAGAGATCGAAAACTATCCGGAATTTCACCATCAAGATGGTTTTTTGCCAAGTTTAATGTCCTTATTAATTTGCAGTTGGATATGGTAGCAGGGATGTTGCCAGTTAAATGATTGGAGGCTAGATCCAGAGAAAAAAGGTCGGGAAAGTTCTTAAAGTCCAGATTGATGGTCCCAGTTAGAGAGTTGTTCCTCAGATCAAGAACTTGCAGCTTCTTACAAGATGTCAGATTAGGCAGAAACCCAGAAAAGTTATTATTGCTAAGCATCAGCTGCTCTAGTTTCTCAAGTTTACCAAGCTCCTCTGGAAGAATTCCAGAAATGTTGTTACCGTAAAGTTCAATAACTGTGAGATTCCGCAAGTCCCCAATGCTCGCGCTTAGATTTCCGGAAAATCTGTTGCAAGGCAGAATGAGCTGTGTCAATGACGGTAATCTGAAGAGATCATCTGGAAGGGATCCAACGAGGTTGTTAGATCCTGCGCTAAACTCCTCCAGTGCTTGACAATCTGCCAGTCCTTCACTGAGAGAAGTATTAAATTTGTTCGTTGAGAAGTTCAGTATCCGGACTGAGCTTGAATTCTTGCAAATGTTGGTAGGAATGTGACCAGTGAAAGAATTGTTGTAGACAATGAGGGCGGTCAGATTTGAACCCATGTCGAGCTCAGGGAACTCACCACTGAAGAAATTGTTTGAAATATTGAAGGATTGAATGGACCGAAAACCTTTCACAGAGGGTATAGTACCTGACAAATTGTTGAAGCTCAGATCCAGCGTTTCGATATGCTGTAACTGGAACAACTCCGCGGGGACAGCACCAGACAATAAATTGAAAGAAAGATTGACTTCCTTGAGATTGTAAAGGCAACCCAATGAACCCGAAATAACGCCTTTCAGCCCTTTCTTCTGTAAATTTAGCTTTGTAACTAACATACGCGAATCCGAGTTTTCTTCCATGGACTTGTTCTTATCAACTCTAGAGCATTCCACTCCCTCCCACTTGCAGTAAGGCAATCCAGCATGCCAATTTAAAAGGGTAGACGCGTTTACAGACCTCTTGAACTCCAGCAATGCCTGTGTCTCATTGCACTGCCGCCGTTGGGGGGATGGAGAAGGAGCAGAAGAAGACTGGTACGCGAAGTAAAACAAAGACATCCATATAGACCACCATAACAACCAAGCAGCCATCATAGAAAAACTCGGGAATTGCAGAAAAGGAAGACTAACTGCAAAAGCAAAACCAGTTACCGAACCAGAACCAGAACCAGTTGATGTGCAGAAGCAAATCCAAATCAGTCGACATTAAAGAATCAATGCCCTCGTACATATTCACTCTGCATCCATCAGCCAAGTAGTTGACAAAAACCCTACAGGATGTCAGCCAACTGTTTGAGAAAAAACGCCAACGCCAATGCCAACTACACAGCACCTGATTTTTATCTAGAACGATCGAGTAGGTCAGATGGCAAGATGCGACTTACAGATTATACGAAGCGAAGCTTCTGGATGTCAAAGAAATTTTAAATAACTGGTACCCACACATGCTCAAAATCAACCGCCCCGATATATCAATCAATCTCTGCAACGTGCGGGCTCAATAGGAATTCCGAGAGAGATCGGTGCCGAAAGGGAAGACTTCCACGATCGAACCGCGCGCCAATTGTCCAGTGTCCAAATCGTGGAAAACTAACAGCTTTGACAAAACAACTCAGGGAGGAAGATCAAAAAATGGATCCCACACCATGGAACACTACGCCACCAGAAGGGGAAAAAATTTGTCCTTCCCAAAATTAAAGAAGGCTAACGAAGTCAACACCCACCCACCTCTTTACTCGTGCAATGACCAAATCCCATGAATTCATCTTTGGATTCTATTTCTCTGCTTCTGCTCCCTCGCTCAAAATCCAAGAAACAGAGCACGGCGATACCCACATCTCTTTTTTCGGTTTCTAAAAATTACTCGCCGGAAAATGACTCGAAAGTCAACCTACCTGTACTTCCAGATAATCTAGCACGTCATCCATCTGACTGTACTTTCCGGGCGGCGCCCGCCACGCCGCAAGTAACGCAAAATCCAATCTGCCGGCGGATGGTGGACGTGACGTGCCGGAGACTCTCAGACCGCCAGCCGCAGGAGTAAAAAAAAGACACCCAGCATGTGAAAGGTAGGGCCCACATCGCTCCCTTCCCCACCTAACCAAATTTCCCGCCTGCTCTTCCTTTGGTTTTTAAATTTGGCACACCACCGGTTTTCGTGTCAGCACGGCTCAGCTCCCATCCGGACACTAAATTTCCACGTAATGTGCTGACCTGCCACGCATCAATGAAAAAGGGTGCGCGTGACATGCCATGTCATATTTTTTATATCAAAATTATTGGGAGTTGTCTTTAATGTGATTTTTTTTTAATAGGTTTTTCACTGGAATTTTTAACCTAATTTCTTTAAAATGGACAAGAATTAATTTTCAATTTAATTTCAAAAAAATTAGTTTAAATAACACAAATGTAATGAATGTTAAGTGGACTTTCAAAAATCATGAGAAAGGTTTTTCACGTGGAATTTTCTGATCGATTTTCTCTAAAATCTGACAAGAATTCATCGAAGCGTCCTGGTTTTTCAGGGTGTTGAATCCATATATACAGTCAAAAAAACCAGTTTAAATAACACAAATGCAATGAATGTTAAGTGGACTTTCAAAAATCATGAAGAGAAATTACTCAATTACAACCTCTCATGAAAATGGTCATAGATTAATAACTTAGTGTTGAATCCCAAAAAATGATATCCAACAAATCAAGAGTTTACATCAATTTTTTCTCTAGCTATGGAAACTCTAAAAAATTGCATTAAAGACAACTCTAAATTATAGTGTACTCCTAAAATGTGAATAAATAAAAAAGATGTTAAACATCAATATATGTGGATAATTTTTTATTCTAGGAAAGCATTGAAATTCACGCATATATGTGTTCTCAAGAAGAAAAGCATTTCAAAAGTTATTCTTTCATTGCACTAAATTATAAGAATTAAGCTTGCTATTCACCTTTGCCCCTCTTTGCATTCAAATACCCTTATTGTTATTTTAATTGAGTCAAGTATATCATAAACGTTTTCCCATACAAAATCTCTATCATTTTTAATTTAGGAAAGCATTGAAATTTTTGGATATATGTGTTCTAAAAAAGAAGAGCATTTCAAAGATTATTCTTTCATTGCACTAAATTATAAGAATGATATTTTATAAATAATATACATATTATTTTTCAATTTTTGAAATTAAATTTGTAAAATAATTTTAAATTTATCTGGATCATAAAATATTATTTTATTTTTCTCAAAAAAAATAGTAGTAAAAATATTTTAATTTTATGTTTATAATAAGAATGTATTCAACATCATCAAATTCCCTAAACACTTAAAATCTTTATACTTAACCATTGTAATCTAAATTTCCAAAAAAAATCATTCAAACAAAGGCAACACCTAATTACGCTGAACAAATTTTTATTTCATTTATTTTTCTTATTTATTTTTAATTTTATATTATTTTTATAAAAATAAATCGCATTTATAAAAAAAATAATGAAGAAAGCATGAAATTAGAATGTGAATAAGTTCGTTATCAAATTTAGAAGTATCAATAATGAAAATTTTCCATTCTTCTATTAAAAATATCATTTATAATTATATTTGTTCGAAAGGAAACCTTGATAGTTGTGTCATCGTCCCTATCCTCTTTCGCCTCTGCACAAACGAAGTTTTCTACTTCCTAAAATAATGAAGTTACAATTGACATCATTTTGTTATGATCCTCTCCTTATTCTTTGTATACATCATGATTTCTTCGTGTAGAATTATGATTTATGTCCTTTCATGTTTATATATAATTTGATTTTGTTTTTAAATATTTTATTAATTTTTTAAAAATATTTTAAATATAATTTTAATAGATATTTTAAATTTATTTTGGAGTAGAGTTCAATTTACTAAATTGTAATATAAAGTATTGTGTTAATAAATAAGTCTAAGGTTTAAATCATTTGCAGTAGTTTGAGAAGAGGATAGGTCTCACAAAAGTATAATGGATACAAAGATATCGCATTAATGGCTTTAATCAAATTTGTGGCAATTTTTTTAGTTAAAAATTAATAACATTTTAGTGGTAAAAATTATTTATATTTTAATTATTTTAACATTTTTATTGTTTAGAAAGACGCTCTCCAACACATTATGGTAAAGATGTTGTAATGTAATGTTTAATATTTTGACTAAGTCAAATTACATAAAATAATAATAATAATAATAAATTAATGTAATGTAAACATGTTAACTGAGTCATAATAAAATAAAATTAAAAACAACAAAAATAAAATAACCCTATAAAAACAAATTAATAATAAAAATAAAATTGATGCATGTTATTGAGAATCCATGGTATTCTTCTGGAATATAGTCTATTTAGAGGGGGTAATTAAACCAACCTAGATCTAAGGTAACTTTGGATTTAGGGTGCTTAGTAGATCTAGAGTTAAGATGGATCTAGGGTGCTTAGTAGATCTAGAGTTAAGATGGATCTAGGCTGGTTTTTAATACAGTTTGAGATATATTTAATTTGTGATTTTATGAAAAAGAAAAAATATAATATAGTGTCATTCTTATATTAAATTCAATATAATGGTTTTTTTTTTTCAAAAGTACAAAGTTATATATTCCATATGAGACATATACATATATTGTCATTATTGTTGATATCCATCATATAGCTTGCACAAATAGAATTTGGGTAGGAAAGATTTTATTCCTTCTTCCTAACCATCTCAAATAAATTAAATATAATATTTTATCTTTTAAAATAAAAGAATACTATTATTTTGGATTAATTTTAAAAAATAATATTTGTATTATAAAACATAAACTATGAATTAATATCGACAAAATTAAGTATTAAAGTAGTTATTATAAATATTACATTTGAATATTGTTTTCAATTTGTAATATTAAAAAAAAAATATATAGTATAGTATTGTTATTATATTAAATAAAATAGATGTGTTATGTTATTATGGAAAGTATTTATGTTATGTTTGATTTATTTTACTAATATTTATTATATTATATAAATAATAAGATTGATTTTCATATTTTGTATTCTTGATATTAAATAAGGAAAAAAAAAAAATATATATATATATATATATATATATATATATATATATATATATATATATAATGTTAATGGAATAATAATAAGTAATTTTAAATGGTTTTAAAGAATGTTGTAATTTTGAGTTTTTTTTAATATATAGTAATTTGTGATCTAACTCATGACTATATATATATATGTATGTATGTATGTATGTATGTATGTATGTATGTATGTATGTATATGTATATGTATATGTATATTAGTTTGTGATTTAACCAATGATTTGGTAAATCCGTGATTTTTTACAAAATTGTGTATGTAAAACTTAATTTAATGATTCTGGTGATGAATAAATTTAATTTAATATATTGAAAGTAAATAAGTTGTGATTTAATCAATAAGTTAATACAATTATAATATTAGATATATGTATGTGTGCTAATTTAATTATTAAATAAAATAAAATAAATATTAAGATAAAATATGATTTAGATTTTTATTAATATAATAATATTTATAATTATGTAATCAAAATATTAAGTTTATATTAAAAAAATTAAAAAAAATGATTTCTTATATTTATAATTTCAAAAAAAATTAAATAACTTTATGAATCGGTTAATATTACCAATAAACTAATAAATTAATAATGTATTAGGAAAAATATACATCCAAATTTTTCCCACACAAAATATATTTCACTAATTAAAATACAAAATTATCACAAAACCTCTAAACCAAAATTTCTATTTAACCCAATATTTCTATTTAATTTAATTTTAATATTTAATATTATTTCTTAAATTAGAAAACAAAAGAATTTATTAAATAGTTGTATAAAATCACTTATGATTATCAAATTTACACCACCATCTATTCTATTTTTACTCAAATTTTAGGATATATATATAAAAAACCATTGAAGAGTACAAAAATTCAGAAGAAATCACTTGCTTTCATATTTGTTTTTTTTAATGCACTATGCTTTTGTATTTTAATTCACAGTGATTCATTTTTATCCAAGTTTGTCACAGTATATTATGTTGATATGTTTTGTATATAAATACGTAACTAATTCATTTTTATGAATCACACTGGCTAGTTCAAAACTCATTGACAAAAAAAAAAATTTACATATAATTTTCATCAAAAATTCATATACATAATTCATTTTTATTTAAATTTTCCACAAATTGCTTATATGTTTTGTCTATTAATCTAAACTCACTAATTCATCTTTATTTAAAGTTATCACATATTCTTACATTTTGCCTATTAATTAATTTTTATATAAATGTATCACATACTCCTACATTTTGCCTACTGATTTTATTTTTATCTAAATTTATTATACTCATTATATAATTGAATATATATTTGCTAAGTCCACTACTTATAGTAAAAGTTTAAGTGGTCCTTGCCCAATTTCAATTTTATAATTTCTAATTTCACCTTTATCCTAAAGTGGTGACTCTACCTTTTTCCATCAGCCAAGTAGAGCGTTATTCTTCCCTTCCATCTTTGTTATCACTAATTATGACCAATTAGAAAAGCCAAAATAATGTCCCCAACTTATTGTTCATTATGTGCTCCATAATAAACTATATAGCTATATGTTTCCAATAGTGCACAAAGTACAAACCGGTGATTGAGGGAGTAACGGTTAAATAAAGTCAAAAGCACACACCAAAGGAATCGGGGGAAGTATTGAGAAACGAGGTGACATTATCCGAGTAATAGTCTAGACCAATCAAAGTTATTACGCATCTTGTAATGATGTATATGTACTTCCAACAAACATGTATATCTCACATCAAACAAAAATGTATATCTCACTTGTTGAATGACAAACGTGTATATCTCACTCGTTAAATGTTTGAGTGTGAAGTGCAAATGATAAAGTCAAAAAGGCAATATTTGTAAACGTCACATATCTCGATTAAGGGGAAACTTGAAGATTAGTTTATAAATTAAAATATAAAACCTTTGGGAAAATGAATAAATAAAATATGGGAAATAGGGATGATGGTTGAAAAGTGGTAAGACATTGGGAAAATAACTAAATAAAATATGGAAAAGTGGGAAGACTAATTGTGTTAGAGTGATGTAATATCCACTCACCACCACACCATTTCGCGTCATTGTCACGTTTCTAAAGTTAGTTAAAAAATTTTGTTTAATATTGTCACTTAGAAAGTGGCTCATGATATCTATATTATAATATAGATGTAACGTAAGAGCAGAGAGTAAAAATAAAATAAAAAATATTTAAGTAAAAAATTTTGAAATATAAAAGTGATATGATTTTTTATTTAAAATTTGGTACATAATCTATCTTTATAATATTTTAATTTTAAACCTGATTTAGCATGAGTATTTAAGGTTGTCATTGCTCATAAAAATAAATTATAATATTTTAAACATGTGATTAATTTAAAAGATTTTTTATCTATATTTTAAACTTGATTTAGTATGAGTGTTTAAGGGTGTCATTGCCCATAAAACAAAAAATATTTAAGTAAAAATTTATGTTTAAAATATAAAAGTGATATGATTTTTTATTTAAAATTTGGTATATTAGAAAGAAATCTATCATTATAATATTTTAATTTTAAACATGATTTAGCATGAGTGTTTAAGGTTGTCATTGCCCATAAAACAAATTATAATATTTTAAACATGATTTAGCATGAGTGTTTAAGGTTGTCATTGCCCATAAAACAAATTACATTATTTTATTAACATGTGTTTAAAATTTTATTAAATAATATATAATCAATGTTAATACTTTATTTATAATTAAATTTTTAACTAAAATGTGTTATTAATTTATATAGATGTGAGATTTGGGTTATTAATTTATACACATGTGAGATTTGGTTCATTGGATTTGGATAAATAAAATGGTTGTATGGGGTTATTAAATATAATTTGTTTTATAAAAATAATTTTTTAGAGTAATTTTTTTTAATTATTATAATTTTGGGATTAAGTGTTATGGGATGGTAAGCTACCAATTGAGATTGTTTGGTTATTAGGGAAAGATTATTTAAGAAATGTAACTAATTCTATGGAGATGTCTAGAACATTCACTTCAAACATTGAAAGGCCTTAGAGACATTGAAAATTGAGTTTAACATCAACATTGTAATGGAATAGTTTTATGAAAAATTTAGACCATCATTATTGTCAAGATTCAACAAGATGATGAGCTTAGTGAAAAGAGTCACCTTCACTAAGTGGGTCCGCAGGCTATTTTTGGCGCAAGTCTATTTTTAGACATGGTGATCATATTTCAGAAGTTGCAGGATGCTATTTGTGGATGGTTGGTCAAGTTGGAAAAATATATGAAATTCTTTTTTTAGAATATTGGGCGAAGTCTATTTATAGATCGTCGATCTAAAAATAGAAGTGTCAATTATTATTAGCTCTTAATAATAATCCGACAATAAACAACAACTTATTCTCTTGGAGCACTTAATTTCAGTGCACAGATTTGTCAAATTAGTGGGCTAAAGGAATTACGCAATTCCTAGGGTTTACCGGTGGTTCATGCATGGAGGAATTAGTTAGAACTGAAGTGGCAAAGTTATGACAGAGTTGGAAGAGGTAGACTCAGTTGAGCTAGTTGTATCTAGTCTAAATTAATGATACACTAGTGAGAGTGGAGTGAATTAATTCACAAATAATAACTCATTAATCAACCGTACAATACAAATGCTTAACTACAATGCATGGCAGCTTTTAGTGGAGACTCAAAGGAGAGAGATAGGTGAAAGGGCAAGATGGACTATCTGTTGTGACTATAGTGATGCATTGATTGCACCACACACACATTGGAGTTGCCAATGAGGATTGTGCAGTTAAGGCAAGGGTAATTCAAATTCATTCAGATCTATTCTTCAACAGGGATTGCGCAATGGAGGTAGGCTAGCAAGAGGGCAGAAATCGGTGCATGGATTTGCAGATTTCTTCTGATTAGTGTGTGACTATTGATTGTACTGAGAGCTTGATGTACTAAGCTTTGTATGAGATTGTTGCATGATCTCCATGATACATAATATATAAGAGTTGGGGTTTTCAGCTTCAGGCTTTCCCGTTAAACAACTGTGTTATGTGCGATTGTTTTTATTTATGCTTCACATGTGTTTGTAATTATTTTTTCCACAAAATATTAACAATGGAATGATTATGTAATTTGCAAGAAGTTAAATATTGTGAGATCAGGGGAATCTGGATGTATGCATACTTAGTGTATACTAATTTCTACAATTTTGAAAAATGCTTTTTAGGCTTGATATGTCAAAAACATAATCTTGGTGGAACACATTTAAGGAAAGGCTTCAAGAAAGACAAGTATGCAAATGGGTACAAGTGGTTATGATCTATGTTTGCAATGAATGCTAAACAAAATAGATTCTAGAGGATCAAGGCAAAAGAGAAGAAATACAAATATGCCAATGGGTATAAGTGGTTATGATCTATGTTTGCATTGAATGCTAATCTAAATAAATTCTAGAGGATCAAGGCAAAAGAGAAGACCTCGATATATTAGTTGAAATATATCTCAAAGATATTTTACTTAGTCATTAATCTATGGTTAAAGTTTACATGTTCACTGGCATCTAAAATATTTAGGGATCTCTAGTACAAATGACATATGTGTGACCTTTAAACCTTTTTTATGAGTAAGTTATAAATATATGTGTTTTCCAAAAAAACATATAATCTCTATACTAACTATATTCAACATAGATTTTATGACTTTTAAAAAACTATTTCCCACCAAATCTAAATTTTTATATAATATATTAATAAAATCAAATTAATGTTTTATATCATCTTTAAAATAAAAAAATATTGCTTCTATTAATTTACACATTTACAACACAATGTAATTACTTTCTATTAATTTACACATTACAACACAATATAATTACTTTCTAATTTATACTCGTTAATATAATAATTTTCTAATGTGCACTCCACCTTAAGAAAAAAAACATTACACAAACTTGTAAACCATTAAACCAATGCACAAAGAACCCACTCCCACATTGAGTTTGGTTTTAGAATCTTCCTAATGTAATTGCTTGTTATGGCAAGTTATTTTGCTCTTTTTGTTTGTTTTTCTTGTAGTTTTTTTTATAGTCTTTCATTACAAATTAGATGTGTGACAAGTTTTCATAAGTTAAGTTTGTTTGTTTGTTTGTTTGTTTTTTTTTTTTTTTTTTTTTTTTTTTTTTATTTAATTAATTTCTTTATTTATAAGTATGAAAACTTATTATAATTTAGTTGTCAAACTAGCAGGGAGGAAAATCATTTGTGCTTGTTATTCGCGAATTTAGGCTGACCCATCACCATTATTCAAGGAAAACCATGCCACTTGGATTAGCCACTTGGAATAATTCGCTAGTAACCCATAAGGGGCCAAGCTTTCACTCTTACTAGATGTCTCTGGATCTTAGGTCGTTAACCCGTTTATTTAGGTCCGATGAAGATGAGCTCTTAACCAAACAGAAACACTTTTAAGGCATACTCTAGGCCCACAGAAACATGTAGTGTTGTTTTATAAAAAAAAATTATTTTTATTTATTAAAATAATTATGAAATTGTTACTTTCATATTGTTTAAATAAATATAAAATTTAAATACAAAATTATATGATATAAAAGTATATTAATGAAAAAAATGTAATAAATTTTAAAATATATGAATGGTTCATAATTTATTATTTAAGATGTGAATAGTTTATTATTATGTGTTTTTTTAAGAAGTTTATTAATTAATGTTGAAGAGAAGTTTAAATAAACATCAAATTTAAATATCAAATTATATGATATAAAAGTATATTAATGAAAAAAATGTAATAAATTTTGAAATATGTGAATAGTTCAAAATTTATCATTTAAGATGTAAATAGTTTATATACTGTGTGTGTGTTTTTTTTTAAAGTTTATTAATTAATGTTGAAGAGAAGTTTATTAATTAATTAATGTGAGTAGGAAGAGTTTTGGCATGAGTAAAAGGAAATTTTGTTGTAATTAAAAAATTAAATAGTGTTTAAAGAGAAAAAGTAAATAATGTTTAAAGAGAAAAAGTAAATAATGTTAAAGATAGTTAGATTTAAAAAAAAAAAAAAAAAACACGTATTAAATAAGAATTGTGAATTTAAAATGAGATTTTAAATTTTAAAATCTACCTTCTTATAAAAACATCCAAATCAACTTCTAAATCAAAAAGTGATGTTATTGGTGACATATTTGTTGTTAAAGTTAAAATAATAATTATTTGTAACCATAGTCTTAAAAACCTATGATGTCATTAACAAATTCTTAAAATCAGCCCAACCTATGATGTCACTAACAAATTCTTAAAATCAGCTCTAAAAAACCGAAAAGGAGGGTTATGAATAGCACTTTTTGGAGAGGATTTAATTACAACTTGTTTCAAAATCACGGCCTTAATAACTTTTAGCATTGCAACCAAAATTCTCAAAAGCAAACTATGAAATCAAAAAGGAGTGTTACAACTTATAATTTTTTTATTTTTAAAATTAAAATTAAATAATGGTTGTTGCAATCAAAATCTTATTTTTTATTTTTAAAATTAAAATTAAATAATGGTTGTTGCAATCAAAATCTTAAAATCAATTATTGAACAAAAATAATTGTACCAATAAAGTCATCTTTCAAACTTAAAATGCATTATTTGTAAGAATATAATCTAAAAATTCATGTTATTACAAATAAAAACATTAAAGACATAATAAATAAATAAATAAATATTAGAGAAAAAAAAATTTCAATAAAAAACTAATTTTACATTTAAAAAAAATAAAAATAAAAATAAAACAATATTACACTTATAAACGTATTATAATTAGAAAACGATAAATATAGCAATTGGATTTTGCTTGAATATTTGGAAGAAATATTATATATAGCAATTGGATGTTGCTTGAATATTTGGAAGAAATGTTGTTGCTCTCTATAAAATAAAACAATATTACACTTATAAACGTATAATAATTAGAAAACTATATATATAGCAATTGGATTTTGCTTGAATATTTGGAAGAAATATTATATATAGCAATTGGATGTTGCTTGAATATTTGGAAGAAATGTTGTTGGTCTTTATAATTAAGTTCAATGAACAAATATGACATGCTTAAACTCATAATTTTTGTAATAGCTTTATATCTTATTGTCTAAATTTTTTTCAAAAAAATCAAAATAATTTATATAATTAAAATAACTTAAATATTTCAAAATTCTTATATAATTATGCTAATTTAAATATTTCTAAATTATAATTTGAAAATTAGAATATTATTATTTATAATAATCTTTCAATATTTTCTAGTTTATTTTATAAATAATATTAAAACAATTATTTTTATTTTTCCATGCATACACGCTTTCTTTTCAATCACACCAACCAAATTCGTTGCTTTATTCTAATGATGTGTTTTCGAACAATGCATGGAATCTGCTTTCTAAGAATCCAGTTATCACTTCCCTCTCTCTTCCGAATATTATAAAGTTAGAAGATGCGTTTGTCCTTTTAAGTCAAATGTTTTCCCATTATAATCATCTTTACTTCGTTTATGGTGGTTGGCAACGTCTGGGCCACCACCAACCTGATTTGAAATTCTGCAAAAGAAGCAAGTTGGGGGTTAAGAAGTAAAATGACAAAATTAAGTAACATTTATATTTTTTTAATAAGTTAGTCATTATTTTCTAAAGCGTGTATTTTTTAATGAGTTAGTCATTATTTTCTAAAGCGTGTATTTTTTAATGAGTTAGTCATTATTTTCTAAAGCGTGTATTTTTTCACGAGGGGAAAGCTCACGGGAAACCCGGGCGTACTTCCCCAGAATTTTTGGATGGTACGTGCGGTGAACCGTTCGGCTGACTTTCGGCGCCTAACCCCAAAGGACTCAAGAATCGAACCCGTGACCTCCCTCAACGGAGAGGACCACGTATTGGCTCACTACCGCTTGAGCTAACCCTTGGGGCTCTAAAGCGTGTATTGATGTAAGGGGAGTTCACATAAAAGGGTTGCAATTCTCATTATACTTGGAGCATTGTATATGCTTTTGTCACTTCATTTATCATAAGGTTAAACATTATTTGAATATTGTAGGGATGTACATGAAGACTCAACAAGAGAATTCTATCAAATTGGCAAAGTTGGAGTAAAAATCTGATAATATTGATTGCAAGCTAACCATTCTAGCCAGGATATCAGCCAACATCTCATTCTCCTTGGATGAGAGATAAGGGTAGTGACTAGCCAGTTAAGATGCTTGGAGATTCTGATCGATAGTTGTTATGATTCACTTGTTTTTTTGCTTGCAACACTAATAGAATTTTTTGTATTCTCATGTCGATGTATGTCAAGGTTTGGCTCAACTAGCATGTTTTTATAAGTTTCTATTTAAAACATGCTTTAGTGAGATGAGGTTTACTTATTATCTTAATATTTTAAAAGAATGTTTAATTAATTTATATATTAATTATTAAATTGAAATGAAATTATTATTGTTATTTATATATAAAATAATTGATATTGTTTTTTTATTAATTATAGTTATATTATCGTAGAATTATTGGAGGTGTTTTTGGAAGATTGTATCATTAATTTAATATAATATAGGGATGAAATTTGGTATATTAACTTTTTTTATTAAAATGAAAATTTATTAGAATTAATTCAAAATTATAGATACTTTAAAATTATATATTTGAAATTAATATTTAATTTTCAATTATAAACACCAAAGTAGGATATATGTATAAAATTTAAATATTTTTTTCTTCTAAATACTTAACAATAATAATTTATTAAAGATATAAAGTGTGTGAACTAAGTATATCTAGAAATAGATGGAGCTAAATTGAACAAGTACAAAAAAGACTTGATAATAAATTATCTTTAAATTATCTTCCTCTTCTAAATGCTCACAACAATAATAATTTATTATGGATATAATGTGTGTGAACCAAATATACCCAAAAATATATAAGAGTTAAGTTGAGCAAGTACAACACTCTAAATAACAAGTTATCAAAGAGTAAAAAATAATACCTCTTATGAGATATCTCTACCTAAAACATATTTATACCTAATAGAATTCTAGGCAATGAGAAAATAAATTCTTTACTGGAAAATTACAAGAGTTTAGTTAATATCAATTAAGATGAGCTAAAAAGGGGGTGGGGGGAATTAGGGAATTGACAATGTACAAAATGGTTAAAGTGGAATATAGAATAAATAAATGTGCCCAATAAATAAAAATGCATTGTTCAAAACTTGTACAAGAATGCTACAAGAAGAGCAAATGGAGTAAATGCACAAAAAATAAAACAAAAGTACTACATGGACAACTACGAAGAAATAGGAGTATATCCAAGTGTAAAATTACTTGAAGCTTAACAACCTATGGCATCAAAATAGGTAATAGCACAACTAAGAACTAGGTCGCATAGGTTGATATCTGAAACAAGAAATTGGGAGAAATCCAAGAAAACATGGGAGGAAAGACTATGACAACTATGTGGAAATGAGAGGTTAGAACTAAGTAGCAGTTTCTTCAACATTGTATAATTAACAAATCAAGGAAATGCCCAATTTTCATATCATAGACCAAGAATTAACATTTTATGAGGATCTAGTAAGCGTTACAACAAGTATGACAAACAAGAACTAGATGGTTGAGATAGGACCATACTTTGACAATCCCAATAATAATTTTAGTCGTGGGTTCTTTGTATATATTTGAGAATTATTAAAACCCAAAATCAACAAGTTCCTTAAATCCTCTCATAGAACTCCCCTCTAGATATTTGAGTTCCAAAATAATATTATAGCTCTTCCTATAATTTGCATATCTATGGATTTTTTTTTGTTTTCATCACCTAATTCTAACTAGAAAGCATGACTCTTCATTCTCTAGTCTACTTCCTAATCCTAAATAGGTATTGTCCATTTCTATTTTAAATGAATTATAGTATTCTATTATTCTTCATGAATAATCCCATTATCAATATTGGAAATATCATTGATTCAGATTTATGTAGGAACACAATAGAATACACATATAACCATAAATACAAAGATGCAGTGGAAATAACACTTCATTTCATTAATATCAAAGAACTTAAATTTGCTTATAGATATAATGGAAATAAACTAACTAGGGCGTTGGTAGCTTATCTCTGAGAAGAGATGTGGCGGTTACAGGCCTCTGAAATCTGTGTTACAATGAGGCTCGAAGGCCTATATATTATTGAGAAACAATGGAAAACCCTAAACATCCAAAAACCTAACCCTAGGAGATGAAACACCAGAATATGGGCCCCGTCGGGGTAAATTGGTACATCAATTTCCCGAGGTCGTAACTTTGGCATACTATCTCCATTTGACGCACATGATACATCATTAGAAAGATCTAACCGAGGAATACAATTGCTAATTTTTATCTAAATAAACAATGCCCAAAAAACATCATTTAGGGCCTCAAAACGGCTCCGGAAGTTTAGGACCCAAAAAAACTGCTAAAAATAGTAAGTTGTGCCAAAATTGAAAAACTAAAAGAGACAATGGTGGGGCCCCAAGTGGAATAGGTGGGTGGCCACCAATATCCACATGGATCATTCCTCCCCCCTTAGGAAGCAATGGTCCCCATTGTGTTGATTTGCTCCATGAGATGAGGAAAATTTTGCTGAACTTGGTCCCTGGTGAACCACTTGCCTTGGTGCAGAAGTTGGTCAATTTTGACAACCCGATACAATTGGATCTTCTGTTGGCGAGTGTTCTTGATATGCATGTCCATGATACAATCTATGGTGGCATGTTCCATGTAGTTTGAGTTTAACTCTGTTGGTATGATTTTTTCTGCAATGTCAGAGGTGTCCAGTAGAGGTGGGAAGTAGGGACGAAGGCAATCCACATTAAATACTAGGTGCAAACCAAGGAATGGCAGAATACTGAGCTCGAAGGCATTATTCACTACAACCTTGGTGATGGTGTACGACCCATATCGGAGCAGGAGAAGCTTGCGGTGGGGTCCAATGAGGCACTCCTTCTATAAATGTAGCCAGACTTTATCGCCCACCTAGAAGTTGTGTGGCACCCGATGTTGATCATGTCGTTGCTTGTACTTAGCATTGGCTCTGTCAAATATGTCATGAACTTGTTGGCAGATGTGTTGAATGCGCTCGATGAAGTTATTCTCTTTGTCAGCTTCAGACTAGACATGATCTGAATCGGCCTAAGTAGTTGCAAATAGCATGGCTACGTCAATGGGACATAGTTACTAGAATCCCAAGCACACATAAAAGGGGTTGTGGCCGGTTGAGCTGTGGAGAGCCCGGTTATAACTGTGTTGTACATATTGGAGGCTCTCATCCCATGTGCGTGGATGCTTTGAATTGTACATGCACAAAATGTGTACAATCATCCAGTTGACGACCTCTGTTTGGCCATCCGTTTGGGGATGGAAAGTTGTGGACTTGGTGAGCTTGGTGTCTAGCATTGACTAAAGGTTGGACCAAAATGTGCTGAAGAATCTATTGTCCCGATCTGAGATGATAGACTGTGGGATCCCAAAGTGCACCCACACGTGTTCAAAGAAGAGTTTAGCAGTGGCTTTTGTCGTGATATTCTTCTTGTAGGTCGCCATAATGGCCATCTTCAAGAATCTATCGACAACCACGAAAACACAGTCGTTTCCATGCTTAGTAGAAGGAAGGCCCGACATGTAATCCATGGAGATGGATTCCCAAGGTCAACTAGGAGTAGGTAGCAGAGTATAGAGGCCTTGCTTCTTGATGGTCGATTTGGCAATGGCACAAGCAGTGCAGGATCTGATGTACTTCCCGACATCCTGTCGAAGGTTCGTCCAATAAAAATACTTCTGCAGTACTGCCACTATTTTCTTGACCCCGAAATTCCCAGCAACTCGACTAAAGTGTGCTTCCCATATCATCTTCGCACACTCGCTTGAAGGAACACAAAGGTGTCCGAGGTGACATAACAATGCATCTTGGAGGTGAAAATTCGGAACTTGTGTACCCCCCAAGAGTGCCTTGTATGTGTGACCGAATTCTGGATCAATATTGTAGAGAAATTACCAATCAGAAGTCTCGTGCCCACAAGAGTTGAGAATGGTGGTTAGCGCCATGATCGGTGGTCAGCTGAGGCAATCTGCAACATTATTGGTGCTACCCTTGTTGTACTTGATGTTAAAATGAAACTGTTTCATATATGTGGACCACTTCTGATGGCGATCGTTCTGCAACTTCCCTTGTGTCTGTATGAACTGTAGGGGTCAGTGATCTATGTGGATGATTGTTTCCTTCCCCAAAATGTAATGCTTCCATTATCGACAAGCCTGCACAATGAAATACATTTCTTTGTCATAAGTGGGATACTCTTGGACTGTGTCAGACAATGTCTCACTGTGATATGCCACTAGATGCCCCTGTTGAGTAAGAACTGCCCCAATAGCAGAGTCAGAGGCATCTGTCTCGATCTCAAATGGTTGTTGGAAGTCTGGTAATGTGAGCACTGGGGCAAAACAAAGGCGATGTTTCAATTCTACGAACGCATCCTATTGAGATTCTGACCAAAATAATTTTTCTTTCGCTCCTCCCTTAGTGACTTGACTCAAGGGAAAAGTGATATGAGAGAATCCCAACATGAACTTGTGGTAGAAATTAGCAAGACCCAGAAAGCTACAAAGCTCTGTTAGAGTGGTTGGGGCTGGCCAATCCCGAATGATTTGGATCTTGGTTATATCCACATGCACCCCCCTTTCATTAATAATGTATCCCAGATATTGAACCTGATTCATGCTAAAAGTGCACTTCTCCAAATTGGCACACAAACTGTGTTGCCGCAGTGTTTTGAGGACTTATCGTATGTGGTGGAGGTGCTCTTCCCAAGTCTGGCTGAAGATCAGAATGTCATCCAAGTACACCACTACAAATGAGTTGGTGAATGGCCACAAGATGTTGTCCATCAACCTCATGAAGGTTGCGGGAGCATTCGTAAACCCGAAAGGCGTGACCAGCCATTCGAAAAGGCCCTCCTTGGCTTTGAAAGCAGTCTTCCACACATTGAAGGGTTAGATTGGTACCTGGTGATACCTAGACTTCAAGTCGATCTTGCTGAAATATTTCGCCATTTTGAGTTGGTCTAGAAGGTCATCAATCCGTGGGATCAGGTACCTATTCCGAATAGTGATTTTGTTCAGCGCCCGATAGTAAATACAGAGTCTCCAAGTCCCATCCTTATTTTGTACCAACACGATCGGGCTCCCACAGGGTGATGAACTCGGCTAGATGTGACCTTTCTGCAGCAGCTCCTGAATCTACCTCTTGATTTCATCGTTCTCCAGAATAAAGCGCTGATAGATCAATCCATTGGGTAGCGGTGCACTTGGGGTTAGATCGATGGGGTGCTTGACCTAATAGTGTAGAAGCACCCTTGTGAGTGAGGTGAAGATGTCCCTGTACTCCTCCACAACCTTGTCCATTTGTTGTTGTCATGCAGAGGAGCCCTATCTGGAGGTCGTGGCCACAATCTTCTTCTTGCCCTGGGGGTGGATCATCAGGAAAATAAATTTCCTGGTTTTGGAAATGAGCTTACTACATTGTTTTGCAGTAACCAAAGAGATAACGACAGGCAGTGGTACCTCTTATATCTTGTACAACTTATTTCCCAAAGTAATAATAATAATGTGAGGCCGAGACTCATACACAACATGTCGCTTCCATAAGTATGGTTGGCCTAATAATACATCACAAACATCAAGAGGATAAATGTCACATAATACCTCATCTGTGAAGGGCTTTATGTTGTAGGGAAGGTGACACTGTTGGCTGACGCGGGGATCCCGTCCTTGGTGAAGCCACCCGATGGTGTATGGTTGTGGCTGTGCTGTGGTCGACAAGCCCAACCGCTTCACAACGTCTATTGAAATGAGGTTATTTTGGCTCCCATTGTAGATAATGAACAGTATCGGGGAACCCTTTACCCACATCTGGGAGTGGAAGAGACGCTCCTCCTCCTCTGGATCTTTCGGTTCCTCCTTTTGGATCTTAGCAGTGGCAACAATGGCATTGGGCTCCGCATCAATAATCTGTTTCCCTTTTTCATTCCCCTTGTCAGGTTCTGATTCAAAGTCGCAGCATGCATTTGATTCAAAAGCCCTCATCTTGGTCACCAGCAATTGCTTGCCCCGACACTCACTTATGTTGTGAGTGGAGCTCTTATGAAACTCACACCACTTTCCCGTGTCCTTCTTTGGCTTCGCGGTGTTTTTCTTTGCTTGCGGCTTTGATAGGTTGTCTTGGGCCTTCATGCCTTAGCTTTGTCCTTTGTTCTATGGTTTGGGGGCACCTTTACCTTGCTTTTGATTCGTAGATCCAAAATCTTGCTTCTTTTGTTTGAATTTTTTCTCAATCTTGGCAACATACTGGTATGTCGTACCAAGTGAGGAGACGTCGAGGAACTCCATTTCCTCCTGAATATATTTGTGTAGAAAACTCGATGCTTTAACACCAATTTTTTCTCCAAATCTTTGATACCCAAATTTATGCGCAAGGTATGGAATAGATTCATCAACTCATGCACATCTTGATCCCTTTGTTGCCGCAGCATGGTCCATTGTATGTACTTGTCCTCATAGCTCCCCACAGGATAGTATTGTTCCTTGATGGCGTCTCAGAAAGAATTCCAAGTGGGTACAACTGAGAACAGAGAGGGTTTTGTCTCGTCCTTTTTCTCATAGTAGGTTTCCACCAGTCCTTGACATGGGGGGTAGCTTTGAGGAGTGCAAAAATAATATTCTCCTAGTAAAAAAAGTCATGAACCGAGAGATATCCTTCTAATAGATTCAACCATATATCTACGACATCTACATCTATTTGACCCTCAAATATGGGAATGTCAAATTTTACTTGTACCTTAAAGGGAGTTACGCCTCCAGAGTGGATGTTGGATGCATATGCGTCACCGGTGGGCAGTCATTGAAGGATCTGGGAAAATTTATCCATCATCGCGTTCCTTTGTTTTTCGAGGGCCTCCTCGAGAAATATTTTGATAGGATCTCCTGCTCCCTCATCTTCTGTTTCATCCCCCATGGGCAATCATCGGGGTTTGCAAGGCTGACCTTACAAAGGTTCAACCAGATTGAGCCCTAACTCCTTATACCCTGACCTCATTGGGGACATGCAAAGAAGGATCGAGAAAAAGCAGACTGCTTTGATACCACTTATCCGGATTTATGCAGGAACGCAATAGAATACACATTTAACCATAAATAAAAAGATAAAGTGGAAATAACACTCCATTCATTAATATCAAAGAACTGAAATTTGCTTACAGACAGAATGGAAATAAACTAGCTAGGGTGTTGGTAGCTTATCTCTGAGAAGAGAGGTGGCAGCTACAGGCCTTTGAACTCTGTTTTAAAATGAGGCTCGAAGGCCTATATATTATTGAGAAATAATGGGAAACCCTAAACATCCAAAAACCTAACCCTAGGAGATGAAATGCTAGAATATGGGCTGGGGAAAATTGGTACATTAATTTCCCGGGGTCGTAACTTTGGCATACTATCTCTATTTGATGCACATGATACATTGTTAGAAAGATCTATTCGAGGACTAAAAATTTTGACCACAAATGTAGATTTCGAAATGAAATCACATTGGCTAGAGAAACGATGCCAAAAAATGTCGTTTAATGCCTCAAAATGGCTCCAAAAGTTTAGGACCCAAAAAACTGCTAAAAATAGTAAGCTGTGCCGAAACTGAAAAACTGAAAGAGACAATGGTGGGGCTCCAAGTGGAATAAGAGGGTGGCCACCAATATCCACCTAGATCAATCATATACATGACATTTCTAGTCTCCTTGAGCACCTTATCCCTATTGACGTGTCTTACTATAGACCAATCAAGAACCTTTAACTTAATAGCTTTGAAATAATAATAAAAAATCCTACTTGTAGAGGACCCAATTCTAACTCATATGATTACCACTACTTAAAACTAACTCCTAAAAATCATTCTCCTCTAACCACACTAGGTTCGGTTTGAATGGCTTGATGGATTCTCATTTGTTATATCAAGTTGTAGGAATATGAGATTATGGTCAAATCCACCACTTCTATCAATCCAAGCTATGAACGTATCATATTTTTATAGTAAGTTTTTGCAACCAGGAATATGTTTGGTGATTCAAATTAAATCATTATATTGCTTCTCATCCTAATTGATACTTTTAGAGTGAAAAAAGTGGAGGAATTAGCTCATAGGACCATTTTTACTAGTGAGACCCAATTTTGTAGATTAGGGTCTAAAACCTTCTGGGAGCATTTTGAGGTATCAAATGACATTTTTTGGGGGGTAAATTTTTTTCACTTTAGTGTAGAAACATTTTCCCGTATTCTATAAATAGATATCTTTTCAATGGCATAATCATCACCTCAATCAAAGTTTGTATGCAAACGTTGTGCCACTCAGAAGTTGACCTTCCTGTTTTCGCGGGGACTTCAATGAGGGAGAAATACCATACCACATGGGTTCATATTGGGGGATATATATTGAAGAAAAAAAGGGATAATATATTGGGGGATATATAGAAGGTAAAGGTTTTTTGTATTTGCGGGTATAAAAAATGGAGCTCAAAGTTAATGAACAAATATAAAGGGGTATAAAAAAATGTTAATGAAAAATGGTTACCTACAATATCTAGTGGAAGTAGGGGTTTTTTAAATTGGGAAGGTGTATCGGGTTCATATTGGTAGGAATTTAAAAATGTGATTTCTAGGGGTTTTTTCCAATATGTAGACAAATTAAGGGTCTTGTTTAATATTCCATGAACGCACGTGATAGGTCATAGGTTCATTGAGTGAAGCCCCTATGCCTATTTTGACCACCATAATTTGAGAGGATGTCATTGCAACCCCAATTATTCATGGAAAAGGGGCTAGTCACGTAATCATGATGAATAGGACTCAGAAGAGTCCATATTATAACTCTAATTAAGAGTTAAAGAAGTCAAACCTAACCACTAGTAGGTTATTGGGTTGTGCTTTATTCGGGCCACTAGGAGGAAAAGGGGTTCCATTATTTTCGAGTGCATTTTTTTCCATAGACAAGCAAAGTAATTGAGAGAGATAACACACACAGAGGATTTGTGCACCGTAGTAGTCCATACGTCACATGCCTTATTTCTTTGTACTTGCTTCTAATTTATATTTAGAGAAAGAGAGAAAAGTGACCTCACATTCCTATTGGGTTTTCTCCTGAAAGCGTTTCCCAAGATATATCTTGTATCAATTTTGGTTTGTGAGTTTTTTATTTTTTGTTCTCTATTTTTTTCATTATTATAATTTTCATCCATACACAATAAACAATAATTTACAGATTTAGCAATCCAAAGAGAAATAAACCCTCATACTATAGATTTCATATTTTTAAGTATAATTTTATTAAATATATTGTGATGAACTGTCGAGTGGAATATCCATGGAAATTTACAAATAATTAGGTCTTTTAGAGAAACCATCTCTCCTAGTTCTCTTATTGAACCTGGTGGGTTTTAAAGTGACTAGTTCCACATCCACAAATGTAGCCATTCCAATATTATAAAGTATGAAATTAACTTATTTGTTGGATTGGGAAGTTGGCCTCCAAACCTCCATCCTACTAAGTGTAAAAATAAAATCACCCAAATGACAATATTATTGTCCTTAATAACCTACATTGAAAAAGGCAATCCCAAAAGTTTTGTTATGGTCATAGACCCTATACACATTCATCACAAAAGCTTGCAAATCCAATATTTTACTCATGAAAATTTTTCACATCCTTAAAAGTACATAAAAAATATATTAGTAGGGTGAGACATGGTCTCTAACCAATAAGTAAACACGTAGAAAAACCATTATGATACATCTCTATAAACTCCCAATCTTTAATTTTTTTTTTAAGATTCCCAATTATGAACTCCCCCTTGCACATAGTTTCCTATAAAAGTAAGATATTATGATGTTATTTTTCTACTACATTATACATGACAAGTCTTTTATTTGGGTTCCCAAACCCCTTGGATTGAGGAATAGTATTTTTGTAAGCAACCAATGTGTTGTTTGTATACAGTAGCCCAATAAGTGGTTTTTAATTTTCCTTGTTGTACTTCAGTGGCATCCTTAATGTGTGCATGAAAGTTTCTATCAATTAACTCCAAATGTACATCTCTTGGCACATGCAGAGGAAGACCCAAATTTGGAGTGCATTAGCCAGTAAAACCCCTCATACACTAACCCTTTCACCATAACCCACAAGTAGGTGAAGTCTCACCCGAGGCATCTATGAGGGACTGAAGGAACCTGGAAAATTTTGTAATGATGAAGGTTAGGTTATAAACTTGGCATCAACCCTTATGTAACACTTAGTCATTCAAGATAGAAAAATTTAAATATGTCCCTATTATGCATGGTAATCTAATTATGTTCAATAGAGCTATAAGACAAAGACAATTCAACATATGTTCAAGAAAACCATAAAATAGAAATAGTTCAATGCATTATGCGCAGACACAAATATTATCCCAAAAAAAACTTTGTTATTACTATGAATTCCACATTACATTCCAACCATCACGGTTAACCAGCCTAATAGATCAATCATTATAACATTATATCCTTACAAAACATCCAATTTCATCCTCAAAACACATAAGGATCTATGCGTGCATATATCTATATCTATGTCTAGGCATAAAACATGACCTTATATTATATCATGAATTTATCTATTTATATTTTTGCATTAGGATGCAAATTCGACAAGCAATTTATTTTACCATGGGTGGTAATTATTACCATGGGAAAATACCCATAAACCTAAGCATATCGACTTTCCTTCTTTCTCACATTTTGTGTGCTAATCCTTAGCTAACTTTTCCTATGCAATACCCTTCTACGCAATTCTCCTCTGAAAATTTCCCAAAATGATTCCCCAAAATGCTAATCCAATAGGCCCCCAACACTCACCGGTGGTTCGTTTCAAGCCACTTAGTCCTTGTGTTATTTGATCTTGCATTGTTGCAATAAATCTATCTTCCAATCTTAGCGTTGTGATCTATGTGGATATTAGTGGCCACCCGCCTATTCCACTTGGACCCCCACCATTGTTTCTTTCAGTTTTTTAGTTTCCTTAATTGTAGCACAGTTTACTATTTTTAGCAGTTTTTCGGGTCTTGAACTTCCATAGCTGTTTTGAGGCCCTAAACGAAGTTTTTTGGGAAAACCATGAGCAACATGGGTCTTTGACCATTTTTTCTCACTCAAAAGTTGTAGTCCTCAGATAGATATTTATAACGATGTATTGTGCGCGTCAAACATAGATCGTATGCCAAAGTTACGTCGCTGGGAAGTTGATGTACCAATTTACCCAAACGGGGCCCATAGTTTTGGCACTTAATCTCATAGGGTTAGGTTTTTGTATCTTTAGAGTTTTCCATTGTTTCTCAATAATAAATAGGCCTTCGACCTTCATTGTAACACAGTTTAGAGGCATGTAGCTGCCACATATATTTTCAGAGATAAGCTACCAGTGCCATACCTAGTTTATTTCCATTATGTCTGTAAGCATATTTCAATTATGTGATATTAATGAAATGAAGTCTTATTTTCGCTGCATCTTTGAGTTTATGTGTATTTCTGTATTTTATTGTGTTCCTGCATAATTCTGGATCAGTGGTATTAGAGTGGTCTGCTCTTTCTCGATCCTTCTTTGCATGTCCCCAATGAGGTCAAGGTATAAGGAGTTCGGGCTTGATTTGGTTCAACCTTTTCAAGATTAGCCTCGCAAACCTCGACGACTGCCCATGGGGGATGAAAATAAACACGAGGGATTAGGAGATCCTATCAAAATATTGATTGAGGAGGCCCTCTAGAAATAAAGGAACGCGATGATGGATAACATTGCCCAGATTCTTCAACGATTTCCCACTAGCGATGCATCTGCATCCAATAGCCACTTTGGAGGTGTAACTCCTTTTAAGATACAAGTAAACTTTGACATTCCCATATTTGAGGGCCAAATAAATGCAGAAGTTGTAAATAGATGGTTGAATATATTAGAATGGTATTTATCAGTTCATGAATTTTCCAACTAATAAAAGATTACTGTTTCACTCCTTAAAGTCACCCCCCATGTCAAGGATTGGTGGGAAACCTACTGTGAGCAAAAGGACGGGAGGGAACCCTCTTTGTTTTCGACCGCACCCACTTGGAATTCTTTCTGAGATGCCATCAAGGAACAATATTATCCTTTAGGGAGCTATGAGGACAAGTACATACAATGGATGACATTCCAGCAGAAAAGGGATCAAGATGTGCATGAGCTGACAAATTTGTTCCATACCCTGCACACAAAATTGGGTATCAAATATTCAGAGAAACATTTGGTTCTAAAGTATCACAGTTGTTTGCACATATACATTTAGTAGGAAATGGAGTTCCTTGACATCTCATTGCTTGGTGCAACATATCAGTATGCTGCCAAGATGGAGTAGAAGTTCAAACAGAAGAAGCGAGACTTTGGATCTACGAATCAGAAGCAAGGGAAAGGTGTGATCCAGATTTTTCCAGGAATGCAACAGAATACACATATAACCATAAACATGGAGATGCAATGGAAATAATGCTTCCTTAAAATAAAATGACTTAAATATGCTTACAAAAGTAATAGAAATAAATAACAAGGGCGCTAGTAGGCTTATCTCTAAGAAGAGATGTGGCGGCTATAGGCCTCTGAACTGTATAACATTGAGGCTCAAAGGCCTATTATAAACATAATGGGAATCAACGAGTGAGGGCACTGGTAGCGTATGCCTAAGAAGAGACGTTATGGCTACAGGCCTCTCCACTATTTTAAAATGAGGCTCGAAGGCCTATTTATTGTTGAGAAATGATGTAAAACCTGAAACGTCCAAAAATTTAATAACCCTAGGAGATGAAGCGCCAAAACTGTGGGTCTCGTTTGGGTAAATTGGTGTTTCAACTTCCCGAGGACGTAACTTTGGCATCCAATCTCCGTTTGACGCACTCAATATCTTGTTAGAAATATCAATCAGAGGACTAAATTTTTTTATTTGTGAGTATAATTGATCCATCAGCCCATGTTGCTCCCGATTTTCCCAAAAAACGTTGTTTAGGTCCTCAAAACGGCTCTAGAAGTTTAGCACCCGAAAAACTGCTAAAAATAGTAAGTTGTGATGCAACTTAAAAACTTAAATAACTGATGGTGGGGGTTCAAATGGAATAGTTGGGTGGCCATAAATATCTACCTAGATCATTAGGCCTCAAAACAGCTCCAGGAGTGCAGGACCCGAAAACCTGCTAAAAATAGTAAGCTATAGGAAGTGAAAAACTGAAAGAATTGATGGTGTGAGTCCAAATGGAATAGGGGGTGGCCACCGATATCCACCTGTATCAAGGTGCCCCCAAACTACAGAACAATGGAAAAATCCAAGCCGGGACGACCCAGGATAACCCACCAAAGCCGCAAGAAAATAAAAACACTGTGAAGCCAAAGGAGGACACGAGAAAGTGATGTGATTTCCATAAGAGCTCCACTCACAACACAAGTGAGTGTTGGGCCAAGCAGTCACTAGTGGTCGAGCTGAAGGCTTCTAAATCGGATGCATGATCCGACTCTGAATCAGAACCCGATAAGGGGAATGATAAAGGGAAGCAGATTATCAAAGCTGAGCCCAATGTCACTATTGCCACCATGAGGAGGAACTAGAAGATCAAATAGGAGAGGGAGTGCCTCTTCCATTCATATATGTGGGTAAAGGGTTCCCCACTACAGTTCATTATTGACAGTGGGAGCCAAAAGAACCTCATTTCAGCAGAGGTTGTGAAGCAGTTGGGGTTCCCGACCAAAACACACCCACATCCATACACCATCGAGTGGCTTCACCAAGGACGAGACCTCCACGTCAACTAGCAGTGTCACCTTCCCTACAACATCAAGTCCTTCATGGGTGAGGTATTATGTGACATTGCTCCTCTTGATGTTTTTGATGTATTATTAGGCCAACCATACTAATGGAAGTGACATGTTGTGTATGAGTCTCGACCTCGTATTGTTATTGTTACTTTGGGTACATGATACCAGAGGTATCACCGCTTGCACAATCTCTTTGGCTACTTCCAAACGATGTAGTAAGCTCATTTCCAAAACTGGGAATTTTTTTTCCTGATAATCCACCCTCATGGCAAGAAGAAGACTGTGGCCATGACCTCTAGACAGAGCTCCTCCACACGACAAAAAAATATGGACAAGGTTTTGGAGGAGTACGGGGACATATTCACCTCACCCGCAGGGATGTCGCTGCACTGTCAAGTCAAGCACCCCATCGATATGATCCTAGGTGCATCACTTGCCAATCGACCAATCCATCGGTGCTTTGTTTTGGAGAATGATGAAATCAAGAGGCAGATTCAGGAGCTGTTGTAAAAAGGTCACATATGGCCAATTTCATCACCCTGTGGGAGCCCGATCATGTTGGTGTAGAAGAAGTATGGGACTTGGAGACTCTGTATTGATTATCGGGCACTGAACAAGATCACTATTTGTAATAGGTACCCAATCCCACAGATTTATGACCTTCTGGAACAACTCAAGGGGGGAAATATTTCAGCAAGATCGACTTGAATTCTGGGTATCACCAGGTATCAATCGAACCCTCTGATGTATGGAAGACTGCCTTCAAATCCAAGGAGGTCCTTTTCGAATGGATAGTCATGCCTTTCAGGTTGACAAATGCTCCCACAAACTTAATGGGGTTGATGGATGACATCTTGCGGACTTTCACCAACTCATTTGTAGTAGTGTACTTGGATGACATCTTGATCTTCAACCATACTTGGGAAGAGCACCTCCACCACATCCAATAGGTCCACCAAACCCTGCGGCAACACAATTTGTGCTCCAATTTGGAGAATTGAACTTTTTACATGGCCCAAGTTTAGTATCTGGGATACATTAGTGATGAGTGGGGGGTGCATGTGGATCTAGCCAAGATCCAAGTCATTGGAGATTGGCCAACACCAAACAATCTAATAGATCTCCACAGCTTTCTGGGGCTTACAAATTTGTACCGCGGGTTCATCCTTGGATTCTCTCATATCACTTGGCCCTTGAGCCAAGTCACCAAGGATGGAGTGAAAGAAAAATTCTTTTGGTCTGAATCTCAACAGAAGGTGTTCATAGAGTTGAAACATCACCTCTTCTCTACCCTAGTGCTCACATTACCAGAATTGAAATAACCATTTGAGATCGAGACAGATGCCTCAGACTATGCTATTGGGGTAGTTCTTACTCAACAGGGGCATCCATTGGCATATCACAGTGAGACATTGTCCTACACGGTCCAGAATTATCCCACTTCTAACAAAGAGATGTATTCTATTGTGCAGGCTTGCCGACAATGGAAGCATTACATTTTGGGGAAGTAAACAATCATCCACACAAACCATCGACCCATACAGTTCATACATATCTGCAATAGTTTCATTTGCACATAAAGTACAAGAAGGGAAGCACAAATAATGTTGCATACTACCTTAGTCGACCACCGATCGTGGCGCTAACCACCGTGCTCAACTCTTGTGGGCATGAGACTTCTGATTGGTTGCTTCTCTACAAAAGCGATCTAGAATTCGGCCATACATAAAAGACACTCTTGGAGGGTAAGCAAGTTCCAAAATTGCACCTCTAGGATGCACTACTATGTCACCTAGGACACCTTTGTGTTCCTTCAAGCAAGCATGCCAAGATGATTTGGGAAGCACACTACAGTCGGGTGGCTGGGAATTTCGGGGTCGAGAAAAAAGTGGCAATACTGTAGAAGTATTTCTATTGGATGAACCTTCAATAGGATGTTAGGAAGTACATCAAGTCCTGCACTGCCTGTGTCATTTCCAAACAAACCATCAAGAAGCAAGGCCTCTATGCTCCGTTTCCTACCCTTAATCGACCTTGGGAATCCATATCCATGGATTACATGTTAGGGCTTCCTTCTACTAAGCATGGAAATGATTGTGTTTTTTTGGTCATCGATATATTCTCGAAGATGGCCATTATGATAGCTTGAAAGAATAATATCACAGTAGAAGCCACTGCTAAACTCTTCTTTGAATGAGTTTGGGTACACTTTGGGATCCCACAGTCTATCATCTCAGATTGGGGCAGTAGGTTCCTTAGTACATTCTGGTCTAGCCTCTGGTCAATGCTGGACACCAAGCTCACCAAGTCCACAACTTTCCATCCCCAAACTGATGGCTAGATATAGGTTGTCAACAGGAAGATCGTACACATTATGCGCATGTACAACTCAAAGAATCCATGAACATGGGATGAGAGCCTCCACTATGTACAACACAACTATAACCAGGCTCTCCACATCTCAACTAGCCACAAACCCTTTCATGTTGGCTTGGGATTCCAGCCACTATGTCCCTTTGACGTAGCCATGCCATTTGCAACTACTCAGACAGATTCGGCTTGTGTCCAGTCTGAAGCTGACAAGGAAAAAAAATTAATTGAGAACATTTAACACATCCACCAACATGTTCACGACCTATTGGACAGAACCAATGTTAAGTGCAAGCAGTGACATGATCAACATTGGGTGCCACACAACTTCCAGGTGGGCGACAAAGTGTGGCTACATTTGCAGAAGGAGCGCCTCGCTGGACCCCACCACAAGCTTCGCCCGCTCTGATATGGGCCATACACCATCACCAAGGCTATAGGGGATAATTTCCTTGAGCTCAATATTCCACCATTCCTTGGTATGCATCCAGTGTTCAATGTGGATCGCCTTCATCCCTACTTTCCACCTCTACTAGACACATCCAACATGGTAGAACAACTCACACCAATAGAGTTAAACCCAGACCGCATGGAACAAGCCACCAATGATTAGATCATGGATACACAGATCTAGAACACCTGACAACAAAGGATCCATATATGTCAAATTTTAGAAGTAGGCCAAGTCCTTCACCAAGGAAAGTGGCTCACCAAGGACCAAGTTCAGCAGAATTTTCCTCATCTCATGGAGGAATTCAATGCAATGGGGACCATTGCTTCCTAAGGGGGGAGTAATTATTAAGGTGTATATTGGTGGTCACCCTCCTATTCCACTTGCACCCCTACCTATTTCTTTCAGTTTTTCAGTTTCCTTAATTGTAGCACAATTTACTATTTTTCGTAGTTTTTTGAGTCCTGAACTTCCGGATCCATTTTGAGGCCCTAAACAACGTTTTTTGCGAAAAAGGGAGCAACATGGGTCTATAACTAATGTTTCTCACTCAAAATTTCTAGTCCTCGAATATATACTTCTAACGAGGTATTGTGCATGTCAAACTAAGATCGTATGCCAAATTTACATCCCTGGGAAGTTGATGTAACAATTTACCCAAACGGGGTCCATATTTTTGGTGCTTCATATCCTAGGGTTAGGTTTTTGGATGTTTAGGGATTTCTATTATTTCTCAAAAATAAATAGGCCTTCGAGCCTCATTGTAACATAGTTCATAGGCCTGTAGCCGCCACGTCTCTTCTTTGAGACAAGCTACCAACGCCCTAGCTAGTTTATTTCCATTCTGTCTGTAAGCATATTTCAATTATGTGATATTAATGAAATGAAGTCCTATTTATGCTACATATTTGAGTTTATGTGTATTTATGTATTTTATTGAGTTCCTGCATAAGTTAGGATCACGATGGCTCAAAATGTGGTGCACTAATCCTATTTCTTCCTTCCAACACTTGTGCTCAAGACTACAAGTGTAGGTTATTTCCTTCTTGGCCCCAAACTATTGGTCTTGACTTATCCAAAAATATTTGCATGCCACCTATTAATGCGTGCAGGGACAAATCCTTTTGAATGTCTCAATTAGTGCAACTTCGACCATCTTCATGCTACTTTTAGATAATGATACTCCTTTGTTGGTTAGGTGTAACATCCCCATGAACTCTAAGAATTGTTGTTGTACTTGTCTTCCTTGGTGGTACATATGCTTTTGAAAATCCCCCCTGCATTGCATCATTCAAACCTGACATATTTAATGGACTCTCCACTAATTGTACAAGGTCTATGAATGCTCCAAATCTCTTAGTTTTTTCCTTACTCTTTGATTCTCCTTTCTTGGTCACTACCATATGAACTTTCCACTGATTTTTAACTTTCAATTCTTATTCCTTATCATTCTATTTTTCCTATATCACTCATTTCTCTCCATCTATCTCAAACATAATGAAATTTCTAGACAATTTCTCTAAAATTTATAAGTTACTAACATGTTGTGTCATGATTTGAAATCTATCAAACATGATTCCATATGTTATCGCATTTAATTATCCTGATTTATACTGTCTCAGTGCACATACTTGGGCCATCATATGTACTATCAATAATTTTTCCCAACATATCCACTAATGTGAATCAATCCTCATCATTATAGTTTACTCATTTTATCATTAATTAAGTTTCTTTTCATTCTTGTTGTGGCCATGGTTTCGATTTGACGTGGTTGAATCTAACGTATTTCAATGCTCTCTTTGTTTCTTGCTTCCTATTTTATTGGTGCTTGACAATTGTCTATTATCCTGACGAATGTCTATGATGTGCTCCCCCATCTGTACTTGTGCATGGTTTGTTTCCTAATTTGTATGAACAACACATGGAAACAATCCCTTACTATGTTTCTTTTTCTTCTTCTAGGTAAATATCCTCACTGCACGGTGGGTTGGTTGCTTTGGTAAAGTTTCAACCGATTTCCATTGATGAATTCTTCTACAAATTCCCCATTGAGCTTCTCTAACTGAAATTATCCCACCTCTATCACACATATGATCACATATAGATCCAACCAATGCATATGAAATTTCCTTGCATGCTTCAAAAATTTATTATCATAGAGAAAAGCCAAATCACTGACAAGGCAGACACCCTTCAGGTTGGAACTTCTTCTGCTTTATGCACCTATCATACTAAAACTTTTCTTGTGATTTTTGGACATTCTACTGAAATCCTTCCATTGTGTGGTCTTCCTCTAATTCTAACAACTCTAAAAATCTCATCTCTATTGCGCAGGAATCAGTTAGGTTGGTCAATTATTACACGTCATTTTGTCACCATTAGGAAAATGAACACCAATCTGGATCTCTCAATATACGATGAAAGTGTCCCAAGTATTCCACTGCAATGTTAGAAGAAAAATAATCCCAAAGACAACAAGAATCTTGGATCATATTGCAAAAAAACCCTACTTTTAGGCAAGTGCGCTGTTTCCTAGCTAGTATCTGCGTAATCGCAATTTTTACCATTGACGTCTGTGCAAATGTTCACTTTATCTTCCATTGAAAATTATGCAAATCAATTAACATGAGTAAAAATAAAAAGTAATTTCCAGAAGCCTTGTTGGAGAAATATTTCTCAACCAAAAGGCCTCAGGCCTCTACATACTTGGCCCTCATCCCTTTGTTCATGGAGAAAACTTCCTCCCTTTGTGGAACCCTAATCCCTCCTTTTGAGGATCTCATACCTTGATAAGAGGATCTCAAACCTCCTCCTCTTGGCCTATAAATTCAACACAGACTAGAGGGCTAGAAAGGACTTATGAATGTAATCTTATGCTATTGGAATAGGGCTGGAAGGCTTGTCACCCAAAGGCAGGATTGGATACGTTTGAGAGGAGGCTTACTTCATCAAGGCAAGGGTGTATTGATTCTTCTTGTTCTAAGATTAATACAAGCAATTGTTTCTTTCCTAATTTCACTTGTCTTAATTCTATTTGAAAAATTCTTGATATTTTTCATAATTTATAATTGAATATGTGTTTAATATTATGATATATGCAATGTTGCAATTTTCATTTGTTTTGGATTTCAATTTTTTCTACACTATGCTTTTATGCCTTGCTTGTTTATGTTCATGCAGATCTTACTTCGAAGAAATGAGGAAAGGATTTTGAAAGCATCAAAAGGACTTCCACAGGAATTTCGTAGAAAGGTAAGAGGCTCTTACATATCTCATACTTCATATTTCAATTGTGAATTAAGGAAAGGTAGCAGTCACTTGTTTTGTTTGTTACTAGATCTCTTTGGAATCTAGGGAGATCACTCTTGTCCACAAGGGATTTATCTTCCATAAAAAATTGGAGACCATACTGGGGATCGATTTTTTCTTCATCATGTCCTCCTATTGCTTCTGATCGGTTTATGTAGCCTTTTTTGACTGCATTCTGAACCTTGAAATTTTAATTTTTTGGGCTTTTTTTTAATTTTTCTTAACCCTTATCGGTTTGGGCACTTTTAATTTAGCAATAGAGCACAAATTTGCGCACTCTTCCTTTATCAACAGTGCGTCTGTGCACTAACCTAACTGGTTACATGTGCAAATTTCTGAAAAAATTGAAAATTTAGGGATTTTTTAGGTCTTCTTTGTTTTGATCACTACTCAGAAGTTTTTCTGATTTCATAACAATTTTTGGTGTTTTTTTGCTTTCATTTTTGCAAAAAAAATTCCCCCTCAATCGCCGATGGGGAGGACTAAATTGTGTATGAGTTATCATCAACTTTGAGTGTCATACCTTTTGATATTTGTAATTTTCATGAAATTTAAGTTCGAGTTCTATGTTAATGAAATCTCAGATTTCATTTGATTTCATCTAGCTTTTATAATATTTTGTAAAATTTCTTTTACTTACACTTAATTGGTTCTTTCATAGTATTAGTGAAAGAAGGTACTGTGGTGCATAATTAGATTTGTTATATTGTTCTTTTGCTCATTCGAAATCATATTGTGTTTGTTTTTAAGAGTCATGTTGCATAGTTTACATTATGGAAAAGTCAACCATAGATTTAGATTAGTGTCTTTGACTGTCTTTTTGAGAAAAATCATTTATCTTTACAGTTTAGGGTTTTGAGTTTTTGTTGGTTTGTTGATCTATCAAAAAAGAGTCTTTTTCTTCTAGAATTGGTTGTGTCAATCTCTTTTATTTTATTGAATCTCATCATATATTCATTTATGCCTCTTGTAAAGAGTTATTTCATCGAATGAAAAGCTAGTGTTTCTCATTGAAAGATAGTCCTGATTTGAATTTGCATGTTTTTACGCTTGTTTTAAACATTGATCTAGGTGGATATTAGTGGCCATCATCTTATTCCACTTGGACCCCCACCATTTTTTCTTTCAGTTTTTTAGTTTCCTTATTTGTAGCACAATTTACTATTTTTGGCAGTTTTTCGAGTCCTGAACTTCTGGAGTTGTTTTGAGGCCCTAAACGACGTTTTTTGGGCATAAAAAATCCAATGAATAAGAGTGTGTTTCAAACTTGATATTCACTATCAATAGTTTTAGACCTCGTATAGACATTTCTAACGATGTATCATGTGCGTCAAACAGAGATAGAATGCCAAAGTTATGACCCTGAGAAATTGATGTACCAATTTACCCCGATGGGGCCCATATTTTGGCGTTTCATCTCCTAGGGTTAGGTTTTTGGATGTTTAGGGTTTTCCATTGTTTCCCAATAATATATAGGCCTTCGAGCCTCATTCTAACACAGAGTTCAAAGGCCTGTAGCTGCCACATATCTTCTCAAAGATAACCTACCAGTGCCCTAGCTAGTTTATTTCCATTCTGTCTGTAAACAAATTTCAATTATTTTATGTTAATGAAATGAAGTGTTATTTCCTCTACATATTTTTATTTATGGTTATATGTGTATTCTGTTTCATTCCTACATAAATTCAGATCAGTGGTACCAGAGTGGTCTACTCTTTCTAGATCCTTCTTTGCATGTCCCCAATGAGGTCGAGGTATAAGGAGTTAGGGGTCAATCTGGTTGAAATTTTGCAAGATCAGCCTAGCAAACCACGACGACCGCTCATGGCCGATGAAAAGAAAGATAAGGGAGCATAAGATCCTATCAAAATATTGCTCGAGGATTCCCTTGAAAAACAAAGGAACACGATGATGGATAAATTTTCCCAGATCCTTCAACGAGTGCCCACTAGTGGCGCATCTGCATCCAGAAGCCACTCTGGAGGCGCAACCCCTTTTAAGGTACAAGTAAAATTTTAAATTCCCATATTTTATGGCCAAATAGATTTAGATGTCGTATATAGTTGGTTGAATCTATTAGAAGGATATTTCTCAGTTCATGACTTTTCCGACTGGGAGAAGATTTTTTTCGCTACTCAAAGCCGCCCCCCATGTCAAGAACTGGTAGGAAACCTACTGTGAGAAAAAGGACGAGGGGGAACCCTCTCTATTCTCGGTCGTTCCCACTTGGAATTATTTCTGAGATGCCATCAAGGAACAATATTATCCCGCTTCGATCTATGAAGACAAGTACATACAATGGACTACATTGCAAAAAGTAAAGGGATCAAGATGTGCATGAGTTGAAGAATATGTTCCATACCCTGTGCACAAAGTTGGGTATCAAAGATTCAGAGAAACATTTATTTTTGAAGTACCACAGTTTTCTGAATAGATACATTCAAGAGGAAATGGATTTCCTCGACATCTCATCGCTTGGTACGACATACCGGTATGCTGCCAATATTGAGCAGAAATTTAAACAGAAGAAGCGAGACTTTGGATTTGTGAATCAAAAGCAAGCGAAAGGTGCCCCAAAACCACAAAAAAAAGGACAAAGCCAAGTGATGGTGGCCCAAGACAACCTGCCAAAGCCGCAATCAAAGAACAACACCGCGAAGCTGAAGATGGACGCAGGAAAGTGGTGCGAGTTCCATAAGAGCTCCACTCACAACACAAGTGAGTGTCGAGCCAAGTAGTCACTGGTGGCTGAGATGAAGGCTTCTGAATCATATGCATGATCCGACACTGAATCAAAACCTAAGAAGGGGAATGGCAGAGGGAAGCATATTATCGATGCGGAGCCCAACGCCACTGTTTCCAACACGAAGATCCAAAAGGAAGAACTAGAGGATACAGAGGAGGAGGAGCATCTCTTCCACTCCCAGATGTGGATAAATTGTTCCCTCCTACAGTTCATTGTCGACAGTGGGAGCCAAAAGAACCTCATTTCAACAAAGGTCGTGAAGTGGTTGGGCTTGCCGACCACAACACACCCACAACCGTACACCATCGGGTGGCTTCACCAAGGACGAGATCTCCACATCAGCCAATAGTGTCACCTTCCCTACATCATCAAGCCCTTCACCGATGAGGTATTATGTGACATTACTCCTCTTTATGTTTGTGATGTATTATTAGGCCAACCATACTTGTGGAAGTGACATGATGTGTATGAGTCCCAACCTCACGTTGTTATTGTTACTTTGGGAAATAAGTTGTACAGGATACCAGAGGTACTACCGTCTGCCACTATCTCTTTGGTTACTGCAAAACAATGCAGTAAGCTCATTTCCAAAACCAGGAAATTTGTTTTCCTGATGATCCACCCTTTGGGCAAGAAGAAGACTATGGCCACGACCTCCAGACAAGGCTCCTCCACACAAAAACAATAAATGTACAAGGTCGTGGAGGAGTACCGGGACATCTTCACCTCACCCGCAGGGGTGCCTCTGCACTGTCAGGTCAAGTACCTCATCGATCTGACCTAATGGAACGATCTATCAGTGCTCTGTTCTGTAGAACGATGAAATTAAGAGCCAGATTTAGGAGCTGCCACAGAAAGGTCACATCTGGGCAAGTTCATCACCCTGTGGGAGCCTGATCATGTTGGAGCAGAAGAAATATGGGACTTGGAGACTCTGTATTGATTATCGGTCACTGAACAAGATCACTGTCCGGAATAGGTACATGATCCCACAAATTGATGACCTTCTGGACCAACTCAAAGAGGCAAAATATTTCAGCAATATCGACTTGAAGTCCGGGTATCACTAGGTACCAATCAAACCATCCGATGTATGGAAGACTGCCTTCAAAGCTAAGGAGGTACTTTTCGAATGGCTGGTCATGCCTTTTGGGTTGGAAAATGCTCCCATAACCTTCATGAGGCTGATGGATGACATCTTGCGGCCAATCACCAACTCATTTGTAGTAGTGTACTTGGATGACATCCTGATCTTCAGCTAGACTTGGAAAGAGCACCTCCACCACATCCGACAGGTCCTACAAACACTGCAGAAACACAAGTTGTCTGCCAGTTTGGAGAAGTGCACTTTTGGCATGACCCAAGTTCAGTATATGGGATACATTATTGATGATTAGGGGGTGCATGCAGATCTAACCAAGATCCAATTCATTCGGGATTGGCCAGCCCCAACCACTCTAACAGAGCTTCACAACTTTCTGGGTCTTGCTAATTTCTATCGCAGGTTCGTGTTGGGATTCTCTCGTGTCACTTGGCCCTTGAGTCAATTCACCAAGGGAGGAGCGAAATAAAAATTATTTTGGTCAGAATCTCAACAGAAGGTGTTCGTAGAATTTAAACATCGCCTCTGTTGTGCCCCAGTGCTCACATTACCAGACTTGCAACAACCATTCGAGATCGAGACAGATGCCTCTGACAATGCTATTGGGGCAGTTCTTACTGAACAGGGGCATCCAGTGGCATATCATAGTGAGACACTGTATGACACAGTCCAAAAGTATCCCACTTATGACAAAGAACTGTATCCATTGTGCATGCTTGCCAACAATAGAAGCATTACATTTTGGGGAAGGAAACGATCAGCCACACAGAACACTGACCCCTGCAGTTCATACAGACACAAGGGAAGTTGTAGAACGATCGCCATAAGAAGTGGTCCACATATTTGCAACAGTTTCATTTGAAAATTAAGTATAAGAAGGGAAGCACCAATAATGTTTCATACTGCCTCAGATGAACATCGATCGTGGCGATAACCACCGTGCTCAACTCTTGTGGGCACGAGACTTCTGATTGGCTACTTCTCTACAAGAGTGATCTAGAATTCAGCGACACATACAAGATTCTCTTGGAGGGTAACCGAGTTCCAAATTTTCACCTCCAAGATGCACTGATATGTCACGTGGGACACCTTTGTGTTCCTTCAAGCGAGCATGCCAAGATGATTTGGGAAGCACACTGAAGTTGCGTCGCTGGGAATTTCAGGGTCAAGAAAATAGTGGTAGTACTTCATAAGTACTTCTATTGGAAAAAACTTCAACAGGATATCAAGAAGTACATCAGATCTTGCACTTCCTGCACCATTTCCAAACCGACAATCAAGAAGCAAGGTCTCTATACTCTGTTGCCTAACCCTAGTCGACCTTGGTAATCCATCTCCATGGATTACATGTAGGGCCTTCCTTCTACTAAGCATGGCAATGACTGTGTTTTTGTGGTCGTTGACAGATTCTCAAAGATGGCCATAATGTTGGCTTGCAAGAAGAATATCACGGCAGAAGCCACTGCTAAGCTCTTATTTGAATGAGTGTGGGTACACTTTGGGATCCCAAAGTCTATCATTTTAGATTAGAACAATAGGTTCCTTAGTAAATTTTGGTCCAGCCTCTGTTCAATGCTGGATACCAAGCTCACCAAGTCCACATATTTCCATCCCCAAACTGATGGCCAGACAGAGGTCGTCAACAGGATGATCGTACACATTTTGCACAGGTACAACTCAAAGCATCCATGCACATGGGATGAGATCCTTCCTTATGTACAAAATAGCTATAAATGGGCCCTCCACAGCTCAACCAACCATATCCCCTTTCAGGTGGGATTAGGATTCCATCCACTATTTCCCATTGATGTAGCCATGCTATTTGCAGTTATTCAGGCTGATTCGGCTCATGTCTAGTCTGAAGCTGCGAAGGCGAAAAAAATCAATGAGCGTATTCATCACATTCGCCAATAGGTTCATGACATATTGGATAGAGCCAATGCTAAGTACAAGCAGCGACATGATTAGCATTGGGTGCAACACAACTTCTAGGTGGGCCACAAAGTGTGGCTACATTTGTAGAAGGAGCGCCTCGCTAGACCCCACCACAAGTTTCACCCACTCTGATATGGGCCATACACCATCACCGAGGTTGTAGGGGAAAATGCCTTCAAGCTCAGTATTCCACCATTCGATGGTCTGCACCCAGTGTTCAATGTCTACCACATTCGGCCCTATTTTCCACTTCTACTAGATACATCTGACATGGCAAAACAACTCACACCAATAGAGTTAATCCTAGATTACATGGAACAAGCCACAACTGATCGGATTATGGACACACAGACCAAAAAAACTCGCCAACAGAGGATCCAACTATATCGAATTATCAAAGTAGGCCAACTCCTTCACCAGGGTAAGTGGCTCACCAGGGACCAAGTCCATAAGAAGTTTCCCCATCTCATTGAGGAACTCAATGCAATGGGGACCATTTCTTCCTAATGGAGGAGGAATGATCTAGGTGGATATTGGTGGCCACCCACCTATTCCACTTGGACGCCCACCATTGTTTCTTTCAATTTTTTAGTTTCCTTATTTGTAGCACAAATTCTATTTTTGGAAACTTTTCGGGGCCTGAACTTCCAGAGCCGTTTTGAGGCCCTAAACGACATTTTTTGGGCATCAAACCTTCGAAAAATATGAGTCCATTCCAAACTTGTATTTTCAATGTTAGAAATTGTATTCCTCGGATATATCTTTCTAATGATGTATCATGTGCGTCAAACGAAGATAGTATGCCAAAGTTACGACCCTGGGAAATTGATGTACCAACTTACCCTAACGGGGCCCATATTCTGTCGTTTCATATCCTAGAGTTAGGTTTTTGGGTGTTGAGGGTTTTCCATTGTTTCTCAATAATATATAGGCCTTTGAGCCTCATTGTAACACAAATTTCAGAGGCCTGTAGCCACCACATCTCTTCTCAGAGATAAGATACCAGCGCCCTAGCTAGTTTATTTCCATTATGCCTGTAAGCAAAATTCAATTATTTGATATTAATGAAATGAAGTGTTATTTCTACTGCATATTTATATTTATGGTTATATTTTTATTCTATAGCGTTCCTTCATAAATTCAGATCAAACATAAAAACAAAAAAGTTGCTTGGAATTGATTTGCATTAATATTTTCCTATTGAAAATTAGTGCGTTAGAGAATTTGTTATATTTTCTCTTATTTATCAATTCTTTCATTGTTGGAAGTGAAAGAAACATCTCTCGTTAATTTAGTTAGGATTCATCGAAGTGAAAATATTAAGTTATCATATTCGATTGCATTCAGTTTTCAGTCAGTTTATAACAACCTACTGAGTAAACAACAACTTAAAAAATAATGCTAATAAAATAAATTAGAAATTTTATATTTCAAGGGCTCAATACACCTACATTATATCATATTGTGGGGATTTTGTATAGGAAAGTGAGTTACCTTTCCAAAGGTTCAAACACAAAATAGAATCTTGTGGTAGGGAGTAAATCCATCTATTACAATTTGACTCTAGGAAGCTACTCTTACACGAGAGTTAAGCATGAGATCATATCATACCCAGTGAAGTGATCTACCCTACTTCATTGGTTACAGTAGTGCAATTTTCACACATTAAAAATGGTGTCGAAAGGTGCTTGGGAGTCACTTGAAGGATAAACCTTAGATTGACCATGTTGAGGAACTTTCCAGGGGATAGAGCTTTGTTACTCTGCCCTTGCATCTACGTCTGATCTACGACTGTACCCCCAGGTCAAGTTTTTGTATCTAGTAAACTTAGAGACCATTATCTTATGGATTTTTACCTAAGGTGACGATAGGGAGAAGTCCTTGTTTTACCTAGAGAAAGCATTGATTAGACTCACTTGGACCTTTTTGGAGGGTATTCTTCACTTGAGATGGCATAAGTGAAGTTACCTGCACCAGATCGTGGACATTAAGTAGGATGTCAATTTAACTGATTCCACCTACTCTATCTCTAGCCACTTTTCACATTGATATTTTTGACATTGGGTTTCATCACCAACTAGTGATTTTTCTGTGAAAAGGTTGTTTGCATGGTTTGACTCAGATTTATTAGCGTGTGTTATTTGATTATTTTACTTTTTTCATACCTTAGGTGTGGATTGTGAATTTGAATTTTTAATATTGTTAAAACCCTTAATAAAATTCACCAAAGTTGAATCCAATGGAAATAGTTCTGGAATTTACCAACCAAGGAACCCCTCCTAATAAGGATGTTAGTCATTTTCCTTACTTTGGAAATGTTGGTCCTCATTATATGGATACTTTTTCACTTCTCATATTAACGATAGGTTTATTGGTATCAATGTTTTCAACCTCGTTAGTTTCAAATACACAAATTGTTCTACCTCAACCAAATTCTTCACCTAAAATGAGTTCTCCATCTCAACATCACCATGTTTATCCTTTACCTTCTTCACCCAACATGCCTCCCTCCCTTTCTTCTTCTTTGCTTGGTAAAAGCCTTGACGCTAGTAACAAGGTGGCTAAGAAGAAGAAGAAAGGGAAGAAGAAGAAGCGAGATAAGAAATGAGTAAATCAATTAGCCATGGCTGTGATGGTTGATAATGTTTAGGAAACCTCCAATATAAATCATAATCCCAAATACCCTTGAAAGCTTTGTAAGGGTGACCATTTCCTTATCAAATTTCCTGATGTTCTTAAGGTCTTGTACGCATGGTCTAAACATTCTTATAAACTCGCCGTTGATCCAACAAATAGTGATTCTAAGGTTCAAGGGAAAAACAATAAAGGTAGGTTTCCTTGTAGGTTATGCGAAGGGAGTCATCAAACTCACCTTTTCCCTCACATGGATGAAGCCTCAAAATTGTTGGAAAACCTTATTGTTTCTCAACAACAACTTCCAACTAGTTATTGTAAGCTTTCTCCTAACCTATCTTCAGTTGAAAAAGTGATTTATCTAATTCCAAGTACAATAAATCCCACTCTTCCAATAGAGAGTGAAACCCATATCACTCAGGTTGATGAACCATTGGTTGATCAAGTGGTCGAATCGATTCCATCTTTGGTCGATCCCACTCTCCCTTTAGATATTGAATTTAATACCACTCAGGTTCATTTTGTTACTTCATATTCCACCACACAAGGGGGCATTTCACCCATTTCCACAGAACCCCCTCTACGTACTGAGGTTATTTCCTCTGATTGGAGTAGACTGACAAAGCCTCGTCTCCCTTATTCCATCCTTTTCCAAATAATTGTGAAGGCTTATGATAAGAATGTTTGTCGTACAAATGTAGATGAAGGTGCTTCTGTTAGTATTTTATCCTCAACTTCTTGGAAAGTTTGGAGTTCCCCTCAGCTTGTGTCTGTTAACCATGATATTTTTTCTTTTAACAGAGTCATCAACAAACCTTTAGGGATCCTTCCTGAGTTAAACATTACCTTGGGAGGTAAAACTGTTTTTATTGATGCTATGGTAGTCTAAGGCACCTTGGATTTTGTTTTTCTCCTTGGGAGAGACTATGTGTATGCCATGAAAGTTGTCGTGTCCATACTCTTTCGAGTGATATATTTCCCTCACAATGGAAACATTTTTAATATTGACCAACTTTTGTTCATTGGTATTGATTCAAATACCAACCATATGACATCCCTGAATGTTCCTTATATGGAAGTGGTATCTACAACACCATGGGTTAATTATGTGGCAAATAGACCCATACATTCACTTACCAATATAAATGAGCCTCTCACTGTATGCTCATATTATTTTGATTTAGATCTGGTAGGTGACATGCTGAACCCTTCAATGGGGACATTTGAACTCGATTTTCTTATCCCTATTGAGTCCCTTGATATATGTTCCTTCCAAATAACTGTTCTTCAATCTGATGAAGACTTCTTGGAATCCATGATCGAGGTGTGTCCCTTGACATGTGTTCCTTCCAATTGGAAGTCATGATAAAGGGACCTATGAGGATGGTTCTTTTACTATTTCAACCTCATTAAAAAATGAAACAAGGTTCCATGAGCATAGTTCTTTTTTTCTGTCAAGCTCGTTAAAAAATGAAACAAATCCTCCCCTAATTGGGTCGAGTCTTTGACTATATCTCGTAAATGTTGAGTCAAGTATTTCATATGATCTCGTAAATGAAAATTCATTCCATCTACCTATAATTAACCAATATTCTACTTAGGTTAATGAAATGAAGCTTGGGGGCATGTGCTTAGAATTAATTCATTATGTTGGGGGCATGAAAAATTATCTCAAGCATAGTTTTCCATTTTTTCAAGCTTGTGTAAAAATGAAACCACTCTCAAACATAGTTGAAAACTTATCTCTAGTATAGTTTTCTTTTGTTTCAATCTTGTGTAAAAATGAAACCACTCTTAAGCATAGTTTTCCTTTGTTTTAAGCTTATGCAAAAATGAAACCACTGCTCGTGATTGCCAGCCTGTTTCTGCAAGATGAGCCTTGGTTTTATCATTCCATCTTTACCATTTACTTGGTCGATCACTCAAATTCACTTGGTGTTTTACCATTTCTTGAGGAACTATTGTGATATCCTACCTCTTGACCTCTACGTGTTTTGAGTAGTTCCATCATCAACGGAACCAGTTTCTACCCTTTATACCACTCATTCCTCCAGGAGAAGTTTGTCTTTAAGATCTTTTCAGACTCTCAAAATATGAAAACATTGTTGAGTACATTTGTTTCTTTTGGGCCTGTTAAATTAAATGAAAGGATGTCTACCCAGTATAAGTTTACCCCTTGTACAGACCATGTGAACTATTTACGAAAAAGATATAATTTGACTAATCATGGTCAAAAGAGTTCTCTCCTGCATTATTTTACCCTTTTCCAAGATTGAGAGACTAAATTTACAAAAAGGACAATTCAGAGTTTGCTTATGTTTTTCTCCTGACTCCCTAAAAATTAAAAACATTGAGCTTTACTTTCATCGGGTTCATTAAAATTTTACGTTGAAAGAGATACACAAGTTTTCTTTTTTTGTCTTTTCAAACTCTTTAAAGATGAAAACGACATTGAGTTACCCATTCATTGGACTCGTAAAAAGAAAATGGTGTAAGACTTGTTAATCATGACAAGACTGAACTACTCCTTCCTAGGGTTCGGTAAAAATACTCTGAAGGATGAGCTTATAGGACAACCATCTGTTATCCTCCTCAAGCTTGAATAAAAATAAAGAGGTACTTGCTAGTAATGGTGGGGGGAAATTGGAAAGAAACATTTGTTTCTGTATTATAGAAGGCAATATGTCACTCTTGAACATGACACTCTGTCACTTGTGTGTCTGTGTTGGGAAATCCATTTGTCTCTGAGTTAATCATACCTCATTGAAAGTTTTCAGTTTGGTTTTGGGTTTTATTTTTTGAGTAAAATGCTACCAAGTCAAAATTTTGTGCCACCAATATGTTCAAAAGAAGTTCCACCTCAGTCAAAATTACCTTTCAATTCATAGCCCTCGATCTCATCGGCCATCCCTGAGTCAGTCGTAAATCACTCCAAATTTGTTCTTCTAAACTTGACATCAGTTTCATGTCGTAGGTCATCCTAAGACAGGTCGCTTCCTTTCAAATTCATCTCATTATTTAGGAAGTTGACTTAGAAACCTACTTTAGTTCCTTGGATCTTCCATGCCTTATGGCAAGTTTCTCGCCTTCGACAATATGTTCTCATCATTGACCTTCGATCGAATGGTTATATGAGTGCTTTAATTCAATAAATTTAATCACACTTCATAGATTATACTGGGGTACCTTGAGAACCATTATAATTATTGGTGGTTTCTGTCACGCTTGTTAATGGTTCACATCATTGACCAGTAATCAGGTGGTTTCAACCATGTGTGACTTCGAGACATTCACTCACATGGTTAGATTCATACCATGGTTCGATAGAGATGAAGACCAAGGTCTTGGATCTAGTTTCATCAATCCAGGCTACGTGGAGTTTTAAATATTCATGATTGTAAATATGGATCTATATTTAATTGTTGCATCCATATTGTGTCTACTATTGACATGGATATTTGTATATTTCCATACTAATTCTTTGAGACATTTTTTCTCTGAGTATGGGAATTCCTACCTCAGTGATGATTATATTATATTGTAACCCTTGACTGTTTGTTTCAGGTCTCTAGCCATAGTTTTTAATCAAAAATTTGGAATGATAAAGCACTTTAGTCCTCAAACATATTTTATGACTTTGCACTTTATGGGGAAATATATTACACATCATTTTGTCACCATTAGGAAAATGACCACCAATTTAGATCTCTCGATATCTGATGAAAGTGTCCCAAGCAATCCCCTACAATGTTAGAAGAAAAAAAAACCAAAAGAAAACAAGAATATTGGATTAAATCACTCAATAAACCTACTTTTAGGCACTTGCACAGTTTCCTAGCCAGTATCTGCACAATCGCAAGTTTTACCATTGATGCATGCACAAATTTTCTCTCTGTATTCCACTTAAAGCTGTGTAAATGAATTAACGTGAGTAAAAATAGAAATTAATTTACAAAAGCCTCGTGGGAGGAATATTTATCAACCAAAAGGCCTCGAGCCTCTACATACTTGGGCCTCATCCCTCTGTTCATGGAGAAAACTTCCCCCCTTTGTGGAACCATAATCCATCCTTTTGAGGATCTCATTGCTTGTGAAGAGAATTTCAAACCTCCTCCTCCTTAATTATAAATTCAACACAGAACAGAGGGCTAGGAAGGACTTTTGAATGTAAACTTACTTTGTTCGAATAGGGATGGAAGGCTTGTCACCTAAGGGGAATATTGGATACTTCTGGGAGGAGGCTTACATCATCAAGGCAAGGTTTTATTTCTTCTTCTTGTTCTAAGATTAATACAAGCAACCGTTTCTTTTCTAATTGCACTTGTCTTAATGTTATTTGAAAAATTCCTTGATCTTTCGCATAATTTATAACTGAATATGAGTTTAATCTTATGATATGTGCAATGTTGCAATTTTCATTTGTTTGGGATTCATCTTTTTCTACACTATGATTTTATGAATTCTTTGTTTCTATTCATGCAAATATTACTTCGAAGCAATGAGGAAAGGATTTTGAAAGCATCAGAAGGACTTCCATAGACATTTCATAGAAAGGTAAGAGGCTCCTGCATATCTCATACTTCATGTTTCAATTGTGAATTAAGGAAAGGTATAAATCACTTGTTTTGTTTGTTACTAGATCTCTTTAGAATATAGGGAGATAAATATTGTCCTCAATAGGGATTTATCCCCCATAACATCTCACAACAATGCGTAGATTAGGCACTATACATTCGATTGAAATTTATGTTTCTTGTCCATATACCAACTTGAAGGGTGTTTGTCCTGTGAGTTTCTTACATGTAGTCATGTATGCCCATAAATATGCTAGTAATTGTAGATCCCAAAAATCTATTTTTTCATTGTAGAATTTTGTTATAGTGTTTTCTAAAATTTTGTTCAAAGCCTTGACAATGTCATTTACTTACAGATGACAGGGGTACTCTTCCAACGATAGATCTAAAATTATTCTATTAGGGCAACAATTGTCTTATTCAGAAAGTGAGTACCTTGATCACTCATCAGGATTTTAGGGCATCCAAACCTCATAACCACATTTTCCAATAGAAACCATGCAATTTTATTTGTGATGCAGTTTCAATCTTGTTCTGCTTCAGACCATTTGGTGAGGTACTTCGTCATAGTTAATATGTATCTAGCTCTTGATCATTTCATTAGGGGTTGATAGTTACAAATAAATATATTTCCCACTTTTAAAATTATTTTAGTGTTAATGGAGTCTCATCCCTCCTAGATGGCCTCCCGACCCTCTGACATATGTCACAGTTTTGGAAAAATTCCTTAGCATCCTTATGAAGAGTAGGCCACCACAATCTTGTGTACACGATCTTCTGCACAATAACCTTACCTACATAGTGGTATCTGGAAACTCCTTCATGTGCTTCTAATTGTTGAGATTGCAACAAGATGATGAGCTTAGTGAAAAGAGTTGCCTTCACTAAGTGGGCCCGCAGGCTATTTTTGGCGCAAGTCTATTTTTAGACTATGTCTATTTTTAGACATGTCAATCATATTCTATGAGTTGCAGATGCTATTTGTGGATGGTTGGTAAAGTTGGAAAAATAGATGGAATTCTATTTTTAGACATATCGGGCGGAATCTATTTTTAGATTGCCAGTCTAAAAATAGATATGTCGAATATTATTAGCTCTTAATAATATTTCGACTATAAACATTATCTTATTCTCTTGGAGCACTTCAGTTAAGTGCACAGATGTGGCACAGGAGTTGACAGAAGGAATTACGCTATTCCTGAGGGTTAAGTGGAGCTATTGCATGGAGACTTCAGTTAGAACTCATGTGACAGAGTTTGGTGGAGTTATCGAGGTAGTTGGTGGAGTTGTGTTCAGTTTAACTCAGTTAGACACAGTTGAGCTAGTTGTATCTAGTCTAACTGATTGATACACTAGTGAGAGTGGTGTGAATTAATTATTAATTAATTCACTAATTATTAACTCATTAATCAAATGAAGAATACATCAGTTAACTACAGTGCATGGATAGTTTCAGTGGAGACCAGTGGAGAGGTAGGTGAAAGAGAAGTGTGACTATCAGTTGTGACTATAGTGTTGCATGAATTTCAACACACAGGGGTTGGAGATGCCAATGAGGATTGCGTGAGAAAGGCTGGACCAATTCGAGTTCATTCAGAGCCATTCTTCAGCAGTGATTGTGCATTAGAGGCAAGGTAGCAGGTGGCAGAGATCGGTGCATGGGATTTGCTAGATCGGACCTGATTAGTGTGTAGCAATTGGAGATTGTACTGAGAGCTTGTGAGGAGCTTTATATGATGATTGTTACATGATCTATATGACATATAATATACAGATAGTTGGGGGGTTTCAGCTTTAATATTTCCCATAAATTACTGTGTTCATATGTGTGAATTTTTATGGTTTTAATGTGTGCATGCAATTGATTTTATTTCTGCAAGTAATGATCAATAGTAGAAGAGATTCTGTATTGTGCATGAAGTCAAATAGTGTGTGATCAAGAGAATATCAGATGTATAACATATCAGTTATATAATTTCTACACTAATAGTATTGGGGACCTCCTATGTTCCAATACACATAACCAAAGTATGTCATTCATGCCAATCTTGTACATGAGTCCTACTATTAGTTGGTAATGTGTTGCCTTCACCATTGTTTGTTTCTTATGCATAACTAAATAATTTACTAGGGCTACTCATGCACTATGAAATTGAACAATTTTTGCGAAGTAATCATCGACCATCTCTACTAAAAATAAGTGTGCATCTAGAAAATTTTTATTAAATTTTCTTGCATCTTCCTCAGTAAAAATGCACAACAAATGGTCTAGCCTTACATTGAGTCTTATTGGTTTGACGACGACCTCAAAGTCATATTTTTGAAACAAAAAACCATATACATATTATCCCCCCAAACTAGCTTATTAACCAAATATATTAGCGTAGAATGGTTTTATACATTCTGAAGTGGGATAGTAGCAAGTGTTGACCCTCAATTTTGGTCAATTTTGCTGATAAAAAATCCACCTAGTTTCCACCTCATCCATATATGCCTTATTTTGACCTTATTATGAATATTCAGGTAATTAAATTATTTTTTTCAATTTTTAGAGATTTTTGTAAAAATTGGGTTTTAAGAGTATTTTTGGACAAAACTAAAAATTCCCGTAATAGCTTCATGGAAGTCATATGTGTAGGACACTTGGGTGCAAGATGATCATATATTTTGAAATCTTGGGAACCATAGATGGAAAAACATCTATTGGTTCGGTCAAAATGAGCTAAAACAAGGCTAGTCAATGTTGGTCAAACTTGACCTGTTTTTCAGAAATCCCTAGGAAAAAGGACAAAATTAGTATTTTTTGGGATTTTCATGATTTTGTGAAACTGAATGGATGATTTTGACCTATATGGATGGTACTAGGACGGATAATACTGTTAGAGACATTATAGCTTAGTTTTTTTAATCATTTTTCTATTTAAACCGAGCTTATGAACCATTCAAGCATGGAGAATTTGTATAATTTTATATTGAGACTTCTGAATATTTTGAGATAATTTGATGAACTAGTTCCACCTTCTATTTTTTGTTCATGTTGTGGATGATTGATTTAATTTTCTGTAGCTGAGAATTTCTTCAAGTGTGGAAGGCAAGGGTGGAGGGCCCCCACACCAAGCTAAGTGCACTTTCTGGTTAAATTAGCATAATTTTCATGAACCAATTTTTCTTCAAATTTATTCAGTCATTTAGATGTGTGAAGATTTCTTATGTTTGTTGGATGATTCTTGGCTTAATTATAATTTTCATATTAAGGGACAAACAAGATTTTAAGTTAAATTCTCCTTCTATCTGATCAAGAACAACAACTAAAATTCATCCTCTTTTCCTTGCTTGAGTTATTTCCTGAATTTCTAGTCTTAATGCAATGGTAACAATGATGGAATAGAATTGTAAAGAACGACAACCTGGAACTCCTAAGTGAGGAGCCTTTTCTCCTACTTTTTATACATCATAAACTATTGGTAATCATTTATTTGGTTTCTCTTCATGAAGGTAGTACTATGGGGAAGGACAATTAGGATCTCCTAAGTTAGGAGCCTCTTCCCTCACTTATTACATATTGAATAAAAAACTACTTAGTTAGATTTTCTATTTGTAATATGCATTTCCATAAATCTTAGAATCTAGAATATATTTGTAATATGCATTTCTTGTAACTTCTACACTTTGTCTTCTAATATTGACTACATCTGAAATCCATATATTTTGGACATGCTTCCAAGTTTGCAAACCCGGATTGATAAATAAAATAGATGTTTTAGTTTAATAAATAAATTGACAAAGCAAAATCATTGAAATCAATCCTGCAAAGAGTTTAAATACTGGTAATAATCTACAATAATCACAAGAACAACAGGTAATTACATTGGTACAGAAATATTCAAAAGCTTTTTCCTGGGTTTATACATACATGCAAGGAATTCATCCAAAGATGTGTATTCACCATATCTATACTGATAATCATATAAAACCAGTTAGACAACCACAAATAAGAATGAATCCTATGATGAAAGAAATAGTGAAAGAGGAGCTGCAAAAATTGTTACAAGTAGGATTCATCTATCCTATTTCAGATAGTCAATGGGTTTCTCCCTTAGTTGTGGTACCAAAGAAAAATGGAAAATGGAGAGTATGTGTATACTATAGGGAATTGAATAGCCACATTGAAAGATCATTTCCCATTACCATTCATTGACCAAGTACTAGATTCATTAGCTGGAAAGAAATTATTTTCTTTTCTTGATGGAATTAGTGGATACAATTAGATTAAGATAGCATTGGAGGACCAGGATAAAACCAAATTTACTTGTCCATGGGGAACATATGCATATAATGTTTTGACCTTTGGGTTATGAAATGCACCTGCTAATTTTCAAAGAGAAGTCCTTGCAATATTTGCTGATCTAGTTCATGAGTGTGTAGAGGTCTACATGGATGATTTTACTGTATCTGGAGGAACATTTGATGATTTTTTTAATAACCATGAATTTTTTTTAAAGAGATGCATATAAACAAATCTACCCCTCAACAATGAAAAATGATTTATGATGTTAACTAAAGGGATAGTGTTGGGACACCACTTTTCTTCTTCAAGAATCAAGGTGGACCCAACAAACATACAAGTCATTGTAAATTTAATGCCACCAACAACACAGAAAGAAGTAAGAAGTTTCTTGGGATATGTAGGCTATTACAAAAGATTCTGTTAGGGTCCTATAATAACAGGATTCATAATTTTTGAATTGACTATGATTAGTCTTGTAAATATGTACATACCTTGCTTTCTGCAAGTTGTTTTCCCATATTTGAAAATAATAATAAAAATGAAAAGAGGGTAAAAGTCCTAAAAGAAAGATCAAAGGACTTGAAAAGAATAGATAAAAAAGAATAAAAAATGGACCCCAAAAACAAAAAAGAGATAAGAATAAGACATGAGAGTGATGCAAGTCAAAATTCCACTAATTTTTACTTTTACTGCAAAAATAATGATTATGTGCAGCTTGTTCTAAATGTCATGATCCACGATGAGTTAAATAGTTTAATCTTAAATTTTTCATGCTTTGAATTTCATGTTTATAGATAGAGAATAAAGATCTATCAAACAGTTTAAACTTGACAAATCAGTAGATAGTTATAGAATAAATGAGGAGCTCAACAGTTTAATCTAAGCCCTCGGATGAAATAAGGTTAGAATTAGATAGTTTATGTTTTAAAAGAAAAAATGGATTTAGGGTTTCAAGCTCAAATGCACCCATGAAAATAAATAAAAAATGATAGAATAAATGATGGGTAGGTAGAAATCAGTTTTATAAGGCATGGATAAACATCATCGGGAAAATTACTAATTTCCCCTCCCTCAAAATATTCAACTATTAAAAACCTTCAGTTATAAAGGCTCAGAGCATTTCTCTGAATTTTGTTGGGACCAAACCCAAGGCTTAATAACTGATTGGTAATAAGTATTGGATTTCCTTCATAAAAACCCATTTCCTCAACATTATCATCCTTTTCCTAAGATTAAATCCCTTTTCCTAAGTAAAAACACGTTTTTGCTTAAGGGAAAGTAAAACCTCCCCTTAACTAATTTCATTTCATACAAAAACATTCAAAAAACAAAAAAATAATATTTATCCTAAGTATTAAGTGTAAATGTTTAAAATGGGGCCATCATGGCGCCCAAATGCTTATTTTACACTTTGCTTAGTTCATTTATATGTATTTCCACTCATATTCATTTTCATATTAACATTTAACTTTATATATTAATTCCTTATAATATCCCCTTTGTAGTTATATTAATTCATTTATTTTAATACCCCAAAACCCACTTTATTAATGTTTAACCTATGATTTTAAAACCCACGTGACATATACTCCGCTCTTCCCCATAGGTTAAAATGTATATATTTTATTTATTCCCCACCCAAAGGTTATATTACACTTGCAAATAGGTCATTTGCTGTGTAAATTCACATATATGCCTATCATATTAATACATTATACTTTACGGTTAAACTATGTTTAAACGTATTAATACAATCCCGCCACATAAAAGGTTCTCGGGCCCAACGCCCCATACACCGAGCAACTCCACCAAAATATCTTGACTATTCTCATCTCCTCCATCAGATCCGATAAACCAGAACCCATATCACATTTTCAAGAGCACGATCAATAATCCATTTTGGATTTGCGAAATGGGCGGTATTGCCCTCCCCTCTCTCCTCCACACATCTATTTCTAATTGGATCACATTTGTTCAAGTAAAACTGCTTACCACCCTCCAACCATGTGATAACCACTTCCTGGTATTAGACCCCTCGGCGCCAAACCACCTCCCATCTGACTTGATCTGCATTGAATGCATACACTGTTTAGCCTGAATTTTCTATAAAACAACAGATGTATGCGTTCAAACCATTTTTATGTGTTTTCTGCTCATTTAAGCCTTTCCGATTGAAGAAAATATGCCGCTGCTCTGTTTACATGCTCAAAGAACCAAAAATCCATTAAAATTGTTGCTGTGACCACCTAAAGCCTCCAGTTTTCGTACAAAAAGACTTCAACATCTTCCAAAAGCTCCCCGACGACCTAGAAACCCTATTTTAAGTCCAAATACCTACAATAACAGGTATTCTTCAAAGAAAATATCTTCCCATCATTTTAAAGAACTATGTTTGAGAATTTAATCCTTGTGAAGCTTGTTTGCCTACAGAAATACCCTTATTTGCCTTAAAAAATTGTATTCACTATAGAAACGCTGATAAAATCACAGTTTCGATTACTATAACTGGGTTTAAAACAAAATTGAAAATAGTTAAGCCTTTTGCAGACCTTAGAGAACCTCTCATTGATTCACAAATCATTTGTAAATACCCATAACCCTTTTATGCATGAATTAAACTGTTTTAGTCCTGTTTTATCCAAGAAAAGACTGAAAAACCTTTGTTATACCTTTTTGAGTATGTAAAAAGGTTTAAATATTGATTTTGGAATATAATTGAAGGTTTGAAACATAAAAATCCAGAGTTTACCTATTGTTGTTTCAAAAAGTTCTCTGTCATACCAAAAATACCTTCTGCAAACAGTCTAAGCTTACAGAAGTGTACAAAAAGCCTAAAAACTGAGTTTTTAACATTCAGAAGGCTAAAATTGTCAAAATTAAACCCAGAAATGGCTTCTAAAAGCGCCATTGTCATAAATCCACTACAACCTCCTATTGTAGATGTTGAGCATACACCTTTAGTTGATGTTGATTATAAGATAACTAATCCAGTAATTGAATTCAATATTCTTGAACTCCACTACTGGAGTCTAGAAAAATATTTGGATCGGCGAGATGAAATTCAAATTTTGGAGTCCAATTTACCCAAATATGTAGTCCCACATACCCATCAGTGTCCAGAAGTCATTAGATTGTGTCAAGCTCACTATTCCCCTGACCAAAGAGCTATTCTTAATACTGAAAAAGAGGTATTGTTCACTATTACTGCAGAATCTATAAACCTAATGCTTCAGTTGAAACCAAATCCCAATGTAGTCCCATTATCCATAGAAGCCATTACAAAGCTTTATATTGAGTTATACTTTTCTAAGATATTTCAGATCTTCCAAACATTCATGCCTTCATATGTTGAAATCCCAAAGATTAACCCTCCATACTCATCCTCAAAATTTCCTGAAGAATCAAGAAATGTTATTTCAATGTTGTCCTTTATCCTTGGTTATTTTACTGATGAGCACACTGATGAGTCTATACTTGGTTTTATATCTACTTTTGTGCCTGGTCAACCTCCTTTTTTCGTTTATAATTATTCTGAGTACATAGTTTATATTATCCATGACCAACTTGTAAATATTCCCACTAAAGGTGTTTTCAGATACACATCCTTCTTCTTTCATTTGTTCCTTTACTTCCAAGTAGATAAATTTCCAATAACCCTTCAGAAATTGGATGTAGAAGGTAATCCACTGTCAGTCTTTTTCTGGACTTCTCTAATCAGAAAAGAATCAACATAATTCACTTATGTGGATTTCATAGATTGTTTTGTTCATCCATTGATAAACATGCTTACAAACAGTGTACAACCAAGGATAAGTAATGAGATAAAGAAAGTGTTACAACTGTCAGAGTAAAGCAGAACTGGAGATGGTACCTATACCAAAATCACACAGAGATTAGAGTTTATCGGTCAAACCTCTTGCCCTATAAATTTCCAAAATACTTACCAATGAGAGTGTTTGCCTTAGAGTACATAAGAAAAATTCTAAACTCAGACTCTATAAACTTCTTGGCTGCTAAAAATAAGACTCAATTCAAATTGAAGAACTAGGTGGGCCCTTTATATGCAATCACAGGGAAGCAGGTGTAGAGGCAGCAAAATAGTTGCTGGAATATAAATTTGATGAAATTTTCTTGTGGAATTATGATCCTCATGGCATACTCAGTAAGATGAGGGTAAAATGCAAAATAACCCCTTATATTCATGATAAAATGCTTGAGATTGAACATTTTTCCAATCAAACATAATGGATGGAAAATACTTTGATAGAAATAATCAAACAGAGTGATATTAGTCACACTTTGAAGAATGTAAATCAGGAGGACAGAAATACAAAGAGAATTCCAAAAGAAGGTACATATACAGCTGAAACAACAACAGAAACCATATTCAAGATCAGATACAAAAAGAAGCCTAAGATTAATCTAGTGGACAAGGAAAAGGAAACAATTGAGATCCTAGATGAAAAAAACCCAGAGAAAAACACAGATGCTACTACAGTTATTGAGAATGAACATGAACCTTATAATTCAAACAATCAGATGATTGAAAAACAACAAAGCATGGAGGCATCTTCATCACAACAAGCAAATAACACAGACAGTGATATCAAAGAGAAATATAAAGAAATCAAGGCCAAGAATGATGAGTTAAAAAATGAGATTTATTCACGGTATCTAAATTAGACTCTAGGAAATCAAAACAGGTTGCTCTTAGCCTTTGATTACACCAATAAAAATTTGCTAATGACAGTGCTACAGCCAACAGTTCCCAAACCTACAACAACAGAAGATTATAAGAAAGTTGACTTTGAAGTACCAGTAGAAAGTATTCATCCCTTAGATCAAATTGAGTTTCATAAGAAAATCTCAGAAATGCTTTATTCTACTATGACTACAAAGACAATGAGTGCCCATAAAATTCAGAACAATATAACAAATTTGAGAGATCAGATTAGGATTGAAAAAGATTCTTCTTATGCTAAAGATACTAGAATTAAGTCTTTAGAAGAACTGGTGATTGAAGTAGGGTATGCGCCTTCAAATGTAAAGGATGCAAAAGAATTGGTGAAAAAGAAAAATTCTGACATTGCAGCACTTAGAAAGTGTTGAAGCCTAGAAAATCTCTGCTTCAAACATCGGGGAAAACCACCCGGTCGGGACCTTAAGGCAGCTCCTTTTCCGTTTGGTGTGGTGGCTCCGACTGGATTTAAAGGACCAGTTTCCTTGTAACTAAATGGATTGGATTGGATGGGTGGAAATGGGACTAAACTAACTGAAATAAAACTATCTAATTTAAGCTAAATACTGATAAAGAAACTCTAATACTAACCCGAGTAGCTATATGTGAATACAACTTAAGATTGTTTCAATTCAACAATAACCATGAAAATGTATTATTAATTAAATTGAAATATGCAGAAACAAATAAAGATAACTCTGTTTAAGAAATTAAATAGAGTTATATAAGCATATTGCATTCATCATTGTATACCATTTACATGTAACTATGAAAAATAACGTTTCAATTATACTCAGAAATGATATATAAAAGGAAGCATTGTTAAAACAAATATACATATAAATGATAGAAATTTTAAAACGAATATCATAAAACAAAAGAGATCAACAGTGAACAGATAGAAATACCTTGTTCATCTTGAAGACTTTCAAATGCAATCTGATACTCTATCCAATAACTCTAATGCAAAATCAAATTCCAAGGTACAGAAATGCAACACTTCAAAGATAATTCCGCATGAAAATCACCAGATGTGATCCTTTTTAAAAAATATATAAGACAATGGAGTACAGAAATGAAATCTCCAAGTCCAAAAATATTAAGATCCAGGACCCCTCTCTAAATGCATGAGAGGGGTTTAAATACTACTTAACTAACTCTAAAAATAGTTTATTACAAAAATTAAGGATTCGGTTTAATGACCGTCCTTTTCCTAGGCTAAAATACAGTGAAATTAAAACTAAATCTATCTATCTATTAACTTGATCTTTTAGCTTGCAGGCATCCAACATAGTTTTGAGAAGATGCGGTTGACCGACTTCAGAATTCAACTGTCCTGAAAAGACAGAGTCGGCAAGCGTAGGAGCAATCTTCTCTGTAGCATTGATGATACAATTGAGTGCACTGTGCTGACTGTGTGGCTTCACCAAGTACATCCAGTATGAGTCCCAATTCAATCTTGTCAGCCCTTGGATGGATTTTTCTCTTTCTTCTGCCTTTTGCCTCCATTCTGTTTGCAATTGATTTGCCCGTGGGAGATAACCTGGAACAGTTTCAGAACAATAGTTTCAGAATCAAGTTAGCTTGTGTAAACTGACAGTTTACAAAATCAAGTGAGTGTTTGCCACGTTAGAGTCACTTCCTTTCCACTGCCTTTTTCTCATTTTCCTGATTGTGGCATCCCAATTATTAAATATTTTTATGGTTCTCTGATGATGATGGCAATCAGCCTTTTGATTCGCTTTCTTCGTTTTTTAAAAAGCGTATAATCATCAATTCTTTCATTAATCAAATCAATCATTTCAATATACTATGATTGTGAAGATTATATCGCTCTCTTGGCACAAAGAATTCCATTGGTAATATTGTTTTTGCGTAAAAACTTCCTCTTTGTGGTAAAGAGTTAGATTGTTCCTAAAGAGATGGTTTCAAATGAATTTCGAAGCTTTAGGATCATCTTTGCGTCGCTCTGGATAATCAGATGTATTTTGTCTTTACTAAACGCATTTCTTTTTGATGTCCTGTTTGCATTTCTTGAAGTTGTTGTTGTAACTCTTCAAGTTTTAATTGTGCTTCCTTATTGGCCTGTACCTGTTGCAATTGCTATTGCAGAGCTTTTATCTGTTCTTCTTTTTCATCCAACAAAAGTTGTATCTCAACTACTTTATCAATTGTTGCAGAAGCATAAGCTCCTGTTATTTGAGATAACTTAGTGAGATTATGAGTAGGCTCTGTGGCAGGATCTTTCCACAAAACATCTACTTGTTCTGCTTCAGTAGCAATTGCACTTTCTATTTTTCTCCTTTTCCTTTGTCTCTTTACTACTGCTTTGTATTTTGGGCTATAAAATACATCCAGAGGAGGAATGTCCTCTACATTAAGTACAATTTCAGAGGAGGGTGTGATTGGTATGTGCTCTGTTACTGCAGCTGTGCTGCTTGTTCCTGCGTTCAAAACTTTGGTTGTTTGGACAGGGGTCTGTACATTCTGTCCTTCTACATTAATCAATTGATTAAAGGTTTCCCATTATTTATCTAACTCAATGGTGACTGGCTGTTGCTGTACATTGGGTGGAGGAGGATTTGTTTGTTGAGAAGTCAAAATTTGCTGTTGAGTAGGCTCTTTAGATTGTGCAGAATCTTTAATGGATTCTTCCATTTCATCTTTCTTTTCTTTAGACTTATTGGAGTGTTCAAAATCTCTGTCAGATTTTGATTTGGATTTACCTGTACTTGAACTGCCGTTAAGACTAACACTATGAGTTTTCTCCCTTGCAGGCTCTAAGCGTAGATTATCCAAAGGAATAGGAATTAGTCTCCTTTCTCTATAAAGCTTGAATTCATGGAATTCCTCTGGAGATAGCTGAGCTTGAGCTGAATTCAAAACTTCTTTGAATGAATTTCTTGCTTGTAACATATCATCAAAAGGATCCTGCTCCCCGGCAAATTCCCTTACTTTGATTGCATTGGTAAAATTCTTAACAATATCATTTGGGTCAAATAACCTTCTTGAGAATTTGAACAGCTGTAGGCATGTAACGTTGCCTATCTCTTGAAATGCATGACCAATATCAAACAGTGAAAATGTTCCACATTTTATGGGAAATTGTGGCCAAATGCCCTTTTTCTTCTCTTTTAAATCTTTTGTTATACCTCCTTGGCCACAGGTCTGATAAGAAATTTCCCGAGCTACAAGTCTATCTGGAACATATAAGGGTAAAACATGGGGAGAAGCATAACTTCCAAAAACCCTAATATAGGTGAACAATTCTTCTCCAAACCATCTCGCGACGGGGAGAATATCAACCTCTGTTTCTGAGCATAACCTTGGGGCATCCTTATTATACAATGTTCTGTACAATGGCAGCATTATTCCATGAAAAATTTGGTAAAAATGGGGGACAAACTTAGACTCCCATAGTTCTTTATGGTACACATGAATGGGAAAGGGATCGTGGATAGTCCATTTCCAGCCCATCATAGGGAATTTAGAGACATAGCAGATGGCGTCCATGACATAAGCAGATAAATAAAAATGCGGATAAACCCGCTGGGAAACATTTCGTTTAGACCGGTAGTGAAAAAGAGCAATGGTGAGATTATCAGATAGGATTTTGGCCCAGTCTACAATTGTAGAATTAACAGCCGCATTCAACAAAGGAAGCCATTCGGGTAAGATCATATTTATGTCAGGCTTTCCAAAAAGCCTGCATAACATGGCAGCGGTAAAACAATAGAGAGAGGTAAGTGAACCCGTGTTGTACATACCTTGTTTGTTTTTCTTGAATGGTTCACTTCTTTTGGTCCACTCCTTTGTGCATTCTGCCAAATTTGAGTGTTCTTTGGCAAACTCTTCCATAAATTGCTTATTGAAAGTCGCCTGAGGTTCTGGCAGCTTATACATTAATCTCAGATTTTCTATGGTGAATGACCCGATTAGCTCTTCAGATGGAGTTCTGAATTGTCTGTCTGAAATATCTGTGCTATCCAGCACCCATCTCACCATGTCTGTATATGGGAGAATCCTTGGCCTTGCTGCTATTCTATGCAGAAATGAGCAAGCCAAGTCTCTAAGGGTTGCTTTAGACGTATTCTTTGAACCTGCTGTAGCTGTAACTTTTATCACCACAGGGTTTTCTTCTTCTAACAGATTATACATTCCTTCCCAAGTGGATATACCGGCAACCTTTTTACAGGCGGTGTCTGCGTATAGCGAAGCCATTTCTTTGTTCTCAGAATTTGAGCTCTTCTCCTTCTTACCCATAGTGTTTAGCGGAAGCTTTGTATAGTGGTTTGCTCCTTCGTGCCTGCGTTTTACGAATAAATGAGAGTAATGATATAAGAAAGGTGATGATACTGTTTTGAATATGAAAGCAGATGAAATATAATATTTTAATTGTGAAACGACTTTCAATCTAAACACAATCTCATTTCACATTAATAATCAATCCAATCATTTAATATAATCATTAAAGCGCATAACGGATTTGACATATGAGAAGATTGCCTTGGGATAGCGCGCCTATATGAATCTGCGACATTGCGATCTGTGATTTGCTGCGCAATGTCGCAATATCGCAATGTCGCAATATCGCAAAATGAAGTCATCGCAGTCATAAAAATAGCGCAAAAGCGGAAATTGCGCAATAGCGCAAAAGCGCAAAATCGCAAAAGCGCAAAATCGCAAAATGAAATCATCGCAAAAGCGCAAAATCGCATAATTAATAAGAGCGCAAAAGATATTCATTAATCATTTCTGTTTTCTGCGCTATGCGATTTGCGATCAATGCGTTTTATATATACTATTTTTGTTATGAATGCGCTATCTTGTTTCAAGAGCAATTTTATTATAATCTATCATAAACTTAAGTGTTTCTAAATATTCTTTCTAAGGGATTTCTATAGTTTTATGATAGAAAGTTTTATTTGAAAAGGCAAACAAATCCTAATTGATTTTTTGAATTTTTTAACTAAGGGTCCTCATTTATTTAGTATTATTACTAATAGTAAATAAAAGGGGGGTTGTTGCTGGTCACAAAAATTGACGATTCACTGAAAGAAACAGTTATCTCTGAAAAAATAAAATGAACATTCTATCTTTAGTAAGTAAAGGTTTTTAAAGATAATGAAAACTATCTTAAGATAATTCAAATAAAATGTCACTATGAAAAAGACATAAAAATCATCTCATAATTTCTTTCTAGTTCTTTAAGAAATAAAAACATTTTGGGTTATATCAAGCTTTGATTGGTGTTAATAATGAAGTAAGTGGATCTCTCCAAGTTTTGGTTTTATAATATACTCTATTGCCATAGGTATTGCCTCTGCTGCCAGCAAACGTTCATAGTCTCGACAGGGTTACCTTTAAACTATTAACCATTCATTGTCCCATCCAACTAAAATTATGACATTTTAAAAGATAAATTCATAAGACGTATTATCTCATGTTTTTTGTCTTTTATTTATTTTTTATTTTAAGAGCCATTGTTCTGGTTTGGCAGCCAGTTAATAACAATGCCATTCACTAGTTATAATTAAACTGAACAAGCTGGCTCGTGATGAGACCCCTTGTCTTATATTTATAATCCATTACCATGTTTTGGTATGCAGTATTGGTAATGTCATTTTTTATTACTCCTTATGAACATGGTAAGTCGGCTCGTAATGAGACCTCTTATCTCTTAAAATTTTCGTATAATTTCTTAGAATTACATTCTAAAAAATCACAATTTAAATGGATGGGGTGAAATAGTTTTATCCTTAAGAATCAATGGATGACAATTTTCAGAGTTTTTTGAATTCCAAAACTTTGAAAAAAATCTATATTTTGATAGATAACCTTTCTCTGCTTAATAAACTTTATAATGATTTACATTTTCCTCAAGTTTTCGAAAGATCGTGTAAATGATTGAAATAATCTTTTCAAAGTTTAACATCTTATTTTAAACTACTCAAAAACTGTGATCATTACTTTAAAAATTCTTATTTACACAAAATAAATATTTATAATATTTTTCCGAAGAAATTTTCTCAAATAGTAAACAGTCAATCAGAGACTCATAAACAGCCTTTATTTGTAAAAACAAAAACAATCAAAAAATTTGCAGAAAGAAATATGTACAGTTTAAGAAGGGGTTACCTCCTTATGAAAAGAATTTCTTCAAGATAAGCCCATTTACAGGAAGAGACTCTCTCTTACCTGTTAGATCTTGGAGTATGAATGTATTTGAGTTTATCTTCTCAACGATCTGAAATGGTCCAAGCCACATTTTCTGAAACTTGGTATGTTTACCTTTTTCTTCGTGTGCTTTATCCCATTTCAAAACGAGATCACCAATTGACAAAATTTTTGAGCCGGTAGAACTTGCATCAAAAGAAGATTTTACAAGTTGTTGATGTTTTTCATGAGTAATTTTTTCTTTATCCCTATCTTCTTCTAATTTAAGGATTTGATCATATCTCAATTGAATGGATGATGAAGGATTTTCTTCAATAAACTGCACTAGGGCTAATGATGGAAGAGTTAAATTTGATGGTATCACAGCTTCTTTTCCATAAACCAGATTGAAAGGTGAAGTCCCTATTGAAGCTTTTTCAGTGATACGATCAGCGCATAACGCAAAGATTAAAGATTTGTGCCAATTCTTTTGATTTTGATTAACGGTCATTTTAATGATTTTGATAAGGTTTTTATTAGTGGATTCAGCCAAACCATTACCTTGTGGATAATAATTTGCTGAATATTTTAATTTAAAACCTCTTTTGACTGCAAATTCAATTAAACTATTTCCAGAGAAGTAAGATGCATTATCAAAGACAAGAGCTTGAGGTACACCAAACCCGGTTATGATGAATTGATCTATGAAATCAATAATTGCATCAGAATTGGCTACCTTCAACGGGATTGCTTCTACCCATTTTGTAAAGTAATCAGTTGCAGTAAGGATGTACTTGTGCCGTTTGGAAGAATGAGGTACTATCTCACCAATAATGTCAAGCCCCCATTGTTCGAATGGTTGCTCAATACTCACTGGTTGCAAAGGAAAAGCTGGTTTCCTTTGTCTTCCACTTGCAGTTTGACAAATTCTGCACTTCCTTACGTAATCATGTGTATCTTTAAAAAGGGTAGGCCAGTAATAACCAGCGCGAATTATTTTGTGAGCTGTGGTATCACCTCCAAAATGACCTCCTGCTGGTCCATCATGCAATTCCTGCAAAACCTTTTCAGCTTCAGTCTTTTCCAAACATCTTAATAAAATTGAATCATAATTTTTTCTAAATAATACATTATCAATGATCTCATATTTAATAGCTTTTAAACTTAAAGCGCGTTTACTCTTATAGCTGAGATTAGAAGGAGCATACCCATTTTTCAAGTAATAGATAAGATCAGCATACTGAGATCCGAAATTTGTAACATTTATCTGACTTACTTGAATATCTTGATTTGAATCTTGATTTTCTGGTATATTATGAGCTCCTGCCAATAATCTGCAAAAACCTTGTCCTCTAACAATCTTAGCTGGATTAATATCAATATCATATTCTTGCAAGGCTGTTACCCAGTTAGTTCTCTTTTCTCCTACTTCTTTTTGAATTAATAATTGCCTCACTGCAGAGAATGGGACAATGATTTTTGTATGTGTCTTCAAGAGAAAATGTCTGAAATGTTTGATTGATTTAAACACAGCAAAGGCTTGTTTTTCAACATCTGAATAATTAAGCTCAGCTCCTTGCAGATTTGAGCTAAAGAAATAAATTGGTGCTTCGATTTCTTGATCATTGAGTTGTGTCAAAATGGCTGCATAGGATGTTTCTGTGGCCAGAGTATACAAAGTAAAATCTTTAGAAAAATCCGGGGTATTCAATGCTGGTGCATTAATGATTGCTTGTTTGATTGAATCAAAAGCTTCTTTTTCTTTATGCGTCCATTTGAATATTGAATTCTTCTTAATCATATTTTGCGTAGGTAAAACAATTAAAGAAAAATCAGGAATAAATCTTTTAACAAAATTGATCTGTCCAAGAAATGATTGCATGGATTTTTTGTTATGTGGTAAAGAAATATCAGAAATTTCTTTCACTCTATCTGGATCAATATATATACCATATTTTGACACAACAAATCCTAAGAGTTTTCCTTCATCTAAAGCAAAGAAAGATTTTTTGGGATTTAAGGAAATACCAAACTTTCTACATCTTTCAAATATTTGTTTTAAATCATGTAGATGATTGGCTCTCTTTTTTGAAAATACTGTTATGTCATCAAGATAAACAACAACTGATTTATTGATCAGACCTTTGAATGCTATATCCATGGCTCTTTGAAAAGTTGCTCCTGCATTTATTAGACCAAAAGACATTTTCTGATAAGCATAATTTCCCCATTTTGTTCTGAAAGTTGTTTTCAATTTGTCATCTGGGTGAACTAAAACTTGATTATAGCCCGAAAATCCATCGAGAAAAGACATAAGTTCAGAACCAGCTACCTTTTGAAGTATCTGTTCCATGGTTGGCAATGGGAAATTGTCTTTTAAACATACCTTGTTTAAATTTCTGAAATCAATACAGATTATTATATCACCATTCTTCTTCCTTACAGGTACCATATTGGAAACCCAATTAGAGTGCCTGACTGGAAAAATGATTTTGGCTTTCAAAAGTTTATTAAGTTCTGATTTGATTTGACCTTCGAGATTTGGATGGATTTTTCTCAACTTCTGTTGAACAGGTCTAATATCAGGAAGCATTGGAATTGTATGTTGAATAATCGAGGTATCATATGTTTTTAGATCATCGTAATTCCAAGCAAAAACATTTTTGTACTTGTTCAGCAGTTTAATGAATGCATTCCTTTCCTCCGGTGTTAAATTGAGTCCTAAGTTAACATTTTGAGGTTTAGAATCAGAACCAAGATTTACTAATTCAAACTTCAAAGTCGAGCTTTGAAGTTTCGTATTAGTAACTTTCTTGAATCTGTCTCTAATGTCATATAAATCCTCTAATTTAACAACAGATTTTGGAATGGGGTTTTCATTACCTTTTGAAGCAATTTGTAAATCATGATCATCTTCGTCAATAATTTGCTCATCATATGATTTCTCTAAAGTCATGAAATTTAGAATATCTTGATCATGATAGAATACTCTCCAATTTGTAACATTATCTGGGACAGATGGACGAAAAATCAATTCTACAGAAAACCTATCAGGACTACAATCTTCAGCATGTAGGAGTTTAGATGCAACATTAGCTAACAAGTCAGCTGATGTATTCTGATTCCTAGGAATAGGAGAAATATTGAATGCTAAAAAATGAGTGGTGAGGTCTTGTACGAGGGTTTGATAGTGCTTAAGATGTCCTGAAAGGCAATGAATAGTATTCCTAACTTGTTTAATGACAATTTTGGAATCACCAAAAACTTTCAAGTATTTAACATCTAACCCTATAGCTTTATAAAGTCCTTGAACCAAGGCTTCATATTCTGCGGTATTGTTAGTACACTCAAATTCTAATCTACATGACAACATGGTTTTCTCCCCATTTGGATCAATTAGGATGCATCCAGCTCCAGCTCCATCACTAGATTTCGATCCATCAAAATATAATGACCAAAATAAAGACTTATCTATTGGCTTATCTACAATTACATCAGAAATATTTACAATTCTGGAAGTATCAGATTGTGAAAAAATTTCTATCTGAGAAAAAAAAGTATTTACAGAAAAAGGTGATTGAGGAGCTTTGAAATTTCCAAGGAATGATTCAGCAGAATAGCCTCCAAGAATATTATTGTTGAATGCTACAGGTTCATTAGGTTGTTCAAATTCAGTGACAGTGTGCATCATATGTTTTTCTCGTTCAATTTTGATTTGATTTGGTTTCCCTTTGTAGGGAAGCCACATGTGTGAATAATCGGTTGAGATATAACCGTTAAGTTTCACAGACCAGTCCCTGCTCAAGATTAATCCATAGAATTCCGGAATATCAGCAATAAAAATATCAATTCTTTGGACAATCCTAGGATCGGAAGCTAATCTGATAGTGACTGAGTTGATTTCTCCTACAACTTGAACTTTAGAGCGATCCAACTGAATGATATGAACTGCTGATTTCTGTGGTTCAATATTCAATTTAGCACAGACAGAAGTAGGCATTATATTGGAGGAAGCTCCAGAATCAATCAAACAATTGTGCAGATTTTTATTGTACATCTCATAAGTAAAAAGAAAAGGAGGAGTTTGAGAATTTGAATTTTCCCCAATGAGCACAGTATCAGTAGCATCTACCTTATCTGGTGGCTTACCAGTTCCTCTTGCTGCTTTTGCAACTACACCGCTTGGTAAAGGAGCAATTGGTGTAGCATTTAATTCTTTCAATAACAACTTTTGCTGGTGTTTTAGTTTGCTGAGTTCATGTAAGGAAATGTTGGCTTTGATCTTTTTCATGTCTTCGACAATGTTGTATTCCATAGGATCTGACACTACTAAAGTTTTCGCTGTTGATGTGAGAGGATTAGAAGAGGATGGCTGATTTTGAGTAGGTGATGGAGAAGTTTTCTTCACAGTGGGTTTGTCTTTGGTACTTGGAGTTGTAAATTTCTTTTTAGGAACTGTTTGCACTGGTTCTGCTGTAGATTTACTCCTAGTACTTACAGGCATAGCTTCTTCACTATCAGAATTAGGGAGAATAAAATCCCACATTCCATTTAATTCAGCTATCTCTTCATTTTCATCTTCTTGATCTGATACTATAGATGTATCTTCTTCTTCCTCATCTTCTTCTGACTCTGCATTAGAGATTACATTAGGAGGTTTAGATTCAACTTGGTTTCTTTTGAAATTTCAGAATGGTTTCTTGGTAGAAGTTTCAGCCACTTGTTTTTTAATTTCAACCATTTCATTTGACATGGTTTTAAGAACTTTCTGTAAACCTTCCATGTCATATGGATCTTTAGCCTTTTTCTTTGAATCATCTTTGAAGTTGACCTTCTTTGATTTCCTTTCTTCAATAGCATTTTTATTTTCCAGAGAAGTGATACGTTTTTCCACTGCAATAGCTTCTTTCATATTCTCAGCTAATGTAGGCGTTGCAGCTCTGTCTATGAAAATTGCTATGTTTGAGGGTAAGGCAGTTATATACCATTCAATTCTGACTTGTTCACTGGGTTGTGAATCTGTATGGATTTTGTTCAAAAGTTTGTTGAATCTAGCGTTGAATTCTTTTATAGGTTCCTTGGGCTCTATCTTCAAATTTGAGAGATCATTGAGTAAAGTTGCAATTGATCGGTCATCTCCAAATTTGGTCAAAAAATGATCTGCAAAAATGTCCCAACTTGTTATAGATCCTGATGGTAATGAAAAATACCATGATCCTGCTACTCCCTGAAGAGTATATGGGAATAATCTAACTACAACATCTTCATGTATGACTCCATTAAAATTAATAGCCAGCATAAAGTTATTGATATGTTCTTCAGCTTGAATGTTAAGATCTGGGCTAAACTTTGGAAGCCATTTTCCAGGATTGTCTGGTAAATCATGTAAAGGTGCAGCCATGTTGACTGCTCCTAGAGTAGACCATGGTCTCTGTGCCATTATTGGGACGACTACTGGAGGAATAGTAGAAACTGGTGGTATTTGAATTGAAGTGGTTGGAATAGATGATGTTGAGATTGATGAGAATTGAGGAGAAGATGTTTGTAGAGATGATGATGAAACAACTGCACTTTGTTGAGTTGTGGTTTTGGAAACATGTGATTGAATATGAGATGATGAACTTGTATCACTTTCTGTTTCCGATTGAATTCTTTTTGTTTTGCCCTTACTAGGTAAAGGAAATTCTTTCGGAGGAATACCAAGTTTTTCACTTTGCAACCTAGTAAGAGGTTTGGAAGGAATAAATTTTGAAGTTACACTACCTTCACATATTTCAGACTCTTCAAGAGATAATGAGAATCCTTTTAATTTATGAATTAGATCTTGAACTTCAGGAGATTCAGGATGTTGTTTGTCTGAATGTTTTGAGATTTTGGTAGTGGGTGTCTGAATATTTTCTACAATTTCTTCTCTTGGATTCTGAATTTTAGAAGAAATTGAAGAAGTTAATGAGGGTGTTTTTCTCTCAGAATGGCTTGTGGATAAATATTTACTTGCAATTCATAGCTCAGGCTCTCCTTCTAGCGCCAAAAATGTTGAAGCCTAGAAAATCTCTGCTTCAAACATCGGGGAAAACCACCCGGTCGGGACCTTAAGGCAGCTCCTTTTCCGTTTGGTGTGGTGGCTCTGACTGGATTTAAAGGACCAGTTTCCTTGTAACTAAATGGATTGGATTGGATGGGTGGAAATGGAACTAAATTAACTGAAATAAAACTATCTAATTTAAGCTAAATACTGATAAAGAAATTCTAACACTAACCCGGGTAGCTATATGTGAATACAACTTAAGATTGTTCCAATTCAACAATAACCATGAAAATGTATTATTAATTAAATTGAAATGTGCAGAAACAAATAAAGATAAATCTGTTTAAGAAATTAAACAGAGTTATATATGCATATTGCATTCATCATTGTATAACATTTACATGTAATTATGAAAAATAACGTTTCAATTATACTAAAAAATGATATATAAAAGAAAGCATTGTGAAAACCAATATACATATAAATGATAGCAATTTTAAAACGAATATCATAAGACAAAAGAGATCAACATTGAACAGATAGAAATACCTTGTTCATCTTGAAGACTTTCAAATGAAATCTGATACTCTATCCAGTAACTCTAATGCAAAATCAAATTCCAAGGTACAGAAATGCAACACTTCAAAGATAATTCCGCACGAAAATCACCAGATGTGTTCCTTTTTAAAAAATATATAAGACAATGGAGTACAGAAAAGAAATCTCCAAGTCCAAAAATATTAAGATCCAGGACCCCTCTCTAAATGCATGAGAGGGGTTTAAATACTACTTAACTAACTCTAAAAATAGTTTATTACAAAAATTAAGGATTCGGTTCAATGACCGTCCTTTTCCTAGGCTAAAATACAGTGAAATCAAAACTAAATCTATCTATCTATTAACTTGATCTTTAAGCTTGTAGGCATCTAGCATAGTTTTGAGAAGATGCGGTTGACCGAATTCAGAATTCAACTGTCCTGAAAAGACAGAGTCGGCAAGCGTAGGAGCAATCTTCTCTGTAGCATTGATGATACAATTGAGCACACTGTGCTGACTATGTGGCTTAACCAAGTACATCCAGTATGAGTCCCAATTCAATCTTGTCAGCCCTTGGATGGATTTTTCTCTTTCTTCTGCCTTTTGCCTCCGATACGTTTTACTTGATTGATTTTCACGTAGGAGATATCACAGGTGAGTTTAGAATCAAGTTAGCTTTGTGTAAATTTTCATTTACACAATCGGTAAAGTGTTTGCCAGCAACTTCGCCTCCTCTGCTTTGCCTTTTAAACGCCGATTTGTGCATCCCAATTGTGTGATATTTCTTTATGGTTCTCATTAATGATGAGTGCACCCATTTCTGCCTTCTTAAATATTTTCCATGCGAGATAATCATTGATCTTTCATTAATCAAATCATAATCATTCCAATAATCTCGACATGATTTGTGATTTAATAGCTCTCTTAGCACAAAGAATTCCCATTGCAATATTTTTGGCCCGAGCAAACTTCCTCTTATTCTTGATAGTTGATTGTTCAAAGAGATGGTTTCTGAAATGAATTCTGGAAGCTTAGGATCATCTTTATGCTGTTCTTGGATAATCTGTATTTGTTTGTCTTTATCAGCCAGGCTTTTTTGATGTCATGTTTTCATTTCTTGAAGTTGTTGTTGTAACTCTTCAAGTTTTAATTGTGCTTCCTTATTGGCCTATACCTGTTGCAATTGCTGTTGCAGAGCTTTTATCTGTTCTTCTTTTTCATCCAACAAAAGTTGTATCTCAACTGCTTTATCAATTGTTGCAGAAGCATAAGCTCCTGTTATTTGAGATAACTTATTGAGATTATGAGTAGGCTCTGTGGCAGGATCTTTCCACAAAACATCTACTTGTTCTGCTTCAGTAGCAATTGCACTTTCTATTTTTCTCTTTTTTCTCTGTCTCTTCACTACTGCTTTGTATTTTGGGCTGTAGAATACATCCAGAGGAGGAATGTCCTCTACATTAAGTACAATTTCATAGGAGGGTGTGATTGGTATGTGCTCTGTCACTGTGACTGTGCTGCTTGTTCCTGTATTCAAAACTTTGGTTGTCTGGACAGGGGTCTGTACATTCTGTCCTTCTACATTAATCAATTGATTAAAGGTTTCCCATTATTTATCTAACTCAATGGTGACTGGCTGTTGCTGTACATTGGTTGGAGGAGGATTGGTCTGTTGAGAAGTCAAAATTTGCTGTTGAGTAAGCTCTTTAGATTGTGCAGAATATTTAATGGATTCTTCCATTTTATCTTCCTTTTCTTTAGACTTATTGGAGTGTTCAGAATCTCTGTCATATTTTGATTTGGATTTACCTGTACTTGAACTGCCGTTAAGACTAACGCTAGGAGTTTGCTCCCTTGCAGGCTCTAAGCGTAGATTATCCAAAGGAATAGGAATTAGTCTCCTTTCTCTGTAAAGCTTGAATTCATGGAATTCCTCTGGAGATAGCTGAGCTTGAGCTGAATTCAAAACTTCTTTGAATGAATTTCTTGCTTGGAACATATCATCAAAAAGATCCTGTTCCCCGGAAAATTCCCTTACTTTGATTGCATTGGTAAAATTCTTAACAATATCATTTGGGTCAAATAACCTTCTTGAGAATTTGAACAGCTGTAGGCATGTAATGTTGCCTATCTCTTGAAATGCATGACCAATATCCAACAGTGAAAATGTTCCACATTTTATGGGAAATTGTGGCCAAATGCCCTTTTTCTTGTCTTTTAAATCTTTTGTTATACCTCCCTGGCCATAGGTCTGATAAGAAATTTCCCGAGCTACAAGTCTATCTGGAACATATAAGGGTAAAACATGGGGAGAAGCATAACTTCCAAAAACCCTAATATAGGTGAACAATTCTTCTCCAAACCATCTCGCGACGGGGAGAATATCAACCTCTGTTTCTGAGCATAACCTTGGGGCATCCTTATTATACAATGTTCTGTACAATGGCAACATTATTCCATGACAAATTTGGTAAAAATGGGGGACAAAATTAGACTCCCATAGTTCTTTATGGTACACATGAATGGGAAAGGGATCGTGGATAGTCCATTTCCAGCCCATCACAGGGAATTTAGAGACATAGCAGATGGCGTCCATGACATAAGCAGATAAATAAAAATGCGGATAAACCCGCTGGGAAACATTTCGTTTAGACCGGTAGTGAAAAATAGCAATGGTGAGATTATCAGATAGGATTTTGGCCCAGTCTAAAATTGTAGAATTAACAGCCGCATTCAACAAAGAAAGCCATTCGGGTAAGATCATATTTATGTCAGGCTTTCCAAAAAGCCTGCATAACATGGCAGCGGTAAAACAATAAAGAGAGGTAAGTGAACCCGTGCTGTACATACCTTGTTTTTTTTCTTGAATGGTTCACTTCTTTTGGTCCACTCCTTTGTGCATTCTGCCAAATTTGAGTGTTCTTTGGCAAACTCTTCCATAAATTGCTTATTGAAAGTCACCTGAGGTTCTGGCAGCTTATACATTAATCTCAGATTTTCTATGGTGAATGACCCGATTAGCTCTTCAGATGGAGTTCTGAATTGTCTGTCTGAAATATCTGTGCTATCCAACACCCATCTCACCATGTCTGTATATGGGAGAATCCTTGGCCTTGCTGCTATTCTATGCAGAAATGAGCAAGCCAAGTCTCTAAGGGTTGCTTCAGACGTATTCTTTGAACCTGCTATAGCTGCAACTTTTATCACCACAGGGTTTTCTTCTTCTAATAGATTATACATTCCTTCCCAAGTGGATATACCGGCATCCTTGTTACAGGCGGTGTCTGCATATAGCGAAGCCATTTCTTTGTTTTCAGAATTTGAGCTCTTCTCCTTCTTACCCATAGTGTTTAGTGGAAGCTTTGTATAGTTGTTTGCTCCTTCGTGCCTGCATTTTACGAATAAATGAGAGTAATGATATAAGAAAGGTGATGAGACTGTTTTGAATGTGAAAGCAGATGAAATATAATATTTTAATTGTGAAACGACTTTCAATCTAAACACAATCTCATTTCACATTAATAATCAATCCAATCATTTAATATAATCATTAAAGCGCATAATGGATTTTACATATGAGAAGATTGCCTTGGGATAGTGCGCTTATATGAATCTGCGACATTGCGATCTGCGATTTGCTGCGCAATATCGCAATATCGCAATGTCGCAATATCGCAAAATGAAGTCATCGCAGTCATAAAAATAGCGCAAAAGCGGAAATTGCGCAATAGCGCAAAAGCGCAAAATCGCAAAATGAAATCATCGCAAAAGCGCAAAATCGCATAATTAATAAGAGCGCAAAAGATATTCATTAATCATTTCTGTTTTCTGCGCTATGCGATTTGCGATCAATGCGTTTTATATATACTATTTTTGTTATGAATGCGCTATCTTGTTTCAAGAGCAATTTTATTATAATCTATCATAAACTTAAGTGTTTCTAAATATTCTTTCTAAGGGATTTCTATAGTTTTATGATAGAAAGTTTTATTTGAAAAGGCAAACAAATCCTAATTGATTTTTTGAATTTTTTAACTAAGGGTCCTCATTTATTTAGTATTATTACTAATAGTAAATAAAAGGGGGGTTGTTGCTGGTCACAAAAATTGACGATTCACTGAAAGAAACAGTTATCTCTGAAAAAATAAAATGAACATTCTATCTTTAGTAAGTAAAGGTTTTTAAAGATAATGAAAACTATCTTAAGATAATTCAAATAAAATGTCACTATGAAAAAGAAATAAAAATCATCTCATAATTTCTTTCTAGTTCTTTAAGAAATAAAAACATTTTGGGTTATATCAAGCTTTGATTGGTGTTAATAATGAAGTAAGTGGATCTCTTCAAGTTTTGGTTTTATAATATACTCTATTGCCATAGGTATTTCCTCTGCTGCCAGCAAACGTTCATAGTCTCGACAGGGTTACCTTTAAACTATTAACCATTCATTGTCCCATCCAACTAAAATTATGACATTTTAAAAGATAAATTCATAAGACGTATTATCTCATGTTTTTTGTCTTTTATTTATTTTTTATTTTAAGAGCCATTGTTCTGGTTTGGCAGCCAGTTAATAACAATGCCATTCACTAGTTATAATTAAACTGAACAAGCTGGCTCGTGATGAGACCCCTTGTCTTATATTTATAAGCCATTACCCTGGTTTGGTATGCAGTATTGGTAATGTCAGTTTTATTACTCCTTATGAACATGGTAAGTCGGCTCGTAATGAGACCTCTTATCTCTTAAAATTTTCGTATAATTTCTTAGAATTACATTCTAAAAAATCACAATTTAAATGGATGGGGTGAAATAGTTTTATCCTTAAGAATCAATGGATGACAATTTTCAGAGTTTTTTGAATTCCAAAACTTTGAAAAAAATCTATACTTTGATAGATAACCTTTCTCTGCTTAATAAAATTTATAATGATTTACATTTTCCTCAAGTTTTCAAAAGATCATGTAAATGATTGAAATAATCTTTTCAAAGTTTAACATCTTATTTTAAACTATTCAAAAACTGTGATCATTACTTTAAAAATTCTTATTTACACAAAATAAATATTTATAATATTTTTCCGAAGAAATTTTCTCAAATAGTAAACAATCAATCAGAGACTCATAAACAACCTTTATTTGTAAAAACAAAAACAATCAAAAACTTTGCAGAAAGAAATATATACAGTTTAAGAAGGGGTTACCTCCTTATGAAAAGAATTTCTTCAAGATAAGCCCATTTACAGGAAGAGACTCTCTCTTACCTGTTAGATATTGGAGTATGAATGTATTTGAGCTTATCTTCTCAACGATCTGAAATGGTCCAAGCCACATTTTCTGAAACTTGGTATGTTTACCTTTTTTTTCGTGTGCTTTATCCCATTTCAAAACGAGATCACCAATTGAAAAAATTTTTGAGCGGGTAAAACTTGCATCAAAAGAAGATTTTACAAGCTGTTGATGTTTTTCATGAGTAATTTTTGCTTTATCCCTATCTTCTTCTAATTTAAGGATTTGATCATATCTCAATTGAATGGATGAAGAAGGATTTTCTTCAATAAACTGCACTAGGGCTAATGATGGAAGAGTTAAATTTGATGGTATCACAGCTTCTTTTCCATAAACCAGATTGAAAGGTGAAGTCCCTATTGAAGCTTTTTCAGTGATACGATTAGCGCATAACGCAAAGATTAAAGATTTGTGCCAATTCTTTTGATTTTGATTAACGGTCATTTTAATGATTTTGATAAGGTTTTTATTAGTGGATTCAGCCAAACCATTACCTTGTGGATAATAATTTGCTGAAATATCAGAAATTTCTTTCACTCTATCTGGATCAATATATATACCATATTTTGACACAACAAATCCTAAGAGTTTTCCTTCATCTAAAGCAAAGAAAGATTTTTTGGGATTTAAGGAGATACCAAACTTTCTACATCTTTCAAATATTTGTTTTAAATCATGTAGATGATTGGCTCTCTTTTTTGAAAATACTGTTATGTCATCAAGATAAACAACAACTGATTTATTGATCAGACCTTTGAATGCTATATCCATGGCTCTTTGAAAAGTTGCTCCTGCATTTATTAGACCAAAAGACATTTTCTGATAAGCATAATTTCCCCATTTTGTTCTGAAAGTTGTTTTCAATTTGTCATCTGGGTGAACTAAAACTTGATTATAGCCCGAAAATCCATCGAGAAAAGACATAAGTTCAGAACCAGCTACCTTTTGAAGTATCTGTTCCATGGTTGGCAATGGGAAATTGTCTTTTGAACATGCCTTGTTTAAATTTCTGAAATCAATACAGATTCTTATATCACCATTCTTCTTCCTTACAGGTACCATATTGGAAACCCAATTAGAGTGCCTGACTGGAAAAATGATTTTGGCTTTCAAAAGTTTATTAAGTTCTGATTTGATTTGAGTTTCGAGATTTGGATGGATCTTTCTCAACATCTGTTGAACATGTTTAATATCAGGAAGCATTGGAATTGTATGTTGAATAATCGAAGTATCATATGTTTTTAGATCATCGTAATTCCAAGCAAAAACGTTTTTATACTTGTTCAGCAGTTTAATGAATGCATTCCTTTCCTCTGGTGTTAAATTGAGTCCTAAGTTAACGTTTTGAGGTTTAGAATCAGAACCAAGATTTACTAATTCAAAATTCAAAGTAGAGCTTTGAAGTTTCGTATTAGTGACTTTCTTGAATCTGTCTCTAATGTCATATAAATCCTCTAATTTAACAACAGATTTTGGAATGGGGTTTTCATTACCTTTTGAAGCAATTTGTAAATCATGATCATCTTCGTCAATAATTTGCTCATCATATGATTTCTCTGAAGTCATGAAATTTAGAATATCTTGATCATGATAGAATACTCTCCAATTTGTAACATTATCTGGGACAGATGGAAGAAAAATCAATTCTACAGAAAACCTATCAGGACTACAATCTTCAGCATGTAGGAGTTTAGATGCAACATTAGCTAACAAGTCAGCTGATGTATTCTGATTCCTAGGAATAGGAGAAATATTGAATGCTAAAAAATGAGTGGTGAGGTCTTGTACTAGGGTTTGATAGTGCTTAAGATGTCCTGAAAGGCAATGAATATTATTCCTAACTTGTTTAATGAAAATTTTGGAATCACCAAAAACTTTCAAGTATTTAACATCTAACCCTATAGCTTTATAAAGTCCTTGAACCAAGGCTTCATATTCTGCGGTATTGCTAGTACACTCAAATTCTAATCTACATGACAGCATGGTTTTCTCCCCATTTGGATCAATTAGGATGCATCCAGCTCCAGCTCCATCACTAGATTTCGATCCATCAAAATATAATGACCAAAATAAAGACTTATCTATTGGCTTATCAGAAATATTTACAATTCTGGAAGTATCAGATTGTGAAAAATTTTCTATCTGAGAAACAAAAGTATTTACAGAAAAAGGTGATTGAGGAGCTTTGAAATTTCCAAGGAATGATTCAGCAGAATAGCCTCCAAGAATATTATTGTTGAATGCTACAGGTTCATTAGGTTGTTCAAATTTAGTGACAGTGTGCATCATATGTTTTTCTCGTTCAATTTTGATTTGATTTGGTTTCCCTTTGTAGGGAAGCCACATATGTGAATAATCGGTTGAGATATAACCATTAAGTTTCGCAGACCAGTCCCTGCTCAAGATTAATCCATAGAATTCAGGAATATCAGCAATCATAATATCAATTCTTTGGACAATCCTATGATCTGAGGCTAATCTGATAGTAACTGAATTGATTTCTCCTACCACTTGGACTTTAGAGCGATCCAACTGAACGATATGAACTGCTGATTTCTGTGGTTCAATATTCAATTTAGCACAGACAGAAGTAGGCATTATATTGGAGGAAGCTCCAGAATCAATCAAACAATTATGCAGATTTTTATTGTACATCTCATAAGTAAAAAGAAAAGGAGGAGTTTGAGAATTTGAATTTTCCCCAATGAGCACAGTATCAGTAGCATCTACCTTATCTGGTGGCTTACCAGTTCCTCTTGCTGCTTTTGCAACTACACCGCTTGGTAAAGGAGCAATTGGTGTAGCATTTAATTCTTTTAATAGCAACTTTTGCTGGTGTTTTAGTTTGCTGAGTTCATGTAAGGAAATGTTGGCTTTGATCTTTTTCATGTCTTCGACAATATTGTATTCCATAGGATCTGACACTACTAAAGTTTTCGCTGTTGATGTGAGAGGATTAGAAGAGGATGGCTGATTTTGAGTAGGTAATGGAGAAGTTTTCTTCACAGTGGGTTTGTCTTTTACTTGGAGTTGTAATTTTCTTTTTAGGAACTGTTTGCACTGGTTCTGTTGTAGATTTACTCCTAGTACTTACAGGCATAGCTTCTTCATTATCAGAATTAGGGAGAATAAAATCCCACATTCCATTCAATTAAGCTATTTCTTCATTTTCGTCTTCTTGATCTGATACTATAGATGTATCTTCTTCTTCTTCCTCTTCTTCTGATTCTGCATTAGAGATTATATTAGGAGGTTTAGATTCAACTTGGTTTCTTTTGAAATTTCGGAATGGTTTCTTGGTAGAAGTTTCAGCCACTTGTTTTTTAATTTCAACCATTTCATTTGACATGGTTTTAAGAACTTTCTGTAAACCTTCCATGTCATGTGGATCTTTAGCCTTTTTCTTTGAATCATCTTTGAAGTTGACCTTCTTTGATTTCCTTTCTTCAATAGCATTTTTATTTTCCAGAGAAGTGATACGTTTTTCCACTGCAATAGCTTCTTTCATATTCTCAGCTAATGTAGGCGTTGCAGCTCTGTCTATGAAAATTGCTATGTTTGAGGGTAAGGCAGTTATATACCATTCAATTCTGACTTGTTCACTGGGTTGTGAATCTGTATGGATTTTGTTCAAAAGTTTGTTGAATCTAGCGTTGAATTCTTTTATAGGTTCCTTGGGCTCTATCTTCAAATTTGAGAGATCATTGAGTAAAGTTGCAATTGATCGGTCATCTCCAAATTTGGTCAAAAAATGATCTGCAAAAATGTCCCAACTCGTTATGGATCCTGATGGTAATGAAAAATACCATGATCCTGCTACTCCCTGAAGAGTATATGGGAATAATCTAACTACAACATCTTCATGTATGACTCCATTCAAATTAATAGCCAGCATAAAATTATTGATATGTTCTTCAGCTTGAATGTTAAGATCTGGACTAACTTTGGAAGCCATTTTCCAGGATTGTCTGGTAAATCATGTAAAGGTGCAGCCATGTTGACTGCTCCTGGAGTAGACCATGGTCTCTGTGCCATTATTGGGACGACTACTGGAGGAATAGTAGAAACTGGTGGTATTTGAATTGAAGTGGTTGGAATAGATGATGTTGAGATTGATGAGAATTGAGGAGAAGATGTTTGTAGATATGATGATGAAACAACTGCACTTTGTTGAGTTGTGGTTTTGGAAACAGGTGATTGAATATGAGATGATGAACTTGTATCACTTTCTGTTTCCGATTGAATTCTTTTTGTTTTTCTTTTACTAGGTAAAGGAAATTCTTTCGGAGGAATACCAAGTTTTTCACTTTGCAACCTAGTAAGAGGTTTGGAAGGAATAAATTTTGAAGTTACACTACCTTCAGATATTTCAGACTCTTCAAGAGATAATGAGAATCCTTTTAATTTATGAATTAGATCTTGAACTTCAGGAGATTCAGGATGTTGTTTGTCTGAATGTTTTGAGATTTTGGTAGTGGGTGTCTGAATATTTTCTGCAATTTCTTCTCTTGGATTCTGAATTTTAGAAGAAATTGAAGAAGTTAATGAGGGTGTTTTGCTCTCAGAATGGCTTGTGGATAAAGATTTACTTGCCATTTATAGCTCAGGCCCTCCTTCTAGCGCCAAAAATGTTGAAGCCTAGAAAATCTCTGCTTCAAACATCGGGGAAAACCACCCGGTCGGGACCTTAAGGAAGCTCCTTTTCCGTTTGGTGTGGTGGCTCCGACTGGATTTAAAGGACCAGTTTCCTTGTAACTAAATGGATTGGATTGGATGGGTGGAAATGGAACTAAATTAACTGAAATAAAACTATCTAATTTAAGCTAAATACTGATAAAGAAATTCTAACACTAACCCGGGTAGCTATATGTGAATACAACTTAAGATTGTTCCAATTCAACAATAACCATGAAAATGTATTATTAATTAAATTGAAATGTGCAGAAACAAATAAAGATAAATCTGTTTAAGAAATTAAACAGAGTTATATATGCATATTGCATTCATCATTGTATAACATTTACATGTAATTATGAAAAATAACATTTCAATTATACTAAAAAATGATATATAAAAGAAAGCATTGTGAAAACCAATATACATATAAATGATAGCAATTTTAAAACGAATATCATAAGACAAAAGAGATCAACAGTGAACAGATAGAAATACCGTGTTCATCTTGAAGACTTTCAAATGCAATCTGATACTCTATCCAGTAACTCTAATGAAAAATCAAATTCCAAGGTACAGAAATGTAACACTTCAAAGATAATTCCGCATGAAAATCACCAGATGTGATCCTTTTTAAAAAATATATAAGACAATGGAGTACAGAAATGAAATCTCCAAGTCCAAAAATATTAAGATCCAGGACCCTTCTCTAAATGCATGAGAGGGGTTTAAATACTACTTAACTAACTCTAAAATTAGTTTATTACAAAAATTAAGGATTCGGTTCAATGACCGTCCTTTTCCTAGGCTAAAATACAGTGAAATTAAAACTAAATCTATCTATCTATTAACTTGATCTTTAAGCTTGCAGGCATCCAGCATAGTTTTGAGAAGATGCGGTTGACCAACTTCAGAATTCAACTGTCCTGAAAAGACAGAGTCGGCAAGCGTAGGAGCAATCTTCTCCGTAGCATTGATGATACAATTGAGCGCACTGTGCTGACTGTGTGGCTTTACCAAGTACATCCAGTATGAGTCCCAATTCAATATTGTCAGCCCTTGGATGGATTTTGATCTTTCTTCTGCCTTTTGCCTCCATTCTGTATGCAGTTGATTTGCCTGTGGGAGATATCCTGGAACAGTTTCAGAAATCAAGTTAGCTTTGTGTAAATTGTCATTTACACAATCAGTGAGAGTGTTTGCCGCTGTAGATGCCTCCTCTGCTGCCTTTTCTGCCCTTCTGATTTGTGCATCCCAATTATTAAACAATATTTCTTTATGGTTCTCATTAATGATGGGTGCACCAGCTTTTCTGCCTTCTTCTGTCTTTTGCCATGCCAGATAATCATTGATCTTTTCATTAATCAAATCATAATCATTTCGTAAATCTACGACATGATTTGTGATTTTATCGCTCTCTTGGCACAAAGAATTCCATTGCAATATTTTTTTGCAGAAAACTTCCTCTTGTTGCAGTAGTTGATTGTTCAAAGAGATGGTTTCTGAAATGAATTCTGGAAGCTTAGGATCATCTTTATGCTGTTCTTGGATAATCTGTATTTGTTTGTCTCTATCAGCCAGGCTTTTTTGATGTCCTGTTTTCATTTCTTGAAGTTGTTGTTGTAACTCTTCAAGTTTTAATTGTGCTTCCTTATTGGCCTGTACCTGTTGCAATTGCTGTTGCAGAGCTTTTATCCGTTCTTCTTTTTCATCCAACAAAATTTGTATCTCAATTGCTTTATCAATTGTTGCAGAAGCATAAGCTCCTGTTATTTGAGATAACTTAGTGAGATTATGAGTAGGCTCTGTGGCAGGATCTTTCCACAAAACATCTACTTGTTCTGCTTCAGTAGCAATTGCACTTTCTATTTTTTCTCTTTTTCCTTTGTCTCTTTACTACTGCTTTGTATTTTGGGCTATAAAATACATCCAGAGGAGGAATTTCCTCTACATTAAGTACAATTTCAGAGGAGGGTGTGATTGGTATGTGCTCTGTTACTGCGGCTGTGCTGCTTGTTACTGTGCTCAAAACTTTGGTTGTCTGGACAGGGGTCTGTACATTCTGTCCTTCTACACTAATCAATTGATTAAAGGTTTCCCATTGTTGGAAAAATACTGAGAGGGGGGGTGAATCATTATTTACAACATATTCAAAACTTTTTACTTTTCTTTACTTCAAAACCCATATGCTACTTTCCTGAAGAAGACTCGCGTATATACGCGGATACCCTTTATTAAACTAGCGTATACTCAAAGAGCTAATTATGTGATTAATTCTTTACTTAAACCATTCCATCATTTATTCATCAGATATTCAATAAACAATAAAGATGTGCAGTAAGAACAGAATAAACCATCACACAAAGCATCACACATGAACACCAGGATTTTTAGGTGGAAACCCAAGTCGAGAGAAAACCACCGCTGCAGTTGCTCAACCTTCAATATTTTATTATAGAGAAAACATCTTACAACATATGTGCTGGTTGCGGCACCCTACCAAGACGCAGCACCTACTTGCGTCGTTTACCAGCCTCTCCTGGAAGGGAGCTACGACCCCCGATCTCGTTTACCAGCCTCACCTGGAAGGGAGCTACAACCCCCTGACTGAAGGCTACAACCCTCAGCACCACCTTGGACCACGTTTCATCAATTTTCACACTGGATCCAACAACTTCAATAGAAAAATACTTGTAGGCCACGTTTCATCATATTTTCAGACTGGACCCTCTTCATACATTTAAACTCAATCATACAACCAAACTGATGCATACAACTCAGAACAGTAGAATACATATAGCAGCAATACAACATAATAGATCAGTCATTTCTTACCACAGACTTCAGCAAACCCTAGTTTGCATACGAACCCTAGTTTGCATACGCGCTTTCACTTCACTGATGTCGCGTATATACGCGCTTCCATTCACACAAACCAACGTATACTTCTGTACATATTATAGAACCAATTTAATTGCGCATACGCGCTTTTCTTTCAGCGAAGTCGCGTATATACGCGCTTCCTCTTCGGTGAACTAGCGTATGGTTCTTCAGAGATTTTAGGTCATTGCATTTCTTCAGAACAGATACTTCACACAGATTTAACCCTTCACTTCAGACAGATGTTTGCCTCTTCTTGGATCTAATCATTCCATAAATAGATCTAGCAAATACAAGCACATTTCAGATCTAGATCCCCTTCTTCATCATTGGTGCATCATACACTCAGATTTATCATTCATGTGTAACCCTTTCCATTCAGATCTACTTCAGAGAGAAGTATTCATTCAAGCTCAGAGATCTTGCACCCACACTCATGATTTGCACAATGAATTTCTTCTCCTTATATAGGTTTACCCTTTATCAATACCATGAGCCCCTTTTTCAATACCATGAGCCCAAAACCACATTACATCCGATGGTATTCCTGGACGGGGTCAATTAGGCGGATCATTACCCAATACAATGGGTCAATACCATGGTGATGACCCATGGTTTTGCACTTTTAGAGCGCTTTAGCCCATACGCGACTTGGCACGTTCTTTTCCGCGTGCATACGCGACTTCCCTTAGACAGATCCGCGTATGCCTTGAGACATACTCTTTCATCATAGATTTAGCACAATCTGAGTTCCTTTCTTCACTGCCTTCTGTACTCACTGTAGATACATCAGATTTACTTCATTAAGAACATATTCTATCAAGCACAACTTCATCAAGTAAGTTGTCATCATCTTCATCAAGGTGGGTTTCCATCAAGGACAACACTTTGCATCATATTGCCAACAATCTCCCCCTTTGGACTTGATGGCAACCACAATGGTGTTTGGTTACCACAACAGATAGGTACATTAAGAATACAATGACACCATGTCACTCTCTCCATTTTTGACACCATTCATCAAACACCATGTCACTCTCCCCCTTTGACATCAAGAGCAAAGGGCGGACCAAAACTAGCATACTCTCCCCCTGAGTTCATGCTGAATTTTCAAGCATATTTTTCAATGAAGTACATGACTCTATGAACTTCCTATCACCAACAACTCATACTTGCATCAAAGATCCATCCAGGTGAATTTACAGATGAGACTCAACTACCCAACCAAGTGGGTTTACAAAATTTGACTCAGCTACCCAACCAAGTGGGTTTACAAATTCGACAAGTCCTTACAAGACTGAATATTACAATCTTACATCATGGGTCTTAACAAGACCTTTTCATCAAATTACAAATGTGACTTTTCATAACCAACACCAGAAAGTCCTCAAGAAGGAGAAAATATTTCAGAATCATCATAATGCCAACAATGCATTATACTCAGCAATGCCAAAGCTCCCCCTGAATCTGTGCATCCAAGCATCCTTTCCATATGACTAAGGCTCCCCCTTAGTTTGTGCATCCTGAACACTTTCACCAACAAATCATCAAGGCATCTTTATCAAAACATGAGAAGAGAATTATGAGAACTGGAACACCACCAGATATACCGAACAGTATCAGAGATACCAAACAGCACTGCAGCTGTGCTGAAGAGAGCTGACTCCAAGCAGAAAAATGTCAGCAATCAGACATACGCGGTTTTCTGTGCAGTAACTCGCGTATATACGCGACTGTGTTTCATGAAACCCGCGTATCCAATGCCATATTCTAAATTTATGCAGATTTGTTCTTTTGACTGGCAGAGAACACTCCCAGCTTCTGTCTTAGATACTCGAACGCTTCCCTGGGCAGAGGTTTGGTAAAGATATCAGCAACTTGTTCTTTGGAGGGAACATACTCCAACTTCACGGTTTGCTCAAACACTTGTTCACGTAAGAAGTGATACTTGATGGGAATGTGCTTGGTCTTTGAATGCATAACAGGATTCTTTGAAATACTGATGGCACTTGTATTGTCACACTTAATGGGGACAAGAGGAGTACATTTGATTTGAAAATCTTGTAAGGTTTGCATCATCCAAAGGAGTTGAGTGCAACAAGATGCGGCAGCCACATATTCTGCTTCTGCTGTAGATAAGGCAATAGAATTTTGCTTCTTGCTGAACCAAGATACTAACCGGGGCCCCATGTAGAATGCACCACCACTAGTGCTTTTCCAATCATCAACACTTCCAGCCCAATCTGCATCAGTGTAAGCATGAAGAGTAAGATCAGCATTCTTTGGATACCATAGACCAAAGTCTTGAGTTCCTTGAAGATATTTGAATATTTTTTTAACAGCCTGAAGATGAGACTCTTTTGGATTAGCTTGGAATCGTCCAACAATCCCAACAGCATGCATAATGTCTGGTCTAGTCCCAGTGAGATAAAGTAAACTCCCTATCATCGATATGTATTCTGGTTGATTCACCGTGGGAGAATCATCCTGAGAACTGAGATTGCATCCGGTTATCATCGGTGTACTTACAGGTTTGCATTCTTCCATGCCATACTTCTTCAGAATTTGCTTAAGATATTTTGTTTGTGATAGGAATATACCATCTGCAGTTTGATGCACTTGCAAGCCAAGAAAGAATGTTAGTTCCCCAAGTAAAGACATTTCAAATTCTTGTTGCATGACAGAAGCAAATTTTTGACTCAAAGATTCTTCGTTACTCCCAAAAATGATATCATCAACATATACAACCACAATCAATAGTTTATCATTTTCAACTTTAGTGTATAAGTTGCTATCAGCAGACCCTTTTGAAAATCCTTGTTGATGAAGATATTTGTTAAGACGATAATACCAAGCCCTTGGAGCTTGTTTGAGACCATATAGAGCCTTTTTAAGTCTACAAACAAGATTTGCATCATTTCCCAAAATGAATCCTTCCGGTTGTTCTATATATACTTCTTCTTCTAGATCACCGTTAAGAAAAGCAGATTTAACATCCATTTGATGAAATTTGATTTGTTGATAACTTGAAAAGGCAAGAAACATTCTGATGGCTTCAAGTCTAGCTACAGGAGCAAAAGTTTCTTCAAAGTCTATACCTTCTTGTTGAGTGTACCCTTTGCAAACTAGTCTAGCTTTGTTTCTTACAACATCCCCATTCTCATTTAACTTGTTCTTGAAAATCCATTTAGTTCCAATGACATTTTTATCATGAGGTCTTGGTACCAAATCCCAAGTGTCATTTTTTTCAATTTGAACAAATTATTCATCCATGGCTTGCCTCCAACATTCATCTCTGCTAGCTTGATTGACATTGAGTGGTTCAATTGTGGATAGAAGTGCCATATGACTAGAAGATCCCACAAGAGTTCTCCTTGTTCGTACACCTGATTCCTTGTCTCCCAAGATTTGAGATTCAGGATGATTATTTTGAACATATCTAGATGGAGCTTTTTCAGATAGATCAGTTTCAGGTTCATCATTGGATTCACTGTCTATATCAAATGTAGAAGGCCATAAGTCATCATCATCTTCTTTTGTTGTTTTTTTTTCTTCTTTAGGAGCTTCAGGAGACTCATCAATAACAACATCAATACATTCAACAATCTTTTGAAGCCTTTCATTGTAACATTTGTATGCTTTGCTTGAAGATGAGTAACCAAGGAAAATTCCTTTATCTGATCTAGGTTCGAACTTGCCAAGCTTTTCATCATTATTTTTGATAAATCATTTACTTCCAAAAACTCTAAAATGCTTTAGGAGGGAGATTTACCATACCAGAGTTCATATGGAGTTTTATCACTGTTTACCTGAACATGAGCTTTGTTGAGAATGTTTGCTGCTGTATGTGTTGCTTCTCCCCAGAAAGTGTGAGGTATTCCAGAATCATCAATCATAGCTCTAGCCATTTGTTGAATTGTTCTATTCATTCTTTCTGCTACACCATTTTGTTGTGGAGTGCCAGCTACAGAGAATTGTCTTTTTATGCCATGTTGTTCACAAAATTCAAGGAATTCATTTGATGTATATTCTACTCCTCGATCAAATCTGAGACACTTTATTTTTAGATCCAATTCATTTTCAGCCAATGCTTTGAAGCTTAGAAATTTTTCAAATGCTTCATCTTTGTGTTTAATGAACCCGATCCAACACATTCTAGAGTAATCATCAATGAATAAGATATAGTATTCTTCCCCACGTGGTGTCTTCTTTCTCATAGGTCCACATATGTCAGTATGAATGAGTTCAAGAGGTTTACTTGATGATCCTTCTTTAGCATTAAACCGTACTCTAGTCTGCTTACCGAATTGACAAGATTTGCATATGATACTTTCTGGTGGATTAATATTGGGAAGATCACGAACAGCTTGAAGTCTTCTTGCTTTGTTGATTTGAGAGAAGCTCAGATGCCCCAGCCTTCTATGCCATAGCCAATTTTCTGAAGATTTGCTCAGGTAACATTGATCTTTGTAGCCCTTTAGTATATACAAGTTGCTTGGATTTCTTTTTCCTTTTATAATAATTTTACCTGTATCAAGATCACGAACCACACATTCTTTTGAACTAAAAACAACTTCTGTTCCTTGATCACACATTTGACTTACACTTAACAGGTTATGCCTCAATCCATCCACATACATGACATCTTTAGCCTTCACCTTTTCTTTAAGAAACACTGACCCTTTTCCTTTAATTATAGCAAGAGTATCATTTCCAAATGTAACTTTCTTTTCCTTTTCTAGAGCATTATATGAAAGAAGTTTGCTTTTGTCACCTGTCATGTGTCTTGAACACCCACTATCGATGTACCATTGATTTTCTTCACCTTCTGCAAATAATGCTATCCCACAATTTTCAACCGGCGGTTCTTTCTTTTTCCACACTTTAGAGCTTGAGGGAGCATGTTCTTTTGGCTGGATCTTGTTCTTGCATTCAGATTCTTCATGGCCAAATTTATTGCAATAAGTACATTTAACTTCACTTTGAAGAGGAGAAAAGTTGTTATAGGTATTCTTCTTTGGTTCAGTATCCAACATTTTCTTTCTTGCTTCTCTTGTCATGATGGTTTTATATGCAACACATTGAACAACTTTATGACCAAAATTGTGACATGTGAAACATTGCCCATTGAAGTAGAAATTTCTGCGATCATGGAATCTTCTATTTGAATTTACCTGTTGGGTGTAGCGTCTTTGAAAGCTATTCCTGTTAGTGTTCCTTGAATTGAGATGGTCCTGCCTTCCCTGTAGAGATCCTTTATTCCCTTGATGAGTTGCTGAATGTAGTAAACCACCTGTAGCTGCTTTTAGATAGTTTGGTGCTGAAGTTTGAGAAGATTCTCCGGTATATCCAAGACCTGTCTTTATAAGAGGAGAACGTTGTACCTTGATAATCTCATCTAAAGTTTCAGATCCTTTAGCAAATCTAAGATTCAAGGTCTTTGCTTTCTCAACTTCTTTTCTTTGACTTACCACTTCACATTCCAATTTTTCGATATGTTTCTTTGCTTCTTCAAGCTGCTTTTCAATGGTCTCTCTGATTATCTTTTGTTCTTCTAAGAGAATTTTATAATCTTCTAAGCGTAGTTTGAGTTGATTGTTTTCTTCAAGAAAATCATTTTCCTCTAGAGCATCCATAAAGGTATCCTTTTCTTCTTTTTGTTCAAATGCCATGAGAAGTCTAAGATCTTCTTCACATTCTTCCTCACTATCAGATGACCCATCACTGTCTTCATTAGTATAGTAACTTTTCTTAGAGCTAGATCGGTTCTTATTCCTTCTTACTACTTCTTTTCCTTTATACGGACATTTTGCAGCATAATGACCAACTTTTCCACACTCAAAACATTTGAAAGGAAGCTTACCTTTGAATCTTCCAGTTCCTAGTTGGAGTTTTCTCACGAAATTCGCTTCTTCTTCATCGGATATGTAGCTGGATTATTTGACGACTTCCTTTTCTTTTCCTCTTGCAGATACCTTAAAAGTATCTTCTTTGATTTGAGAAGGACCTCCTTGTCTCATTTCAAAAGCAGTCAGAATACCATGTAATTGAACAATAGTAAGAGTTTGCAGATCTTGCCTTTCTTCAATAGCTGAGACTTTAGAGTCAAATTTTGAAGTCAAGGATCTTAAGAATTTTTCCACCAGAGTAGTATCAGTTATGGTTTCACCCAAATTTCTCATTCGATTTACAACATCATCTAGACGAAGGAAGAAACTGGCAACGCTTTCATCACTATGCATCTTCAAATTTTCATATTCAATTCTAAGAGTTTGGAGTTTTGCATTTTTTACCTTTGTATATCCTTCATAGCTCAGAATGATTTTGTCCCATATTTCTTTTGTTGAATGTAGCTGCATCACTTTAGCAAATTCTGATTCATACATGCTTCCTAACAAGACATTTACTGCTTTGGCATTGGTTTCATACTTTTTCCTTTCAGCTGCATCAGTAGGAATACTTGCCGGGTATTGATAGCCTTCTTCCACGGTTGCCCATACATCTGCACCAAGACTTTGCAGATACGCTTTTGTTCGTACCTTCCAGAATATCAGATTGCTTCCATTGAATAGAGGTGGCTTTATAGACATCACTCCTTCTTGACTTCCCATTGCGACGGATCTTCTTCAAGCGATCAAGCTTCTGTAGAAGAACCTGCTCTGATACCAATTGTTGGGAAAAATACTGAGAGGGGGGGTGAATCAGTATTTACAGTATATTCAAAACTTTTTACTTTTCTTTACTTCAAAACCCATACGCTACTTTCCTGAAGAATACTAGCGTATATACGCGGATACCCTTTATCAAACTCGCGTATACACAGAGAACTAATTATGTCATTAATTCTTCACTTAAACCATTCCATCATTTATTCATCAGATATTCAATAAAAAGTAAATATGTGCAGTAAGAACAGAATAAACCATCACTCAAAGCATCACACATGAACACCAGGATTTTTAGGTGGAAACCCAAGTCGGGAGAAAACCACCGCTGCAGTGCCCAGCCTTCAATATTTTATTATAGAGAAAACATCTTACAACATATGTGTCACAGGGTGACCTCCTACCAAGACGTTGTGCACCCACCGCGCTCGTTTACCAGCCTCTCCTGGAAGGGAGCTACGACCCCCTGATTTCGTTTACCAGTCTCACCTGGAAGGGAGCTACAACCCCCTGACTGAAGGCTACAACCCTCAGCACCCCTTCGGACCACGTTTCATCAATTTTCACACTGGATCCAACAACTTTAATAGAACAATACTTGTAGGCCACGTTTCATCATATTTTCAGACTGGACCCTCTTCATACATTTAAGCTCAATCATACAACCAAACTGATGCAGACAACTCAGAACAGTAGAATACAGATAGCAGCAATACAGTAGAATAGATCAGTCATTTCTTACCACAGACTTCAGCAAACCCTAGTTTTCATACGCGCTTTCACTTCACTGATGTCGCGTATATACGCGCTTCCATTCACACAAACCAGCGTATACTTCTGTACATATTACAGAATCAATTTAATTGCGCATACGCGCTTTTCTTTCAGCGAAGCCACATATATACGCGCTTCCTCTTCGGCGAACTAGCGTATGGTTCTTCAGAGATTTTAGGTCATTGCATTTCTTCAGAACAGATACTTCACACAGATTTGTCCCTTCACTTCAGACAGATGTTCGCCTCTTCTTGGATCTAATCATTTCATAAACAGATCTAGAAAATACAAGCACATTTCAGATCTAGATCCCCTTCTTCATCATTGGTGCATCGTACACTCAGATTTATCATTCATGTGTAACCCTTTCTATTCAGATCTACTTCAGAGAGAAGTATTCATTCAAGCTCAGAGATCTTGCACCACACCCATGATTTGCACAATGAATTTCTTCTCCTTATATAGGTGTACCCTTTGTCAATACCATGAGCCCCTTTTTCAATACCATGAGCCCAAAACCACAATACATCCGATGGTATTCCTGGACGGGGTCAATTAGGCGGATCATTACCCAATACAATGGGTCAATACCATGGTGATTACCCCTGGTTTTGCACTTTTAGAGCGCTTTAGCCCATACGCGACTTGGCACGTTCTTTTCTGCGTGCATACGCGACTTCCTTTAGACAGATCCGCGTATTCCTTGAGACATACTCTTTCACCATAGACTTAGCACAATCTGAATTCCTTTCTTCACTGTCTTCTGTACTCTCTGTAGATACATCAGATTTACTTCATTAAGAACATATTCTATCAAGCACAACTTCATCAAGTACGTTGTCATCATCTTCATCAAAGTGGGTTGCCATCAAGGACAACACTCTGCATCATATTGCCAACACCCATTCTTTATCTAACTCAATGGTGACTGGCTGTTGCTGTACATTGGTTGGAGGAGGATTTGTCTGTTGAGAAGTCAAAATTTGCTGTTGAGTAAGCTCTTTAGATTGTGCAGAATCTTTATTGGATTCTTCCATTTTATCTTCCTTTTCTTTAGACTTATTGGAGTGTTCAGAATCTCTGTCAGATTTTGATTTGGATTTACCTGTACTTGAACTGCCGTTAAGACTAACACTAGGAGTTTGCTCCCTTGCAAGCTCTAAGCGTAGATTATCCAAAGGAATAGGAATTAGTCTCCTTTCTCTGTAAAGCTTGAATTCATGGAATTCCTCTGGAGATAGCTGAGCTTGAGCTGAATTCAAAACTTCTTTGAATGAATTTCTTTCTTGGAACATATCATCAAAAAGATCTTGTTCCCTGGAAAATTCCCTTACTTTGATTGCATTGGTAAAATTCTTAACAATATCATTTGGGTCAAATAACCTTCTTGAGAATTTGAACAGCTGTAGGCATGTAACGTTGCCTATCTCTTGAAATGCATGACCAATATCAAACAGTGAAAATGTTCTACATTTTATGGGAAATTGTGGCCAAATGCCCTTTTTCTTCTCTTTTAAATCTTTTGTTATACCTCCCTGGCCACAGGTCTGATAAGCAATTTCTCGAGCTACAAGTCTATCTGGAACATATAAGGGTAAAACATGGGGAGAAGCATAACTTCCAAAAACCCTAATATAGGTGAAAAATTCTTCTCCAAACCATCTCGCGACAGGGAGAATATCAACCTCTGTTTCTGAGGATAACCTTGGGGCATCCTTATTATACAATGTTTTGTACAATGGCAGCATTATTCCATGACAAATTTGGTAAAAATGGGGGACAAACTTAGACTCCCATAGTTCTTTATGGTACACATGAATGGGCAAGGGATCGTGGATACTCCATTTCCATCCCATCACAGGGAATTTAGAGACATAGCAGATGGCGTCCATGACATAAGCAGATAAATAAAAAGGCGGATAAACCCGCTGGGAAACATTTCATTTAGACCGGTAGTGAAAAATAGCAATGGTGAGATTATCAGATAGGATTTTGCCCCAGTATACAATTGTAGAATTAACAGCCGCATTCAACAAAGGAAGCCATTCGGGTAAGATCATATTTATGTCAGGCTTTCCAAAAAGCCTGCATAACATGGCAGCAATAAAACAATAAGGAGAGGTAAGTGAACCCGTGCTGTACATACCTTGTTTGTTCTTCTTCAATGGTTCACTTCTTTTGGTCCACTCCTTTGTGCATTCTGCCAAATTTGAGTGTTCTTTGGCAAACTCTTCCATAAATTTCTTGTTGAAAGTCGCCTGAGGTTCTGGCAGCTTATACATTAATCTCAGATCTTCTATGGTGAATGACCCGATTAGCTCTTCCGATGGAGTTCTGAATTGTCTGTCTGAAATATCTGTGCTATCCAGCACCCATCTCACCATGTCTGTATATGGGAGAATCCTTGGCCTTGCTGCTATTCTATGCATAAATGAGCAAGCCAAGTCTCTAAGGGTTGCTTCAGACGTATTCTTTGAACCTGCTGTAGCTGCAACTTTTATCACCACAGGGTTTTCTTCTTCTAACAGATTATACATTCCTTCCCAAGTGGATATACCGGCATCCTTGTTACAGGCGGTGTCTGCGTATAGCGAAGCCATTTCTTTGTTCTCAGAATTTGAGCTCTTCTCCTTCTTACCCATAGTGTTTAGCGGAAGCTTTGTATAGTGGTTTGATCCTTCGTGCCTGCGTTTTACGAATAAATGAGAGTAATGATATAAGAAAGGTGATGAGACTGTTTTGAATATGAAAGCGGACGAAATATAATATTTTAATTGTGAAATGACTTTCAATCTAAACACAATCTCATTTCACATTAATAATCAATCCAATCATTTAATATAATCATTAAAGCGCATAACGGATTTGACATATGAGAAGATTGCCTTGGGATAGCGCGCCTATATGAATCTGCGACATTGCGATCTGTGATTTGCTGCGCAATATCGCAATATCGCAATGTCGCAATATCGCAAAATGAAGTCATCGCAGTCATAAAAATAGCGCAAAAGAAGAAATTGCACAATAGCACAAAAGCGAAAATCGCAAAATGAAATCATCGCAAAAGCGCAAAATCGCAAAAGCGCATAATTAATAAGAGTGCAAAATATATTCATTAATCATTTCTGTTTTCTGCGCTATGCGATCTGCGATCAATGCGTTTTATATATACTATTTTTGTTATGAATGCGCTATCTTGTTTCAAGAGCAATTTTATTGTAATCTATCATAAACTTAAGTGTTTCTAAATATTCTTTCTAAGGGATTTCTATAGGTTTATGATAGAAAGTTTTATTTGAAAAGGCAAACAAATCCTAATTGATTTTTTGAATTTTTTAACTAAGGGTCCTCATTTATTTAGTATTATTACTAATAGTAAATAAAAGGGGGGTTATTGCTGGTCACAACAGAAATCAATTGAAATTGCCTCCAACAGAACATCCTCAGGCTAAATAAATTGTGCAGGAGGAAAATCATAAACATGATATGATGAGTCTCATCTCCAAATGACAACACAAATTAAGGAAATGGAGATAGAAATGGACAAGCTTGTCCAAGAGAAAGAAGTTGCAAAAACTCAAAGTGCTCCTCCTACGGTCATTCCCATGGTAACAACAACAACTCCTTTAACTCTATTTAAGGAGTTGGCACCAAAAATCTCATTGGCCACAGCTGTGCCAATGACTTCTTCCACTACTTCTGCTACTGAATCATCTACTTCAGTAGTGCAACAAACAGATGAGGCCAAAAAGCTCATTAAAGCCATGGAAGATATGTAAATTCAGAATAATGAGATCAATAGGTTGAAAGAACAAATCAAGAACTTGGAAGATGCTAATAAATTAGCTCAAATAAATGCTAAAACAGAGGAAAAAAAATCCAAAAGGTTAAGTGAGCAGCTTAAGAAGGTTGAAAAAGAGTTAACCTTGAAAGAACTAATGGCTTACATAAAAAATCAGTTATGGTCCAGGATCATTGAGTCAATCAATGATACTTGGCCTTCCATTCAGGTAATCTATGAAAAAAAGGACTTAATCAAAGCATCCAAAGAAAAAATTTTGAATACAAAGGAAGAGCTAGGTGCTAAGCCTGAAGAAGCCCTAGAAATAATCAAGTTTCTTAACACTAAAAACAAGTAAGAATTGAATGAGATAGGGATAACTGATAGAACTGAAACAATTCTTGAAGCAAGAAAAGTGATTTCAAAGAAAAACTTGATGAAGAAGCTAGAAGAGAAGTGTCAAAACATGGATTTGGCCATAACTAGATTCATGGTTAAGTTTGACACATTGAGGCAAAAAGGCTTGCCAAATATTCTTGTCATTAATGATAAACTAATGAAGCAAGAAGATCAGATATTTTTCCAAATATCAAGTCAACAAGGCAGATTGGCAAGGAGTACCTATAAGCAAAGTGTTGTAAAAAAGTGTTGAAGATTTGTTTTATTTACAACATGAGATAAAACATCTCTTTATGGTCAAACCAACCTTTGTTAGATACATAGAGGCTGATGAGAATTTTAGAAAAATTACCAAGATCAAGTTACCTGATGAAGAATTTTGGAAAAATATCACTGACTTACTGTGAAAAACAGTTTATAGTGAAAGAGGATGAAAAACATAGTTGTTGTTTTTACACAGTAAAAACATATTTTTACAGTAGTAAAGCTGGCAAAACAACAAGGTAAAAGAGTATCAGTGGTTAAAGTGTATCATACGAGAGATAAAACTTCAAAATAGATTGAAGATCTTTTTTCTAGTGTTAAAGACAACACAACAGCTAGCTGCACCCATATGTAAACAACATTGTTATTTAATTTGAATAAGAAGGACATCTTACAAGTTTGTTATGCAGTTGTCACTATCTTTATGTAAAAGATATTTATTTTCCTTACAAAATTCCTATGATTTTTCTAGGATATTTTGTATTACTTTTTGTATAAATAATTCATTATTTGAAGTATTAGTGTGGAATAAGTTGCTGAATATTTCTACAGTCAATTTTTATGTACCTAAAGGTCTTTTGTACCAAGTTTCAAGTTAGCAGGCTGGATCAAATCAATAAAGCATCATATTTCAGGATTCATGTGTTAGGCCACTTAAGTGAAGTGCTTTCTTCTATTTGTTAAATATTCTTATGTTTTCCATTCATACATAAATGTGTTCTAAATTTTAATGTGAAATCAGGAAGTGATATATCATAATTTGTTAAAAGCACTCTGTTATTTACTGGTTTTCATTTTGATGTTTTCTGCTGATTTTCAGAGTAGGGAACCCTTCATTTCTCCCTCTTTCGAATAAGCTCTATGTTTTTCATTCCTTATCCAGATCAAAGAATCCTTTATTTCTCTTTATCTCGATTAAACCACTTCACCAATCAACGTCAAAGATCTTGAGTGAATCTGCTATTTTTCCCTAAAATTATTTGAGTTTAGACCTTGATCCTGACCTATCAGCTTGACACATTGGCTCCATTTGCCCAATGGAAAAACATATCTACCACTATCCATCTCATTAAGTGATTTTTCCCACCAAACCAAACCAAATATCAAAACCAAATTGCACCATATAACTAGCCTAAAATAAAACATAAAAACAAAGTTAAATCTTATAGAGAGAGCCCTCTATGAGCGTTAGGAAGGCTAGATCCTAAATCTTGAAAGTAGGTCTGTAGTTACCTCTAATATTCTTTAAACTATAAATCAAAATCTCACAACTTTGAGAATTATTAGAGTGCTAACATATTGGCGACTCCGCTGGGGAAATAACCAATCCTCAGTTTTTTTAAATAAGTCTTAAGGGAAATATTTTTATTATCTTTTCACCTTAAAGACTGTTTTAAAAAGTTGTGAGTATATTTTCATTAAAAAATTTAATTATTTCTTCCAGAAGATTCTACTACACCAGGTCAAATCCAGATCCAAAACCTATTGCAATAGGATATGATCCTGACAGAATTGGAAAAAAGAATAAAAAGTAGATGATTTAGGTAATAAATTTTCCTTGGTTAGAGCAAATTCCCTTCCAAAATAGTTAGCAACTACAAAAGACATTTATTTTGACTTAAATTTTGAACATTCTTTATTTAGAAAAAAATTAGAAAGTGATTTAAATAGCACTGTTATAGATCCTAATTTTATTTCATCTCTTGAAATTAAACAGGAAACTGTTTCGGTAGATTTTGAATCAAAGATATTTGAAGCTTATGATAAACTTGATGAAATAAATGCTACTATACTTAAGGAAATGTATGAAGCTATCTTTCAACACTCAGTTTAATTAGCTACTTTATAAGCTTATACCCCTAAGCCTTCTACCACTCATTTAGATACTAATATTTTAGAATCTATAGGTTCATCTCTTTTTACTACCACATCATCCATTATCTTCACCACACTCCATTCCACAGGTCCATTTATTCCTAAATACCCATTCCAACCTAGAGTATTATTTCCATCTTCCACCACCTCATCCCCATCCACTAGTTTTCCTTCTGCATTTTCCAATACATCATTCTCATCCCCTAGTACCCCTTCATATTTCCCAACTCCTTCTTTTGGTTTCTCAACCACATTTTCTAGTACCTCTTCTTATATCCCCATATCATCTACAAGTTCTGCAACCACATCGACGAGTGTTTCTAGCTCCACTCCAAGTAATTCCAACTTACCTCCAAGCCAAGCTAGAATTCAAGCCATGGCTACTAGATATGCTCCCTTGATTCTTCTAGCCCAACTACATGACATGCCCCAGGACTACCAAAAAAAAATACCTCAATTTGAAGCAACTATTCAATAAACTGCCCAACAACATGTTAACAAGATGAAAAATTATTTTGAGCTTCATGAAATAGATGATTCTGATGTACAAATGAGACTTTTTTCTCAAACATTAACTGGGGAAGTTAAAAATGGTTTAAAGGTTTAAATCCTGATAGTATTTCTGACTTAGCAGTGTTTCATATATTATTCATCAATAAATGGAAAAAGAAGAAAAATCCTCTGCAAATATTATCAGAATTTGAAAGCATTAAAAGAGCACCTAATGAGACAGTCCAAGATTATTGCACTAGATACAACAACATTTATAATTCAATCCCTATTAATCTCAAACCCACTCCAGACTCTGTCCTTCTCAAATTCCCTAATGGATTTGACACAAACATAGCATATCAATTGAGAGAAAGGAATCCAAAGACTTTAGAACAAATGCAGACAAATGCTGTTATTGTAGAAGAAAATTTTTTGGCTAGAAAAGCTAGATTAAGGAATGAGACGAGAATAACAATAAAAGAAGAGGTATCTAGTTCTGATTTAAAAATAGATCAATTAGCCAAAACTTTAGAGAGAATGATGGATAGATTAGATAATATATAAAGGAGGCCACAATGGGATAAATGACAGCAAATTAGAAATCCCAACTTCAGGAAAAGAACCAACACAGGAAAATCTAGAGAATCAGCTCCTGACCAAACAATAAGACCACCTTTCCAAGAGAACTATGCTTAAAGTTCTCATCAGAATGATGATGATGAAGACACCATAAATCTAATGGGAATTAATGATGATAACACTATCTTTCTTACACAAGAAGATCAGGATTTATATGATTTACAACAAATGCAATTAGATTCTAGTGAATCATTTGATTACAAATAAGGTTATGATTTTGCTATCAATGAAGTACATAAGCAATATAACATTAGAAGCAAGAAAAACATAGAGCCTTCTGCTAAGAAATCTACACAAAGACAAACTAAGAAAATAGTAGAAGCTATGACTACTAAAGTTTTGCAAATTCTCCCTAGGGAAAACAAGCAAAACTCTAATTCATCCCAGAAAATTTCAAGCCCTAAAATTTCACCTAGTCCCAAGATTGTTGACAGAACAGATGAAGTTGTCCAAACATCAAAATATTCAAAAAAATCTGCTTAAAGACAATTAATTCTGCTAAAACAACAATTTTAGACTAAAACACCCACTGTTGATCCAGAATCAGCTGATCCAAAATATGCCACTACTAAAACAACTTCTGATAATTCAAAATCTGCAAAAACATCTACTGCTTCTCAAACTATTCCTGAAAAGAAAACCAAAATGTTAAGACAGTAGAAACATAAACTGAAAATGAGAAAACAATTGTAGGAAAAGAAGAGAAACCTACTCAAACTACAGTTACTAAAGAAGAGATAGTTCAGCTATGTAAATCACAAGCTCCATTTAATATCCAAGCTGAAATTTCAAAATAAAAAATACCAATTCCTTTGACAGAATTGGTAAAACATGATTTGTACAAAAAAACTATCACTGAAACCTTAAACATGAATGATGGAGAAGAATCAGTAAATCTAAGTGATGATCAACCAGAGTTAATTTTTAGTCTTGATGTTAATGGAAAACACCAAGATGGAGTAGTTCCACCGTTTTACATTAGCTTAACTATTCATGATCAAATATTACACAATGCAATGCTATATTCAAGAGCTTCACACAATTTAATGCCAAAAGCAATGATGGAAACCTTGAATTTAGATATCACTAGGCCTTACAAAGATCTCTTTTCATTTGATTCCAACAAAGTCAAATGTTTAGGTTTGATTAAAGAGTTGTGTGTCACATTAGTTCAATATCCTGGTAAAAGCATACTCATGGACATTGTAGTAGGTGAAATCCCTCCCAAGTATGGAATGCTCTTATCTCGCTCATGGGAGCTAAATTACAGGGATCTCTACAACTTGATATGTCATATGCAACAATATCTGTTTTTGGTCAACTAAAGAAACTTTAAAGGGAAACATTGATGAAATATTTTGTGAGTAGTGTAGAAATACCAAGAAATTACCCAATTTACACTACACCTACTGACATGGATTCATTCATCTTATGCAACTGTGAAATTGATATTGAAATCAAAACTGAACTAAAAGATAAAAACAAAATACCAGACAATGAAAATATCTTCCATGAATCATTATGGCATCTATATTTTGATGGTTCAGTAAATAAATTAGGAGCAGGAGTAGGAGTTTGGATAACTAATATGGAAAACAATCATGCAGAAGGCCATGCTTTCAGACTGAATTTTAAATGTACCAATAACATGGATGAATATGAAGCTAGGATTGCATATTGTTAGGAATTTAGGAGGTAAAAGAATATCAATTATGGGAGACTGAGAGTTAATTGTAAAACAGATAAATGGAGAATATTCTGTTTGTAATCCAAGATTAAGCTGATATAGAGAAACTGTTTTAGATTTGATGAAAGAATTGTTAGAATGTGATTTTTCTGCAATACCAAGAAAACAAAACATACAAGTTCACTGCTTAGCAGCCTTTGCTAGTACCTGTAATCTTCCATTTCAACCAAATTATAGATATATAGCAGAATTAAAACACAAACCAATAATTCCTGATAATCTTAAATATTGGCAAATTTTCTCACAAGATGAAAAGATTTATCATTTTATGAATGAAGGTGAATTTCAGAATTGTAATATAGATACAAACTGTACAGTAGATCAGAATTTAGATAGCGAAGATTATGTAAATAACATAGATGTAAATAATTTAATTTTTGCTAAACCTACTAAATTTAGTCAAACAGATATAAATAATTTAGAAAAAGTAGAGATTGAAGAATTAGTAGATGATGAATATGATATTTTGAACTTAAAAGATAACTTTTTACCAAAAGGCTTAACTCCTTTAGAATATCTATTTGACTCTAATGATGTTGCAATTAAACCTAAAATGGAGCCACTTAGATATGATATTGAGGAATTTAATATTGTTACAGAGTTAAAACCTAAGATGGTTAAAATTTCCAAAGCTTTACCTCAACAAGAAAAAGAAAAATACATAGCTCTTTTTAAGGAATTTCAAAATGTTTTTTCTTGGAGTTATGAGGACCTAAAATCATATGACACTAGCATAATATAGCATAAAATACCTATAAAAGAGGACCAAAAACCTTTTAAACAAACATTAAGAAGGATCAATCATGTTTTGATGCCTTTAATTGAGAAAGAGGTAAAAAGAATGTATGATTCCCAAATAATTGCACCAATTAGTTATTATGATTGGGTTTCTAATCTAGTTCCCACTAGGAAAAAGACGAGAGAAATTAGATTATGTGTTGATTTTAGAAATTTAAATAAGGTGTCCTTAAAAGATAATTACCCTTTACCAAAGATGGATCACATTCTACAAAGGGTAGTTGGTTCTTCAGGGATTTCATTATTAGATGGATTTTCTGGATATAACCAGATTCTAGTCCAACCAGAAGACCAAGCCAAAACTACTTTTACTACTCCATGGGGCACTTTTATGTATGTAAAAATGCCTTTTGGGTTAATGAATGTAGGAGAAAATTTTCAAAGAGCTATGGATATAGCCTTTGCAAAGGAAATTCATGAATTTCTAGTGATTTATTTAGATGACATTACTATATTTTCAAAGACTGGTTATGAACATTTAGATCATCTCAGGCAAGTCATTAATTAATGTAGGAAATTTTGCATCTCTCTAAACCTTAAGAAAACTTTATTTGGATTGGAAGAAGGTAAACTACTAGGGCATATTATATCTAAAGAGGGAATTAGAATAGACCTAGCTAGAATAGAGGTAATTCTTAACATTAGTCCTCCTAGGAACATTAAAGAGTTACAATATTTCCTAGGTAAAATTAACTTCCTTAGAAGATTCATCTCAAATATAGCTAAAATAATTAGAGAACTTAACAATATGCTTAAAAAATACTCAGTACTTAAATGGACTATTGAAGCCAAGAAATCTTTTGAATCAATTAAACAAGCTTTAACCAAAACACCAGTCCTTATAAGCCCTGACTTTAAAAACGATTTTATTATTTTCTCCTTTGCTTCAGAACACACTATTGCTGCAATTTTATTGCAGAAAAATGACCAAGGCTATGAGCAGCCTATTGGTTTGTTTAGAAAATCACTCAGAGATACTACTTTAAAGTACAATATAATGGAGAAACATGCCCTAGCTTTAGTAAAGGCCATCAAAGACTTTAGAGTGTACATTATTTATTCACAGATCATTGCCTATGTTCCAAATGCAGATGTAAAGGACATTATAACACAGAATGGTCCTAATGGTAAAAGAGGAAAGTGGATTGCCACAATTTTGGAATATGACATAGAAATCAAATCCACCAAACTAATAAAAGGTCAAGGTTTAGCCAAACTCATGGTTGAATCAAATTGTCATGCTTTAGACATTAATTTTATTGCCCAAGTAGATGATTAGGAAGAGATGGCGACTCCACAGATTAGTGAAGCCTTTTCAGACTCACCATTGTATGTAGATATTATATTTGTATTACTAAATTTACAAGATCCTCCTGTATTATCAAGAACAAAAGCTAGATTCTTAAAATTGAAGACAACAAGATTTTTTATCATAGACAATGCACTATTTTGGAAATATCATGGTGGAATTTTATTGAATTGTTTTCTTAAAGAAGAAGCTGACAAAGTTTTAGAAGAATTTCATGCAAGTGACTGTGGAGGACATCTCTACTGGAAGACTACTGCAAAAAAAATCTTGAGAGCTGGTTTTTACTGGCCTACTTTGTTTGCAGATGTAAAAAAGTATGTGACCTCCTGTCACAAGTGTCAAATATTTGAAGGAAAGAAAAAGTTGTTACCCCTTCCCTTAAAACCCATCTCAACATAAATTCCTTTTCAACAATGGGATCTTGACTTCATTGGTGAAATTCACCCTCCATCCTCAGCTCAACATAAGTGGATTTTGATAGCCACTGACTATTTTACTGAGTGGATAGAAGCCATACCCTCTAGGCAAGCCACTGACACTGTCATTATCTCCTTTTTAGAAAACAACATACTCTCAAGATTTGGATGCCCCACAAAAGATTAGCACTGACAATGCAACTACATTCAAATCCAAAAAGATGATTTATTTTTTCCACAAATACCACATTACCCTAGGCCATTCTACTACATATTACCCTCAAGGTAATGGCCTTGCTGAATCTTCCAATAAAAGCCTTGTGAACATCATCAAAAAATTACTAGAAGATAACAAGAAAAATTGGAACAAGAGGTTAGTTAATGCCTTATGGGCAGATAGACTTACCACCAAAAAATCTATTGGTACATCCCCTTACCAGCTTGTTTATGGAATGGATGTTGTTTTTCCATCTTCCTTAGGAGTACCAGTAATGAAAATAATCCAAGAATTATAAGTTGAGACCAATGAAATTCAAAGAAGGATTAACCAAACCATTCACTTGCAGCAAAAAAGAGAAGATTTTAATCTTAAGTATCAAGTTATCCAAGATAAGATTAAGAATTTTTTTGACAAAAAGAGTAAAGAAGATGATTTCTACATTGGTGACAAAGTTCTAAAATTGGATTCAAGGAGAGAAGAGAAAGGTAAACATGGGAAATTTGATTTCCTATGGAAAGGAACTTATGTTATTTATGGTTACAGAGGTAAAAATGCTTTCTTTTTGAAAGAGATGGATGGATCAGATCTGTTAGGTGGACCTGTCAATGGTAGAATGCTGAAGCATTACTACTCTTCAGAAATAACCATTAGTTAACTTTGTTTACCTTATCCATTATACATAACATTGTAGATTTTAGTTTGGATTGGATGTTTTCCTAACAAAGTCGAAGCCCGAAGAGAAGGCCCTAAGCTTTGAAAGGTACAATATCATAAGTATGAATAATTGCAGAGATCAGACAACATTTACAATGTCACCACAGTCAAAATTCAAAGGCTACTAGTCTCAAAGTTCTTGACATTTCACTAAGAAATTCCATCCCCATGTGGAGCCACTATTAGGGTCCTATAATAATAGGATTCATAATTTTTGAATTGACTATAATTAGACTTGTAAATATGTACATACCTTGCTTTCTACAAGTTTTTTTCCCATATTTGAAAATAACAAAAAAATGAAAAGAGGGTAAAAGTCCTAAAAGAAAGATCAAATGACTTGAAAATAAAAGATAAAAAAGAATAAAAAATGGACCCAAAAAAAAATGAGATAAGAATAAGATATGAAAGTGATGCAAGTCAAAATGCCACTACTTTTTATTTTTACTGCAAAAATAATGATTATGTGCAACTTTTTCAAAATGACATGATCCATGATGAGTTAAATAATTTAATCTTAACTTTTTCATGCTTTGAATTTCATGTTTATAGATAGAGAATAAAGATCTGTCAAAAAGTTTAAACTTGACAAATCAGTAGATAGTTAGAGAATAAATGAGGAGCTCAACAGTTTAATCTAAGTCCTCAGATGAAATAAGGTTAGAATTAGATAGTTTATGTTTTAAAAGAAAAAATGGATTTAGGGTTGCAAGCTCAAATGCACCCATGAAAATAATGAAAAAATGGTAGAATAAATGATGGGTAGGTAGAAAAAAGTTTTATAAGGCATGAATAAACATCATCAGGCAAATTATTAATTTCCCCTCCCTCAAAGTATTCCAGTATTAAAAACCTTCAGTTATAAAGGCTCAGAGCATTTGTCTGACTTTTGTTGGGACTAGACCGAAGGCTTGATAGCTGATTGGTACTAAGTATTGGATTCCCTTCATAAAAACCCATTTCCTCAACATTATCATCCTTTTCCTAAGATTACATCCCTTTTCCTAAGTAAAAACACGTTTTTGCTTAAGGGAAAGTAAAAACCCCCCTAAACATATTTCATTTCATACAAAAACATTCAAAAAACACAAAAATACTATTTATCCTAAGTATTAAGTGTAAAATTTTAAAATGGGGCCATCATTGCACCCAAATGCTTATTTTACACTTTGCTGAGTTCATTTATATGTATTTCCGCTCATCTTCATTTTCATATTAACATTTAACTTAATATATTAATTCCTTATAATATCCCCCCCGTAGTTATATTAATTCATTTATTTTAACACCCCAAAACCCACTTTATTAATGTTTAACCTATGATTTTAAAACCCACGTGACATACACTCCACTCTTCCCCATAGGTTAAAATGTATATATTTTATTTATTCCCCGCCCAAAAGATATATTACACCTGAAAATAGGTCATTTGCTGTGTAAATTCACATATCCACCTATCATATTAATACATTATACTTTACGGTTAAACTATGTTTAAACGTATTAATACAATCCTGCCACATAAAAGGTTCTTGGGCCCCACGCCCCATACACCAAGCAACTCCACCAAAAGATCTCGACTGTTTTCATCTCCTCCATCAGATACGACGAACCAGAACCCATATGACATTTTCAAAAGCGCGATCGCTAATCCATTTTGGATTTGCAAAATGAGCGGTATTACCCTCCCCTCTCTCCTCCATGCATCTATTTCTAACTAAATCACATTTGTTCAAGTAAAACTGCTTACCACCCTCCAACAGTGTGATAACCGCTTCCCGGTATTAGACCCCCCGGTGCCAAACCATCTCCCATCTGACTTGACCCACATTGAATGCATACACTATTTAGCCTGAATTTTCTATAAAACAACAGATGTATGCATTCAAACCCTTTTTCTGTGTTTTCTACTCGTTTAACCCTTTCCGATTGAATAAAATACGTTGCTTCTCTGTTTACATGCTCAAAGAACCAGAAATCCATTAAAATTGATGTTGTGACTACCTAAAGCCTCTAGTTTTCATCCAAAAAGACTTCAACAGCTTCCGAAAGCTCCCCGACGACCCAAAAACCCTATTCTAAGTCCAAATACCTACAATAACAGGTATTCTTCAAAGAAAATATCTTCCCCTAATTTGAAAGAGTATATCTGAGAATTTAAGCCTCATGAAGCTTGTTTTCCTACAGAAATACCCTTATTTGCCTTAAAAAATTATAGTTGTTGTAGAAACCACGATAAAATCACAGTTTCGAATACTATAACTGGTTTTAAAACAAAATTGAAGATATTTAAGCCTTTTTCAGACCTTAAAGAACCTTTGATTGATTCAAAAATCCTTTGTAAATACCCAGAACCCTTTTATGCATGAATTAAACTATTCTTAGTCCTATTTTATTCGAGAAAAGGTAGAAAAACCCTTGTTATACCTTTCTGAGACTGTAAGAAGGTTTAAAGATTGATTTTGGAATATAATTGAAGGTTTGAAACATAAAAATCCAGATTTTACCTATTGTTGTTTCAAAGATTCCTCTGTCATACCAGAAATACCTTCTGCAAACAATCTAAGCAGAAGTGTATAAAAAGCCTAAAAACAGAGTTTTTAACATTCAAAAGGATAAAATTGTCAAAATTAAACCCATAAATGGCTTCTAAAAGCACCATTGTCATAAATCCACTACAACCTCCTGTTGTAGATGTTCATCATACACCTTTAGCTGATGTTGATTATAAGATAACTGATCCAGTAATTGAATTCAATCTTCTTGAACTCCACAGCTGGAGTCTAGAAAAATATTTAGATCAGGGAGATGAAGTTCAAATTTGGGAATCCAATTTACCCAAATATGTAGTCCCACGTACCCATCAGTGTCCATGAGTCATTAGATTGTGTCAAGCCCATTATTCCCCTGACCAAAGAGCTATTCTTAATACTGAAAAAGAGGTATTGTTCACTATTATTGCAGAATCTAGAAACCTAATGCTTCAGTTGTAACCAGATCCCAATGCAGTCCCATTATCCATAGAAGCTCTTACAAAGATTTATATCGAGTTAGAATTTCCTAAGAGATTTCAGATCTTCCAAAAATTCATGCCTTCATATGTTTAAATCCCAAAAATTAACCCTCCATACTCATCCTCCAAATTTCCTGAAAGATCAAGACATGTTATTTCAATGTTGTCCTTTATCCTTAGTTATTTTACTGATGAGCACACTAATGAGTCTATACTTGGTTTTCTATCCACTTTTATGCCTGTTCAACCTCCTTCTGTCATTTATAATTATGCTGAGTATATAGCTGATAGTATCCATGATCATCTTGTAAAGCTTCCCACTGAAGGTGTTTTCAGATACACATCCTTCTTTCATATGTTCCTTTACTTCCAAACAGATAAATTTCCAATAACCCTTCAAAAATTGGATGTAGAAGGTAATCTACTCTCAGTCATTTTCTGGACTTCTCTAATCATAAAAGAATCAACATAATTCACTTATGTGGATTTCATAGATTGTTTTGTTCTTACATTGATAAACATGCTTACAAACAGTGTACAACCAAGGATAAGTAATGAGATAAAGAAAGTGTTACAACTGTAAAAGTTGGATATTGGTACCTATACCAAAATCATAACTGGATATTGGTACCTATACCAAAAGCAGAACTAGATATTAGTACCTATACCAAAATCACACAGAGATTAGAGTCTACGGGTCAAACCTCTTGCCCTATAAATTGCCAAAATACTTTCCAATGAGAGTGTTTGCCTTAGAGTACATAAGAGAAATTATAAACTCAAACTCTATAATCTTCTTAGCTGCTAAAAAGAAGACTCAATTCAAATTGAAGAACCATGTGGGCCCTTTTATATGCAATCATAGGGAAGCAGGTGTAGAGGCAGCAAAACAGTTGTTGGAATATAATTTTGATGAAAGTTTCTCGTGGAATTATGATCCTCATGGAATACTCAGTAAGATGAGGTTAAAATGAAAATTAACCCCTTATATTCACGATAAAAGGCTTGAGATTGAACAGTTTTCCAATCTAACAGAATGGCTGGAAAATACTTTGATAGAAACAATCAAACAGAGTGATACTAGTCACACTTTGAAGACTGTAAATCAGGAGGACAAAACTACAAAGAGAATTAGAGAAGAAGGTACATATACAGTTGAAACAACAACATAAACCAAATTCAAGATCAGATACAAGAAGAAGCCTAAGATTAATCCAATGGACAAGGAAAAGGAAACAGTTGAGATCCTAGATGAAAAAAAACCCAGAGAAAAACACAGATGCTACTACAGTTATTGAGAATGAATAGGAGCCCGATAATTCAAACAATCAGATGATTGAAAAACAACAAAGCATGGAGGCATATTCATCACAACAAGAAAAGAATATAGACAGTGATATCAAAGACAAATACAAATAAATCAAGGCCAAGAATGAAAAGTTAAAAGATGAGATTTATTTACAATATCTAAAGAAGACTCTAAGAAATCAAAACAGGCTTCTCTTAGCCTTTGATTACAACAATAAAAAGTTGCTAATGAAATTTCTACAGCCAATAGTGCCTAAACCTACAACAACAGCGGATTATAAGAAAGTTGACTTTGAAGTATCAGTATAAAGCATTCATCCCTTAGATCAAATTGAGTTTCATAAGAAAAGCTCAGAAATGCTTTATTCTACTATGACTACAAAGGAAATGAGTGCCTAGAAACTTTAGAACACTATAACAAATTTGGAGTTCAGATTAGGATTGAAAAAGCTTCTTCTTATGCTAAAGACACTAGAATTAAGTATTTAGAAGAACTGGTGATTGAAGTAGGGTATGCCCCTTCAAATGTAAAGGATGCAAAAGAATTGGTGAAAAAGAAAAATGTTGACATTGCAGCACTTAGAAAGAAATTGATGTTGAGATTTCAACAAGATGATGAGATTAGTGAAAAGAGTCGCCTTCACTAAGTGGGCTCGTAGGCTATTTTTGGCGCAAAGTCTATTTTTAGACTATGTCTATTTTTAGACTATGTCTATTTTTAGACATGTCGATCATATTCTATGAGTTACAGGATGCTATTTGTGGATGGTTCCTGCTATTTGTGGATGGTTGGTCAAGTTGGAAAAATAGATGGACTTCTATTTTTAGACATATTGGGCAGAATCTATTTTTATATTGCCAGTCTAAAAACAGATATGTTGAATATTATTAGCTCTGAATAATATTTGGACTCTAAACATTATCTTATTCTCTTGGAGCACTTCAGTTAAGTGCACAGATGTGGCACAGGAGCTGACATGAGGAATTACGCTATTCCTGAGGGTTAAGTGGAGCTATTGCATGGAGACTTAAGTTAGAACTCATGTGACAGTGTTTGGTGGAGTTGTAGAAGTAGTTGGTGGAGTTGTGTTCAGTTTAACTCAGTTAGACATAATTGAGCTAGTTGTATCTAGTCTAACTGATTGATACACTAGTGTGAGTGGTGTGAATTAATTATTAATTAATTCACTAAATATTAAATCATTAATCAACTGAAGAATACATCAGTTAACTACAGTGCATGGACAGTTTCAGTGGAGACCAGTGGAGAGATAGGTGAAAGGGCAAGATAGACTATCAGTTGTGACTATAGTGATGCATTGATTGCATCCAACACTCGGTGGAGATGCCAATGAGGATGGCATGAGAAAAGGCTGGACCGGAAAGTCGTGAAGTTCATTAGAGCCATTCTTCAACATGGATTCTGTGATGAAGAAGCGAGGCTAGCGGTGGCATAGATCGGTGCATGGATTTTGCCAGATGAGACTGAATTAGTGTGTAACGATTGTATTATAACGAGCTTGTGAGAAGCTTTGTATGAGGATTGTTACATGATATCTATGAAATATATTATATATAGATAGTTGGGGTTTTTAGCTTCAGGCTTTCTCTTTAAAACACTGTGTTAATGTGTGTGAATTTTTATGGTTTCAATGTGTGCATGCAATTGATTTAATTTCCGCATATTATGATTAATGGTAGAAGAAATTCTGTATTGTGCATGAAGTTTAAATAGTGTGTGATCAGGAGAATCTTGGATATATAACGCATTAGTTATATAATTTCTACATGGTATCGGAGGTATATTGATCATTGTGGCAATTGCAAATTATTGAAGCGGTTGAGTTTTGTGCTGGTGGAATTCGAATTTGCAGCAGTGTTTTCTTGGTGTCGAAGTTGAGATGTCTTCCAACGGATTGCGATTGGAGTATGCCCTTGAGGGAAGCTCGAATTATATTTCATGGAAGGATAGGATGGAGGCAATTTTGGAGGATAATGGGTTGAAGGAGTTCATAGATGCAGAAATTCCAAAACCTTCTTCTAGCGATGCTGCCACACTTGACGCATGGAAAAATAAGACAACTAAATGTCGAAGGATTCTGTTGGAAGGTGTGAAGGATCACATAGTGTCCAGCCTTCATGGTAAAGATTCTCCATTCTTGATGTGGAAAGCTTTGACAGACTTGTTCCAAAGCAAGAGCGACCAGAGGAAGTTGGCGCTCAAAGACAAACTCAGGAAAATAAAAATGGAGAAGGGCAAGAGTATACCCAAGTACCTCACGAAGTTTGTCCAGTGCAGGGATGAGCTGGGAAGTGTGGGAGTTACTATAGATGAAGAGGAATTGGTGAGCTTGGCTCTCCTTGGGCTTACGAAGAGTTGGAATTCCTATGAGGACTCTGTCAATGGTCGAGAGAAAATTCCAGGATGGGAGCGAATTTGGTCGGATCTTGTGCAGGAGGAGATAAGGTGGAGTACCAAGGATGGATCTTCATCAAAGAATGAAGATGAAGAAAATTTCGCTTTGGATGCCAAAGCAAGGAAAGGGAAGGGAAAGAAAAATCCTTCTCAATCCGGTGTGAAAGGAAAGAAGCAGGACATGTCCAAGGTGAAGTGCTTTCACTGTCACCAACACAGACATTACGCCACTAATTGTCCACAGAAGAAGAAAAATAAGCTGGCTGCTGGATCTGCAGCTGGAGAGGCCTTAGCCTCACATTTTGAGCTGGATTTTCCCCTGATCGCATGCTTGGTCACAAGTGTGATGGGATCAGTGTGGTTTCTTGACAGTGGTGCGTCTTTCCATATGACCAGAGACAAATATTTGTTCAGTGATCTGGATGAGAAGGATCTTGGAGTGCACATAAATATGGGTGATGATGGTAGATACAGTGCGACTGGTATCGGGACCATTTCCTTTGAGAGGGAGTCTAGAATACCTTTCATCTTGAATTATGTCATGCATGTTCCAGGATTGAAGAAGAATCTGATCTCTGTGGTGAGGTTGGAAGACAAGGGATATGATGTTGTCTTTAGCGAGGGAAAGGCTTTCTTGCGTAGTAAGGCAACTGGTGAAACCCAGAGGATAGGGGTTTGAGTTAAGAGCCTTTATCAATTGCAGGTAGATGGATGCGCAACAATGGCAGGAAAAGCAGAAGGAGTGGTGAGCTGGGATGAGGGCGAACTGTGGCATAGGAGATTGGGCCACCTTCACCATGGAGCTTTGAAAATTTTGCAACAGATTTCTACTGGGCTTCCCAAAGGTACACTTGTGTAGTCAGATCAGTGCAAGGGATGTACTTTGGAAAAATTTGTGAAAGCCACCTTTTATGAGAAGGATAGTCGCGCCACGATGATCCTTGAGAGAATTCACACAGACGTGTGTGGACCTTTCTCAGTAGCTTCGATAGCAAAGCACAGGTATTATGTGATCTTTGTTGATGATTTTTCTCGTAAGTGATGGATATTCTTCATGCAGAAGAAGAGCGAGACATACTCAAAGTTCTATGAGTTCAAGGCACTGGTTGAGAAAGAATTGGGGAAGCAGGCGAAGGCTCTTAGGAGCGATAATGGTGGTGTATTGATCTCTGGCGAATTCAAAGAATTTTGCAGTGCAGAAGGAATTTGAAGAGAGCTCATAGCGCCTCATAACCCACAGCAGAATGGGGTCGCGGAGTGAAATAAAAGAACGATCATGGGTGCTGCACGGGCGATGTTGCATGATCAGGGCCTTCCCATACACTTGTGGGCAGAAGCATGCAACACTGCGGTTTATGTGCAAAACCGTTGTCCTCATAGAGTACACTGCATGAGTACACCCGAAGATGCGTTTTTTGGTAAGAAGCCTGATTTTTCTCATTTGAAGATTTTTGGCTCACCTGTTTACATTCATGTAATGAAGGATGCCAAGAAGAATCTGAAGCCGATCGTATAGGTTGGGATATTTGTGGGGTACACAGAAACACCCCACAACTATCGTGTGTATTTTCCAGATAGTCGGAAGACTGTTATGTGACGGGATATCAAATTTCATGAGGAGAAAGCCATGAAGTGTTGCTTGAGAGGGAGCTACACTTGCATGCAGATGAGGAGCTATTAGTTCCTAAGGATGAGCCTTAGGATATGGATCAGCCACAAGAGGAGGTTCATGGAGTGGAAGAAACCACTCATGCAGCGCCAACCATCAGAGGGCGGAAGCGCACTACAGAAGTTGAGCGACTAAATCATGATGCAACGCAAAATTTAGGAGCATCTACATCACAATGCAGACAAAGACAGTCACCTGACCGATTTACTAGATACATGGCTCTTATGAGCAAGTGTATCGTGACAGAGCCATCCTCTTTCGAGGAAGCTGTGGAGGACCCTGCATGGGTAGATTCCATGGTGGAAGAGTATGATTCGATTGTCAGAAATAGTGCATGGGAGATTGTCCCAAGGCTGGAAGGGAAATCGGTGGTAGGTTCGAGATGTATCTACAAAGTGAGTGAAGCAGTTGACGGGAGCGTCGAGAAGTATAAGGCAAGATTTTTTTCTCGGGGCTTCTCACAGATTGAGGGGATCGACTATGAAGAAACCTTTGCACCTGTCGCAAGGTATTATTCCATACAGAGCATCCTAGCTCTCTCAGCGCAGATGGGTTGGCACATTCATCAGATGGATGTGAAGACTACATTCCTTAATGGAGTCATTGAGGATGAGGTTCACATAGAGCAGCCTGAAGGATTTGAAATCTTCAGCTGCGAGTCGCATGTGTGCATGATCAAAAGAGCACTGTATGGGTTGAGACAAGCACCTCATGCTTGGTACACACGGATAGACAGTTATTTCACTGGACTTGGATTCTCCAAGAGTGAGGCGGATCCGAACCTATACCAGATTTCGGTGGAGGGTAAGTTGCTGATCATTGTAATTTATGTAGATGATTTGATTTTGATGGGTGATGAACTATTGATACACTCATGCAAGGCTGATCTTGCAAATGAGTTTGAGATGAAGGACTTGGGCCTCTTTCATTATTTCCTGGGATTGGAAATTTGACAGCGCAGTGATGGACTGTTTGTGTCTCAAGGCAAGTATGCCCGAGAGATACTGGAAAAGTTCAACATGCAAGGCTGCAAGCCTATCAACACTCCTCTTCCTGGTGGTTGGAGGAAAGAGGATTCTACATCGGCAGAGGTAGTGGATGCCACTGTTTATCGATAGTTGGTTGGTTCGCTCATGTATCTAGTCAATACACGATCGAACATATGCTACGCTATTAACTAGCTTTGACAAGCTATGGTTAAGCCTACCATGCTCTTTTGGAGGGCAGGCAAGCATGTATTGAGATATCTCGGAGGCACATCGGGATATGGATTGTGGTACAGACAGTCGGATGAGGTGAAGTTGCATGGCTTCATGGATGCAGATTGGGCACGGAGCCCAACGGATAGAAAGAGCACATATGGAGGGATATTCAGTATCGAGTCTACAAAAGTTTCTTGGTATAGCAGGAAACAGAGATCTGTGGCACTCAGTTCAGCAGAGGCCGAGTACATGGCAACAATTTTGGCTGCATGCGAGGCTATATGGATGAGGAAGATCCTGGTTGGATTGTTCGGTTCACACTTAGATCCTACTGTGATATATTGTGATAATAAAAGTTGCATCAAACTCTCAGTTAATCCATTATTTCATGATAGATCTAAACACATTGACATCCAGTATCATCATATCAGAGATTGTGTGCAGCGGAAGATCATTTTACTTTCATACATTCCCACGATGGATCAGGATGCAGATATCTTGAAGAAGGCGCTCACCAGGAGAAAATTCGAATACCATAGAGACAGAATCGGGGTGGTAGATAATCCCTATCTTGTTGAGAGGGAGTGTTGAGATTGGAACAAGATGATGAACTTAGTGAAAAGAGTTGCCTTCACTAAGTGGGCCCGCAGGCTATTTTTGGTGCAAAGTCTATTTTTAGACTATGTCTATTTTTAGACATGTCGATCATATTCTATGAGTTGCAGGATGCTATTTGTGGATGGTTGGACAAGTTGGAAAAATAGATGGACTTCTATTTTTAGACATATTGGGTGGAATCTATTTTTAGATTTCCAGTCTAAAAATAGATATGTCGAAAATTATTAGCTCTTAATAATATTTTGACTCTAAACATTATCTTATTCTCTTGGAGCACTTCAGTTAAGTGCACACATGTGGCACAAGAGCTGATAGAAGGAATTACGCTATTCCTAAGGGTTAAGTGGAGCTATTTCATGGAGAATTAAGTTAGAACTCATGTGACAGAGTTTGGTGGAGTTGTAGAAGTAGTTGGTGGAGTTGTGTTCAGTTTAACTCAGTTAGACACAGTTGAGCTAGTTGTATCTAGTCTAACTGATTGATACACTAGTGAGAGTGGTGTGAATTAATTATTAATTAATTCACTAAATATTAACTCATTAATCAATTGAAGAATACATCAGTTAACTATAGTGCATGGACAGTTTCAATGGAGACCAGTGGAGAGATGGGTGAAAGGGAAAGTTGAATATCAGTTGTGACTATAGTGATGCATTGATTGCATCCAAAAATCAGTGGAGATGCCAATGAGGATTACGTGAGCAAGGCTGGACCAATTCAAGTTCATTCATAGCCATTCTTCAACAGGGATTACGCAGTAGAGGCAGGCTAGCAGGTGGCAGAGATCGGTGCATGGATTTGACAGATCAGGGCCTGATTAGTGTGTAGCGATTGTATTGTACTGAGAGCTTGTGAGAAGCTTTGTATGAGGATTATTACATGATATCTATGAAATATATTATATACATATAGTTGGGGTTTTTAGCTTCAGGATTTCTCGTTAAAACACTGTGTTAATGTGTGTGAATTTTTATGGTTTCAATGTGTGCATGCAATTGATTTAATTTCTGCATATGATGATCAATGGTAGAAGATATTTTGTATTGTGCATGAAGTTTAAATAGTGTGTGATCAGGATAATATTGGATATATAACGCATTAGTTATATAATTTCTACAATTGAAACTACCTCCAACAGAACATTCTCAGGCTAAATAAATTGTGCAGGACGCAAATAAGAAATATGAGATGATGAGTCTCATACTCCAAATGACAACACAGATTAAGGAAATGGAGATAGAAGTGGACAAGCTTGTCCAAGAGAAAGAAGTTGCAAAAACTCAAAGTGTTTCTCCTACAGTCATTCCCATGGTAAAAACAACAGTTCCTTCAACACTAGCAGAGGAGTTGGCACCAAAAATCCCATTGGCCACAGCTATGCCAATGACTTATTCCACTACTTCTGCTACTGAATCATCTACTTCAGCAGTGCAACAAACAGATGAGTCCAACAAGCTCATTAAATCCATGGAAGATATGTCAGTTCAGAATAATGAGCTCAATAAGTTGAAAGAACAAATCAAGAACTTGGAAGATGCCAAGAAATTAGCTCAAATAAATGCTAAAATAGAGGAACAGAAAGCCAAAAGGTTAAGTGAGTAGCTTAAGAAGGTTGAAACAGAGTTAACCTTGAAACAACCAATGGCTTACATAAAAAATCAGTCGTGGTCTAAGATCATTGAGTCAATCATAGATAGTTGGCCTTCCATTCAGGTAATATATGAACAAAAGGACTTAATCAAAGTAGCCAAAGAAGAAATTTTGAAGACAAAGGAAGAGCTAGGTGCTAAGCCCGAAGAAGCCCTAGAAATAATCAAGATTCTTAACACTAAAAACAAGCAAGCGTTGGATGAGATAGGGATAACTGATAGAACTGAAACAATTCTTGACGTGACAAAAGTAATTTCAAAGAAAAACTTGATGAAACAACAAGAAGAGAAGTGTCAAAACATGGATTTGGCCATAACTAGATTCATGGTTAAGTTTGACACATTGAGGCAAAAAGGCTTGCCAAATATTGTTGTCATTATTGATAAACTAATGAAGCAAGAAGATTATAACAATAAGATCAGATATTTTGCCAAAGATCAAGTGAACAAGGCATATTGGCAAGGAGTACCTACAGGCAAAGTGTTGCACAAAAGTGTTGAAGATTTTTTTTATTTACAACATGAGATAAAACATCTCTTTGTGGTCAAACCAACCTTTGTTAGATACATAGAGGCTGATGAGAATTTCAGAAAACTTAGCAAGATCAAGTTACCTGATGAAGAATTTTGGCAAAATATTACTGACTTACCGTGAAAAACAGTTTACAGTGAAAGAGGATGAAAAACAGACTTGCTGTTATTACATAGTAAAAACAGATTTTTATAGTAGTAAAGCAGTCAAAACAACAAGGTAAAAGAGTATCAGTGGTTAAAGTGTATCAGATAAAGAGTATTAAATGAGAGATAAAACTTTAAAACAGATTGAAGATCTTTTTGCCAATGTTAAAGACAACACAACAGCCAGCTGCACCCAAATCCAAACAACATTACTATTCAATTTGAATAAGAAGGACAACTTGCAAGTTTGTTATGCAGCTGTCACTATCTTTTTGTAAAAGATATTTTATTTTCCTTATAAAATTCCTATGGTTTTTCTAGGATATTTTGTATTAAGTTTTGTATAAATAATTCATCCTTTGAAGTATTAGTGTGGAATAAATTGCTGAAGATTCTATAGTCAATTTTTCTGTACCTGAAGGGTTTTGTACCAAGTTTCAAGTCGGCAGGCTGGATGAAATCAATAAAGTATCATATTTCCGGATTCATGTGTTGGGCCACTTAAGTGAAGTAATTTCTTCTATTTGTTAAATCTTCTTATGTTTTCCATTCATACATACATGTGATCTAAATTTTAATGAGAAATCAGGAAGTGATATATCAAAATTTGTTAAATTCACTCTGTTATTTACTGGTTTTCATTTTGATGTTTTATTTTGATTTCGAGAGTAGGGAACCCTTAATTGCTCCCTGTTTTGAATGACCTCTCTCTTCTTCATTCCTTATTCGGATAAAAGAATCCTTGATTGCTCTTTATCCCGATTAAACCACTTCACCAATCAGCCTCAAAGATATTGATTGACTCTGCCATCTTGCCCTAAAAATATATGACTTTAGACCTTGATCCTGACCTATCTGCTTGACATATTGACTTCATTTTCCCAATGGAAAAATGGATCTACCACTATCCATCTCATTAAGTGATTTTTCCCACCAAACCAAACCAAATATCAAAACCAAATTTCACCATATAAATAGCCTAAAATAAAACATAAAAACAAATTTAAATCTCATAGAGAGAGCCCTCTCTGAGCCTTAGGAATGCTAGATCCTAAAGCTTGAAAGTAGGTCTGTGGTACCTCTAATATTCTTTAAACTATAAATCAAAATATCACAACTTTAAGAATTATTAGAGTGCTAATATATTCATTGAAAATTTTAGTAAAATAGCCCTACCTATGTTCAAATTACTTGCAAAAGAAATTGAGTTACAATGGAAAACAAAATGTCAAAATGCATTTGAAATATTGAAAGAGAAATTGTCAATAGCACCCATTCTTCAAGGAACAAATTGGTCATTTCCATTTCACATATATACTGATGCATTTGATACAAATATAGGAGCATCACTTGGACAAAAATAAAATCAGTTTAATTATGTCATATACTTCAAAAGAAAAGATTTAACCTCGACATAATTGAACTACATAGAAACAGAAAAGGAAATGTTAGTTGTTGTGCATGCAGTTAATAAATTTAGGAATTATATAACAGGCTATCAAGTGTTCATTCTTACAGAGCATTCAACCATTAAATACTTAATGAACAAAGCAATTACAAATGGCAGAATTACAAGATGGTTGTTATTGATGCAAGAATTTAATATCATTGTTTTAGATCGAACAGGTAAAGATAATCAAGTAGCAGATATTCTGTCATGACTTCATTCACGTGGTGATCCAATTCCCATTTCAGACAATTTTCTAGATGAAAATTTATTTTCTATAATAGCTAAAACCCCATGGTTTGCAGATGTCGCCAATTATTTATCACCTGGAATATTACCATCCCATTTCACTAATAAGAAAAAGAGAAAAATAATCAGAGAAAGTGCTAGATATAGTTGGGTCAATGGTGACCTTTTTTATACTAGTTCTGATATATTAATAAGAAAATGTGTTAGAGAAGATGAAATTCTTGATATTTTAAAATCATGTCATGACGAGCCATGTGCTGGCCATTTTGCAGACAAGTGAACATCAGACAAGATGCTCAAACTTGGCTACTACTGGCCAGCAATCTTCAAGGACTCAAAGGCCTATGTTAAAAGATGTGACAGCTGCCAAAGAAATGGAAGACTTGTAATATCAGATGAAATGCCATTGAAACTACAAGTACTTATAGAGCCATTTGAACAATGGGCTCTTGAATTTGTGGGACCAATTAACCTGCCTTCAAATGGAAATAAGTAAATTCTAGTGTGTATATATTATGTTACAAAGTGGGTAGAATAAAAAACAGTGGTAAGAGCAACAAAATAAACTGTGGTTTTATTCCTCTTTGAGGAAATATTTGTCAGATTTGGAGTTCTGAGACAGATTATTATAGACCGGGGAGAACAGTTCACCTCCAAACTTGTTCGGGATATTACGGAAAAGTATAAAATCAAACACAGAAAGTATACTCCGTACCATCCCTAAGAAAATGGAAAAGTAGAATCCAGTAATAATATCCTGGAAAATATCATGACAAAAACGGAGCAAATAAAAAAAAGGATTGGTCATAAAAGTTAAGAGATGCAATATGGGCATACAGAATTACATGGAAGAATACAAATGGATTCAACCCATATCAATTGGTATATGGTAAGGAAGTTCTATTACCCATTAAATTTCAAATTCATACATATAAACTTGCAGCAGAATTGGGATTGGACCTCTCAGAAGCACATCAACACAAATTCATGCAATTAAATGAACTAGAAGAAATTAGACAACAAATAGTTGAACATACATCACTAGTGCAACAACAGAGAACCAAATGACATGATAGATTTATTAAAAATAATTTTTTTCATAAAGGAGACTGGGCATTGCTTTTTAACTCCAATTTCAAAGATTTCAAATCAAAGTTTACAACTCATTGGCTTGGGCCATATGCAATAGAAGAAATTTTTGACAATGGAGAGCAGTTAAAATAAAGACAATTGGTGAAGCAACAATTTCATTTCTAGTTAATGGACATAGGCTTAAAGTATCTAATAAGCCTATCAATAAAGAGGAATTTTTGAAAAGAGTTTCACCAGGAAATAATATGGAAATAATGGAACACCATAGTGATATGCCTTCTTTACTTCCAGAATAAAAAATAAAAATAAAAATAAAAAATGATAAAGGAGTTTGGTTGTGAAAATCCAACAAACTTGCACAATACAAACTCGAATTCATAATGGAAAACCAACTTGTTTGGCCAATATGAATTCCCTATTTTTTATTTATTTTTTCTTCAATTTATTTTGCAGAAATCATCCTCCATAATTCCAAGACTTGAGGACAAGTCTCAGAATAAGCAAGGGGCAAGATTCACAATAAAACTATGCAAATAGTTTAAGCAGTTGTATTGTAGAAGGAACATGAGACATCATTCAAAATATTATTGCAGAAGAAAGCTAAACATAATCAAATATCATATGATTGCAGAAGGGACCTGAACAACATCGATATTCATTAGAAGGGACCTGAATCTATATCAGATGCAAAAAGAACATGAAACAACATAATATACATAAAGAGGATCAAATAAGTAGATATGAGCGTTTACATTCCATCAGAATTCATCTTTGACGTCAAAATGAACTCTCATCATTAAAATATTCAAACTAGCAAAGGTCATCATCAACGGGCATTGACATTTGAGCTATTATGTGAAAGGAGAAGTACTATAAGTGTAAAAAAAAATGTTCTTAAAATCTTTGATTTTGAAAATTTTTCGAGAATTGTTAAAACTAATTTAACTTGGATATTCATCCTATTAAATGTATAATCCTACATCCTACATTTATCCTACCTATATCCTACATCATATTACATTTATCCTACTACATCCTGCATCCCACATTAAAAACACTACATTCATTATCCTACCCTCATCATAATCCTATTATATTCATTACCTTACCCTACATCATACATTAAAAATTTCATCTTAATCCTACATTAACCCCATATACTCCTACATTATCCTCCTACGTAAGAAATTTTGACCAAAAATTGAGGCTCAAATTTTTTCCCATAAGGAATTGCCTTGTTTTCCTACAAAATCAAAAAGAGTTAGTGTCATTATAAGATAAATTTCATTTTGAAATGACCTAAGAATATGGTCCTTTCAATAATGAATTAATGATGAACATATAAAAATGACAAACATAGGAATCAAAATGCAAATATATGAAATGAAACATGCAAAAAGGAATGAAAAGACAAATGTATGATTGCAAATACATGCTATAGGAGGCATACAAAGAAATGAACGAATCCATGATGAATAATGAACATAACAGAACGTGGGTAATACAAATATTATGGTGATAAGACAAGCATGTAAACCCGTGGAAGGAAGAATGTACATGGAGCAGAGAACACAATCAAAACTGTGACACATAGGTAGCCACAGGTACGCAAGTCAAAGTATGAGTTGGGAGCGATAAATGGTCAAAACACTTTCAAACTAACAAACCAACCTCTGTGTAATGATCTCTTTCAACATCATAGCACAAACCAAGCTTTACGTGAGGCTCTCTTCCACCATCACAACAAAAAATTAAGCTCATAAGATGAGAGCAACACTGTGCACTCACACAATGCAAGCAACACTTTCGTGGAAGGAGGAAACAAGCAAGATAAACGCAAAAACTAAAGATATTTTTGCATAAGTCAGAGAAGCCATGAACAAAGAAGAAATTGAATAAGAAATATGGAGAGACACATTGGTTTTAGCGAGGATATTGAAGGCTGAGATTCCCTCTGTGCCAAGTTAACCGTGCTTCCCAACAAAATCCAAATATTCTGCAAGTAAAGAGGTAAGAATCAATCCCAAATCTCTATCAACAGCTAAACGAATTCCAAGGGTAGTTAAGCTCGAGATGTTGGTTAAGATGTGTCATTATATCAGGGACTAAGAATTCAGTTATGGGTTTGAAAACCCTACTACCATTAAACATACCTTGCCACATGTGTCATGTATGGATCTTCGAAGATGTTGAGAGGAGTTTTAATCAAAATAATATTGTTTAACACAGGAAAATGAGTTATTACTGAGAGACATTTACAAGTTTTCTCCCAGACAATCGAAGATCATGTATTCTAGTTTGAATTCCTTCATGCATAGTTGTGAAATTGTTACATATGAAAAAATGCCGAGTCCTATTTTCATATACATAGTGAGAATTTTTTTTTAAAACAGAGAAGGGATTTTTCGTGAAAAACTTGGAAAAACAAAGATTGAAGCACAAGTTTATGGAGTAATAAAACATTGTTAAGATGTTTTTATGGTCTTTTAAACAATGATAATTTTTTCTATCAGTTTTTAAGAGTAGTGGACTCCCTTTTGTAGTAGAACAGAGGAGATTGAAGAAGTTTCAAGCAAGGGAAAAATCTAATTTTTTCAAAGAGCTTCAAAGAACAGGTAAGCCTATCTATCATGATAATTATCCATGAATGAAAATTGCATGAATAAAATGGCAGAGGTATATATATACATATATTTTTGTTTGTGATGAGGATGTTAACTATCCAGGGATACATTAATTGGTATACAGAGCACATGGCAACCAAAATTGAGGCAAAGTAATTCAAGATAGAGAACTGGGGGAAAGAAACCATAGAGAGATTGTATCAAGCATGATTGATAGGCTTTCTTCATAAATTTAATGGGTATAATGACAAGATTACACCAGAATTCATAAACCATTATGAACAGGGACAAATAATAATAGTGGGTGACCTCTCCATACCACTAAACCCATAATTTCTTTCCAAAGCTCTAGATCTTCCCTTAACAGGAGAAGAATACAACAAAGGTTTACATTTGAAAAAGAAAGGTTGGACATTATTCCTAAAAAAATAGAGAAAATGATCCTTTGACAGAGCAAAAGGAATTCCAAGGGTCTGGTTAAGTGAACTATGGCCGGAATTAGTATTGATCATTAAAAGATATTTTACATGTGACAACTGGTACAGTGTAGTCTATCTTTATCACATTAGGCTACTTCAACACATGAAGGGAGAATCTAGGATAAATCTACCCTATTTCTTCTCAAGGAGCTTGATAAAAATGATAGAGGGTGTTAAAAATAAAATTTAAGCAAGGGAAGTAAACATTTATCATCAAGGGATCATTAAAATACTTGTGGAACATCAGGTGAGAAACAAGGGATTGGTTTAGAAATAATTTTTGGTTCAGAATCATCTTGACGGGCAAACAACAGAGGAAAAATTTGAAAAAATGCATGTGATTAGGAGAATTATGAATTCTCCTATGTATCCTAGGACTAGATCCAAGAATAAACATGATAGTGTCATCATTGAGAAATAAATGGTCTGTTCATAGGAAGCCTAGGAAGAAAACACAAGAAGAGCCAAGTGAAAAAAGAAAAAGACCCAGAGGTAGAAATTTTTTAACCTCCAAGAACATCAAAACAAATTAATGAGATATTGCAAAGAATGGAGAGAGATGTCCAAGAAGAACCTTTAGAGAGGGACTCCTACTTTGAGAATTCTTGGGTAGGAGCTACCTCATCACTTTCATTTGCTAAGGAAATTGAAGCAGAAGAAAGAGAATTGCATAAAGAAGAGCTCCTTAAAAATATAGAAGAGCTAACAAGAGAGTTGGAGATCAACAAGATTTTGGAAAATATCTTGAAGAAAGAAAATAAGATGTACAAAGAAAAACATAAAATCTAATCAAAGAAAATGAGAAATTGACAAAAAATCTTAGTAAGCTTGAAACAAAAAACACCCTCATCTCAAAACAAGCTTACAGATGGATCAAAGAGAAGAAAACATGGTAATACAAATATGAGAGGCGGAAGGTAAAGGCCACCATCTACAAGGAAGGAAGGTACGAGGGTATTGATTTTCTTCTTTAGGTTGCACAAAAAGAGACTACAGGATAAGGGATAATGGGCACATCAACACTCAAAAGATCAAAGAGGAGAAAGCAAGCATGAGGCATTCTTGAAGATCAGCAAGGGGGAGATGTTGGCCCTTAATTTTGGTCAAATTTTATTATCAAAACTCCAACTAATTTCCATCACGTTCCACCTTATATCATCCATATATGCCTTATTTTGACCTTATTATGCATATTCATGTAATTAAATTAAGTTTTTCAATTTTTAGATATTTTTGTAAAAATTGGGTTTTACGAGTATTTTTGGACAAAACTAAAAATTCCCGTAATAACTTCATGGAAGTCATATGTGCAGGACACCTAGGAAAAATATGAGCATAGATTTGGAAATATTGGGAACCACGGATGGAAAAACATCTATTGGTTCGGTCAAACTGAGCTAAAACAGACCCGGTCAACGCTGGTTAAACATGACCTATTTTTCAAAAATCCCTAGGAAAAACGACAAAATTAGTATTTTTTGGTATTTTCCTGATTTTGTGAAACTAAATGGATGAGTTTGATCTATATGGATCGGATTATGATGGATAATACTGTTAGAGACATTATATCTTAGTTTTTTTATCATTTGTCTATTTAAACCAAGCTTATGAACCATTCAAGCATGGAGAATTTGTATAATTTTATATCGAGACTTTTGAATATTTTGAGATAATTTGAGGAACCAGTTCCACCTTCTATTTGTTGTTCATGTTGTGGATGACTGATTTAATTTTATGTAGCTGAGAAGTTCTTCAAGTGTGCAAGGCAAGGGTGGAGGGCTCCCAAACCAAGATAAGTACACTTTTTGGTTAAATTTGCATAATTTTCATGAACTAGTTTTACTTTAGATTTATTCAGTCATTTAGATGTGTGAATATTTATTATGTTTGCTGGATAATTCTTGGTTTAATTCTAATTTTCATATGAAGGGACAAACAAGAGTTTAAGTTAAATTCTCCTTCTATCTGATAAAGAAAAACAACTAAAATTCATCCTCTTTTCCTTGTTTTAGTTATTTCCAGAATTTCTAGTCTTAATGCAATGGTAATAATGATGGAATAGAATTGTAAAGAAGGACAACCTGGACCTCCTAAGTTAGGAACCTCTTCTCCTAATTTTTATACATCATAAACTATTGGTAATCAATTATTTGGTTTCTCTTCATGAAGGTAGTACTGTGGGGAAGGACAATCAGGAGCTCCTAAGTTAGGAGCCTCTTCCCTCACTTATTACATATTGAATCAGAAACTACTTAGATTTTATATTTTTAATATGCATTTCCATAAATATTAGAATCTAGAATATATTTGTAATATGCATTTCTTGTAACTTCTATACTTTGTCTTCTAAAATTGACTACATCTGAAATCCATATATTTTGGACATGCTTCCAAGTTTACAAACCTAGATTGATAAATAAAATATATGTGTTAGTTTACTCAGTAAATTGACCCAAAAACAAGTAATATGGATGGATCCCCTCTGGGATTCGAAATGTCCACAAATTCACCATAACGCTGTGGATAATACATATAAATATTATTCAACAAGTAATGTATGAACTTTTGTAGTGCATATACCATTACCAACCCTTCTCACTCAATAATGGTGTAATTCTACTCACTTGTCGATAATTTCTAGCTTGCGAATGAAATTGGGTGATCTATATCCCCTTCTCTTGGTTGGGATAACATTGCACCCAAATTTATGGAAGAGGTGTCCACATGAACATGGAAGTACCTTCCCCAATATGGAAAGAATAAAATTGGAACGGTAACAAATTTTTCCTTCAAACTATCCAGGGCATGTTTACATTCTTCATTCCATTGGAACTTCACTTATTTCATCAACATTTTCTCCAAGGGGGTTTTAAGCTTCACATATCCCATATGAAATTTTGATAGTAGTCCATATGACCCAAATTCCCGCAATTATTACATTGATGTTTGTGGGGGTAAATCTACTATGACTACAATCTTCGCAGGGTTGACCAGGAAACCTTGCTTACATACTACATGGCCCAAAAAAATACCAAATGGGGGGCAGAAAATGCACTTCTTTAAGTTCAATAAGATTATAAATTTTCGACATCTATCAAGCATGAGGAACAAGGCTTAAATGTATTTCTTTAATAGAATAAATATTGTCCAATCATCCATGTATGCCTCAAATAATTTATGTTGAAAGTATTTGAAAGTATCTACAACCACCCTGGAAAAGATGGCAGGTGCATTCTTTAGCCTGGAAGACAAAACAATATACTATAATGATCCCCATTCTATTGCAAAAGTAGCCTTGTGCCTGTCTTCTAGTGTGATCTTCATATGATGGTAACCTAAAATTCCATCTGTAAATGAGTAAGGCTCTTGTATGCCTACATTTTCTAGCACTTCATCTATAAATGGGGTGAGAAATGTATCATGTACACATAAATCATTTAGTTTTCGTAAGTCCACGCAATTCCTAATGTCACCTATCTTCATATCTTGCACCACCATTGGAATTACCCATTTGGATTCTTCTAATAGTTTGATAATCCATGTTTCCAACATTCTGTCTAATTATTTTTTCACTTCCTACTTATATGCTAGATTCAATTGGTAAGGTATTTTTTTTACATGGATTTGCATCTTGCTTTGATGTGATCTTCATCTCTCTGACATATCTTGTTATACCTTTCATTTCTTAGAACGTCGTTGGGAACAAATATTGGTATTCATGCATTAAATTATAAATTTTCTCTATTATCTCCTCATCCCATGATCTGAAATTAAAAACATGAAGTTTTCTTGAAAAATTTTGCAAGCTAGTTTATGTCTTGTGGGAAATGGATAAATTTGCAAAAGCATAGTAAACTTATGGATTTTAGTTTAGTTGTGTAGATTAAAACGAACAAATATAGACCATAAGTAGCATCACACAAACAATGATTTGATGACGAAGTTCACCCCTCTAGGGCTACGTCTTTGGGACAAATTCCAATGTTGTCCCTTTATATTATATTCTAAAAATGTAAATCACATCAACATATAATGCTCAAATCACAAAAATAATGTTTCGATTGTGTCAAAAACACCCAAAAACCCCTACGTAGGCTCTTCTTAGGCTCAAAAAGGCTGAAAAATGACCAAATTAGGCCTCTTTTCCCATTTCTCTACTATTTATCCTACAAAATGACAAAACTGACTAACAGGGCAATGAACTTGTCCTTTGGAAAGAAGGCTCGAAAACAATTTTGCTTGATATCAACATTGATTTCACTGCCAATAGTGCAAATTTTCATATGAATAAATGCACCAATAAGGCCCTTAGTGTCGACTCTTTAGCCATTTATTTTGGTCGTATGGGTTCAACATGGCCATGGGTGCGGGGTAGAGACAACGTGCCCATTGGCACTCTGCCCCTGGTTGCATTATGTGCCATGTGGCTTGATGTTGGGCCATGCGCCTGCCTTGACCTGTGAGCCATTCGCTTGTGGTTTTTAGTGGTTAAATGTGACCGAGACAGGACTTACCACCCTATCCCTCGCGTTGCGCTTATGGTTACACCATGACCCACAAGACTCGGGGTTGGGGCCATGTGCCCCGCCCCCTCCGCCAACGCCAACACAACATGAATTTAAATAAATATCCACTACATAGCTATAACGAGAAATACGTTTGGTCAGATGTTTTGACGATCGATTGTTGGATGTGAAGTCGTGGGTTTGATTCCCCGCCAAGTTGGTCGGACCCTAAATAAAATTTTGCATGAAAATTGAGGGCCACGTGGTGACTCATGATCAACACTAGTACATTTGGTGGAAATTTCGAAACTTTAGTTCTGACACTTTTGTTGTAATGTAGGAAATTTCCCCAATTTCTATAAATTTTTCAAATGCCACCACAAACCGTAGCTATACCGAAATTTAGAGATATCGTCGCTTTTGCGACGTTTAAGTTTGTCATCGAAATTGCGACATTTTAAACACTTCGTTAGTCTTACGACATTTCTGGGATGAAACGTCGGAATTGCGACGTTGCCTACACATTCGTCGGTCTTGCGACGCTTGGGAGAAACTGTCGAAAAAGCGACGTTGCTTATATAATCGTCGGTCTTGTGACTTTGTGAAGCCAAACATCGTAAGACCGACAGTTATACGAGCAATGTCACTTTTCCAACGGTCGCTCCCAAGCATTGCAAGACCAACGTTTATTTAAGAAACGTCGCTTGTTCGACGGTTTATCCCAACCGAAATAAAAAGTGTAATTTTATTTCACCTTAACCGATCATTAACTTCAAATTTATGTGTTCGTGTTGATAGTATATCATAAGCTTCATAGTTTTTTATTTTTTTATAACGAATGAAATATGAAAAGGATATTAAGAATAATCTTAGTTTTGTAGATATTTCATATGTTTATAAAATTAATCCAAATATATTATTATTGACGTTGTTTTGTAACATTGATAAATTGAATAATTTATTAACCATATATTTATATGAAATATACTTATTTCAGATATTAACACGATGAGAATCAACTTGAAATATCAACCTACATATTTTTCTATGAAAGACACAAAAATTTCAAGTCGCGCCTTGTGATCAGGTCGCCTGACCGGGTGCGTTCGGGTTGGGCCGTTTCGTTCGAGGGTGCCCATATCAGTTTTGATAAGTTGTGACCGCTCGGGTGCCTTGTGAACGTTTGGGCGGCCCGTTTTCCATTTGTTCCCTGTTAGGTCTCTGTAATAAGCAAGATTGGCAAAAGTCCGATCACAGAGTTAACATCATTTCAACCAACTTTGGGATTCTAGGATCTAGCCCTCCTGAATCTGGAGAGGGATCTCTCCAATATGTACAAAGATGGATTTGTCTTTGAAGTTTAGGGTAATGATATTAGGCTAGTTATGAAGACCAAGGGTCTTGTTTGCTTTGGTTGGACAAAGATAAATGAAGGTGAAGGAAGTCTAAATGAAGGGTGAAGATGAATGAAAGCGAAAATTGATTCAGCTAAGAAGATAGGCAAGAAACATCTTCAATCCATTAGGCTATGGAGTCATAGTAGGGTTTTAATTGGAGTAGAAAGAGGCAAGAGTGGTACATGGGGAAATTCATCTATGTCTAAGGATCTCTTTAAAGTTTGATTTATGGAATGGAGTGATACATGAAGAAGGGGAAATAAACAGATGCAAAACAAAGAGCAGCCTAGGATCTGATAAGTACTTTTAAACCAGTCAGCCTTTGACAAACACTTAAGAAGGACATGAAAGCAGACTAGGATCTGGGAAGTAATTTTAAACTAGCCAGCCTTTGACACACTTTCAATAGAAAACATACAAAACAAGGGGAAACACAAAGATAACACAGAATGGTCTAAGATCTGGTAAGTGCTTCTAAACTAGCCAGCTTTTAACACATTCCAAGGGAAACAATCAGTTAGTTATGCAGACAAGTCTGGGACCAGGGCTAACCATAACTTCCTTCAGTTCATCTTCACACAACATATACTGAAAGTAACATTCAGAAATAATATTCATCTAAAACAATAAGACGAGGGAACACCAGCATTCTCATGCCTAAACTGAATTAAGTCATTCCTAAATAACACAGATTGGAAGAAAACATTCAAATAAAGATTTCTCAGCCAGAGAAGGTTACTGATATACAGTAGGTCCTAACCCTGTTTAAACTGTTCTTTACAGTGGAAAATGAAACAACATGAAAACAGAAATAAAATAACAAGTTACAAATGAGAATAACATCACCATCAACATAGACCAGGATCCCATAAATCAGCTTGTATTGATGTTCCAAACCAGTTACAATCTTTAAGTCCAATGGTTCTTTACAACTTCAGGCTTCTCAGCTCAACTTAGGTATTTTCTCTTACAAACAGAGCTTACAGTAGCTTCAAAAAACTATTTACATGCTACAGATATGCAGTGACCAACAGTTTCTCATCTTCTACAGAAGTATTTATAGAAGAATGAGGAGAAAAAGATCTAAGGAAAAGACCTCTTAGGACAATTAATACAGGTTCAAGACTTCTCAGCCTATTGAGGGGCTCAAGGGAGAAGTGTACAGGTGGACTGCTGTATTAATGTTTACAATTAATATCAAAGCTCGGTGGGAGCTTTTTTTTGACTTTGAGGCTTTGTGCGCTGTGTGGAGTAACTTCTGCAGATTTTTATGCATTTAATTCCTGGAAGAAGTAACTCCCTGGCTGCGCTGAGGCGAAAAATATGATTTTCTTCAATAACTTCGGCCTCTGCTTTGAAAGGTTCGAGGCAACAGGTGGCTCTGTGGTAGCTGAGGAATCAATTTGCCTCAAGATGTGGCGGTGGAGGCTTTCTGTCTGATAAAACACTTCAGGTTTTCTTTAAACTATGTTTTGAGTTGGGGATTAGGCTTTTGATAATCGTCTTAGCCGTAATCCCCGTAAAAATATCTTCAATCTTCATTCGCTGTGATTTATCTTCAAAACTGATACTGTTTAACTGTTTCTTTTGAATAAAACAGTGTCTTGTCGATGTGCAGGGCCGCACAAGGCTCTTTATGCTATCAACGCTCATGAAACATTGATAAATCATTTAAATTTAACTCTGTGAATGGTTCTCTGTAATAGCTCAAAGGCACAGGAAACGTCTTTCCCAACCCTCGGCTCTCCTTCATTATATAATGGAAAACCAAAAACACTTGCAAAACACAAAAACCAATTAAGAAATCCTGCTTTTTTAGGTTTAGACTGCTTCAGAAGGCGGGAAATATCGTGGCCATTGGATGGCTGCATCCAACGGTGGAGATTTTATTCAGAGGAGGTTAATAGGGATCACAAAATCGCATCGCAAATATTTGCGATGAGTGATCAGGGGTTTCACGAAAAATGCGATTTGCGATTTGCGATGGAAGAGGGAATATGCGATGGGTGGATTATGCGACAGAGAGAAACTGCGATCGGGCGGTCGCATCGCAAATATTTGCGACGCGATCGAATCGCATCGCAAATATCTGCGATGGATCAAATGGACGTAAACAACAAAATGCGAAATTGCGATTACGCGATTTGCGATTGAGCGGAACGATCGCATCGCAAGTTTTTGCGATGGGTCAATTGAACAAACCATGGAAAATGCGATAATGCGAGATCTCGATTTGCGATAAGCGGTGGGCCATATATTATATGATATGAACTTTATAATAAAGTCTATATAATAACGTATGGCGGGGTATGAAAAAAGGGAAGCGGTTAGAAGGGTGGGGCTTTATAACATAAAGTCTTTATTATAAAGTCTTGTGGGTTATTTGAGGGGTTTCGGTAAAGCTAAAGAATGAGTCTTCAACCTTAATAAGAGTGATTTTCATGAAGGGGAGAAAATGAATCATGAAAACAAAGGGGATTTTACGGAGAAAAAGGGGAGCATATGAAGGTTAGTTTTGAGTGGGAGAAGGGCGAAAATGATGGTTCTTCAGCAGTCTCTTCTTATGAAATTAGCAGAATTTCAGAGCATGAAATGGAAATAGTAAATGAAGATTTCGGACAGAGGCATGAGGCCTTGAGGGAGTCTTCAAGAGCCAACAATTTTTAGTGATAAAATTTGTTCCTTGGAGGCTCAAAAAGTCTTAGCCACCTTTTTGTATAACAAAATATTATAGGTGGCTAACACTCCCATGTGGCATCGTTCGGTCAGGCGCGCCGTGTCGCATCGTGTGAGGTCATCCGACCACGCTCGTTCGATTCAGGTTGTTTCGTTCGAGGGCGCCCGTATCAGTTGTGCTAAGTTGTGACTGCCCAGTGACTTGTGCATGTTCGAGCGGCCCATTTTCCATTTGCTCCCTTGTGGAATCGTTCGGTCGGGTGTGCCATGTCGCGCCGTGTGAGGTCGCCTGACCAGGCGCTTTCGGGTTGGGTCGGGCCGTTTCGTTTGAGGGCGTCCATATCAGTTTTGCTAAGTTGTGACCTCGCGGGTTACTTGTGCATGTTCGAGCATCCCGCTTGCCGTTTTCTCCCATGTGGCATCATTCGGTCAGGCGCACCATGTGAGGTTGCCCGACTAGGCGCGTTCGGGTTAGCCCGTTTTGTTCGAGGGCACCCGCATCAGTTTTGCTAAGCTGTGACTACCTGGGATGCATTGTGCATGTTCGGGTAGCCCGTTTTTCATTTGCTCCCATGTGGCATCGTTTGGTCAAGTGCGTCGTGTCGCGCCTTGTGATCAGGTCCCTGACTGGGTGTGTTTGGGTCAGGCCATTTCGTTTGAGGGTGCCTGTATAAGTTTTGCTAAGTTGTGACCGCCTGGGTGCCTTGTGCATGTTCGAGCGGCCCGTTTGCCATTTTCTCCCTTGTGACATCATTCGGTCGGGCGCGTCGTGTCGCGCCGTGTGAGGTTGTCCGACTGGGCGCGTTCGGGTCTAGGCGTTTCGTTCGAGGCCGCCCATATCAGTTTTGTTAAGTTGTGACCACCTGGGTGCCTTGTGCACGTTCGAGCGGCCCATTTGCCGTTTTGTCCCTTGTGGCATCGTTCGGTAGGGTGTGCCATGTCGCGGCGTGTGAGGGCGCTTGACCAAGCGCGTTTGGGTTGCGCTATTTTGTTCGAGGGTGTTCGTATTAGTTTTGCTAAGTTGTGATCGCCCAGGTGCCTTGTGCACATTTGGGCAGCCCGTTTTCCATTTTTTCCCATATGGCATCGTTCGGTCAAGCGCGCCGTGTGAGGTCGCCTGACCGGGCGTGTTCGGGTCCACCCGTTTTGTTCGAGGGTGCCCTTATCAGTTTTGTTAAGTTGTGACCGCCCGGGTGCATTGTACATGTTCGGGCAGTCCGTTTTTCGTTTTCTCCCATGTGGCATCGTTCGGTCGGGCACGCCGTGTCGCGCCTTGTGATCAGGTCACCCGACCGGGCGCGTTCGAGTTGGGTCGTTTCGTTCGAGGGAGCCCGTATTAGTTTTTCTAAGTTGTGACTACCTGAGTGCCTTGTGCCTATTCCGGTGACCCATTTTTCATTTGCTCCCATGTGGCATCGTTTGGTCGGGTGCGCTGTGTTGCACAATTTTGAGGTCACCCAACCGGGCACGTTCGGGTCGGGCTGTTTCGTTCGAGGGTGCCCGTATCAATTTTTCTAAGTTGTGACCACCCAGGTGCCTTGTGCACGTTCAGGTGGCCCGTTTTTCATTTTCTCCCTTGTGGCATCTTTCGGTCAGGCGCGTCGTGTCGCGCCATGTGAGGTTGCCCGACTAGGCGGGTTCGGGTCATGCCGTTTTGTTCGAGGGCGCCCGTATCAGTTTTGCTATGTTGTGACTGCCCGGATGCCTTGTGCATGTTCAGGCGGCCCGTTTTCCATTTTCTCCCTTGTGGCATCGTTCGTTCGGGCGCGTCGTGTCGCGTCGTGTGAGGTTGCCCGACCAGGCACGTTTGGGTCGGGCTGTTTCGTTCAAGGGCGCCCGTATTAGTTTTCCTAAGTTGTGACCACCCGGGTCCCTTTTGCACGTTCAGGCGACCTGTTTTCCATTTTCTCCCTTGTGGCATCGTTCGGTCGGGCATGCTATGTCGCGCCATGTGAAGTCGCCCGATCGGGCACGTTCAGGTTGGGTCGAGGCGTTTCATTCGAGGGTGCCCGTATTATTTTTGCTAAGTTGTGACCACTCGGGTGCCTTGTGAACATTTCGGCAACCCGTTTTCTGTTTTCTCCCTTGTGGCATCGTTCGGTCGGGCGCACCGTCTCATGCTGTGTGAGGTCGCCCGAATGGGCGTGTTCAGGTCGGGCCGTTTCTTTCGAGGGCGCCCGTATCATATTTTCTAAGTTGTGACTGCCCGAGTGCCTTTTGCACGTTCGAGTGGCCCATTTTTCGTTTGATCCGTTGTGGCATCGTTCGGTCGGGCGCGCTGTGTCGTGCCGTGTGAGGTCGCCGGACCGGGCGCGTTTGGGTTAGGTTAGGCCGTTTCGTTCGAGGGTGCCCATATCAGTTTTGCTAAGTTGTGACTGCCCAGGTGCCTTGTGCATATTTGGGTAGCCCGTTTTCCATTTTCTCCCTTGTGGCATCGTTCGGTCGGGCGCGTCGTGTTGCACCGTGTGAGGTCGCCCGATCGGGCGCATTCGGGTCGGGCCGTTTCGTTCGAGGGCGCCTGTATCAGTTTTTCTAGGTTGTGACCACCTGAGTACCTTGTGCACATTCGAGTGGCCCGTTTTTCGTTTGCTACCTTGTGGCATCATTCGATTAGGCGCGTCGTGTTGCGCCGTGTGAGGTCACCCGACCGGGCGCGCTCGGGTCGGGCCGTTTCGCTCAAGGGCGCATGTATCAGTTTTGCTAAGTTGTGACTGCCTGGGTGCCTTGTGCATGTTTGGGTGGCCCATTTTCCATTTCCCCCCTTGTGGCATCGTTCAGTCGGGTGCGTCGTGTCGCGCCATGTGAGGTGCCCGACCGGGCGCGTTCGGGTTGTGCCGTTTTGTTCGAGGGCACCCGCATCAGTTTTGGTAAGTTGTGACTGCTCGGGTGCCTTGTGCATGTTCAGGCGACCCATTTTCCATTTGCTCCCTTATGGCATCGTTCAGTCGGGCGTGCCGTGTTGTGCCGTGTGAGGTCACTCAACTCGGCACGTTCAGTTCGGGCCGTTTCGTTCGAGGGCTCCCATATCAGTTTTGCTAGATTGTGACCACCAGGGTGCCTTGTGCATGTTCGGGTGGCCCATTTTCCGTTTTCTCCCTTGTGGCATCATTCGGTCGGGCGCATCCTGTCGCGTCGTGTGAGGTCCCCCGATTTGGCGCGTTCAGGTCGGGCCGTTTCGTTCGAGGGCACCCGTATTAGTTTTGCTAAGTTGTGACCGCCCTGGTGCCTTGTGCCTGTTTGGGTGGCCCATTTTCCATTTTATCCCTTGTGGCATCGTTCGTTCGGGCGCGCCGTGTCGCGCCGTGTGAGGTTGCCTGACCGGGCACGTTCGGGTCGGGCCGTTTCGTTCGAGGGCACTCGTATCAGTTTTGCTAAGTTGTGACCACTCGGGTCCCTTGTACACATTCGAGCAGCCCGTTTTCCATTTTCTCCCTTGTGGCATCATTCGGTCGGGCGCGCCGTGTCGCGTCGTGTAAGGTCGCTCGACTGGGCGCACCGTGTTGGGCCGTTTCGTTCGAGGGCACTCGTATCAGTTTTGCTAGGTTGTGACCGCCCTGGTGCCTTGTGCACGTTCAGGTGGCCAGTTTTCCATTTTCTCCCTTGTGGCATCGTTTAGTCGGGTGCGTCGTGTCGCGCTGTGTGAGGTCGCCCAACTGGGAGTGTTCGGGTCGGGCCGTTTCATTTGAGGGCGCCCGTATAAGTTTTGCTAAGTTGTGACCACCCGGGTCCCTTGTGCACGTTCGGGCGGCCCGTTTTTCGTTTTCTCCCTTGTGGCATCTTTCGGTTGGGTGCGCCGTGTGAGGTTGCCCGACCGGGCGTGTTCGGGTTGGGTTGGGCCGTTTCGTTTGAGTGCGCCTGTATCAGTTTTTCTAAGTTGTGACCACCCGGGTACCTTGTGCAAGTTCGGGCGACCCGTTTGCCATTTCCCCCTTGTGGCATCGTTAGGTCGGGCGTGCTGTGTCGCACCATGCGAGGTCACCCGACTGGGCGCGTTCGGGTCGGGTCGTTTCGTTCGAGGGCGCCTGTATCAGATTTGTTAGGTTGTGGCTGCTAGGGTGCCTTGTGCATGTTCGGGTGGCCCATTTTCCATTTTTTTCCTTGTGGCATCATTCGGTCGGGTCCGTCGTGTCACGCCGTGTGAGGTCACCTGACCGGGCGCGTTCAGGTTGGGTTGTTTCGTTCGAGGGCACCCGTATCAGTTTTGTTAAGTTGTGATCGCCTAAGTGCCTTGTGCATGTTCGGGCGGCCCATTTTCCATTTTCTCCCTTTTGGCATCGTTCGTTCAGGTGCGCCGTGTCGCGCCGTGTGAGGTTGCTCGACCAGGCACGTTCAGGTCGGGTCGTTTCGTTCGAGGGCGCCCGTATCAGTTTTGATAAGTTATGACTGCCCGGGTCCCTTATGCACGTTCGAGCAGCCCATTTGCCATTTTCTCCCTTGTGGCATCGTTCGGTCGGGCGCACTGTGTGAGGTCGCCCGACCGAGCGCGTTCGGGTCGGGTCGGGCTGTTTCGTTCGAGGGCGCCCATATCAATTTTTCTAAGTTGTGACAATGATCGAGGAGGAACTTTATGAGAAGGTGGTACCAGGATCAGAAGCATTGCAGACATTGATGAGGACGGAGGGCACTTGCTTAGAGAGTCTTCATGAAGATATGACTCGTGTTTCAATTGAGCATCTGGGAGATGGACCGTATGTAGGGATGGGAAAGAAGATGACTTCTTTTCCAATATCATGGAGGACCTTTCCTCGGATGACTATGATGGAACCTTGTACATTGGAGAAGCAAGGATAATTTCTTGTTGTAGACCTTGATAGGGAAATTTGTGACCTCGCTCTAGTATAAGGTTCAAATTCCCGTGACAAGGGTGGAACTTGATGATATTTGTGATAGATATGGGTATTCTTAGCCACATGGAAATTGGCTAGGTGCCCGGCATGACTAATGGATTGCCTTGGTGGTAGGGCACATTTTTTGGGTAGACTTCTTCATGGCTTACAACCAAGAAGGAACTCTTGGTGCACCTTTAGTGTGGGAGAAGCCTTGGAGGAAGTAACCATGATGATGACGATAGAAGTGACCGAGGGCACTTAACCTGTACACTATACACATAATGGTGACTAGAGTTGAGATGAGTCTACTCTTTATGGACACACGGGCAACCAAAGTAAACCCCTAACCCATTTAACCCCCTAAACCCTAAACCTCTAAACCCTTAACCCCTAACCCCTTAAACCCTATTTCCCAACCCTAACCCATTTAGCCCCCTAAAACCGTAACCCATTTAACCCCTACCCTAACCCATTTGCTAAGTTGTGACCGCATGGGTGCCTTGTGCATGTTCGTGTGGCCTGTTTACTGTTTTGTTTGAGGGCGCCCGCCCAAACCCGTTCGGGTCAAGTCGTTTTAGTGGAGGGCGCCTGCCCAAATGCGTTCGGGTTAGGTCATCTCGGTTGAGGGCGCCCGCCGGCCCAAACACGTTTGGGTTTGGTCGTTTCGGTTGAGGGTAGTACTCATATCGAATATGCTAAGTTGTGACAGCACGGGTTCCCTGTGCATGTTCGTGCAGCCCGTTTGCCTATTTCTCCCTTGTGCATTCGTTTGGTCGTGCATGTCCTGTCGCGCCGTGTGAGGGCGCCTGCCCAAATGCGTTCGGGTCAGGTCATTTTGTTTAAGGGAGGTCGTATCAAAATTGCTAAGTTGTGACTGCACGGGTGCCTTCTGCATGTTCGTGCATTCCGTTTGCCGTTTTTCCCCTTGTTCATTCGTTCGGTCGGACGCGCCGTGTGAGGGCGCCCGCCCAAATGCGTTCGGGTCAGGTTGTTTTTTTTTAGGGCGGCTGTATCAAATTTCCTAAGTTGTGACCGCATGGGTGCCTTGTGCACATTCATGCGGTTCGTTTGCTTTTTTCTCCCTTGTGCCTTTGTTTGGTCAGGCGCGCCATATTGTGAGGGCACCCGCCAAAACGCGTTCGGGTCGGGTCGGGTCGTTTCGTTTGAGGGTGGCCGGATCAAATTTGCTAAGTTGTGATCACATGGGTGCCTTTTGCACGTTTTTGCGGCCTGTTTTCCGTTTTATACCTTGTGCCTTCGTTTGATCGTGAGTTCCGTGTCGCGCCATGTGAGGGCGCCCGCCCAAACGCGTTCAGGTTGGGTCGTTTCATTTGAGGGTGGCCGTATCAAATTTTCTAAGTTGTGACCACACGGGTGCCTTGTGCATGTTCGTGTAGCCCTTTTTTCGTTTTCTCCCCTGTGCCTTCGTTCGGTCGGGCGCGTCATGTCGTTTCATTTGAGGGTGCCCGGCCAAACCCGTTCGGGTCAGGTCGTTTCGGTTGAGTGCACCTACCCAAATGTGTTCGGGTCAGGCCCCTTAAGCCCCCAATCCCTAATCCCTTAACTACTAACTCATTTTTTGACCCCTAACCCCTAAATGCACCTAAATCCCCTAACCCCTAACCCCCAATCCCCTAAGCCCTTCAAATTCGATGAATCAGCTTTGAAGAATTAATTATTTTTCTGCAATATGGTTCATAAGTTATTTAAATAGAGGTATCCTCTCTAGAGTTGTTTTTTAGATCCACAGTTTCATTTACTAATTTTTGAACAAGGCGTATGACACTCTTCATGTCTATAGGATTTTTATCTTGAAGCTCATTATCTATACGAGTATTTGCTACTTCAAGGGTTTCCTGACGGATAAAATCGTAATACAGGGTTTAGGGCGCGTTATTGCATTATTGCTGCTTCAAGGGTTTGCTGAACAGACCCCAAATCGTTCATTTCCTTGCTACTTATCAGGTTCTTACTTCTGTCTAATTCACTATATACTCAGATCATGAATGTGAGAAGGCTGTTTGCAGATTATATTATTATTGTATCAACAGTGTAATTATTTCTGTGTTGTTATATCTTTCTAGTCAAAAACCTCATCTTCAGAAATATTTTCTTGTCATTTTCAAAATTGATTGCTTCATTGAGCACAACATGCAGCTTATCTAATACTTTATTGAAGCTAAGAGCTCCATCTTTGGGGCAAGCTGCTTTTCGGCTAACTCCACTGCTTTTGATCTCAATTTTTCCAATTGATTTCTTCTCTCATATGATACCCGAGCATATCATTCATACCATAACATTACTATTTCCCTTTTAACCACATAAAACTTATTTTTAAGTTACCAAAATTCATCTTTAATATCACATAATTAGATTAAAAAATCAACCAAAATCCCTAGTTTATGAAATAAAAATTCAACAATTTTATATAATTAATAATTTAAATAAATGTCTTAGATTTAATCTCATTAATAATTATTTATAATCAACAATACCACTTATTTACCCAAACCAGTTTAAATTATTTAATTTATTAAGTTTTAATTTCTAAAGATATTTTTAAGGTGTTTAATTCATTTATGTATTCAAAAATTGATTATAAACAAGAAGAATTCACAATCTTGATATTGTAGGTTTCAATAAAAAAAAACCATTTCATCTATTAATTAGACTACACTATTATTTATTATAGAAAATGTATCTAATTTGAATGAATGAATACATAGATTACTATCATTAAAGGAAAAAAATGTAAATTTCACTTTTAAAGTAATACTTAAAAATAAGGAAAAAATAATACATAAAGTATAAAGAAAATTTATATATATATATATAAAAGAGAATAAAACTCCAAATATTTAAAATACAACATAATTTAATAGTGTAAAGTTTAAAACTCCTTTTAAGAAAGCATGATGATTTAGTAGGGTAGAAGGATTACTATATGCAAAAATCAATCCATTATTTACTCATATAACTTTAATTGCTTCTAAAAAAAATATGTTTTATTTTTTTTATTGTAAATATTTTTAAACAATCAAAATAAACAAACATTTAATTATTTATAAATTATTTTAATTATTTAAAAATTATTATAATTATTAAAAATATATATATTTTTAAATTAATTTGAGTGGCACGTGTTTCATTTCAAAATGTCAAAAATTTTCAAATATCAAAATTTTTAATTTCCCTCGTTCATTTCCCTCTAGTTGCATGGTTTGTCTAGGGAAGGAGGGAGGATGCAACTCAATTTTGAGGAAGTATGGAACCATACTATTGCAAGTTTGGAGGAAGGATGCGGTAAGTAAAGAAATTGATCCCGAGTGCCTATTGCAGGTCTGTTTTGATCCATTTGGTTGAAGGCCTGTGATTTATTTCCTTCTGCTATGATACATTAGGTTATAAATAACAAATCCTGTTTGGAGGGGCAGTTCAGATCTGATCCAAATCTGAGTTGGGTCGATAGCAAAAATGCGTTGGGTCGATAGCAAATCTGAGTTGGGGCAGTTCAGATCTTGTCTCATGGGTCTGATTGTAATTTTTTCTATTGGGACTGCCTTTGGTGGTACATTCGAAGCATTAATAAAATGAAAATATGCGGATTTTTGGAGTCTATACCCATTTTGGTTATCGGGGTCTTAGAAGGCTTTTCTGTATTGGGTGATTCTATCTGTATGTTTTTGTCAATGCTTCGTTAAGGCTGTTTTAGAATCATGGCTTACTCCGTTGAGGGGCTTTGAAGCCATGATAGTAGTTTGGACAAACCCCAATGGTTTCCTAAAGCGAAGGTGAATAAGAGCTCTTCCATCTGATATTTCCTAAGCGTTTCTCACTCGATGGGAAGCCTTTACCTGGTTTACAGATCAGATGGATGTAGGGGCAAGGAGGTTGATGAATAGTATGCGAACTGTAGGCCCCAAGGGAGTGGTGCCAAGAAGACACATTGTGCCAGCCAATAGAGCAACACCAGTGAAAGGAGCTTGGAGATGGATGGAACGGTGAGGTCAGACCAAGTGGGCTTGCTTTAGGCGAGAAACAAAGGCCAATAGAACCAACAACACCTTATGACCTGTGCACAACAATATTTCCAGGATTTTGAAGGGTTGTATGTCCGTGTGTCATACAAAATCTTGGTTACTTCACTTTCTGATACTATAATGTTTGTTTCAGTGACTATCTCAGTTTCAAGAACTGAAGATTTCTTTTCTGTATTGGGCGATATTATGTTTTTCATGTTATATTAGAGCCTATGACCTCTGTACAATCAGGATACTAGAGTCTGGAAGGTGTAGGGGAGAGAAAGAGAAGGTTAATTCATTTTCTGGCTTTATAATGTTCTTTGCAGTAACTATATCAGTTTAAGATTTCTCTTATGTATTGGGTGATTTCATTTGTATGTATTTATTAATACTTTCCTAAGTGAATTTAAATGTTTAGAGTCAGAGCTTATGGCCTCTGCACCATCAGATTACCAGGGTGGGGAGAGAGAGAAACTTTGGTTCACATAATTTTCTGCTTTTTTCAGTGGCCATCAGTTTAAAGAATTTAAGATTCCAGCCTTTGAACCATTAAAAGTGAAGTGTTCCTTTTTCTTGTTTGTTTTGGGTGGTTTGAGTTGCATGTGTTTTAGTGATTAGTTACTTTTTGATTTAGCCTCCAAAATGTCAAATTGTATATAAGGGAATCCCCATCCTCATTTCACACAACTATCTTATGATTTTTCTCTCTGAAAAAAGGCCGCAGTAAGATCCTCAGTGAAGGGAGAGGCTTGAAGTCATCCCTAATGGGCTGTTTTCTTCTAGCAAGAGGCCGAGGCAGTTAGGAATATTTTTTTTCGGGTTTTCTATTCTATCATGGGAGTCCAGATACTTATGAAAGACAACCATAGGAGATGAAGGTTTTTCTAGGTTATATGTATGAGCCTTCTAATCATTTCAGAACTGGATTCTTGAACAACAAATAAAACCGAGTTTGGGTGCGGCCTGGTCTTATTTTCTTGCACTTGTTGAAGAATTTGAGGATGAATATTAATGAATTTTGTCCCATAACCTCAAAACCTCCATAAGAGGCAAGATTTACGTTTACCATGAAGTTCTTGATTCATGGTAAACCTGAATTCATTAACTTTGGTCATAGTTGATATGTTCAAACATGTATCTAATGTTATAGGAAATACTACCTAGTTCCAACTTGCGAATGTCCTTGAAATGCAAACATAAATATGTGGTGAAAAAATCTGTTGATGATTTTATGCGTTGCATTATCATTCAAATCTTTCTAATATTTGGTGGTAATCCTTAAGCCTTTCTTTTTATTCGAGGCTTTCTGAAATTCCAATATTAAAAAATGTCTTTTTTTGTCCTAATGAAATCACATTATGTTGTTAGTAGTTACTTTTTGTTCAGTCTTATCTGAATACTTGTATTTCTATTAGGAAAATGATGAATGGAGTAAATATTTGCTTCAATGGACCTGTTTCAGTGTTTGTATTGCATAGTCATAGTATACTTGCTATTAACGCCTAGCTGTAGTTATGGATTATGCATTGATTTGATGTTATTAGAGGTATTGTCAAGTATATGGAATTATTTTTTATTGGTTCCTGTTAACTTAGCATAATTATTGGCATTTTACTGCTTAGGTTTGTAATCTATGATTATATAGGGATGTGTGTGTCTGTGCACTCGTACTGTTTAGTTTAGGTGCTACTTTAAGTTGCACTGAAACGAATATTCAGATGGAGACAAGGGGAGACAGGGAACTATGAATTTCAGAAAAGACAGATGCAATATGACAGGGAAATGATAAATACCATATACATTTTCACACACACACTTTTTTCCAAGGATATTTTTGTGGGAAAACCTCTTGGGTGCTTCCTCGCATTTCTTGGATGGTACTTAGTGTAAATCTGTTGAGCTGATAACGATGCCTGACCTGGCAGGGACATTGAGTAAGGAACACAACAGAGGCAGCCAACCTAGGATATTGATTCCAAGACCTCATGCATGAAGCTCAAAGCACTCAACCACTTGAGCTAGCCCACCAGGCTTAATTACTTGACATTAATTATATGATAAGGGGTATTTAAATAATATTTTTTGAATAAACTCATCAGCACTGCACTCCATGTAGAGATAGGACATGGATTTTAATTTTGGAAATGGATATGTTATTGTCAGTTTTGGGGCCTGTACATGGACATTTTGGCTGGATAAATTTTATGATAGCTGAAATGTTGAGGAAATCTGCTCAAAATGGCTTTGCAGCCCTGAAATGACAGTTTTGAGAATTTGATTTGTCCCTGAAATGTTTCAAGGTTGTATCCCCCATGTGTCAGTATCTGAAACACTAAATGATGTTTCAAGCACCTCATCCCGATGTTTATTGTAACTTGGGGGCTACTCACTAAGTTGCATTTGTTGGGGAGCTAGAAATTAAGAGCTAGTAGGCATGTAGATCTTTTTGGGTATGTAATTTGCACCGAAGCAATAAAGGGCCTTGTTATTGTAGGGTTTGAAATAACATTTTTGATACTCATCAGTGTTATCTAATAATGTTCATGAATTTTCTGCATTACTTGTTGATGTTACATTATGTTCTATAGAATTTATGAGAAAAACATTGAATAATATCCTCTATCCTTATTCTTCTGAGTTCTATTTTTCCTTTGTACCTGGTGTTTTTCTGATCATTTTTTTTCATTTGTAATTGGTACCATTCCAGTCAATCATTGAAAATCTAAAATCCACAAAAAATGCATAACAACGATGTCTCCAAATCAATGTTACCGAATTCCCTCTGATTTGAGTTGGATTCTCAAGTTTGAATCTTCTCTGTTTGGAATCCAAGCCGACTTATTTCTGGGTTGGACTCAGCCTCAATTAATCCCATAAGGAATTGAAAATATGGCTTGGAAATGCAACTCAAACATGAGTTAGATTGATTTCGGTGAGTCAAATTTTTGAGTCTCATGAGTCAGACCCAGTCATCTGCCTATTAAAGACAGGTTAAAAATGTACTCATGTTTTTTTTGCTTGATTGATTTCACAACAAAAAGCTACCAAACTTGTCAGCTTAGACTATCCAGAGTCTATAGCAATTTTTAATATGAAATTTTATCATCTATGTCATTTGAAGAAAATTTATTATTGAAAATTTGCATTCCATTTCTTTTCAAGAAATAAATGTATCTTTTCCATTACAAAAAATAAAATTATACATTTAAGATAGTCCATCAAAGTCCAGATTAGAGGTGAAGATGCCTTTCTGTGTCTACTTAATGATACAAAAACTTAGAATGAAACCCCACAACATTCTACTTGAATGCATCCTAAAGATAGCGAGGATGATCCAAAAAACTATGAATAATCACGATTAGAAAACATCCCTACGGGAAAGCACATCCTCCTTGCCATTAATGAAATGAGCGACCGTGAGATCTCTCACTGGTATATCTCATCCTTTCTTGGATGGTATATTTTCAACCTTCTTGTTTCCATCGTAACTGTGTTAGCATTCTAGTTAAAATGTTAGGTGTATTTTCAAACTTAATAGATTAATTGGATTAATAGTTAAACTGATCCATTAAGAAAACGATTAAACGATTAATTCAACCTTCTTGTTTCTACATTTTCCAAGAAACTCCATGAATATGACCAAAAATATGGAACCTTTCTTCAATTTATCGGGTTGTTTTGTAAGTGTTCCAATCTCACTTGATCTTTGACTTGACAACTAAAATAGTGTCCTAGTGGATGAGCCACAATCTGTAGAAAATTGATAACCCACTCCATTATGCTGAAAAGGATTTTGGGATGTCTGGAGTGTAGCCAAAACACCATGTTTAATGATTAGATTTTGATCTATAGAGTATGCCTGTAGCATATGTTGTCGTCTTATGCTTATGCTTCCGAATTTGGCCGAACTTTTCTCAAATTTGGATTTATTGGTACAGAAAATATATCCATCCATATGATATAATTATATTCACTGAAAGTGTATTAATATTTTCATTAATACCTTGAGTTAGATGCAGCAAGAAGAGTTTAAAAACCATCATTTTAAATTTCTAAAACCACAGTTTCTGAAAGCTCACTTCCAAGCAATTATTTAACAACACTTTGCATATTATGTCTGAAAAGTGGATAGTGCTCATACAGACCTTTATCAATTGCCACAATGGTCCTCATTTTTCATGTCTCTCCAATGACATCTCTCCCTAATTTCTTTAATATGCCCACAATTCGAGCTCTTGCTAAACGAGCAACACGTACTGCTACAATGTCGCATAGTTCAACTACAAGTTTTCATGTCCTCGAAGGAATGTGTGATATCCCAAATACATTCTTCAAAGTACATTCAACTACGTTAAGGTCACATGAGGTCTCTTGGTGCATAGCAGATATATTCGGGGTTGTTAATACATATGGTTCTCTCAGTCTGGATGGAATGTTATCTCCAAATAAAGCAGCATCTTCAGCCAATTTCAACAATAATCTTCTTACAATCTCTCCCAAATACATTTCCGATATTAGATTTTCAAAGATATGATCGCCAGGATTTATACTTTCAGCATCAAGAGCTTTATCAAAGTCCATTACTGGGAGATGAGATGACCAAAACACCGTGTTTATTTTTTTTTAAATTTTTTTATCAAAGCGTTGGAAGACCGACGCCTTTAACGTTGGAAGAGCGACATTAATTTTTTAATGTTTTTACTTTTTGTCGGAAGACCAACGCCTTCAATGTCGGAAGAGCAATGTTAATTTTTTTAATATTTTTAATTTTCTTCGGAAGACCGACGCCTTCAACGTCGGAAGAGCGACATTATTTTTTTAATATTTTTACTTTTCGTCGGAAGACCGACGCCTCGATCGTCGAAAGAGCGATGTTTTCTTTTTAAATATTTTTAACTTTTTGTCGGTAAAGCGACGTTACATAAGCGTCGGATGCACAAATTTCTAAATGTCGGATGATATTTCATCGCAATTGCGACAGTTTGTAAAACGTCGAAATTAAACGTTGGAAGCCATAACGTCGGAATTGCGACGTTCTTTTGAAAACCTGAAAAGCATCGGAAGACCGACAGCTTGTGATCGTCGAAAGACTGACAGTTGTGGTTTGTCGGAAGACCGACGCTTATAAAACGTTGGAATGGCGACACTTGGAAAAACGTTAGAAAAAGTGTCGGTATTGTGATACTTTGGCAAAGCGTTGGAATTGTGACGTAATGGCTAACCACGTTTTGTCCGGCCTCAAACTGTCACTCTTGCGACGACTATGTGTCGGAATAGCGATGAAGTGGCCGTCGGAAATTGGGCCAAATTTTCAAGTCAGCGGGTTGCACCCAAATCCAAACAACATTACTATTCAATTTGAATAAGAAGGAAAACTTGCAAGTTTTTTATGTAGCTGTCACTATCTTTTTGTAAAAGATATTTTATTTTCCTTAGAAAATTCCTAAGATTTTTCTAGGATATTTTGTATTAATTTTTGTATAAATACTTCATCCTTTGAAGTATTAGTGTGGAATAAATTGCTGAAGATTCTATAGTCAATTTTTCTGTACTTGAAGGGTTTTTGTACCAAGTTTCAAGTCAATAGGCTGGATGAAATCAATAAAGCATCGTATTTCAGGATTCATGTGTTGGGCCAATTAAGTGAAGTAATTTTTTCTATTTGTTAAATCTTCTTATGTTTTCCATTCATACATACATGTGATCTAAATTTTAATGTGAAATCAGGAAGTGATATATCAGAATTTGTTAAAAGCAATTTGTTATTTACTGGTTTTCATTTTGATGTTTTCTGCTGATTTCGAGAGTAGGGAACCCTTAATTTCTCCCTCTTTCGAATGAACTCTCTCTTCTTCATTCCTTATCTGGATAAAAGAATCCTTTGTTGCTCTTTATCTCGATCAAACCACTTCACCAATCAGCCTCAAAGATCTTGATTGACTCTGCTATCTTTCCCTAAAAATATTTGACTTTAGACCTTGATCCTGACCTATCTGCTTGACACATTGACTCCATTTTCCCAATGGAAAAACAAATCTACCACTATCCATCTCATTAAGTGATTTTTCCCACCAAACCAAACCAAATATCAAAACCAAATTGCACCATATAACTAGCCTAAAATCAAACATAAAAACAAATTTAAATCTTATAAAGAGAGCCCTCTCTGAGCCTTAGGAATGCTAGATCCTAAAGCTTGAAAGTAGGTCCGTGGTAACCTCTAATATTCTTTAATCTATAAATCAAAATCTCACAACTTTGAGAATTATTAGAGTGCTAACAGATTCATTGAAAATTTTAGTAAAATAGCCCTACCTATGTTCAAGTTACTTGAAAAATACATTGTGTTATAATGGACAACAAAATGTCAAAATGCATTTGAAATATTGAGAGAGAAATTGTCAATAGCACCCATTCTTCAAGGACCAAACTGGTCATTTCCATTTCACATATCTACTGGTGCACCTGATACAGCTATAGGAGCATCACTTGGACAAAAAGAAAATCAGTTTAATTATGCCATATACTTTAGAAGAAAAGATTTACCCCGACATAATTGAACTACATAGTAACAGAAAAAGAAATGTTAGTTGTTGTGCATGCCGTTAATAAATTTAGGCATTATATAACAGGCTATCAAGTGTTCATTCATACAGAGCATTCAACCATTAAATACTTAATGAAAAAGGAAATTACAAATGACAGAATTACTAGATGGTTGTTATTGATGCAAGAATTTAAGATCACTGTTTTAGATCGACTAGGTAAAGATAATCAAGTAGCAGATTTTCTGTCATGACTTCATTCACGTGGTGATCCAATTCTTGTTTCAGACAATTTTCTAGATGAAAATTTATTTTCTATAACAGCTAAAACCCCATGGTTTTCAGATGTAGCCAATTATTTATCACATGGAATATTACCATCCCATTTCACTAATAATCAAAAGAGAAAAATAATCAGAGAAAGTGCTAGATATAGTTGGGTCAATGGTGACCTTTTTTATACTAGTTTTGATCTATTAATAAGAAAATGTGTTAGAGAAGATGAAATTCTTGATATTTTGAAATCATGTCATGACGAGCCATGTGTTAGCCATTTTGCAGACAAGTGAACATCATACAAGGTGCCCAATCTTGGCTACTACTGGCCAACAATATTCAAGGACTCAAAATCCTATGTTAAAAGATGTGACAACTGCCAAAGAACTGGAAGACTTGTAATATCAGATGAAATGCCATTGAAACTACAAGTACTTATAGAGCCATTTGAACAATGGGCTCTTGACTTTGTGGGACCAATTAACCCACCTTCAAATGGAAAGAAGTACATTCTAGTGTGTATAGATTATGTTACAAAGTGGGTAGAAGAAAAAACAATGGTAAGAGCAACAAAATAAACCGTGGTTTCATTCCTCTGTGAGGAAATATTTTTCAGATTTGGAGTTCTGAGACAGATTATTACAGACCAGGGAGCACAGTTCACCTCAAAACCTGTCTGGGATCTTACGGAAAAGTATAAAATCAAACAAAGAAAATATACTCCGTACCATCCCTAAGAAAATGGAAAAGTAGAATCCAGTAATAATATCCTAGAAAATATCATGACAAAAATAGAGCAAATAAAAAAAAGGATTGGTCAGAAAGGTTAAGAGATGCACTATGGGCATACAAAATTACATGGAAGAATACAAATGGATTCAACCCATATCAATTGGTATATGGTAAAGAAGTTCTATTACCCATTGAATTTCAAATTCATACATATAAACTTGCAGTAGAATTGGGATTGGACCTCTTAGAAGCACATCAAAAAATGAATGAAGCCATGATGAAGAATGAGCATAACAGAACGTGGGTAATACAAATATTATGGTGATAAGACAAGCATGTAAACTCGTGGAAGGAAGAATGTACATGAAGCAGAGAACACAATCAAAACTATGACACATAGGAAACCACAGGTACGTAAGTCATAGTATGAGTTGGGTGCGATAAATGGTCAAAACACTTTCAAACTAACAAACCAAGTTCTGTGTAATGATATCTTTCACCATCATAGCACAAACCAAGCTTTACGTGAGGCTCTCTTCCACCATCACAACAAAAAATTAAGCTCAGAAGATGAGAGAAACACTGTGCACTCACACAGTGTGAGCAACACCCTCGTGGAAGGAGGAAACAAGCAAGATAAATGCAAAAACTAAAGATATTTTTGCGTAAGTCAGAGAAGCCATGAACAAATAAGAAATTGAATAAGAAATAGGCGAGGATATTAAGAATTCTGTGGAGAAATAAGGAGAGACACATCGGTTTTAGCGAGGATATTGAAGGCTGAGATTCCCTCTGTGCCAAGTTAACCGTGCTTCCCAACAAAATCCAAATATTCTGCAAGTAAAGAGGTAAGAATCAATCCCAGATCTCTATCAACAGTTAAACAAATTCCAAGGGTAGTTAAGCTCGAGATGTTTTTTAAGATGTGTCATTATATCAAGGACTAAGACTTCAGTTATGTGTTTGAAAGCCATACTACCATTAAACATACCTTGCCACCTATGTCATGTATGGATCTTCGAAGATGTTGAGAGGAGTTTTAATCAAAATAATATTGTTTAACACAGGAAAATGAGTTATTACTGAGAGACATTTACAATTTTTCTCCCAGAAAATCGAAGATCATGTATTCTAGTTCAAATTCCTTCATGCATAGTTGCAAAATTGTTACATATGAAAAAATGCAGAGTCCTATTTTCATATACACAGTGAGAATTTTTTTTTAAAAACAGAGAAGGGATTTTCGTGAAAAACTTGGAAAAACAAAGATTGAAGCACAAGTTTATGGAGTAGTAAAACATTGTTAAGATGTTTTTATGGTCTTTTAAACAATGACAAATTTTTCTATCAGTTTTTAAGAGTAGTAGTTTCAAGCAAGGGAAAAATCTCATTTTTTCAAAGAGCTTCAAAGAACAGGTAAGCCTATTTATCATGATAATTATCCATGAATGAAAATTGCATGAATAAAAGGGCAGAGGTATATATACACATATATTTTTGTTTATGATGAGGATGTTAACTGTCCAAGGATACATTAATTTGTATAAGAGCACATGGAAACCAAAATTGAGGCAAAGGAATTCAAGATAGAGATCTGGGGGAAAGAAGCCATAGAGAGATTGTATCAAGCATGATTGATAGGGTTTCTTCATAAATTTAATGGGTATAATGACAAGATTACACCAGAATTCATAAACCATTATGAACAGGGACAAATAATAGTGGGTGACCTCTCCATACCACTAAACCCATAATTTCTTTCCAAAGCTCTAGATATTACCTTAACGGGAGAAGAATACCACAAAGGTTTACATTTGAAAGAGAAAGGTTGGACATTTTTCCTCGAAAAACAGAGATAATAATCATTTGACAGAGCAAAAGGAATTCCAAGGGTTTGGTTAAGTGAACCATGGCCGGAATTAGTGTTGATCATTCAAAGATATTTTACATGTTGTTAGAGTCGATATCTTCATCCCTCCGCCAGAGATCAAAATCTCTTTTGTTACATTTCATTTTAGGTGTCTCATTCAGTTCAGTCATCTGCATTCCATTAGGAGCATGGATCATTTGACGGAAGGGTATTTTCAATCAGGTTCCTCATGTCTTGTACCTGCTGGCTCAGGTTTGTTCATCAAAGCTTATCAAAATCAATTTTAAAGTCATTCACAGTCATGTTTGGCCTCATGTTTGCCAAAGATTCATTTTAGGGTTTTTAGTCTCATTAGGACTAGGGTTTCATTAATTTAGTTTTAAAAATGTCTAATAATGTCAGCAGGCACATGAGGGAGGTTCAAAATAAGTTTTCATTGAAAAAATTTCATCGTCATAATGATTGATCATGAATTTTCTTCAAAACTCTGTTTTGAAGAAAATCATCCATTTTATCTTTTGTAATAAATTGCCATGTAATTTTTAAAATTTTTAGTTGTGAAGTTCTTCAGGCACAACCCTGGTCGCCTTTTCCAAATTCCATGCCAGATATCCCTGCAAAAAATAGACAAGAGTTTCGTCATTCAGTCAAAGAATCAAAGGAAACAAGCAAAACAGAGTTTATATTAAAAAAGTGAAAAGTGCCAAAGCCAAACATTAGAAAGTGGGTTATTTGAAATTAAAAATCAAAGTCATTGGGCATATAAGATATTTGTGGTGTTTGAACGATCCATTGATTTTCCAAAGACATCATTAAGCTGAGTCAAATTGTGGAGAAATGAAAACAGGGTTTTGAAAAACCAACTGTGGTGAGAATCAGCTGCGCGACGCATTGGGAGAAGGTCGCGGTGCATTGGCAAGTCACGGCGCATAGATCCGCCATTCACTGTGTATATTTGAATGTGCACGGCGCACTGGGTTGTGCACGCGGCGCACAGGGCCGACAAGCAAAAAATTTCATCACTGCTTCCAAAATTTTAAAAACGACTCAATCTCTTTTGCTCCGAGTAAGTTCGACTGACCTTGCAGTTGCTCATAGCTTGTGTTTGGTATTATTGAAAGATTGGTTTTGAAGAACTTGAATGCCAAACTACAAACCCTTCCTCTTATTGAAGTGTTCCCTTAGGGTTTTAAAATTGGTGGTTTAAAAGCGATTTTGTGCCAAACATTTCATTCCTCATTGGTTTACTCCCTCTCACTGTTTTATTATTATCACAGTCCCTCCCCTATTCCCCAATCCACTCATACCATTTAAGCCCATTTCCCTATCCATAAATCATTGCATTTCCTATCATTTTTCCCTGTTCATTTCACTTATAAAATCTGCAAATCCCAAATTTCCAAACACAGTCAAGTGACTGTCCTCACACTTCAATTTTCACTTGACAAAGCTCCACTATACCCACTGTCCATATTTACCACAGTCCTTTCCTATTTTGGCACACATTTGGAAATTGGAGGAAAATATGCCAAATTCTTATTTTCACCTCATACAGATCAGCATACACTTGGCATAGACTTGTAGCACCATGACGGACACTGAGTCATCATATGAACAAGACAGTGACTCTACCACTGAGTTACATGCACCGAGAAGGCCTCGTAAAGGTGGCAAACACGTGAGAGAAGAGCCCACCTCATTGAATCATTTGCAGGCCTACCCACTTGCCATGGCATGTTTTCGAGAGCAGTCATGCTATCAGTACTATGAGATGATTGCTCGGATTCAGCATCATCAGGAGTTGGCTCGTTTGTTTGTTTTACATTTGCATGATGGTCAGGTAACTCTTGCTGGTGTAAACTTCACCTTGACACCAGAAACCATTTCTCAGGCAACAGGAATACCGAATCTAGGTGAAGAGTGGAACAAAAGACAACAGGTGGAAAGAGTGCATTATGAACCATACATCAGGCCTAGCTATGTGAGACAGCTCAGCAGGGTATTCCCATTTCGGTTCCTGAATGAATCCTATGCGCCTTTGATGAGACTCATTATCAGATACTTCAGTTGTGAGGGCTGTTTCTCACGCCTCCATGCATACCACATCAGGTTATTGATGCATTTCACGAGAGATAAGATGATGAACATTCCATATTTCATGTGCCAGAACATCGAGAGAATGACCACTCTTGTGTAGAAGAAGACTCCTGAGCAGCATTACAACATCATTTATCATTATGCGCTCATCAAGATCATTGTGGTACATCAGCTTGGATTGCAGGGCATTGCATGGGAGGATTTCATTTCCCATGACTTCTTCACAGCCCCTCAGCCTCCTCCGGAGATTTTTCACTATGCAAGTGAACCTTCACATCATTTTGAAGGTCCCGATATAGAGCCTATCAGTGTGCCAGTGTATGTCACTTATCAAAGAGGCACGAGAGCATTATTTGCAACAACCCGACGAGTACTATCTCCACCCGAGGTGGAAGGGGCCTCATTGCCGTCATCAAAAGCACAGGTATAGGTACAGGATAGAGGCAAGAGGCCTATGCAGGAGGAGGGCCCTTCATGAGGCCATGATACTGATTTCATGTTGATTGATGAGGATTTGAGCTCTCCAAGCTCAAAATTGATGGAGATCATTCAGGAGCAGAAAGCTGAGATCGATACATTGAACGAAAAATTGCAGAGAGCTCAATGGATCATAAAATATCTAGAGAAGTGCAACAAATAGGTGAAGGATCAGCAGACGATCATGGAGTTGCAAAACATCCGTGAGAACTGGCAAGCTGCTCGAAGAAGCCCATCCAAGATGACACCTATTGAGCGGGAGATTGAGGCTGATAGAGAGAATTTGCTTGAGAGAGTCAACATGCATCTTGAGAAGCTATTGGAGAAGGCAAACAAGGAGAAGAACATGCTCCGACACATGAAGAACCATTATTGGGCACGCACTCATGTTTGCAAAGCGAGGATCAAGATCCTGAAAGCAAGGCTAAGGCAGGCATTGAAGCGTCACAAAAGGCATGATAGGCTCCAAATATTGGCTGAAGCCTCTTTGGCTGAGCATAGTACTTGATGAGGGACCTACAGCCCAAATTTCAAGAAATTTGGGAAAAATTTTGTCAATTTTAAATTTTTTGTTCTCAAAACAGATTTTCCTGCCCGACACATAGCGCCACTTGACGTGCGCTTATAATTGGCAGCTCTTCAGGAGGAAAAATTTGAATTTCTAGATTTTTCATCAAAATTTATGCATGCCTATGAATTACCTAAGGATTTTGACAAGTTTTGGGTTGCCTAAAGGGTCAAAAACACCCTAAAAATGGTCTTTCTGCCACTTTTTGCACACAGAGGAAGCAGTGTTGGGATATTGAACTTTTGGAGGGGCAAATGGAAACCAAATCCAAAAATTCCACTTGGGTTGGAAAGTAGACAGGAAGGGCTTTCCAACGAGATATCCTATGCTCAATTTGGACTTTGGGAAGGGCCTAAAAATCAGCTCCAAACTTGTGCTACGCATAGAGATTCCAGGCGCGACGCATAGAGGAATTTAGCCTATTTTTCACTCAGCTGCTCAGAATTTCGCCTAGTTTTGGCCAGTTTCACTTTTTCATGTAACTCTTGATGTACCTTGATGTAATTTCATAACCATGATGTAATTTTGGCACATTTTTACTCATTCTAGAAGATTCATTCACCAAAAGGTGAAATGTAAGTGAATGGATCAGTTTCCTAGCATATAGAGGCAAGTTGTTTCATTGCCTATTTTCTAGTTCCTAGTTTAGATATGGTTGAAACAGCTCCTAGAATGATGATATCGACCCCTAGAGGCATGGGGAGGAGTTAGGCTTGTCTATATGATGTATTTTCTCAGTCATTTTCAGGGTTGGACACTTGGGATTGCTTAGCACTTCATTGTACATTTCATTTCTGCAATTTTGGCAAAGGAATAGACCAGGGTTTGCAGCCCTCTTTGGGATCCTTTTGGCTCTGTGTTTTGATGGTGTTTTTATCTATTTAATTTTAAGTTCACTGATGTTTACGTGTACCATTTTCATTCTCCTTTCTTCTTATATTAAACAAATCAGTGTTTAAAGGTGGAATTCAATAGCTTGCTTTGCTCTGCCTTCAGTTTTGTTTAATTTTACATGTTTTCATCTGTTTGAGGAGGACTCTTGAAACCCTATTGCCATCTTCAGCTCCTCACCGGTCTGATCCATCCATTAATTCAATATAAAGCATCAAAACAATTGCCTTCCTTGCCCCAATTAGAACTCTGCAAAAACTAGGCCTCATCCCCGAACCCAAAACTGCCTTTCCCTTGATTCCAACAAAAACCCCCAAAATCAAACTCAAACTCCTTCACTTATATACCTAGCCTAAAATTAGCTTTTATTTCAAGTAATCTCAAGCCCTATTGATTATTTTTGCTGATATTGACCCGGAGAGAGCCCTCTCCTGTTCTGGTAGGGTTAGCTACCAGATTGAGCGTGGTTTGATGTTACCCTGAACTCTGCCTTCCTTCAGCCTGAGGTAGATTTAGGCAGTAACATAGTGGCGACCATACTGGGGAACAAAATGGTTTGCTTGTTAGTGTTATTTGTTTTATAAGCTACAGACTGAGCCTGAAGTTATGCCAGGTAGCCTTCGAAACGCTCTTGCTTTGCATTAGCGAAAGTAGATAAACACTGCTTTAGTCAATCTCTGGTCTAGTTTGTAAACGTAAAATCTAACTTGAAAATTTCCCCAGTACATGTATCAAGTTAGATCTGATGCTGATGGTGGACAGCAGTCAGACACATATGAAGGCTGAAACATTCGCCTGGCGATTCCAACTCAATCCAGAGATTCCAGTGCTCACTGATCCATTCATGCACTAAAATAAAATGGTAGGGTATGTGGCAGAACCTGCTCTTTGTGAAGTTTTAAAAGAAGTTAGAGATCAGTTAGTGGATATTGAAATTGACGAAGTATTTTTCATTGCCGTGCTTCAATTTTTGAGATCTCAGAAGTTTCCTCCTAAAGCTAAAACTCGTTTCATTGAGTTAGTTGTTGAAAAATTTGAGAAGGAGATTTAGTATTTGAATGATCAGATCCAATCATATGAATTCCGAGATCCCAAAAAGTTCTTGGAAACTCTCCCTCCTTCAAAACAAGAAACAATAGAGCTGCCCGTGGATGTTTACATTGATATTTTGCAGCTGGAAGCATGTATTGTTGAGTTGGGGCAGCAAAAAGAGTATGGTTTCTGTGATCCTATTGCAACGTACATGAAATTTTTTTTTAGTTTGAATGACAGATCAAATTGTCTTTTACATAACCAGACTCATTATACACATGTAAGGCTGTCAGCATTTACATTTGGGTCTTGGTTGAAACACTTTCAAGCAACATCCTGGTCACAGTTACTTGATTGGTTGATCTGGCATTACAACGTTACTTGATCTATTGACTCTGCAACAAAGTAGGGTAAAATTTGTAAATAAATAAGCTGCCAAAGGCAACATTTTAGTTTCCAGTATTTGTTTAAAGTTTCATTCCAAGTGTGTGCTGTGATCTTTTCTTCAGTCTGGGGCCCAAAGTGAAGGCTATAATTCTGAAGATTGATTTCAGCTTTGGTTTGAGTTTGCCGAGTCAGGTTTTTCAGTCATTTTAGTTTCAAAATTGAGTCGGTTTGAGTCAATTTTCAGTCAATAAATGAGTCAAGAGTCTTGTGTTAATTTTCTGAAGTTATGAATCCTATAGCCCAATGAACGAAGGCACTGCCTACTCTCCCAAAAATCTGTAGTTCTTGGCACCTCCCAAGAGCTACCATCCCCATTGGAGCCAATGTTAGAGTCGGTATCTTCATCCCTCCATCAGAGATCAAAATCTCTTTTGTTGCATTTCATTTTAGGTGTCTCATTCAGTTCAGTCATCTGCATTCCATTAGGAGCATGGATCATCTGACGGAAGGGTCTTTTCACTCATGTTCCTCATGTCTTGTACCTGCTGGCTCAGGTCTGTTCATCAAAGCTTATCAAAATCAATTTTAAAGTCATTCACAGTCATGTTTGGCCTCATGTTTGCCAAAGAGTCATTTTAGGGTTTTTAGTCTCATTAGGACTAGGGTTTCATTAATTTAGTTTTAAAAATGTCTAATAATGTCAGCAGGCACATGAGGGAGGTTCGAAATAAGTTTTCATTGCAAAAAATTCATCGTCATAATGATTGATTGTGACTTTTCTTCAAAACTCTATTTTGAAGAAAAATCGTCCATTTTATCTTTTGTAATAAATTTCCATGTAATTTTTAAAATTTTTAGTTTTGAAGTTCTTCAGGCACAGCCCTGGTCGCCTTTGCCAAATTCCATGCATCTATCCCTGCAAAAAATAGATAAGAGTTTCGTCATTCAGTCAAAGAATCAAAGGAAACAAGAAAAACAGAGTTTATATTAAAAAAGTGAAAAGTGCCAAAGCCAAACATTAGAAAGTGGGTTATTTGAAATTAAAAATCAAATTCATTGGGCATATAAGATATTTGTGGTGTTTGAACGACCCATTGGTTTGCCAAAGACATCATTAAGCCGAGTCAAATTGTGGAGAAATGAAAACAAGGTTTTGAAAAACCAACTGTGGTGAGAATCAGTTGTGCGACGTGTTGGGAGAAGGTCGCGGCACATTGGCAAGTCGCCGCGCATAGAGCCGAAATTCACTGTGTATATTTGAACGTGCGTGGCGCACTGGGTTGTGCGTACGGCACACAGGGCCGACATGCAAAAAATTTCATCACTGCTTCCAAAATTTTCAAAACGACTCAATATCTTTTGCTCCGAGTAAGTTCGACTGACCTTGCAGTTGCTCATAGCTTGTGTTTGGTATTGTTGAAATATTGGTTTTGAAGAACTTGAATGCCAAACTACAAACCCTATCCTCTTATTCAAGTGTTCCCTTAGGGTTTTAAAATTGGTGGTTTAAAAGCAATTTTGTGCCAAACATTTCATTCCTCATTGGTTTACTCCCTCTCACTTTTTTACTATTATCACAGTCCCTCCCCTATTCCCCAAGCCACTCATACCATTTAAGCCCATTTCCCTATCCATAAATCATTTCATTTCCTATCATTTTTCCTTGTCTCATTTCACTTATAAAATCCCCAAATCCCAAATTCCCAAACACAGTCTAGTGTCTGTCCTCATACTTCAATTTTCACTTGACAAAGCTCCACTATACCCACTGTCCATATTTACCACAGTCCTTTCCTATTTTGGCACACATTTGGCAATTGGAGGAAAATACACCAAATTCTTATTTTCACCTCATACATATCAGCATACACTTTGCATATACTTGTAAAACCATGACGGACACTGAGTCATCATATGAAGAAGACAATGCCTCTACCATTGAGTTACATGCACCAAGAAGGCCTCGTAAAGGTGGCAAACATGTGAGAGAAGAGCCCACCTCATTGACTCAGTTGCAGGCCTGCCCACTTGCCATGGCATGTTTTCGAGAGCAGTCATGCTATCAGTACTGTGAGATGATTGCTTGGATTTAGCATCATCAGGAGTTGGCTCGTTTGTTTGTTTTACATTTGCATGATGGTCAGGTAACTCTTGCTGGTGTAAACTTCACCTTGACACCAGAAACTATTTCTCAGGCAACAGGATACCGAATGTAGGTGAAGAGTGGAAAAAAAGACAGCAGGTGGAAAGAGTGCATTATGAACCATACATCAGGCCTAGCTATGTGAGACAACTCAGCAGGGTATTCCCATTCCAGTTCCTGAAGGAATCCTATGCGCCTTTGATGAGACTCATTATCAGATACTTCAGTTGTGAGGGCCGTTTCTCACGCCTCTATGCATACCACATCAGGTTATTGATGAATTTCACGAGAGTGAAGATTATGAACATTCCATATTTCATGTGCCGGAATATCGAGAGAATGACCACTCTTATGCAGAAGAAGACTCCCGAGCAGCAGTACAACAACATTTATCATTATGCGCTCATCAAGATCATTGTGGTACATCAGCTTGGATTGCAGGGCATTGCATGGGAGGATTTCATTTTCCGTGACTTCTTCACAGCCCCTCAGCCTCCTCCGGAGATTTTTCACGATGCAGGTGAACCTTCACATCAGTTTTAAGGTCCCGAGACAGAGCCTATTAGTGTGCCAGTGTATGTTACTTATCAGAGAGGCACGAGAGCATTATTTGCAACAGCCCGACGAGTACTATCTCCACCCGGGGTGGAAGGGGTCTCGTTGCTGTCATCAGTAGAACAGGTATAGGTACAAGATAGAGGCAAGAGGCCTATGCAGGAGGAGGGCCCTTCAGGAGGCCATGATACTGATTTCATGTTGATTGATGAGGATCATTTGAGCTCTCCAAGCTCAAAATTGAGGGAGATCATTCAGGAGCAGAAAGTTGAGATCGATACATTGAACGACAAATTGCAGAGAGCTCAATGGATCATAAAATATCTAGAGCAGTGCAACAAACAGTTGGAGGATCAGCAGACGTTCATGGAGTTGCAAAACATCCGTGAGAACCGGCAAGCTGCTCGAAGAAGCCCATCCGAGATGACACCTATTGAGCGGGAGATTGAGGCCGATAGAGAGACTTGGCTTAAGAGAGTCAACATGCATCTTGAGAAGCTGTTGGAGAAGGAAAACAAGGAGAAGAACATGCTCTGCCACATGAAGAACCATTATTGGGCACGCACTCATGTTTGCAAAGCGAGGATCAAGATCCTGAAAGCAAGGCTAAGGCGGGCACTGAAGCATCGCAAAAGGCATGATAGGCTCCAAATATTGGCCGAAGCCTCTTTGGATGAGCATAGTACTTGATGAGGGACCTACAGCCCAAATTTCAAGAAATTTGGGAAAATTTTTGTCAATTTTGAATTTTTTGGTCTCAAAACAGAGTTTCCTGCCCGACGCGTAGCGCCACTTGGCGCGCGCTTATAATTGGCAGCTCTTCAGGAGGAAAAATTTGAATTTCTAGATTTTTCATCAAAATTTATGTATGCCTATGAATTACCTAAGGATTTTGACAAGTTTTGGGTTGCCTAAAGGGTCAAAAACACCCTAAAAATGGCCTTTCTGCCACTTTTTGCACACACAGGAAGCAGTGTTGGGAGATTAAACTTTTGGAGGTGAAAATGGCAACCAAATCTAGAAATTCCACTTGGGTTGGAAATTATATAGGTAGGGATTTCCAACGAGCTATCCTGTGCTCAATTTTGACTTCGGGAAGGGCCTCAAAATCAGCTCCAAAATTGTTCTACGCATAGAGATTCCAGGCGCGACGTATAGAGGAATTTGGCCTATTTTTCACTCAGCTGCTCAGAATTTCGCCTAGTTTTGGCCAGTTTCACTTTTTCATGTAAATATTGATGTACCTTGATGTAATTTCATAACCATGATGTAATTTTGGCACATTTTTACTCATTCTAGAAGATTCATTCACTAAAAGGTGAAATGTAAGTGAATGGATCAGTTTCCTAGCATATAGAGGCAAGTTGTTTCATTGCCTATTTTTTAGTTCCTAGTTTAGATATGGTTGAAAAAACTCCTAGAATTATGAGCTCGACCCCTAGAGGCATGGGGAGGAGTTAGAATTGTCTATATGATGTATCTTCTCAATCATTTTCAGGGTTGGACACTTGGGATTGCTTAGCACTTCATTGTACATTTCATTTCTGCAATTTTGGCAAAGGAATAGACCAGGGTTTGTAGCCCTCTTTGGGATCTTTGTGGCTCTGTGTTTTGATGGTGTTTTTCTCTATGTAATTTTAAGTTCACTGATGTTTATGTGTACCATTTTCATTCTCCTTTCTTCTTAGATTAAACAAATCAGTGTTTAAAGGTGGAATTCAGTAGCTTGCTTTGCTTTTCCTTCAGTTTTGTTTAATTTTACATGTTTTCATCTGTTTGAGGAAGACTCTTGAAACCCTCTTGCCCTCTTCAGCTCCTCACCGGTATGATCCATCCATTCATTCAATCTAAAGCATCAAAACAATTGCCTTCCTTGCCCAGATCAGAACTCTGCAAAACTAGGCCTCATCCCTGAACCCAAAACTGCCTTTCCCTTGATTCCAACAAAAACCACCAAAATCAAACTCAAACTCCTTCACTTATATACCTAGCCTAAAATTAGCTTTTATTTCTAGTCATCTCAAGCCCTATTGATTATTTTTGCTGAGATTGACCCAGAGAGAGCCCTCTCCTGTTTTGGTAGGGCTAGCTACCAGACTGAGTGTGGTTTGATGTTACCCTAAACTCTGCCTTCCTTCAGCCTGAGGTAGATTTAGGCAATAACACATGTGAAAAATTGTACAGTGTAGTCTATCTTTATCACATTAGGCTACTTCAACACATGAAGGGATAATCCAAGATAAATCTACCCTATTTCTTCTCAAGGAGCTTGATCAAAATGATAGAGGGTGTTAAAAATAAAATTGAAGCAAGGGAAGTAAACATTTATCATCAAGGGATCATTAAAATACTTGTGGAACATTAGGTGAGAAACAAGGGATTGGGTTAGAAATAATTTTTGGTTCAGAATCATCTTGACGGGCAAACAACAAAGGAAAAAATTGAACAAATGCATGTGATTAGGAGAATTATGAATTCTCCTATGTATCCTAGGACTAGATCCAAGAAGAAACATGATAGTGTCATCATTGAGAAAGAAATGGTCTGTTAATAGGAAGCCTAGGAAGAAAACACAGGAAGAGCCAAGTGAAAAAAGAAAAGACCCTGAGGTAGACATTTTTTAACCTCCAAGAACATCAAAACAAATTAATGAGATATTGCAAAGAATGGAGAGATATGTCCAAGAAGAACCTTTAGAGAGGGACTCCTACTTTGAGAATTCTTGGGTAGGAGCTACCTCATCACTTTCATTTGCTAAGGAAATTGAAGGAGAAGAAAGAGAATTGCATAAAGAAGAGCTCCTTAAAAATATAGAAGAGCTAACAAGAGAGTTGGAGTTCAACAAGATTTTGGAAAATATCTTGAAGAAAGAAAATAAGATGTACAAAGAAAAACACAAAAATCTAATCAAAGAAAATGAGAAATTGACAAAAAATCTTGGTAAGCTTGAAACAAAGAACACCCTAATCTCCAAACAAGCTTATAGATGGATCAAAGAGAAGAAAACATGGAAATACAAATATGAGAGGCGAAAGGTAAATGCCACCATCTACAAGCAAGTAAGGTATGAGGGTATTGATTGTCTTCTTCAGGCTACACAAAAAGAGACTACAGGATCAGGGATAATGGGCACATCAACACTCAGAAGATCAAAGAAGATAAAGCAAGCATGAGGACATGCTTGAAGATCAGCAAGGGGGAGATGTTGGCCCTCAATTTTGGTCAATTTTGCTTATCAAAACTCCACCTAATTTCCATCATATTCCACCTTATATCATCCATATATAACTTTTTTTTAACTTATTATTCATATTCATGTAATTAAATTAAGTTTTTCAATTTTTAGAGATTTTTGTAAAAATTGGGTTTTACGAGTATTTTTGGACAAAACTAAAAATTCCCGTAATAGCTTCATGGAAGTCATATGTGTAGGACACCTAGGTGCAAGCTGAGCATAGATTTGGAAATCTTGGGAACCACGCATAAAAAACATCTATTGTTTCGGTCAAATTGAGCTAAAACAAACCCGGTCAACGCTGGTTAAACATGACCTATTTTTCAGAAATCCCTAGGAAAAAGGGCAAAATTAGTATTTTTTCGGATTTTCCTGATTTTGTGAAACTGAATGGATGATTTTGACCTATATGGATGGGATTATGATGGATAATATTGATAGATACATTATATATTAGTTTGTTTATCATTTGTCTATTTAAACCAAGCTTATGAACCATTCAAGCATGGAGAGTATAATTTTATATCGAGACTTTTGAATATTTTGAGATAATTTGAGGAACCAGTTCCACCTATTTGTTGTTCATGCTGTGGATGATTGATTTAATTTTATGTAGCTGATAAGTTCTTCAAGTGTGAAAGGCAAGGGTGGAGGGCCCCCAAACCAAGCTAAGTACACTTTTTGGTTAAATTTGCATAATTTTCATGAACTAGTTTTACTTTAGATTTATTCAGTCATTTAGATGTGTGAAGATTTATTATGTTTGTTGGATAATTCTTGGTTTAATTATAATTTTAATATGAAGGGAAAAACAAGATTTTAAGTTAAATTCTCCTTCTATCTGATCAAGAACAACAACTAAAATTCATCCTCTTTTCCTTGTTTCAGTTATTTCCAGAATTTCTAGTCTTAATGCAATGGTAACAATGATGGAATAGAATTGTAAAGATGGAAAACCTGGACCTCCTAAGTCAGGAACATCTTCTCCTAATTTTTATACATCATAAACTATTGGTAGTCAATTATTTGGTTTCTCTTCATGAAGGTAGTATTGTGGGGAAGGACAATCAGGATCTCCTAAGTTAGGAGTCTCTTCCCTCACTTATTACATATTGAATCAGAAACTACTTACTTAGATTTTATATTTTTAATATGCATTTCCATAAATATTAGAATCTAGAATATATTTGTAATATGCATTTCTTGTAACTTCTATACTTTGTCTTCTAAAATTGACTACATCTGAAATCCATATATTTTGGACATGCTTCCAAGTTTACAAACCTAGATTGATAAATAAAATATATGTGTTAGTTTACTCAGTAAATTGACCCAAAAACAAGTAATGTGGATGGATCCCCGTTGGGATTCGAAATGTCGACAACTTCACCATAACGCTGTGGATAATACAGATAAATATTATTCAACAAGTAATGTATGAACTTTTGTAGTGCATATACCATTACCAACCCTTCTCACTCGATAATGGTGTAATTCTGCTCACTTGTCAATAATTTCTGGCTTGCGAATGAAATTGGGTGATTTATATCCCATTCTCTTGGTTGGGATAACATTGCACCCATATTTATGGAAGAGGTGTCCACATGAACATGGAAGTACCTTCCCCAATATGGAAAGACTAAAATTGGAACGGTAACAAAATTTTCCTTCAAACTATCCAGGGCATGTTGACATTCTTCATTCCATTGGAACTTCACTTATTTCTTCAAAATTTTCTTCAAGGGGGTTTTAAGCTTCACATATCCCATATGAAATTTTGATAGTAGTCCATATGACCCAAATTCCCAAAATTATTTCATTGATGTTTGTGGGGGTAAATCTACTATGACTACAATCTTCGCAGGGTTGACCAGGAAACCTTACTTACATACTGCATGGCCCAAAAAAATACCAAATGGGGGGTAGAAAATGAACTTCTTTAAGTTCAATGAGATTAGAAATTTTCAACATCTATCAAGCATGAGGCACAGGGATTCAATGTATTTCTTTAATAGAATAAATATTGTCCAATCATCCATGTATACCTCAAATAATTTATGTCGAAAGTATTTGAAAGTATCTACGACCACCCTGGAAAAGATGGCAGGTGCATTCTTTAGCCTGGAAGACAAAACAATATACTATAATGATCCCCATTCTATTGCAAAAGTAGCCTTGTGCCTATCTTCTAGTGTGATCTTCATATGATGGTAACCTAAAATTCCATCTGTAAATGAGTAAGGCTCTTGTATGCCTACATTTTCTAGCACTTCATCTATAAATGGGGTGAGAAATGTATCATGTACACATGAATCATTCAATTTTCGTAAGTCCACACAATTCCTAATGTCACTTGTCTTCATATCTTGCACCACCATTGGAATTATCCATTTAGATTCTTCTACTAGTTTGATAATCCATGTTTCCAACATTCTGTTTAATTATTTTTTCACTTCCTACTTATATGCTAGATTCAACTGGTAAGGTATTTTTTTACTTGGATTTGCATCTTGCTTTGATGTGATCTTCATCTCTCTGAGATATCTTGTTATACCTTTCATTTCTTAGAAGGTCGTTGGGAGAAAATCTTGGTATTCATGCATTAAATTATAAATTTTCTCTATTATCTCCTCATCCCATGATCTGAAATTAAAAACATGAAGTTTTCTTGAAAAATTTTGCAAGCTAGTTTATGTCTTGTGGGCAATGGATAAATTTGCAAAAGCATAGTAAACTTATGGATTTTAGTTTAGTTGTGCAGATTAAAATGAACAAAAATAGACCATAAGCAGCATCACACAAACAATGATTTGATGACGGAGTTCACCCCTCCTGGGCTACGTCGTTGGGTCCAACTTGCAATGTTGTCCCTTTCTATTATATTCTAAAAATGTAAATTAAATCAACATATAATGCGCAAATCACAAAAATAATGTTGCCATTGTGTCAAAAACACCCAAAAACCCCTGCGTAGTCTCTTCTTAGGCTCAAAAAGGCTGAAAAATGACCAAATTAGGCCTCTTTTCCCATTTATCTGCTATTTATCCTGCAAAATGACAAAAATGACTAATAGGGAAATGAACTTGTCCTTTGGAAAGAAGGCTCGACAATAATTTCGCTTGATATCAACATTGATTTCACTGCCAATAGTGCAAATTTTCATATGAATAAATGCACCAATAAGGCCCTTAGTGTCGACTCTTTAGCCCTTTATTTTGGTTGTATGGGTTCAACATGGCCATGGGTGCGAGGCAGAGACAACGTGCCCGTCGGCACTCTGCCCTTGGTCGCATTGTGTGCCATGTGACTTTATGTTGGGCCATGCGCCTGCCCTGACCTGTGAGCCATTCACTTGTGGTTTTTAGTGGTTAAATGTGACGGAGACAGGACTTACCACCCTACCCCTCGTGTTGCGCTTATGGTTACACCATGACCCAAAAGACTCGGGGTTGGGGCCATGTGCCCCGCCCACTTTGCCAACGCCAAAAAAACATGAATTTAAATAAATATCCACTACATAGCTATAACGAGAAATACGTTTGGTCACATGGTTTGACGATCGATTGTTGGATGTGAAGTTGTGGGTTTGATTCCCCGCCAAGTTGGTCGGACCCAAAATAAACTTTTGCATGAAAATCAAGGGCCACGTGGTGCCTCATGATTGGTCCACCACAAAACCAAACAACCAATCACATATCGCCAAATCACCATGTACAACTTGCCACATGTCAACACTGGATTGGCTTGTACTACACACCATACCTCCCAGTCAAATTCTGACATCAGTGCCTCATCATTGTACGGCTTGCCCAAAAAATATTAGTCCAACCAACCCTATAAGTTGACTTTTTAGCTTTTTGATAAAAACTTCAAAATGTGATAACTTTCACAGATGGTGTTGAATTGAGGCGATTCAACTGTTGTTGAAATCAAAATGATGAGATCTATTATTTGGAACTAGTTTCAAGCAATTTTGAGCACTTTGATTTTTGAGAATATTTTTGATCCCCTAGATCATGTTGGGTGTGGAGCCTGATTATCTTGTTTATTTTGTATCACAACGTTGGACCCCTGTACCTTAATGGGGTGGCAACACCGCCCATAATTAAACGCTGCCTGGGGGGTCCAGGGGGAGGCGACTGCGACTTTATGGAGCCCCCCCGAAGCTAAAAACAGATGTAAAATTGCCTTGTAAAAGTATAGTAATTTCTAATCACTCTGGGCTATTCATTAGGCAGATGATTTGATGGTAGAAGTTGTGTTTAGTTTAGGGTTTTTTGCCCTATAAGTCAACCCCTCACTTTGTATGAGGGTATTGTATTGCGGCTATGTATTGTAGGTGTATTCTTAGAGCAAGAAACATATAGGGAGACTGTGAGAGACAACAGAGGATATTACAACGGATCTGCTGTAGGTTATGTCTCTTTATTTTGCTAGATAATAGAAAGGAAGGACTGGCTATTCGGGGTGGACATAGCCAAAACTGGGTGAACCACATATATCTATGTCTCTCTGGTTTTATGTGTTTTGTGTGATTGTGTTTTCCGCATATTTATGTGTTTCATTGCTCTGTAATATATAGAATTTTCTAAATGCGCATACTGCTGTAAGACTTGGTATGGCATGCGTACCCCTGGGTAATCACTGGTAAAGTTGAGGGGCGAAGAGCTAGAGTGAGAAAGTTTGTCTCACTTACCAATTTTGGCTGGATTTAGTCAAGAAACCCCAAGTCAAGTTTAAGGGGGGAATTGTTAGGTAAACTTGACTCAGGATAGAGTCAATGTTGACTAGAGTAAATAGTAGTGGTTTTGGGGCACATGGTATTGTGCACCCATGGTTTTTAGCCCATGGTATTGCATGTAATGGAGCCTATAAAAGGCTGGGAATACTTCATTGTAATGTAAGCCTGGAGGTGAGCGGTGAAGGCTCACTTGGCCGGATTGGCCAGGGTTTTGGCCAATGGTTAATGAAATTCCATTGGTTGGGTTTTGCCCCGGATTTGGGGTTTTCTTGGATAAGCATATGTGTTTATGTTAATGATTATTTGCTGGCATTTTATTTTTATTTCTTTCAGTAAATTTATTATTTCTCTGGTAAATTCTAACAAATGGTATTAGAGCCATTGAATTTCGCTGCGCTAGGAGAGAAAAGTCTGTCAAAATGAGAGAGGATATGTGCACGTGGATTAATTAATTGATGAGCCATGTATCTGAGGATAACTCCTAGAGGACTGGTGGTTACAGAGGCTGGTGACCCATGTAATCTGTAGATGGGTTCTTTCTATATGGACATTGATTTCATATGTACAAAGACAATAACAATGAAACAAAAAAAAATATTATTATTATAATGGAGTTAATTTATTACATGTAAATGGGCATACTACTATAAGACCTGGTATGGCATTCGTACCCCTTGGTAATCACTGGTAAAGTTGAGGGGCGAAGAGCTAGAGTGAGCAAGGTTGTCTCACTTAGCAATTTTGGCTGGATTTAGTCAAGAAACCCCAAGTCAAGTTTAAGGGGGGAATTTTTAGGTAAAATTGACTCGAGATAGAGTCAATGTTGACTAGGGTAAATAGTAGTGGTTTTGGGGCACATGGTATTATGCACCCATGGTTTTTAGCCCATGGTATTGCATGTAATGGAGCCTATAAAATGTTGGGAATACTTCATTATAATGTAGGCCTGGAGGTGAGCGGTGAAGGCTCACTTGGCCGGATTGGCCAGGGTTTTGGCCAATGGTTAATGAAATTTCATTGGTTGGGTTTTGCCGTGGATTTGGGGTTTTCCCGGATAAAAATATGTGTTTATGTTAATGGTTTTTTGCTGGCATTTTATGTTTATTTCTCTCGGTAAATTTATTATTTCTCCGGTAAATTTATAACAGATCATTCCTCCCCATTGGAAGATTTTGGACCACCAAAAGGCTGTTTTTACTCAACAAGTAAGTGAGGGTACAATTCCTTCACTTTCCTGATCTCAATACACCTTTCTTTACTTGGATTGGTACCTTTGATCCCCACTCGAAGATACTCCACATTGCCTCTGCGTAAAGTCTTGATTCTATTGTCAAGAATTGTATCTTCTTGCAAGTCATATAAGTATTTAGGAGAAAATTTTTCAATATATGGAATCTGAACATTCTCTTCATGATATTAAATCATTGGAGGCTTATACAATCTCAAGTTTTCCACATTCACAACAAAATAATTTGCATGTAAGGTGACAAATATAATTGGAAAGCATTGTTACCAATCTTCTCCAAGATTTTGAAAGGACCATATTTGATTGGATTAAGATTTTTACCTTCACATTGAAGTCTTTCCTTGCTGATATACAACCAAACTTGAACTTCCCCTTGGAAATCATGATAAAATCGATGCTTATAATGCCTTGATATGTACTTTTCTTTACTTTTCTCAAGCTGCTCTTGTACTCTTTGATGCACTAACTGAATTTGTTCAATGAAATTCTTGGCCTTGCCCACATCACTATGTCCGTCTACTGAAATATCCTTACCGAAGATGAAATCCAAAGAAGACTTTGGAATATAACTCAAAAAAGCCTCAAATGGAGATACTTGCATAGATGAGTACTTGGCACGATTGTAAGTATGCTAGATGTAATGAAAATTTTCATCCCAAAGTTTTGGATGCTTACCACAATATCCATGAGGGAGATGTACTATTGTTTTGTTAATCACTTTTGTCTGGCCATCGGTTTGTGGATGAAATGTTATGCTATTCTTCAACTTGGTATCCATGAGTTCCCATAAAATTGAATGGAACTTCACGAGAAATCGAGAATCCTAATAAGAAATAATAGAAATGGGAAACCCAAAGTGAACCCATACATTTTGGAAGAACATATTTGTGGTTTTTTCACCTGTAACATGTTTCTTATATGGCATCAAAACACACATTTTTCTGAAATGATCCACATCAATATATATATAATCATGACCTTTTCTTGACATTATCAGCCCCTCGATAAAATCCATAGAAATAATTTCCCAAGGACGAGAAGGAAAAGGAAGTGGAGTGTACAAAACCAATTTCCTATTGCTAGGATTACTTGTAGCACACATGGAGCATCCTCTTACATATCTTGAAACACTTTCATTCATGCGAGGCCAATAAATATACCTTTGAATTTGTGCAATTACTTTGCCTACACCAAAGTGACCAACAATAAGGGAAGTGTGGGCTTCCCTTATGACATTGACACTTTCACCCTGTGGAACACATAACTTACCAAGATGATAAAACAACTTGTTATGAACACGATAATCCATCTCTTCAACATGATTTCCTTGCATCAAAGTTGCATAAACATCCTTAAAAAAGTCATCTTGAGCATAGTGTTAAATATAACTTTCATGCATAATTGAGTTATTCTTAAGAATGACAAATGCATTAACAATAGGAATTGATAACATTTTAGAAAATTTGTTGTATATACCTTTGTTGTACCTTATTAATAAAATGAAATTGTTATAGGAATCCCATCCATCTAAAATTTCGAGCTTATTGTAGGTTGGTTTGTGATTTTAAATATTGAAAAGGTTTATGGTCAGTATGAATAATCGTTTCTTTACCCATCAAATAGTGCTTCCATTTCTTCATGCTTTGTACCAAAGGATACAAATATTTATCATAAGTTGGATAATTAATTACTGCATTGGTAAAGGTTTCATAATGATAACAAACATGCTTACCATGTTGCATCAAAATTTCTCCCATGGCATAATCACTTGCATTAGTTTGAATCTCAAATGGTTGTTTAAGATTTGGAAGTGATAGAATTGGTGTTGTACTGATTTTCTATTTCAATGTGTCAAAGGCTTTATGTTTCTTTCAACCACACTGAAAGACCTGTTTCACACTTTTCAAAGCATGTAATGGTGTTGCAATGAGTGAGAAGTTAGCTATAAATTTTCTCCAATATTGGTTTTCTCCCAAAAAGCTTCCAACTTCAATTACATTTTTGGGTTTAGGCCAATTCACAATGAATTCAACTTAATTTGAGGGATTAATCTTAAATTCACCCCCTCCTACAATATGACCCAAGTAAATTAAAGAGGTTTTCCCAAATTCACACTTAGACATCTTCAAATACAATTTCTCTTTCTTCAAGACATCTAAAACTTGTTTCACATGCTTTACATGCTCTTCACGAGTCTTACTGAAAATCAGAATATCATCTAAGTAGACTAAGAAAACATCATCAAGGAATGGTCTCAACACATCATTCATAACTCTCATGAATGTTACAGGTGCATTATAAAGCCCAAGTGACATAACTAACCATCCAAACAAACCTTGTTTTGTCTTGAAAGAAGTTTTCCAAATATCACCTTCATCGATCCTTATATGATGATAACTACTTCTTAAATGTAACTTAGTGAAATAAACAACATCCTTTAACTGATCTATAAAATCATCAATGTGAGGAAGAGGGTAACAATTCTTTACCATGATCTTGTTCAAAGATCTAAAATCCACGTACATGTGTCATGTACCATCCTTATTTGGAAACAAGACAATATGAGACCCAAAAGGAGATATGTTAGGCCTGATGACCCCTTTTTCAAGAAACTCTTGAATTTTATTGTTGATTTATGCATTCTCCAAAATTGGCATTTTATACATGCCAATGTTTGGAAGAGGTGCATCCTGCTGCAATTTAATCTCATGGTGGATTCCTATTTTAGGAGGCAACTCTTTAGGTTCCTGAAACATATTGTCATATATGTTAACAAATTCAACCAAATCATGCTTTAGTTTTGAATCACATCATGCAAAAGCTTTACATTCAACAATATCTTTAGCTTCGATCATCATCAATAAAAAATTCTTACTAGCATTTACAATCCTTTTCATTTGACCAACAATTAAAAGAGATAAGTTAATCTTCTTGCGATGTGCTCTAACAATATGCTTAACTCCATCTATAAAACCATGATATCTATTCTCATGAAAATATAATATGGATTTTTGGTCATATAAGTATGGACTCCCTAAAACAATTCCACATATGTCAAGTGGTACAACATCAAGCTCTACCTCATCAATAAAGTTTGCAGTGATGGTGAATTTGAGTTTACATTTTCTTGTCACTTGCAATTTGGCATCATCACATACCCAACTAAAAGGGTAAGGTTTAGGATGAGGTTTATTTTCTTGACAATTTATTTAGAAATAAGGTTGATTTAGGATCAACTATCAAACAAGGTATAAAATTTGGTATGTTTTGTAATGACCCTGGTATGGAAAAGCTCAATTCTTTCTTTATCATTTTGAGACTCAATAGGCTTACTAGAAGAACTAGTTTTGCAATAGAAGCTTTACATTTCATTCCAATGGATGTGATTTTGGTTTCATCACCTGAATCAAATTCTATATATTGTTGAGTGGTTGCAACAATATTTTGTTTCACCTTGTTGTTAAACTTATTTGATCTCATTTATGGATGTAGTTTCAAAAAATGGTATTCATCACAACCTTCTTTTGAACAATGTTAACATGTAATTTTATCTCCCTCTTTCTTTACTGTAGCATTAATTTTTCCTTTGCCTTTAAACTTCCCCTTTCTTTTGTGTCTATATTTGGATGGCTTCTTACTAGTCTCTTGAGGAGCATTCTTTCCTCTTGCTTCTAAATGAGTTTCCTGAACACATAATTCATATAGACTGGTGGGATTAAACATAAGTATAGCATGTATTAAATAACTATGTAATCCAACTATCTATTTAAGGAGAGTTTCTTGTGAAGACAAATCAACACCCAAGATTAAAACTCTTCTTCTAAATTATTGTGTGTAACTTTGAACACTCTCTCCTTTAGCTTGTCTAAAATTTGTCCAATTCATAATTTGTTTTTGCAAATAAGCTAATGGATTAAATTTCCTTCTTAATGAAACTACATGATCATTCCAAGAAGAGATAATTTTACCACTTTTGTTCAAATATTCTTGAGTTCAAGCCTCCCACCAGTTGAGAGCTGCACTTTCCAAACTAGGAGAAGCAAGATGGATCTTGGTAACATCATCCTTAATCCTTTGAATCATGCAATAGACTTCAATTTGATGAACCCAATTATCCAAAATTTTAATATTTACTTCCCCATTGTACATAGGAAATTCAAACTTGACATCAAGCTTAAGAAAAGGAGTCTTAGCATGTCCTTTTGAAGATCTAGGAGGAGTATGTACAGGTGTCGAAGGAGGTGAAGAAGGAGATGAGGATGAAGGTGAATATGGAGGTGAAGCAAGAAGTGGTGGAGGGAATAGAGACTTGCTCCCATCACCACAATTACCTTTTGGATGGATTGAACTTTGTCCTTGCAACCTTGTTGTCCTTTCATTCTACAATACTTTTACCATCTTTGCCATATAATAGAAAGCATTTCTAAAATCTCTCTCATCCTTAGACATTGATTCTTGTCCTTCTTCATGTGCCATGACTAGTGGAGTTATTGGAGTTTATGACCTCCTTGAACCAATTTGAGGATTTGGTTCTTCAAACACTCCTTCTCCTCTCTTCAATTTATACCTTGTTAACATTCAAAAACAGTTGCAAAAAAGTAAAACCTTAAAAAAAACTATGCTCTGATACCAAACTGATCTGAAATTAAAAACTTGAAGGTTTCTTGAAAAAAATTGCAAGCTATTTATGTATTGTGGGAAATGGATACATTTTTCAAAAGCACATAAACTTATTGATTTTAGTTCAATTATGAAGAAAAAAATAGACTATAAGTAACATCACACCAATACAAATTTGATGATGGAGTTCACCCCTCATGGGATACATCTCCAGGTCTAGCTTCTAATGTTGGCCTTGTATATTATATGCTAAAAATATAAATTACATCAACAAAAAATTCTCAAATCACAAAAATAATGTTTCCATTGTGTCCAAAACACCCAAAAACCTCTATGTAGGCTATTCTTGAGCTAAAAAAGGTTGAAAAATGACCAAGTTAGGCCTCTTTTCCCATATCTCAGCTAGTTGTCATGCAAAATGACAAAACTAACTAACCAGGCAATGAACTCATCCTTTGGTAGGTTCATCAGGCGACATTTTTTCTGAGGATCGACTCTAATTCTGCCGCCAATAGTGAAAATTGTTGGATGAATCAATGCACCAATAAGGCCCTTAATGTTGATTATTTAGCCCTTCGTTTTGGTTGTATGGGTTCAATGTGGCCAGGGGTCTGGTCCATAGGCTGCATGCCTGCTGACACTCTGCCCCTGGTCACGTCATGTGCCATGTGGCCTGAGAATGGGCCATGCACCTCCTCAACCTCTGAACCCTCCGCATGTGGCTTTGAGTGGTTAAATGTGACTGGGGCCAGGGCTTACAACCTCGCCCGTCTCAATGCATTTATGGTTACACCATGACCCACACAACCTACGGTTGGGGCCATGTGCCTCGCCCCCTCCGCCAATGCTAGACAACATTAATTTAAATAAAAATCTTTCATATAGTTATCACGAGAAATAAATTTTGTTGGATGGTTCGACAGTCGGTTGTTGGACGTGTGTTCATGGGTTTGATTCCCTGCTGAGTTGGTTAGACCCCAAATAATTTTTTGCATGAAACTGAGGGCCACGTGGTGCCTAATGATTGGTACACCAAAAAAACAAACAATCAATCACATCTCGCCTAATCGCCCTATACGACCTACCACATGTTAGTACGAGATTGGCCCATACTGCACACTGTATGACCCAGACGGTTTTTGATGTCAATTCCATGTCACTATATGGTATTTCTAGTCAACCCTGCAAGTTGAATTTTTAAATATTTTCCAAAACTTCAGAATGCAATAACTTTCACATATGGTGTCGAATTATGGTGATTCAAGCGTTATTGGAATCAATGTGATGAGATAGACGATTTAGTGATGGATTCAAGCGATGTTGAGAACTTTTATTTTTGAGTATATTTTTGATCCCCTGGATCATCTAATAATCTCCAATAATGACAATCTTTGGATTCTCTTCAGTCCCAATGTTTACTTTTCATGTCTTGATAGGATTGGCGTAATCTACAGACTCAAGTTCTGGGCATACTTCTGCACACTCCCATTTTTTTCTGGTATCTGTAGTTTTCTTGGATCATCTTCTTCTTCATATTCCTCTATTACATTGTAGAATTCCATAAGTTGTCTGATAGGTTGAGGTCGTTGGTGCGCAAGACACAATGGTACTGATTTTTTCATAAATAGACCTTTTGATGGAAAAATGCTTCCTTTAACAATATTCAATGTTATGTCTGCTAATGGATCATCATATTTGAAGCTAAAAGTTGTTGGAAATATGATGCAGAGTGTTGTCCTTGATGGCAACCCACTAAATGAAGATGAAGACATACGACTGTTGACATGTGTTGTCCTTGATGGCAAACCACCTGATGAAGTTATTCTTGACTTGATGGACTTGGTAAATGATGTAAATCTGATGTTTGTTGACAATATGATGCTGAGTGTTGTCCTTGAAAGGCAACCCACTTGATGAAGATGATGACAACTTTCTTGATGAAGTTGTGCTTGAGAGAATATGTTCCTGATGAAGAAAATATGATGCTTCTACAGTGTGTACAGAAGGCAATGAAGAAAGGAATCTGTATCGTGCTCTGAATATGAGGAAAAGAGTATGTCTTCAGAGTACGCGGATCATTTAGGGGAAGTCGCGTATGCACGCGTAAAAGAACGTTCCAAGTCGCGTATGGGCTAAAGCGCTCTAAAAGTGCAAAACCAAGGGTAATCACCATGGTATTGACCCATTGTATTGGGTAATGATCCGCCTAATTGACCCCTTCTAATGTAGTTTTGGGCTCATGGTATTGGTTTGGCTCATGGTATTAAAAAAGGGGCTCATGGTATTGAAAAAGGGTAAACCTATATAAGGAGAAGAAATTCATTGTGCAAATAATAAGTGTGGGTGCAAGATGTCTGAGCTTGAATGAATACTTCTCTCTGAAGTAGATCTGAATGGAAAGGGTTACACTTGAAGATAAATTTGAATGTATGATGTAATCAATGATGAAGAAGGGGATCTAGATCCGAATTGCTCTTGTATTTGCTAGATCCGATTATGGAAGGTTTAGATCCGTGATAAGAGGCGAGCATCTAGGAGAACATCTCTGTTTTAAAGCAAAAGGGTTGAATCTGAACTGAATATCTGATCTGAAGAAGTATGCTGCTCTATAGTGATTGAAGATCTATACGTTACTTCGCCGCAGAGGAAGCGCGTATATACGCGGCTTCGCCGAAGAGAAAGCGCGTATGCGCAATGAAATATATACAGAGGTATACACTGGTTTGTGTGGACAGAAGCGCGTATATACGCGACATCAGTGAAGTGAAAGCGCGTATGCAAACTAGGGTTTGCTGAAGCATGGGGTATGAAACATCTGATCTGTTCTGCTGTATTACTGCTATCTGATCTGTGTTGTCTGAATTGGTAAGTATCTGTTGGTGATGTATGTTTGAGCTTAAAAGTATGGAAAGGGTCTAGTCTGGAAATATGATGAAACGTGGCCTGCAAGTATTGTTCCTATTGAAGTGGTTGATCCAAAGTGGTGAAAGGAGATGAAACGTGGTCCAAGGTGGTGCCGAGGGTCAGAGCTCTTCGCCGTGGGGTTTTAGCTCCCTTCCAGGTGAGGCCGGTAAACGAGCAGGGTCGTAGCTCCTTCTGTGAGGCTTCTCTGTAAGCGAGAGCAAAAATGTAGCTCCCTTCCAGGAGAGGCTGGTAAACGAGTCAGGGGGTTGGAGCTCCCTTCCAGGAGAGGCTGGCAAACGAGCGCAGGTGGGTGCCTGCGTGCTGGTCAAGTCTGCGCCAGCACATATGTTGTAAGATGTTTTCTCTATAATAAAATATTGAAGGCCGAGCAACTGCAGCGGTGGTTTTCTCCCGATTTGGGTTTCCACCTAAAAATCCTGGTGTTCATGTGTGATGCTTTGTGTGATGGTTTATTCTGTTCTTACCGCACATGTTTACTGTTTATTGAACATCTGATGAATGAATGATGGAATAATATAAGTGAAGATTTAATGACAGATCTAGATCTCTGTGTATACGCTAGTTTCATAAAGGGGATCCACGTATATACGCTAGTTTACTGAAGGAAAGTAGCGTATGGGTTTTAAGGAATGAAAAAGTAAAAATATTTGATTATGCAGTAAATACTGATTCACCCCCCCCTCTCAGTATTTTTCCCAACAATTGGTATCAGAGGTCCTTGTGCAGAAGCTTGATCGCTTAAAGGAGATCAGTCGCAATGGGAAGCCAAGAAGGAGTAATGTCTATAAAGCCACCTCTATTCAATGGAAGCAATCTGATATTCTGGAAGGTACGTACAAAAGCATATCTGCAAAGTCTTGGTGCAGATGTATGGGCAATCGTGGAAGAAGGTTATCAATACCCGGCAAGTATTCCTAATGATGCAGCTGAAAGAAAGAAGTATGAAATCAATGCCAAAGCAGTGAATGTCTTATTGGGAAGCATGTCTGAATCAGAATTTGCTAAAGTGATGCAGCTACATTCGGCAAAAGACATATGGGACAAAATCATTCTAAGCTATGAAGGAGACACAAAGGTAAAAAGCGCAAAACTCCAAACTCTTAGAATTGAATATGAAAATTTGAAAATGCATACTGATGAGAGTGTTGCCAGTTTCTTTCTTCGTCTGGATGATATTGTAAATCGAATGAGAAATTTGGGTGAAACCATAGCTGATACTACTCTGGTGGAAAAGGTCTTAAGATCATTGACTTCAAAATTTGACTCTAAAGTTTCAGCTATTGAAGAAAGGAAAGATTTGCAAACTCTTACTATTGTTCAATTACATGGTACTCTGACTGCTTTTGAAATGAGACAAGGAGGCCCTTCTCAAGTAAGAGAAGCTGCTTTTAAGGCATCTACAAAAGGAAAGGAAAAGGAAGTTGTCAAAGAATCCAACTATATATCCGATGAAGAAGAAGCAAATTTCGTGAGAAAGCTCCAACTAGGTACTGGAAGATTCAAAGGTAAGCTTCCCTTCAAATGTTTTGAGTGTGGAAAAGTTGGTCATTATGCTGCTAAATGTCCTTATAAAGAAAAGCATGGTAAAGGGAAACAATTTGAAAAGAGAAAGAGTTATTATGCAAAAGAGGATGATGATGAAGTGTCCAGTGAAGATGAAGAAGATTCTGACCAAGATCTGAAAGTGCTCATGGCTAAGAAGCAAAAGAAGAAGGTTACTCAAGGAAAGGAAATACCTCAGAAATCATGTATAGCAAAAATTGAAGAAGATGAAACAGATTCCGACGAAGATCTACAAGCACTCATGGCAAAGAAGAAAAAGGAGAAGGCCACTTGTAATACTCTTCTTTGTGCAAACAATAGTAAAGATAGTGAAAGTAAAGTTGTGGATCTAGAAGAAGGTCTCAAGATTAAAGAAGAAGAACTACAAAGTTCATACAATAAGCAAGAAACTATCTATAAAGAGATGATCTCACAAATGAAAGATCAAATAGAAATGCTGAATGAACAGGTGGACAAGTATCAAAGGTTTCATACTTATGCATCCAATCGAATTAAAGATCTAGAAGTAGATCTTGAAAAATCAAGCAAGAAGAATGAAGGACTTGAAGCTGCTATCATCTTTCTGCAAGCAGAGCTAGAAGCATCAAGTAAGGAGAACAAGGAACCTCTACAATCCGTTGAAAAGGAAGGCCTTGAAGCAGAAATTATCTCTCTCAAAAAGGATCTGGAAAAATCAAATAAGAAGAATGAAGAGCTGGAACAAACATGTGAAGAAAACGAAAATTGGCTGAAAGAAGAGATCCTAAATCTGAAGGATCAAGTTGAAGATTGAAGAAGAAAAGAAGAAAGCATGACAAAGCAATGTCAAGCCTTGGAGGTTGAGGTAAACATTCTCAAAGGTAAATTGGAAGAAAAGGTAAAACTGTTGAGGTTTCATGATAGTACTAATATTCTGGACAATATTCTGAGTAATCAAAGGTCTCCCGCTATCAAACATGGTCTTGGTTTCCATGAAACTGTTAAAGGAGAATCTAGCTCACAAGGAAGTGCCAAAAATTCAGAAGATCTCAATGCAAAACCTGATGTGTTGAAAGAAACAAAAGATCAACCAACAATTATGAATTCTCAAAAGAATTCATTCAAGAACATTGAATGTTTTAAATGTCATAATTATGGGCATGTTGCAGCAAATTGCTAGAGCAGATCATTTCAGCCACAAACAGACAAGTTCTACTCAGAAAGGTACTCTAGCTTCTTCAGGGGATATTGTTTTTCATGTAACAAGTATGGACATAAAACAACTGATTGTAAAAGGAGGAAGAATAGAAATACTCATTATGATTCTTATGTTTATTTCTCTGGCCACATGAGATGTTATGCTTGTAATAAGTATGGACATGTAGAAAAAGAATGCAGATCTGGGAAAGTGGACAATTTTCAGCACACAGTTGGAAAGCTCAAGCAAATTTGGAAAAATAAGGAGGACCGATCAGAAACGTAGGGAATTCAGACCCTACTGCAGTCATCCGCTTCTGGAAGCTTACTTCTCTGATTGACTGCAGGAATGATGTGAGATACATTAGGAGATTTAGTAATGTATCGTCACAGGGGGAGCAATGCATGATGTCTCTCATGGTTGATTTGATCATTCTGGTTATATGTATTTCTGACAAAGCATCTGGTGTGAAGAAAAGACAGGAACAGAAGGTAAATTTGCAGGAGGAAAGGAAGGTGTGAAATTTTCTATATTTCACTATCCATACGCGGGTTCTATGAAACAAAGTCGCGTATACACGCAAGTTCCATCTAACACAGACGCGTATGCATTGATAATGAGGAAATTTATCTGATAGCTGAAGATCTGGAGCAGAGGTCCAGGGGGAGCATCAATCTCACTACTAATGATTGCATTGTTGGCAATATAATTGCTTATTCTTGGGTTTTTGTGATACTCATGCTCAAATGTTGATGTCTTGGTACATAGTTTATTATGATGAGTTTTTGAGCCCTGGTTGCTGATAAGTATCCTTTGTACTCACACATGGATGAGTTGGATGCCATTTGATTCAGAAATAAATCATGCAGAGTATGTTACTATGGTTGAGAGATCTTTTGCCTACATATGTTACTTCATGTTAAATCTTGAAGATCATGGTGATGTTGGACCACATGGATGATTGCTTGACACCTATGTGAAGATGTTGTTCTGATATGACAATCTCTCTTGGAAATATTGTATTGATGCTGCAAAGAATCTGAAGGCTTGGTTACCATTGTACTGATGCTACCACCATTGGATGACACTTGAAGACACAACTGCACTGTTCTATCTATCTGTAGTCCAGAAAAGCATTCAAAAGAAGCTGAACACTGCCTTTTTCTCACAGAGGATTAGATCTGGTTAAAATTTAGAAGATGGGAGTGGATACGCGAGTTTCCTGAAACATAGTCGCGTATATACGCGAGTTCCTGCACAGAAAACCGCGTATGTCTGATTGCTGACAATTTTTGCTTGGAGTCAGCTCTTTTCAGCACAACTGCAATGCTGTTTGGTATCTCTGATACTGTTTGGTATCTCTGGTGGTGTTCCAGTTCTATTTCTAATGTTTTGATGAAGATGCCTTGATGATTTGTTGGTGAAAATATTCAGGATGCACAAACTAAGGGGGAGCCTTAGTCATATGAAAAGGATGCATGGATGCACAAATTCAGGGGGAGCATTAGCGTTGCTGAGTATAATGCATTGTTGGCATTATGATGGTTCTGTTATATGATCTCTCTTGAGGTCTTCTTGGTATTGGTCATGAAAAGTCATATTTGTATTTTTTGATGAAAAGGTCATGATGAGACCCTTGATGTAAAATCTGTAATATTCAGTCATGTATGAACTTGTCAAATTTGTAAACCCACTTGGTTGGGTAGCTGAGTCAATTTTTGTAAACCCACTTGGTTGGGTAGCTGAGTCAAATTATGTAAACCCACTTGGTTGGGTACTTGAGTCTCATATGTAAATCCACTTGGTTGGATATGTGTTGTAAGTATGAGTCATTGGTGATAGGAAGTTCATAGAGTCATGTACTTTATTGAAATTTTGTTTGAAGATTCAGCATGAATTCAGGGAGAGCTTGGTCACTTCAGTATATATCAGATCTGCAGAACGCTTCTTCCACATGAGGAGAAAAGGGGGAGAGTATGTTGGTGTTTGATCCGCCCGTTGCCCTTGATGTCAAAGGGGGAGAGTGTGTTGGTTTTGATCTGCTGGTTTTGTCCTTTGCCCTTGATGTCAAAGGGGGAGAGTGACATGGTGTTTGAATGAAGATAATGATGTGCCCTTTGCCCTTGATGTCAAAGGGGGAGAGTGACATGGTGTTTGAATGATGCCAAAAATGGAGAGAGTGACATGATAATGATGTGACATATTTGGGAGAGTGACATGGTGTGTTTGAATAAAGAGAAGATAATGATGTGCCATATTTGGGAGAGTGACATGGTATCTATCTGCTGTGGTAACCAAACACCATTGTGGTTGCCATCAAGTCCAAAGGGGGAGATTGTTGGAAATATGATGCAGAGTGTTGTCCTTGATGGCAACCCACTAAATGAAGATGAAGACATACGACCGTTGGACATGTGTTGTCCTCATGGCAAAACCACCCGATGAAGTTATTTCGACTCGATGGACTCTGTAAATGATAACCGATGTTTGTCGACAATATGATGCCGAGTGTTGTCCTCAAAGGCAACTCCACTCGATGAAGTTGTGCCGAGAGAATATGTTCTCTGGCGAAGAAAATATGATGCTTCTACAAAGGTATATTTAAGGCAATGAAGAAAGGAATTTAATGTGCTCAAATATGAGGAAAAGAGTATGTCTCTTTGTATACGCCAGATTTGCCTAGTAGTCGCACGCACGCGAAAGGAACGTTCCAAGTCGCGTATGGGCAAAGCGCTCTAAATTTGCAAAACCAAGGGTAACCACCATGATCGACCCATTGTATCTGCAATGATCCTTAATTGACCCCCGGGCCCGTAGTTTTGGCTCATGGTATTTTTGTTTTTACCCAGGACAAAAGTGTACTCAGTATTGAAAAAGGAAAACCTATATAAGGAGAAGAAATTCATTGTGCAAATGGTGAGTGTGGGTGCAAGATGTCTGAGCTTGAATGAATACTTCTCTATGAAGTATATCTGTATGGAAAGGGTAAAGGTTTGAATGATAAATCTAAATGGATGATGCACCAATGATGAAGAAGGGGATCTAGATCTAAATTGCTCTTGTATTGGCTAGATCTGATTATGGAAGGCTTAGATCTGTGATGAGGCGAGCATCTAGGCGAACATCTGTCTAAAGCAAAAGGGTAGATCTGAACTGAATATCTGATCTGAAGAAGTATGCTGCTCTGGAATAATTGAAGATCTATACGCTACTTCGACGCGGAGGAAGCGCGTATATACGCAGCTTCAGCGAAGAGAAAGCGCGTATGCGCAATAAAATATACACCGAGGTATACGCCGGTTTGTGTGGACGGAAGCGCGTATATACGCGAAATCAGTGAAGTAAAAGAGCGTATGCAAACTAGGGTTTGCTGAAGCAAGGGGTATGAAATATCTGATCTCTGGTTTCGCCGTGTTTCTACTATCCGACCGCGTGCTGATATGTATCCGTTGGTGATGTATGTTTGTGCTTAAAAGTTTGGAAAGGGTCCAAATTGAAATATGATAAACGGCTCTATATTGTTCTATCAAGTGGTTGGATCCATGTGAAAATTGATGAAACGTGGTCCAAGGTGGTGCCGAGGTTGTAGCCTTCGCCGTGGGGTTTTAGCTCCCTTCCGTGAGGCCGGTAAATGAGAGCAGTGGGGGTTGTAGCTCCCTTCTAGGTGAGGCTGGTAAACGAGAGTAGGGGGTCGTAGCTCCCTTCCAGGAGAGGCTGGTAAACGAGTCGTGGGGTTGGAGCTCCCTTCCAGGAGAGGCTGGTAAACAAGCGCAGGTGGGTGCCTGCGTGATGGTAGGAGTCTGCACCAGCACATATGTTGTAAGATGTTTTCTCTATAATAAAATATTGAAGGCTGAGCAACTGCAGCGGTGGTTTTTTCCCGACTTGGGTTTCCACCTAAAAATCCTGGTGTTCATGTGTGATGCTTTGTGTGATGGTTTATTCTGTTCTTACTGCACATGTTTACTGCTTATTGAATATCTGAAGAATAAATGATGGAATGGTTTAAGTGAAGAATTAATGACATATCTAGATCTCTGTGTATACGTGAGTTTAATAAAGGGGATCCGCGTATATACGCTAGTTTACTGAAGGAAAGTAGCGTATGGGTTTTAAGGAATGAAAAAGTAAAAAGATTTGATTATGCAGTAAATACTGATTCACCCCCCCCCCCTCTCAGTATTTTTCCCAACAATCACCTTGAAGTTCAAATTCATTTCTACCCAATCCATTTTTCCTTTATGCACTTCCAGTTCTATATACTAATTCTCGAAAGAGTGTCTAGTGTATGTATGAACCTATGCACACATTCTTCATCTCGTATCCTCTTCTTGATCCATGTTGCAACACACCCCTTGATATGAGTGGTTGGACACCCCAATCCAACATATTTAGATCCTTCATTTTGTGTCTTTATTCTAAATCTAAACTACAACAAAATTCTACATGCTTGCTAAATTTTTATCCTCTCCTTGTGCGCCACCCACCATCGTGCAAGAGCTGCTTTCAGATCTACATCTAAGGATAGTAATATGAGTTGCTCAATACCTATGAATTATTTTTTTCCATAAAATCACGTACATCTAACATTATATCATATTCGTGTACCTCCATTCCAATCCAATGCACTGCACGGGTAATACATGTACATCTTTTGGTGGATACTTCATGCAACCTCTACTTCCAATTTTTAGGTGCTTCATCTAAATCTAATGAACAATAATTAGCACTTCGATAGCTTAATACCCCATAAAAAATTGGACTAACATAATAATTCATGCTAATTTTCACATTGTAAATATTTTAAGAATATTTTGTGTTGAATCCATCACTGGTTCCAAATATCGATCTCCATCCATTGGGTGTAATGGCACCATCACCCTCAAATACCCTAATTCAAAAATCATTTTCCTTCTTGGTTTTCAAAGGCGCAATTGATCCCAAGTAATGTAGGATAATTATTATATCCATAATCTCGATTACCTCGAAATAAAAAATTCTCTTGACTCCATCAATATTAATTTCTACTACTGCCAACCTACCAATAAGAAAAATTCTTGATTGATTGGTAATTATTAGCTGGATAGGTGTCAAAATTAGCTTTGGTTTGCCCATAATCTCCCATTTTTGTTTTGAAATAATATTAACATACAAACCTAGGTCTAGGATAATGTGGTCCATATTATATGCTCCAATCTTGTTCCACTTATACCGTTGTCAAGGATATCTTAAATTAAGACCCTGATGGTAAAAGGGGAAAATGGATTGCAACTATTCTTGAATATGACTTAGAAATTAGGCCCACCAAACTAGTTAAAGGGCAAGGATTAGCGAAACTTATGGATGAGTCTAACTTCCAAGCACTAGACATGAATATGGTGGATGTGTTGGAAGAAATAGAAGAATATACTGCTCCTTTTATTGAAGAAAAATTTCTGAATTGTCCTTGGTATGTTGACATTATTTATGTGCTTTTATATTTAAATGCCCCTCCTTATTTCTCCAAAACTAAAGTTAGATTTTTGAAACAAAAGGCTTTGAGTTTTTGTATCTTAGATGGAGTATTATATTGGAAAAATGCTGTTGGAATTTTGCTTAAATGTTTACTTGAAGATGATGCAGGAAAAATCATGCATGAATTGCATGATGGAGAATGTGGAGGACACCTCTACTGGAAGGCCACAGCAAACAAAATTCTTAGATCTGGTTACTATTGGCCTACCCTTTTCCCAGACACTCAAAAGTTGGTCATGTCTTGCCATAAGTGTCAAATATTTGATGGCAAAAGAAAACTTCTTCCCTTACCCTTACATCCTATCAAAGTTGAAGCACCTTTTCAACAATGGGGTTTAGACTTCATTGGGGAAATCCATCCATCCTCCTCAGCTCAACATAAGTGGATCCTCACAGCCACTGACTTCTTTACCAAGTGGATAGAAGCTATACCTTCCAGAAATGCTAATGAATCCATACCAATTTTCAAACAAAATATCCTATCCGCATTTGGTTGTTCCGCAAAAAATCACAGCAATACACAATGTCACCGATTTTAAACATAAACACAGTTGACTGCTACAAACACATAACCTTCTTACCATTCCACCGCTATCATCCTTTATGTAGCGTGATTAGCTAAATCTTCCAACAAGAGCCTCATCAATATCATTAAAAAGCTATTGGAACAAAATCAGAAATCATGGCACAGTAAATTGGTTCATGCCTTATGGGTTGATAGGTTAACTACAAAGAAATCAATAAACATGTCCCCCTATCAGCTAGTATATGGTATGGACGTAGTTTTTCCCACCTCATTAGGAGTTCTAGTCATGAAACTCCTTCAAGAAGTGCAATTTTAAGAGAATGATAT